>BTPG01000006.1:169038688-169638688 GCA_036245525.1 Semisulcospira habei | reverse complement strand
GATGCCAGTCTCTCCGGGTGGGGTGCTCACCTTCTACCGAGTTTCCTCACGACGTCCGGCCGCTGGCCTCCAAACCTGGCGGACAAACACATCAACTGGTTAGAACTGGAAGCGGTTTGGCGGGCCCTAATCGCGTGGGAGACGCAGCTCCATCACCAGATGCTACTCATCCTGTCCGACAACGCCACGGTGGTTTCCTACATCCAGAATCAGGGCAGTATGCGCTCCCCCGACCTTTGCATTCTCCTCTACCGCCTGATGGTGTGACGGACGTGGCATCTCTCTCTGAGCACGGCACATTCTAGGACACCTGAACGTTTCGGCCGATCCCTCTCACGACATGGCCAGTTACTCCACATGGAATGGACACTATGACCGGACATCTTTCGGATGATCTGCGCTCACTGGGAGACACCGACGATCGACCTCTTCACCATGAGGTGCAATCACCAGCTCCCCTCTTTGTCTCCCCGATCGCAGACCCCCTAGCCTGGGCAGTCGACGCGCTCTCCATTCTGTGGGACGGACTCGTTGCTTACGCCTATCCCCCGATGGTTCTTGTCCCCAAAGTCCTGCTCAGGCTCAGAGGATGCACGGCGGTGTTCTCCTGGAACAGATCTTGGACCACCGACCTGCTCAGTCTCGCCACGGACCCCCCAACTTCTGCTGCCCACCCCGAGCACGATGCTCAAGCAACCGCGCCAGCCACTGTTCCACCCGTGCCCAGAACGGCTTCTCCTTCACGCCTGGAGATTGTGCGGCAAGCCCTCGCGGCTAGAGGCTTCTCGAGTGCAGCAGTGGAAGCAATTGCTACAGCCCGCAGACCCTCAGAACTGACTACTCCCCAGCTCGCTGACCTCTTTCTCTGGCTCTTTGGCCACTAAGGATTGGCTCCCATCACGATCAGAGGATACCTGTCCATGATTGCGGACACTTACAGACACCTCGGCCGCCCGCACCCCGGCGATTGCAAAGACCTCGCTGACCTCATGATGCACTTTGACCTGCAGCGTCCGGTTTCCCGATCACTGATTCCACGGTGGGACCTACCCTGGGTGCTGACCTGGCTTAATTTTGACAGGTTTGAACCACTGTCCTTGGCTCGGTTCACAGATGTGACATGGAAGACCTGCTTCCTGTTGGCCCTCACCACGGCGGCAAGAGTAAGCGAGCTACACGCGCTTTCAGCACACCCTGCCTGCCTGCAGTTCCAGATGGACAGCTCCGTGCAGTTACTAACCGACCCTTCTTTCCTTGCCAAGACTCGGTCCCCCTTGACTGCTCCCCAGGTCATCACCATTCAGCTGCTAAAGGGAGTTAACTTTCCTCAGGAGACCAGGCAGCAAGATCCAGTGCGCTTCCTGCGAATCTATCTTCGCCGATCCAAGCCCGTCCAGAGAGAACGGTCTCGCCTCTTTGTGCCACTGTCTCCAGGCAGACCTGACATTACCGCCCAGACGATATCTTCCTGGCTGCGCTGGGTTATACGGTCCGCCTACCAGGACCTCTCCCCGCACTGAGCTAAGAGGCTTAGGATCTGCACCCACGAGGTTTGAGGCATGGCTACGAGAGTCGTGTTTGACCGCAACTGTGCCGTCAAAGACATCGTGGCCACAGTAGGCTGGCGGACAGAGTCAGCCTTCGCCCGCTTCTACCTCCGGGATCCCGCAGGCCAGTGAGACAACCTCGCCCTAGTGGGTGACATCGCCACGGCGCAACACTCCCTCCCGGCGCCGGTGGTGCCAAAGGTAATACTTAACTAAAATTGTCGGGAGTTTGCGATCAGTACCGCGGGTGTAGTTAAGTCCCTCCGGCGGTTTTCTTGCACTGTTTAGCGGCACCCTCCTCCTTTTCGCAATTCTTCCACAAAGTAATGTCATCGGTAATGTTTTTGAAGAAATAAATGAAATTTTCTCTAAAATGTATTTTTTCGAAAAATTGCGTGAGCTAGTAGATCCTTCCACAAAGTAATGTCATCAGTAAGTATTTTTCGAAAAAATACATTTTTAGAGAAAAATTCATATTTCTCCACAGTGAAAAAGTAAAACAAAAGATGCCAACAGTGAGTACATGCACAGCAAATAGAAATGCGTGCTTGCAGACAAGATGCATACATCCATCATAAAGTATGAAAACTGTAATGGTTGGAACATTCCACAGCCTTTCCAACAATACAGTGGGCTTCACTTTCAACGTCAGACATAACTTTTGGATATGACAACATTTTTCCAGAGGTGCCAGCCACACAATTTCCATGTAAATTACAGTATTCTGCTGATAACAAATTCTGCGTACAGTAGAACTTGTTTTAAATGACCACCTTTGCAAAAAATAATGGTCTTAAAAGACGTGTGAGAGAGAGAAGTTTTGGAGGGCAAAAAGTATCACACTTCATTAAAGACCATCATTTGGGTGGCTATGGCCACCGAAATCATGGTCTTCAGTGACAGGTGATCTCTCATAGGGTGTTCACTCAAAACAGGTTCTGTCGCCTCAAGTTTCTCCTGGCATGTTTGTTCTATGAAAGTTCACTATCATAGGCTGTATTAATGCATGAACACTTTTTTGTTTTCTCAAAACACATTACCGATGGTATTACTTTTAGGAAAAGGTTCCTTGCTAGTCTAATTTTAGCCCAAAATTGTTGTGTACGAGTATGGTCATGATGGCATGTGAGGGGCGACATAGCTAAGGCAGTAGCCTCCCTTCTGGTTCAACCACGCATGCACTCAGCGCTTACCACTTCAGTCAGTTTCTTTGCTAGTCAGCAGTAGGTTGTGTACGCCTGTGGCTCTCTACGTTCTGACGTTTTTGTCTTCGGTGGAAGACTGGTGTTTCGAGGATTTCCTAGGACGGAAAGAGAAGAGTTTTGTGGCCTTTGGGCTTGGACGCTTTCGTGTGGTTACGAACTTCGGCGTGCCGGTTCTCAGACGACGCCTTGTGAACCTTACTCACTAGTTGGCCGGTCGGCTTTGTGTCCTCCTAGGCTTGTGCCCTATGGCTTCGCCCTTGAATAGCTTCGTAGACTTGGATGCTACCTGGTTGCTGCCTATGTCTCACGGTACTGTTCCTACTTCACCATACCAGTTGACTGTTGACTCTGCGTCCTACCCCGTTCGCAGCCCTTGGCCTTTTCTTCTTCTTCTTCTCGAACGCCATCACACTTGGAGTTTGGCTCTCAAAATGAAATCTGTGGTCTTCTGTAGTGCCTCCACAGGCCCGTACAGTTTCTCTTGTAGAGTGGCGGGCTTCGGCCATATCTCCTCCCTCAGCGGCTGGTGGATCCCACAGTCCTGGAGGATGTGCTCTGCGGTCTGCTCTGCTTCTCCACAAGGGCACAGGGGAGATGGCACGAGGTGGAAGCGTCTGTGCAGGTGGAAATTGAGTCGGTTGTGCCCGGTCCTCAGACGAAAGATGGTCACCTGCTCTTGTCTGGACAGCTGATGGTAACTGTCTAGGGGCCGTTGTGGTGGTCTGTACACAGACTTAATGATGGTCTTCATCTCTGTGAAGCTGACTCCATTTTCATCTTGTTCTTTCTCTGCGCCCACTTTTGCCATTCTGTCAGCTTCTTCATTGCCGTAGATGCCACAGTGTGAAGGGATCCACTGCAGCACCAGTCTGGTGCACTTGATGTTTTGCAGTGCCTCTTGTAGACGTGGCAGTTTGCTTGCTGTTGCTGCCTCAAGGACAGACATGGCATCAGTAAGGAAGACAATCTGGGCATCAGGGTCTGCAGTGCCACTAAGGGTGTTAGCTGCGCGGACTAGGGCTTCCACCTCAGCTCTGTAATTTGTGCAGTGAAGGCCTGTTGGTACTGCCTCTGCCTGCCATTTTCCGTTTGGGTACTGAATGTACACCCCAGCCCCTCCATCCTGAACTGCATCTGTGGCTGATCCATCGGTGTATGCCCGTATCCATGCTTCCTGGGGATACTTTTCTTCGAGCATGGCCAGTGTCAGGGCTTTCTTGCTCACAGTGCTGTGCTCATCTCTGGTGGTGATGTAGGGTACCGTGGAAGAGATGGTGATGTTTTCTGGCTTACTTTCCCAAGGTGGAAGGTCGCTAGCAGGATTCAGAGCCTCTACCTGCGCAGGCAGCTTTGCCTGGTGTTTTCTCTGCAGTGCTCTCGTCTCCTTCACAAAGCTTGATCTTTTCAGTCTCCCTGAGGTTGGTTGTTTTATCCTAGCGTTCATAGGATGGTCTTTGGAAGACTTGACCTTTGTGGACTGTATCAAGGCTTTGCAATCTCTTCTCATGCGCAGGGGTGGGATGCCCGTTGTCTCTTCCATCTTTTCAATTGGTGTGGATCTCATTGCGCCGGTGATGATACGCAGTGCCTGGTTCTGAACTCTGTCAATGGTCTGCTGGTGTGACTGGGCTGCCGTCAACCATGCATTAGATCCGTACTCAAGGTGTGGTCTCACTGTGCCTTGATATACATTTTTGAGGATCTTTTCATTGGCTCCCCATTGTGTTCCAGCCAGTTTTCTCATGATGTTCAGCTTTCTTCTAGCTTTCGCTTCTGCATTCCAAATGTGCGGCTTCCACGTCAGCCTCTTGTCAAGGGTGACTCCCAGGTATGTCTGTTGGTCTTCATACCGCAGCGGGGTGTTGCCCAGTGTTAGGTTGCCAGCCTTTGCCTTGTTGGAGAGAGAGAAGAGTGTGGCTGATGATTTTTCTGTGTTGATGGTCACACACCAGTTGTTGGTCCAGTCTGTCAGCCTGTCCAGGGCTAGCTGCATCCTGTATGTAGCAGTTGTTGCATACTCTTCTGTGCACCAGAGTACCAGGTCGTCTGCGTACAGGGCTGCGTGTACTCCTTTTGGTAGCTCTGGCACAAGGTCGTTGATGAAAAGTATGAACAGTGTCGGTGACCCGCGAATTTTCTCGGGAGACCCGGCACCAAGATCCTGTGCGCGTCTTTCGCGTTTACATGCGCAGATTCAAGCCCCTCCGTCGCGGACAGTCACGCCTCTTTCTGCCTTTGGCCCCCGGCAGCACTGACCTCACAGCTCAGATGATATCTTCCTGGCTACGTTGGGTCATACGGTTCGCCTACCAGGACCTTTCCCAAATGGGTCGGAATTCTGCCTAAATATCCAGCCTGTCATGGCGAACAATCTGAACTAAGTTTGGTTTTGGCTACGGTCATTCCTCGATGTGATTCATGATGCGCTCTGGGCAATCGAAATACAAGCTCCACGTCCGCGGGAACCGGACATATAGAGCACGATGATGATGACTGGCCGTACGTCCGCGGGTGATTGTCTTCCCCGGGCTAACAAGGACAGAGAGTGGTCACTTTTTCAGAAAGATGGTGTGAAGAGGTTCAAAATCCGCGCACATGCGGTTCACGCCATGGCCGCGTGCGTCGCCTTCGTTAGCAACTGTGCTGTTCGAGACGTCGTGGCAGTGGTGGGCTGGCGGGCCGAATCAAATTCGCCCGCTTCTACCTCAAGGATCTGTCGGGCTGGCGAGACAATCTCGCCTTGGTGGGGGACATCGCCGCAGCGCAACACTCCCTCCCGGCGCCGGAAGCACCGTAGTGTGCACTTAGCTAAAATTGTCGGGAGTTTGGCGAATTGGTGTGTGGCTCTGTCGTATGCCCTTTATGGCGGTACCTTGGGTGCAGCACCCTCCACCTTTTCGACATTCTTCCAGACAGTAATGTCATCGGTAATGTTTTTGAGGAAACAAATTAATTTTTCTCTAAAATATATTTTTTCGAAAAATACTTACCGATGACATTACTCGAAGGACCCTCCCACCTGCCCCGCTTGCCGCTGGTAAGCTAAGTATCACGACTGATTTGTGATTGGGCCATGTAGTGGGTGCCCAGATAGACTAGGACGGGATGCTACTCTCAGCCCTAATGAGGGTTCCCCGAGTGCCTCCCGGGTTGTGAAGGAACACAACAAGTTCTTAGGCTAAAATTGGGTAAGTAGTTGACACTTCCAGACAGTAATGTCATCGGTAAGTATTTTTCGAAAAAATATATTTTAGAGAAAAATTAATTTTTCTTTAAAATGAATTTTTTTGAAAAATACTTACCGGTGGTATTGCTCTCAGGTCCCTCCCACCTGCCCCGCTGACCGCTGGTCTGCTAAGAAACTGACTGAAGTGGTAAGCGCTGAGCCCATGCATGGTTGAACCGGAAGGGAGGCTACCGCCTTAGCTATGGCGCCCCTCACATGCCATCATGACCATACTCGTACACAACAATTTTGGGCTAAAATTAGACTAGCAAGGAACCTTTTCCTAAAAGTAATACCATCGGTAAGTATTTTTCAAAAAAATTCATTTTAAAGAAAAATACATTTCTCTTGAAAACATTTTTTAGGCGTAAAATAATATCATTGTGTTAATGTTTGGATGTTTTTGCTCTTGCAGCTGGCTGCAGCACTGCGGAACCTTGCGGACACAAGTTCTGGTCGTGACCGGTTTATTGCCCACCAGGTGGTTCAGGGCCTGGCTCAGCTGATGGAGTCCTACCCTGGGGACAGTGACCTTATGCTGTATATCTCACGCATTTTCAGGTTAGTCAATGAATGGACTATTGTTTGTTTTCCTTTTGCGTCATTTGAAAAAATTATTCTTTATGTTTAACACATTTTAGGTCAGTCAGCATACAGCTTATCACTTTAGACCATTGGCACCTCTGCAGCTAAAAAATGATGCCAGATTAGCTTGTCACCTCTAAATGCCAATCTAATCTGGCACCTTTTGTGAACTATCATGGTCAATCAAGGTACCAAGCTATTCTGGCACCACCCATGCTTTATTTTGTTTTCTCAAAACACATTACTGATGGTATTACCGATAGGAATGTTACCTAGCTAGCCTAATTTTAGCCAAAATTTGGTTGTGTCCATATAAGGGAGTGTTGGCAGGAGAGGGGCGCCATAGACCAGGCCATAACCCGAGTAGCCTCCCCTTATTCCCATCTGGTATGAGATTACCCGGCATACCCCAGTTTAGTTCTTAGCTAGCCTGTAGACGGTTGTGTCTGTGCGTCGCTCTTCGTTTCCTACGGTGGCCGGTCGGCTTGCGACTTCCCTTACTGTTCTCGTTCACTTTTTTTGAGCTTACTCGAGTGTTGTGCCTGGAACTGTTGAACTTGGAGCTCACGCTTTGTGACCGGTCGGCTTGTGACTTGCCTTCCTGTTTTGGACTTAGCCTGCCGGCGACTTCCGTTTGTATGGACTGGGAGCCCTCTCGGCTTGTGCCTAGCACTGGTTCGACCCTTACTTGCCTTGCCAGTCGTGCCTGTGACGACTTGGACCTGGGGCGTAGCTATGAGTCCGGTGGACCTCCCAGGCGTGGGTTTGTTCCTTCTTCCGCCATGGCCAGGTAATATCTCGGTGAATGTCCTCGACCAGCGCTCAGGGGATGGGAAGGGCGCCGAGCGTCAGCACCCGCTGTGCACTCGTTTGTTTTCGTTTCACCCTCTCGCGCGGTATTTTTGTGGCGCGGCCTCGGCGGCCACGTTCGCTCGTTCTTCTTTATGGCCTTTCTGTTGCAGTTACCAGGTACGTACCTGCATGCAATGTGGCGATTTTCAGTGGCCCGGTGACGAGCATGCAGTCTGCCTGCCCTGGTCGGGGTGTGAGTCAAAAGAAAAGAGTAAAGAAAGGATGCATCCCTGGACTGTGGGCGCCCCCTGGCTGGAAGAAAGATGGTCCCAGCTATGGGGATTCTACCGCCGTGAACGCCCACACCTATCAGAGAGCGACCGCCAGTGCCTGCCCAGAGTGCCACGGTTGGACCCAAGACAGTTCCAGTGACTGTGACAACCCGGGCCAGTAGAACTAACAAGGCGCAAAATTCCGCGGAGGGCCCTAGTAAGGTACCCCTTACCGTGACGTAAAGGTCAGTTACCACTGCGCACTGTTCCGCGGAGGGGGCGTCGGACTTACCCCTTACAATGATGAAAAGGACCATACTACTATCGGGCAGACGTCGGCACCCGAACATACGACGCTCCTAGCCCCAGGCCAGACGGCGGAACGCAGACCTGACAGACAGAAGGTGTCATGCTCGGTGCTTCGGACGAAGAGGCTCGAGGCTCACTCTCACCGGGATCCGGCCCCTACAAACGACCGCTCCGCTGCCCACTCGCAGCCCAGTGTGGAGCGACCACGGCCAGAGAAGCTTCCTAGGCGGCTACGCATCGGCTCCCGACAGCGTGGACAGACCCAGATCGGCTGCTTCCGGAGTTCGCGATCGCCACAGGCCTGCTGCACACTCCACATCGCCTTCCCAGGTTAGTGTAGGGGCTCTATTTTCTAGCACACGGTTGGTGGGGAGCAGCCCTTGCTCCAAGGCAGTCCTGAGAGGCGAGAGACAACCCCATGACCGGATCCCGACCGCCGCCATCGCCCACGCTCGGACAGTTCGACTGACTCTAGAAGCTCCCGAGCCACGCAGAGATGAGAGCTGCGACAGGAGCCGGCGACAACATACCTGTACAGTGGGGACTCTCCGCGTTGGTAGGACCGGCTCGACTACCCTTCGCCGTTCCAGTTCACGGGACCACCTGCCGAGACGGCGCTCTTCCTCCCGGACTTCACGGGACTTCCGTTGCCCCAGGTCTTCTTCCTGGATGACCACAGACTTGATACGGTTCACCTACGTTTCCCTTTCCTCGCACCGCAGCCGCTCCCCTCGGGATCACCGTCCTGCCACTCACTCTTCGGTGTCCTCACTTAGATCCCCTTGTCGCCTCAGTGGCCGACGACCACCTTCCAGAGAGGCTTCCCCTTCGTGTCACGCCGCTGCAGCACCTGCGTTAGTGGGTCCCTCGGAGGAGCTGGTCACCCATGTTCCCCCCGCGCGCGTGACAGACGACTCCTAAAGCTTGCCGCCAGAGGACTCCGTTTCCGCGTTGCTCGACCTTGACGGTGCTTCCCCTACTCGTCGCTCACAGTCTCCACACGACATCGATGCGCCACCAGCTTCGCTGAACCATAGGATGGAGACCTTGGACGAAACTGCTCGCCTCTTCGCGGCGTGTCTTCCCAAGAAGGGAGCGTCGGCCTTGTGGACTCCAAGCTCCTCGCCCAGCGCTTCAAGTCTCTTCCGCAACCTCCTGGGTTCCGGGACCTACGCGACGCCTTCTCCTCTCACCCGCTTCAGGGCGCCTTGCGAGACACTGGCTTCTTTGCTGACGACAGGTGGCCGGCGGACCTGTCTTTGGCCTTCCTGGGTGGTATGTGGGACTTCGCAGAGCTTCGCCTGCCCACTCCTGGTGGTGGACCCCCCGGCGCTGTCCTGTGCTGGTTCTCTTCGACGACGTGATTCTGCTCCTGGTCTTGCGTGACCGCACCAGGAACAAGACCGTTTGGGATGGAGCCGCCTTCCAAAGACACTGAGGCGGGCCGTCTCGCCGTACCACAGTAGACCGGTAGGTGGGGACCTCTCGTCCACGAAGATGCAGTTCGAGGTCAGCGCCGGCGTCGCGTGGTTGACAGCGTTGGACGTAGCAGTATTCCAGGGACACTGACGCAGGATGGGCCAGCAGACCGTCGGGCTGGATTGGCAGGGACCACTCTTCCGCGGAGGCGCAGGTCGTCCTCTGCGCCGGAACTAGTCAGCTGGCAGCCAACGGACGGAGGCGGCGGCTCTGTGACACCGATGGCATGGGCCCAGGAACGACACCGGCAGCCTCTTTCCAGCGTGCGGCAGATGGCTAGGAAGTAAGCAGTCTACCTTCGTAGGACTAGGTGTCAGCGTGGGGAGAGGACTGGTCCGACCGACATCTCTGCGTGCGCCGACATCGCTCTCCATCGTGTTAGTGGATGCAGTTCAGATTTACGCACCTGTTTGGATGAGTCGTCTCGTCTCTTCGCATCCTTCTCCCGGCGGAGTGCTACCCTCCGGCGTCGCTTGGCTTGGTCTTCGCTCCGCGGCGGCCAAGCACTACAAGTCTCCTCCTCAGCCGACAGGTTCGTGACCTAGCGGAGGCGGTTCGCACGTCTGCATGGAGACAACTTGGAGTACTGACGTTCTTCTGCGCCTGACCAGAGTAGATGGGAACCGGCTTGTTGTGCAGATACACGCCCGGCGGTGGATGAGAGTGCGCTGGTGCAGGCAGGGCGCAGCCAGTGGTCTGACGAGGATGGAACAAGAGCCTTCCTGTTCCGCGTCTCGCTGGTGTGAACGGGATTCTTTGATGTGACAGAGGACGCTGTGGAACCATGCAGCCTGGGGCGCGAGTACTGGGAGATGAGACGTGGCGACAGCATGGCAGGACCTTACAGTTGTAGACTTAGAGGTGGTCCTGCGCTCGGATCCCGCAGCAGTACAGTCGACTCTTACTCGTACCCAAGCCGGCGGATATGGCGGCCGATCTTCGACCTGTCGGCTCGGAACAAGTTCTTCGGCGTCACGCCAGGGTGGAGACAGACAGAATCCTGAGGGCAATGGTGCGTCTCCAGGACTTTGTTACAGCTGGAGGACCGACGTCGAAACCAGTTGGCAAGCATTGGCGGATGGCAGGAGTTCCTGCGCGCGATTCTTCGGCGACTAGGCTGCTTTCGCTACGGGACAAGTCATACGAGGTTCCTTCACGCGGATTCCAACGAGGATGGAGTTCGTGACCGTTCTGTTCGAGTAGGACTCCCAGTAGGACGGGAGCAGTGCAGAGTAGGAGCGATCCTCAGAGCCTTACTTCGGGTTGACTGTTAGGTCTGCTAGCACGCCAGCGGATCGCCTTGCCCAGGCTGACACTTCATCTGGTTGGAGAGGAAGTGCTACGGCTGGTTCTGGGGAAGATTGACGTACACACGGGATGTGCTAGTGCTCTTCGAGGCCAGTTGCTCTTGGAGTCGTAGCTACGGCCAGATCTTCCAGCTTCCCTGCTCGCCATCGAGATTCGAAATTGTGAGGTTTTACACGGGGTTGTCCGACAATCCTGCTCTGCTAGAGGCTTGCGGCGGATATGGTAGAAGCGCGGTCTGCAGCCACGAGGAGAGCCTCTCGTCGACTATGAAGGTAGGTGGGCATTCTCCTGACTCGGGCGCCTCGTCCCTTCACCAGTCGTGGTCATGTCTTCCCCACGTGCCCTCTTCATCAGCTCCCCACTCCACGCACGATGCTTAAGCGACCGCGACAGCCGTTGTACCAGCCGTGCCCGAAACATCTTCTCCTCCTCACCCGGAGATTGTGCGGCAAGCCCTCAACCGCAGAGGCTTCCCTAGTGCGGCAGTGGATGCTATCGCGGCAGCCCGCAGACCCTCAACCAGACGAGTTCCGAGGGGAAATGATGAGCACTGTGTGACGGGGGTGGCGACAATCTTCTCTCCCCACGGACTTGACGAAGCCCCATCTGGCGGAGTTCTTCCTCTGGCTATTCAATGACCAGGGACTGGCTCCATTTACATTTCGGGGCTACCAAGCCATGATCGCCGACACCTACCGGCGCTCGCGCTGGTCCGGCCCTGGTAGCTGCAAAGACCTCGCCGATCTGTTGGTCACTTCGGTCTGCAACGCCTGGCACTGCGTTCGCTGTTGCCATGACGGGATCTACCATGGGTGCTTACGTGGCTCAACTCCGTCCGTTTTGAACCTCTGCAGTTGGCGCGCTTGACGGATGTAACTCGGAAGACGTGCTCCCTCTTGGCCCTAGCCTCGGCCTCCAGGGTCAGTGAACTTCACGCGCTGTCGACACGCCCAGATTGCTTGCAGTTCCAGACAGACGGCGCCGTGAAACTGCTACCTGAACTGTCTTCCTGGCCAAGACGCGGTCTCCTTTGACGGCCCCACAGATGATGACTTTACGTGTGACGGACTCCACCCGGGAGACCAGACTACTGAACCCGGTGAGAGCCTTACGTGTGTACCTTCGCCGGACCAAGCCTCGGCGCAGAGGACATACCGCCTGTTTCTCCCTTTGTCCCCAGGTAGACATGACACCTCAGCCCAGACCATCTCCTCCTGGATCCATTGGGTGATTCGCTCTGCCTACCAGGACCTCGTCCCAGATGCAGCCAAACTATGAACATCAGGGCACACGAGGTCAGAGCCATGGCCGCAAGTCTCGCTTCGACCGCAACTGCGCAGTCAAGGACTTTGTGGCGGCTGTGGGGTGGTGAGCTGAAACCACATTCCCCCGCTTCTACCTGAGGGACCTCTCCGCCCAGCGGCAGAACCTCTCGCTGGTGGGAGACATCGCAGCAGCGCAACACTCCCTCCCAGCGCCCTTGGCGCCGCAGGTATCTTAGCTAAAATTATCGGGAGTTTGCTGCAGGAGGGAGGGTCCGAGGACCAGTGTCTTTGGTGTTAGGGACGCTATAGCGGCACCCACCTCCTCTTCGGGATTCTTCCTATCAGTAATACCATCGGTAATGTGTTTTGAGAAAACAAATGAATTTTTCTTTAAAATGAATTTTTGGGAAAAATACTTACCAATGGTATTACTCGAAGGTCCCGCCCACCTGCCCCGCTTGCCGCCAGTTCGCTAAGAAACTAAACTGGGGTATGCCGGGTAATCTCGTACCGGATGGGAATAAGGGGAGACTACTCGGGTTATGGCCTGGTCTATGGTGCCCCTCTCCTGCCAACACTCCCTTATACGGACACAACCAAATTTTGGCTAAAATTAGGCTAGCTAAGTAACATTCCTATCAGTAATACCATCGGTAAGTATTTTTCCAAAAAATTCATTTAAAAGAATAATTCATTTTTCATAGTCAAACACGTGAGACAGGGGACACTTTTATAGCTCAAGAATGGTGCCAGAAAACTTCCCCTCCTCCCCCCTCCCCATCCTCCCCCCTCCCCCCTCCCCCTCCTCCCCCTCCCCCCCCTTCCCCCCCCCCCACCACCACCACCCAATCAACCAACCAACTTTAGCCAAAACCACAGCAAATATTGTTATAGCAGTTTATGTGGTGATTATCTTTGGCCATAGTACAACTCCTGACTGACAACTTTTCTTTTCTGGAACCAGAGATAAAATCCTGTGAAGTCAGAGTGTGGCCACATAGGTGGTAGGGTAATTCAGCCTAAAATCCTCTGAGAATGACCCAATGAACAAAGAAGCCAACTTAGAAAAGACAGTTGCAACACGTTGGGTTATTCTCTGCATTTTACTCACTTGGCCGTTGGACGTTGGACGTTTCCTAAAGCCTGCGCGGTGGAGATTTTAGGTGGAGTGCAGTGTGCGCAGTACTGGCCCCACCCTTTAAACCCTTGGTTCATCTGCCATGGCCTAGCAAGCTGGGACGATGTCATCGAGGTCCTCGGGTCGTAGGTTTTATATCAGACTGTCCTTGTCCTAGTCTCTGGCTCAAAAGCCTTCACCGGAGACACAGGGGCTTTGATGTCAGGGGTTTCCTCCCTTAGCCTTTCCGCAGCCAAGCGGCCAGGCCTGCAAGGCAGCAGGCGACTCGTGGAGGGCGGGGTCGTCTATGTCCCGTGCAGATGTGAACATCTGCCCACTGCCCTAAAGGACAGTCGAAAGACCACCTGGATGCATCCTCGCTCCAAACACTGGCACCTTATCGACTATGTCCTAGTGCATCAGAGGGACCGCAGTGACGTCCTCCTCACCAGAGTGATGCCCAGCGCAGAGTGCCACACTGACCACCGCCTTGTCCGCTGCAAACTCAGGCTCCACTTCAAGCCAAAACCCAAGAAATGGGGGCCCCCCAAGAAAAAGCTTGATGTTGCCAGCCTTCAGCGTGACGATGTGAAAGCCGCCTTTCAGACAGATTTACAGCGCAGGCTCAAAGACACAGCGGACCCAGTAGACTCCTCCCCTGAAACACTTTGGGAACAACTGAAAACTGCTATTGCAAAATCCTCTGCAGAAGTCTTGGGTTTCGCCAGAAAGAAGAACAAAGACTGGTTTGACGAAAACGATGTAGAGATCCAGGAACACCTAGCAAGAAAAAGAGCCGCCCATCAGGCCCACCTAGCCCAGCCTTCCTGCCCTGTGAAGAAGTCTGCCTTCCGCCTCGTCTGCAGCAGTCTCCAGCGCAAGCTCAGAGATCTCCAGAATGAGTGGTGGACCAGACTTGCACAGAGGACCCAGCTTTGTGCTAACAATGGTGACTACAGGGGCTTCTACGAAGCACTGAAAGCAGTGTATGGCCCCAGGCACCTGGTACAAAGTCCCCTGCGAAGCGCGAATGGCCCAGGCACTCCTCACAGATAATACCTCCATCTTGAACCGCTGGTCGGAATACTTTCAGAGCCTCTTCAGCGCTGAGCGCACTGTTCAAGAAGCAGTCGTCCTACAAATCCCACACCTCCCAGTAAAGGTTGAATTGGACGAACCGCCCACCGCTGAAGAGACCCTCACAGCCATCCACCAGCTCAAGAGTGGCAAAGCAGCAGGCATTGATGGAATACCGCCAGAGATCTGGAAACATGGAGGCACAGCACTGCACAACAAGCTCCATGACCTCTTTCTCTGCTGCTGGGAGGAAGGAACACTACCAAAAGATCTCCGTGATGCAGTCGTTATCACCCTGTACAAGAACAAAGGCGAGAAGTCTGACTGTTCCAACTATCGGGGAATTACCCTGCTGTCCATTGCTGGGAAAATCCTTGCAAGGCTGCTCCTGAATCGGCTGGTACCTGCCATCGCTGAAGACCAACTCCCAGAGGGCCAGTGTGGCTTCAGAGCAAACAGGAGCACCACCGATATGGTCTTTGTGCTGAGACAGCTACAGGAGAAGTGCCGCGAGCAGAACAAAGGGCTGTACGTAATATTTGTCGACCTAACAAAAGCGTTCGACACTGTGAGCAGGCAAGGCATGTGGCAGATCCTGGAGCGACTTGGCTGTCCCCCAAAGTTCCTCAACATGATTGTCCAGCTACACGAGGACCAGCAAGGCCAGGTCAGACTCAACAATGACCTCTCAGAACCATTCCCTATTCTCAACGGCGTAAAGCATGGCTGCGTGCTAGCACCGACCCTCTTCACCATCGTTTTTAGCATGATGTTGAAGCAGGCCACAGTGGACCTCGATGATGACGATGCAGTGTACATCAGGTATCGTCTCGATGGCAGCCTGTTCAACCTCAGACGACTGCAGGCCCACACGAAAACCCTAGACCAACTGATTCGTGAGCTGCTTTTTGCTGATGATGCTGCCCTCGTTGCACACACAGAGAGAGCCCTGCAGCGCATCACGTCTTGCTTCGCAGATGCTGCCCAGCTCTTTGGACTTGAGGTCAGTCTGAAAAAGACAGAGGTCCTCCATCAGCCGGCACCCAAGACAGTGTATCGCCCTCCTCACATCACCATTGGCGAGTCTGAACTAAAGTCAGTGCACCAGTTTACTTACCTTGGCTGCATTATCACGTCGGACGCCAAGCTGGACAAGGAGCTGGACAGCAGGCTGGCAAAAGCGAACAGCGCTTTCGGGCGACTTTTCAAGCGTGTGTGGCACAATCAACAGCTGAAAACAGGCACCAAGATCAGCGTGTACAGAGCTGTGGTCCTCACCACCCTGCTGTATGGTTCCGAGTCCTGGGCCCTCTACCGCAGCCAACTACGACTCCTCGAACGCTTCCACCAGCGCTGCCTGCGTACCATCCTGGGCATTCACTGGAGTGACTATGTCACCAACGTCGAGGTCCTTGAACAGGCTGAAACTGTGAGCATCAAGGCTTTGCTGCTGCGGACACAGCTCCGCTGGGCGGGGCATGTCTCCAGGATGGAGGATCATCGCCTACCAAAGATCACCCTGTTCGGCGAGCTTGCTACTGGACACCGTGACAGAGGGGCACCAAAGAAGAGATACAAAGACTGTCTCAAGAAGTCACTTAGTGCCTGCCAAATCGACCACCACCAGTGGTCTTCGCTTGCTGCAGACCGTGACACCTGGCGCTCCACCATTTACAAGGCAGCTGTCTCCTTTGAGGACTCTCACAGAGCTAGCCTTAAGGACAAGCGGCTCAGGAGAAAAAACAGAGATGCCGCAGCTCAGAACCCTGGCCATACCTTCCCCTGCAGCCACTGCGGTCGAACCTGCCTGTCTCGGATTGGCCTCTGCAGCCACGAACAAGCCTGCAGACGTCGTGGGCAACTCCTATAAAATCTTCGTTCGCGAAGTCAAGCCAAGAGACTCACTTGGCAGTCTTCTTTTCGGTCTGGAATTCTAAAATCCTCTGAATTTGGAACGTGGTCATCTACATGGCATCCATACGTGCAATCCTCTTGCCCTGGGAGTGTTCAGCCCAGGAATGCAACTGCAACAGCTTTCTTTTTGTCTACCGTATTGAAATACGGTAGACTTTGAAATGGGGCTGGTCGGAGCACATTCCGGAGCATGCACATGACATTTTTGGCATATGGGGCAGAAATTCTGGCAAAAAAGTAACAAGATAAAAATGACATCACGTCTAGCTACGCAAACCTTGCTAGAGAACGTCTTTTGGGCGCCAAAGCGCTGTATGTGTGTGTGTGTATGTGACTGCAACTAGAGCCTGCGTTTGAGGATGGACAAGCTTGAAATTTTAGGATATTGTCCCTAAAAGAATTATCTCAAGACCTTTTTTTCGATGTTTTGATTAAGATGTTCATTGGCGAGAAAATGGCTGTTTCACAAAAAACGGTTGATCCACACTGGAGTCCGTAATTTTTATTATTTTTACTAGATATTTTGCTAGATAAAAGGGACATATTGAATTTCATTAACCAACATTGTACCTGTAGAACTTTTTGAGTGAGAATTAATTTATTTTTTTTATAATATATTTTCATGTTTTGGGGGTTAATTTCACAAATTATATGCGTTAATCTTAAAACAGTTGAATCTTTTTTTCGAACAAAAGACAATCTTCTCATTAATAATCGCATGATTTTTCCTGTTCGGTATTTACATAAACCTACAGTTTGTCTTGGCTGTCGGGTACGATTAGGTCAGTTGTGATCTGTATGCCCTAAGTGTTAAAATCAGACAATTTTCTGCACCACGTTTTCAGAGTCATTTGTAAAGCAGCTAACATAACTTTAATTTTTCTTTTACGAAAAAAAACTATCGTTTCATTAATACCTGTATGATATTTTATAAACAGTGTTTGCATAATCCTGCTGTTTGTCCCGGCCCTGGGGTAGGATTAGGTCCAATTGTGACCTGTAAGTCCTAGGCAGGAAAATTAGAAAGTAAATTGCAAAGTTGATTGTCTGATACGTCAAATGTTAATACTGCGATGAGTGACGTATAACATCGAGTCGTCACTATGAACACACACATCAAATGTTAATACTGCGATGAGTGACATATAACATCGAGTCATCACTATGAACACTGTGTCGTGGGCCGGACTAATGATGCCATGACGTGAAGCTTGAAGTGACGTCATTTCGCTACTCATGCTTTTATTCTTCTTCGAAATAGCTATGCTACGCCAGAGCACAGAGCTTACGAATGGCGGGACTCGCCGTGTGTCTGTCTTTATTTCTGTGTGCCAGTGTATGTGGATCAGAGGGTGGGTTAGAGTAGAAGGAGATGGATTCCTGTCGCTACACGAGCCCACAGAGTGTACTAATGGCGGGAAGCGCCGTGTGTCTGTCCTTATTTGTGTGCGCCGACGTGTGTGTTGATCAGAGATTGGCTTAAAGAGGAGGGAAATGGATCAGCATTATAAGCCTAAAAATATGAGCAACTCTGAATGTTCCTAAAAGATAAATGCATGTGAGCTCCAAACAATACATTAGACTTGGGGATGAAATCCTGATCTTGTTTTGATGTTGCAGCAAAGTGACATTACACACAGACTGCTGCAGTGTGCTTGCAGACCAGCATGGCTGTTACAAAGCTTTTGTTGCATTACTCAACAGACATCTCAAAAAAGATGTGAGCTCATTGGTGATGTTCTTTTGATTGACTTCTTTTGTTTATTACTTGTAGTTTTTGCTTTAGGGTTTAACTTCTTCACAGCTAGAGGATGTAGCTGTGTTTCTGAACTGTTTGTTCAACATGAAAAGAGTCCTAGGCCTGCAAAAACATAAATACAAAGATGCATCAGCAAGATGCATAGATCCTTTGCCATGTCTCATGCAATTCTTTTTTTTTTCTCTCAAAACTTTTTACCGATGGCATGACTAATAGGAAGGTACACTTAGCTTACCGATTTCAGCCTAAGCATCCGTTGTGTACACTACACGACCAGGGAGGCAACTCCAGGGAGTCGTTACCAAAAAACCCTGAGTGGCCTCCCTTCCCTCCCTATCCGGTCACGTGTTTGGGAGTCTCCCGCCAGTCTTTTACGCTTAGCTCACCGGGACATTGTGTTCAGCCTTCGTGGATTACCTTCGACTGTGTTTGGTCGGATTACCGGTTGTGCTTCGTCGGATTACCTATGCAAGTGTGTTTCTTGTTGGATTACCTGGGAGGTAGCGGCCTGCCTTGGCAAGGTTTCCTGGCGGCTTCGCAGCTATGGCAAGGTAAGGCCTCGGTTAATGCCACGTGGCCGGCAAGATGGCGGGCCTGGCTGTGCCACTTTCCGTTGATATTTGCTTGGCGGAAATGGTTCGTATGCTCGTGAACTTGGTTAGCGCGGCGTCGGGGGGGGGGGGGGGGGGGGGGGGGGGGGGGGGGGGGGGCAGGGCATGCATGGTTACCTTTCAGATTTGCTTTGTGTTGCAGTTTACAGGTGAAGACCTGCGTGAAGTGTGGGGCTTTTCATTGGCCGAGCGACACCCATGCTGTATGCCTCCCCTGTTCCGGCTGTGCCTCCGGGCAGACTTGTGACACGTGCGCCGCCTGGGTAGAGGAACAATGGTCGCAGCTGTGGGGATTTTACCGGCGCGAACGACCTGCGGCTTCCCAGGTCTACACTCCTACACCCGCTCGCCCTCCAACGGCGGAAGGGATGGTCAGGCACGCATGCTCGGACATTGGGGAGTTAATTTCTCGTTGGGCCCGTGTACTATCTCGGCACTCGGGGAACCCCCTCCTAGAGGGGCCGAGAGTAGTCTCCCGTTTCCCGCCTTACCGGCTCCGGTCACGAGACCGGCCAGTTTTGCTACTTCGCTCGTACAGAGAAGACGTGTCTGGACTTGCTCTCGCGCCGCTTCGACCGGTCCTTCTCTTGCCTACGCTCGTTGCCTCTTCGTGTGCTCTGCGCCTCCTAGCGCTGACCTGCCTTCTTGTTCCCTGCCTCTACTGGCGTCGTTCTGCTGCTCTCCTCTAGGCTGTGGAGGTGTATGACTACCCTTCCCCCTGTTCCCGATTCGTCTCGGAGGTAAGGTAGTGGTAGTTTCCCACAGCCAGCCCTCGGGCCGAGAGCCGGCTTCCGTTGGGCTTTCCTTTCGGCTTTGCTACTACGTGGGCGCCAGTTGTTGAGCTTACGCTTCGGCGCCTTGCACGACCTTTTTTACGAGTCTCCTCGAGGGACGTCGCCTTTCTCTCCTTTGGTGTTTCACGGTTACGAGAAGACGTTGCCTTGTAGACTAGGGTTTCTGTTCTCGTAGGGCCTTCGGGCACTCACCCTCCGTTCGTCTACCTTAAAGGCCCTTTAGCTCTGGGAGACTGTAGCCACTATTTACGCGCCGGTGGTCACGGCGCTTGGAGTACCTTGGTGTGGGGCTAGGCTCCCTTGTCCGCCTTTGCGACCTTGTGCTCTTTGTCTGTTGCAGGAACCAAATGCTTACCTGCGCTCAATGCGGCGACTTCAAGTGGCCGACGGACGACCATGCGGTCTGCCTCCCCTGCTCGGGCTGCGCCTCGGACCATCTCTGCGATGTCTGTGCGACCTGGCCGGAGATCCGTTGGTCTGACCTCTGGAGTTTTTACCGGCGAGAGCGACCTCCGTCTGCTATCTCTCGTCCCACTCCTGTTGACGTCGCCCCTGTGGTAACGACCGCTCTTCCTCGCCTCGGCCTCTCGGAACGGATTGATCGTCGGGACCCTGCGTTGTTCGCTGACCAGAGGACTGCCACTGCTGCCACGCCCGCTGACCCTTCCGGAGGGTCTGTTTGCCGGCAGAGCGCCCGCCTCACTGAGCCCGGCCTGCAGCAGTTCGCCACGAGCCGTCCCACGTTGACTGGCCTTGCTCCTCTCTCTCTCCACGATAAGCCCGCTGATCCTTCCGGAGGATCTGTACACCGGCATAGAGCCCTTCTCACTGAGTCCGGCCAGGAGAGACGTCAGCCTCAACCTACGCGACACAGTCGCGCCCCCGACCTTTCCCGTTCCACCGTCAGTGCTAGACACTCACGCTCACCCCGCGAGCGCCGCCGGAAGGATCATTCCCCCCGCCGGGAGCGTCGCCGCTCCCCCCGTCACTCCTCGGCGCGCGCTCGGGCGCGCTCGCCTTCGCACCATTCGATGCATTCGCCGCGTCACCGCCATCGTCGACCATCTTCCTGTGATCGGCGCTCCTCTTCGGTTGTCCGCCGTACTTCACCCAGACGTCGTTCCCGCGCACCGGACAGGACCCCTCCTCGCTCCTTCCCGCGTTCGCCTCCGCGATCCCCGCCTCCGTCGTCGCTGCCGGCTCGTTCCCGGGCTTCCCGTGAGGTTCGAAATGCGCCCCCGCCCAAGCTTCGACCTTCCTTGGTGCCTCACCCGCCTTCTCGCCACCCCCTGGACGAAGAAGCCCTCAGCTTGCTGCCCGAAGACTCCGTCTCAGCCCTGTTGGAGGAGGATGCTCGCTCCCTTTCGCCCTCCGACGTCGGTGATGATGTCCCCTCGACCCTTCCGTCGTCGTCCCGGGCGGAGACCCTCCTAGCCTTGGATGAAGCCGCCAGGATCATCGCGGCCACTCTGCCAGCGGACTCCTGCCCAGCCTCTCCCCCCCTGAAGAGGAAGGTCTCGGCCTTTGTGGATGCCGAGCGTCAGGTGAAGAGGTTCAAGTCGCTTCCCCAGCCGCCTGGATTTAAGGAGCTGTGAGATGTCTTCTCAGCGCACCTGCAACTTCCTGCGGCTCGAGAGCCGGTGTTCTTCTCCGATCGTCGCTGGCCGGCTGGCCTGGACATCGCCTTCCGTCGGGATTGGTATGCCGGTCATTCCCAGGCTTTCTCCATCCCTCTTCCTGCGATCGACCCCCCGGCCGTGTCGCAAGCTGGCGGCTCCACCCTCCTTCGCCGTTCCCTCCCTCGTGGCCTGGATTTGACTGCGTCTCTGGTGCGGAACACCTTAGCCTGCGCTGGGTTCCTGGAGCTGCTCACTCAAGCCCTGGTTCGTCGTGTGGAAGACGCTTGGCATCCTTCTATCACGCCTCTCCTTGGGGATTTACTCGTCTTAGCGGAAGTCGCCAACCGAGCCGCCTACCACTCGTCCGTTAACGCTATGGCTGCCTCCGCCAACTGTGACCTGATGCGTCGAGACGCCCTTCTGCTTGCCTGCCGAGGGATACCACCTGACCTGCGTGCGCAGCTTCGTCGTGCTCCGCTGGGTGGCCCCCTGCTTTTCGGCGACACCTGGTCCTCCGTTCGAGCCTCCAACCCCGACCGCTGGCCTGTGAGTGCTCCTCCTCCCTGCCGCTTTCCGTCCTCCCGCCAGGCTAGGGGTCGCGCCTCGCGGTCGGTTAGACCCTCTGCTGCTTCAGCCCCTGCTTCGGCCCCTGAGCAGGCCCCCGCCTTTGGCCGTCCTAGACCCTCCAGGTCCCGTGCCCCCGCCTGGCCCCGTCCCGCCCGGCGACCGGGTCGCGGGCGGGCTGCCTGACTGCCCCCCAGCCTTGCCCCCACCGACCACTTCGGGGTCTCCGGTCGGTGGGAGGCTAGCCTTTTTCAGCGGAAATTGGCTCACACTCTTTCCCGACGACCCCTGGATTTGCGACACCGTCTCGACCGGCCTCCGGATCGCCTTTCGCAGCCCGCCTCCTTTGCGTCGCTCCCCCCTTTGGACCGAGATTCCCAGCGACCCGTTGAAGGCCTCCGCTCTTCGGGGAGAGGTCTCCTCCCTCCTGAGGAAAGCCGCCATGGAGGTGGTACGCGTCCCCGACTCCCCAGCCTTCTACAGCCGCTTGTTCGTCGTTCCGAAGCCTGGAGGGAGATGGCGACCGGTGATCGATCTCTCGGCCCTGAACAAGTACATTACGGCCCCCTCCTTCCGGATGGAGACTGCACCAGCCCTGAAAGCCGCGGTCCAGCCTCTGGACTTCGCAGTCAGCCTGGACCTTTCAGATGCGTACCTGCATGTCCCGATGCACCAGGCCTCCAGGAAGTTCCTCCGGTTTGCGATCGACGGCGTGGTATACCAGTTTCGCGCGCTCCCGTTCGGTCTCAACCTCAGCCCATGGGTGTTCACCCGGCTGATGGACGCCGTAGTCGCCAAGGCCCGACAGTCTTCCTCCAGTCCGACGTCGAATTACCTAGATGACCTCCTCCTACGAAACCAGTCAGAGACCTCGCTCGCGTCGGACAGGGATGCGCTGCTGCTGCTTCTGGCACACTTGGGCTTCCTAGTGAACGACGGCAAGTCGGATCTCTCTCCGTCCCGCCGCTTCGTGCACCTGGGCATGGAATTTGCGACCGACCTCAACACGGTGCGCCTCCCAGCCCCCCGGATCCAGAAGATTGCGGACCTAGCCGGTCAGTTAGCACGACAGGACGTGGCCCCCGCCAGAGTCTGGCTCCAGCTTTTGGGCCTGCTGAACGCCGCAGCGGACCTTATCCCCCTAGGTCGTCTCTACTCCCGGCCGATCCAGCTGCATCTCATACTCCATTGGCGCCCGTCGTCAGGCGACTTAACGACGTTGGTTCCGGTGCCCCAGATGCTGCTGAAATGAATTTTTCTCTAAAATATATTTTTTCGAAAAATACTTACCGATGGCATGACTTGGAGGTCCCTCCCTCCTGCCCCGCTTGCCGCTATTGAGCTAAGGCAAAAGACTGGCGGGAGACTCCCGAACATGTGACCGAATAGGGAGGGAAGGGAGGCCGCTCAGGGTTTCTTGGTAACGACTCCCTGAAGTCGCCTCCCTGGTTGTTTAGTGTACACAACGGATACTTAGGCTGAAATCGGTAAGCTAAGTGTACCTTCCTATTATCATGCCATCGGTAAGTATTTTTCCCAAAAATACAATTTAGAGAAAAATCCTTTTTTTTTTTTTTTTTTTTTTTTTTTTAAAGAATAGATCTGGTTCACAGAACCTCCCTTCTCTCACACAACATACAGCAGAACCTGTTTTGAGTGACCACTGTTTTGAGAGAGATAACCTATCTTTTAAGACCATCATCTAGGTGGCCGTAGCCTCAAAATTATGGTTTATAATACCAGGTGACACTTTTGGCATTTTTAGAATTCTTTTTTGGGAGCATCTGTCTTTAAAGACCAATTTCTCTTGGTGGTTGCTCAAAACAGGTTTTACTGTATGTTGTCTTGCAAAGACAACACCCAAATGGAATGTTCACTTAAGATTATGTACATTAATGTACCTCACCTTTCCTAGGACCTTGTTGTGCGACTATGTTTTGTGCTGGGGAACTTGACAGCCAAGAACGAAGCAGCTCGACGGCGACTCTTTCAGGAGAAGGATGCAATGGATGTGCTGCTAACTGTCCTCAAGACATATGATGAATTAGATGCACAGGTTAGTTTTGTTCCTCTGCAGGGGTGGGGGGGGGGGGGTGTGGGGAGGGGGGTGTGGGGGGGGGGGGGGGACATTTATGCAGCTTGTGCCATACTTGGGGAGGGGGGGGGTGGGGGGGGGGGGGGACTTTTATGCAGCTTGAGCCACACTTTTGTACTGTATGGTGACACAAGAATTGTGGCCAGAATTTTAAAGGTTTTTTTCATGGGTAATTTTGATGCCTGATTTTAACAATTTGCCCCAAACATTGCACTAAAACAGTATACAAACCAAGAAGAATTACAGTACTCAACTTTCTCCGTGGGTGAAAGTTTTGCAAATGGGAAATCCATAAATCCAATATCAAGCAAATGGAAATTTTCAAAATCAAACCCAATATCCCCCCCCCCCCCCCCCCCCCCACCCCCCCCCCATTCCCTCCGCCCCCCCCCCCCCCACCACCACCGCCACCACCACCACCAAAAAAAAAAAAAAAAAAAAAAAAAAAAGCTTTGTAGATTTGGAAAAGCCATATGAATGCTTGGAAAATGAAAAAAAAAAGTATTGACACCCTTTTGGCGCTTACCTGGCCCCAGGATTCAGTCGGCCTCTCTGTGCAGGTCAGCCTCGCTATCATATGTTCCAGTATGCCACTGTATAGGATCACATGCACTGGTATCTCTGCCTTCTGCATGGCTGCCTGGTTCTCGGGTTGACGTTAGCCTTAGTTTGTCCACATACAGCTGTGCATGGGCCAGCTAAGGCTGACGTTAGTCTGCAGACTTTTTGTGCTTACCAAGTGGTTTTCCTTCACAAGTCTACATAAATTTTGCACAACAGTAATTCGACCTCGAGTAACGCGAACTGACCTCATTGCTCCCAGTTACTGTGATATACTGAGGGTGGCCTGTGTTTGCACAGTTGACAACTTTCACTCATTTGTGTCTCATTATTAATGCTTGTCCATTTAGCCGTGACACTAAGGCAGGAGATGGATCGACCATGATAATTCAAGGGTAGTGGCAGATTAGCATTGTGCCATTAGGCGCCAAGCTAGTAGGGCACTAGCCATGAATTATCATGGTCAATCCATCTCCTTCAGCTTGTACATACTCGCATAAGGTGACACCTCCAAAATTTAGGAAATGCAGCAGTGGGCTTAAATGGGTTAAATATGTCTCCGATTTTATGCTCTGCAACACTGTTTTACAGGGCAAAGACAGTGCCATTACTAACAGTGTGAGGTCAGAGGCTGCAGGGCTGGAAGACAAGGACGCCATCAACAAGACAGAAGACGTGCTTATTAAGGTCATTCGAGTCCTGGCTAATCTCTCCATTAGTGAGGATGTTGGGCCATTCATTGCTGCCAATGCTGAATTCATGGCCAAACTTCTTACCATAATAGGTTTGTTGATTACTTTTTGGCTCACGTGCGAAGCAAAAGTGAATATGTTCTGGGCCAGTGGTTGTCCGTCCGGCGTCCGTCCACTGTTCTCCTTGGTATGTTGGCATTTTCTCAGAGACTATTCAAGCCACAGTCTTCAAACTTGGCCCAAGGATACTTTGTGGCAAGACCTTTCTAAACATAGCAATTTGAGTGACCTTTCACAAAGGTCAAGGTCACAGTGGATGAGGAAATAGGCCAAAAATAGCTATATTTTGACATAATTTATTTTTTCTCATATGCTATTCACAACTAAAAATCCAAACTTGGTACAAAGATCTTGGCTTGACTTTGCGAACGAAGATTTTATAGGAGTTGCCCACGACGTCTGCAGGCTTGTTCGTGGCTGCGGAGGCCAATCCGAGACAGGCAGGTTCGACCGCAGTGGCTGCAGGGGAAGGTATGGCCTGGGTTCTGAGCTGCAGCATCTCTGTTTTTTCTCCTGAGCCGCTTGTCCTTAAGGCTAGCTCTGTGAGAGTCCTCAATAATAATTTGGTTGATCCCTCGGAAAGGTCAAGGGTCACAAGAGCTCAGGAAATATGTCCAAAATAGGCATATTTTGACAAAAGATGTTTTTTTTTTCTCAAATACTATTCACAACTTCAAGCCCAAACTTGCTACAGAAATACCTGATGGGAAGACCTTTCTGCGCATACTAATTTGGTTGATCCCTCTGAAAGGTCAAGGGTCACAAGAGCTCAGAAAATAGGTCTAAAATAGCCATTTTTTGACAAAAGATGTTTGTTCTCAAATACTATTCACAACTTCAAACCCAAATTTGGTACAGAGATACCTGATTATAAGACCTACCTAGGCATACTAATTTGGATGACCCCTCGGAAAAGTCAAGGGTCACAAGAGGCCAGCAAATGTTTTTAAAATGCAAATTTTTTATAAAATTGTAGGTATTATCAACATTTTTGCAAATTTTTCAATCAAATTTGCCACAAAGCTAGCTGATGATATGACCTTCCTAGGTATATTAATTTAGTCGACTCATCGCAAAGGTCAAGGGTCACGGGTGGGGGAGGAGGGGGGTGGCAAGATAAGTGAAAAATGCTTACATTTTCAGGAAACATGGATTTTGCTGGTACAAAAGCCAGCCCTTATTGTCACACATATGTAAATAGGTCAAACATGTGAGCCATAATGGCTTTGCCTTTCTTGTTACAATTTAAACCCACATTATCATTGCATGTAACCACCGGTAGAGTAATAAATGATGCCAATGTCTGCATGTACAAGGAGTCTCTATAAATATGTTTAAAAGAAAACATGATGAATGCAGTCTGAAAATCAAGTAAAATTTTAAGAAATCTGAAACAATAAATTTCAGTGAATTTCTAATGTAATTTTAGAAGAAAAACAATTATCCCTTATCATTCAGAATACACCAGTGTGTGAAATAGGTGTGACTAAAATAGTTCAAGAGTGGTGCCAGAATAGCTTGGCACCTCTAGGCGCCAAGATATTCTGGCACCACCCTTGAGCTAAAGCCATTGGTCTATATCCTTATCTGTCAGAACTACACTGTAGCTCGCAAATGGCAGTGTACAAATTTGAAGCTTTTAGCCTCGGTATGATATGGGTTAAATACAAATATGAACTACAGAAAGGTAATTCAACTAGAAATTAAAATTAAAATGCAATTTATTATGATGATTGTGCACCAGTACAGGAGAAACAAATAGATGGACCAAGTAGATTAATATAAATATAAAAGAATCTGTTTTCAGTGACCACCTTTTTTGGAAATCGAACCCATATCATACTGAGGCTAAAAGCTTTACATTTGTACACTGCCATATGCAAGGTACATTATAGTACTTACAGATAAGGATATAGACCAGTGGCTTTAGTTCAAGGGTGGTGCCAGAATAGCTTGGCGCCTAGAGGCGCCAAGCTATTCTGGCGCCACCCTTGAACTATTTTAGTCACACTTATTTCACACACTGGTGTGTTCCGAATGATAAGGGGTAAGCAGCTAAAGACGCCTAAATGATAGTCTTTGGCTGACAGGTGATACTTTCCATTCCTCAGGACCTATTGAGAGAGAGCCTGTCTTTAAAGTTCTACATACTTTTTACTGTGGTGACTGATTTGATAAGTAACTAACGTAACAAACCCGTTCACTGCAAAGAAAAACTTGAACTTTTGGCTGTCAGCGGCAGTTTGAGTCGCGATGATTTCTTTAGGAATCATTGCGACTAAAACCATCACCGACAGCCAAAGGGTTAAAGACCACCCAGCTGCAAAGATGTACAGATCCACATGAGCCTCCCGCAGTTGCGGGGATCTGTGCGTCTTGCTGATACTACTTTGTATTCATGTGCCTGTGACGTTGAATTTACACACAATCTGCAGCCACCGGCAGCGAAGGCGTTAACTCATTCAGCCCTGACGCACTTCAGCAGAAGATAGATCGACCATGATAATTCAAGGGTAGTGCCAGATTAGCTTGGCGCCTGAAGACGCCAAGCTAATCGGGCACCACCCTTGAATTATCATGGTCTATCATCTCCTGCAACAGGTGCATAGTCGTTAGCTGGCGCCTCCAAACTTTGGGAAATACATGCGTCGGGCTGAATGAGTTAAGAGTTCCTACCTACAAACACCAAACAGACTTACTTACGCCTGTCACCCCTACCCGGGTATAGGCCGTCGACGAGAGACCTCCAGCAACTCCTGTCCTGTGCTTCTCCTTCGATTCTACTCCAGGTGGTTCCCAGTCTCTTGATGTCTGCTTGGAGGTCTCGACGCCAGGAGTTTCTCGGCCTACCTCTTTTCCTCTTTCCCTGGGGGTTCCATGACAATGCCTGCCTAGTGATACTGGAAAACACCAAACAGAGCTGTTTTCAATTTTAGCCCTAATTTTATGTAGTACTCTCATGTGTGCAGAACGTAAGGACGTGCAGCAGAGTGAGGAGCTGATCCTTAACTGTGTGGCCACTGTCAACAACTTGTCGTACTACACCACAAAACAGAGCTCACTGCTGAACCAACACCTCGCCATTGCTGAATGTCAGTCACGTTAACCTTGCATTGTATCATTTCTGCTTAACCATTTCAGCGCCAACACCCTACAGCAGGAGATTGATTGACCATGATAATTCAAGGGTAGTGCCAGATGAGCTTGGCGCCTGTCGGCGCCAAGCTCATCTGGCACTACCCTTGAATTATCATGGTCAATCCACCTCCTGCAAGTGGTACATAGTTGTTAAGTAACACGTCCAAAACTCGGCGCTAATAGGGTTAACCCATTTAACCCCGGGGATAGCCACATTTCCCAAATTTTAGAGGTGCTAACGACTGTGCACCACTTGCAGGAGACGGATTTACCATGATAATACAAGGGTAGTGCCAGATTAGCTTGGCGCCTTCAGGCGCCAAGGTTTATCTGGCACTACCCTTGAATTGTCATGGTCCATATATCTCATACTGTAGGGCATTGGGACTAAACGGGTTAAACCTGTTCACTGCCAGGAAAAGATCAACACCACCCAACTGCGCAAGGTATTGGTTCTCACGAGCCCCTGTGGTTGTGGTCATGTTCCTTGGATGATAGCTGGGGATCGTTTACATTGAATTTACAATAATGTCAGAAACACGGTCTTTGTCCCATGGCAGTGAATGGGTTAATAATATAGTACATTATTATTACTAAGTTATTATAATTGTTATAATGTTTGCAATTCAGGGGATGCTAAATGACCTCAACAGTTACCAAATTTTTGCATGTGACACATCTATCTGTAAATCATAACTATATTAACATTTTATGGTTGCACGGGATGGGCGGAGGGGGTTTCTCAGACTGAAACACAAGGTTCAGTTGAAGATTTTTTTTGAGAAAGTAAGTTAAGCCCTTGATTTCATATGATATTGTTGGTCATCCAAATGGTTACTGGGGGAGGGGGAGCGGTTGGTACAGAATGTTGATGAAAATGTTGTTCAGTTTTCACTATTCCAAAATTGTGTATTATATTTTTAACTCTTTGACTGTCGATAGTGCTTTTTGTCAAGGTTATTCCTGCCAAAATTACATCAACAAAAATGCTACCATCAACCAAAAGATTAACTGGGTAGAGTAGAAATATTTGTTGAATATGTCAGTGTTTTGTGTTGGTTGCTTCAGCCTTGCTAAAGTTGGTGCTAACAGACAACATGGAGGGCATGCTGGAGGCAGCGCGGGTGTTTGGTAATGTCACTCGACACAAGCCCGTCAGGGACTTCCTCGCACAGCAGAAAGGTACAGTTATTAATAGTAATAGTAATAATGACTGTTTCTTGAGTGCTTATCCTAAAATAAGGCCTTAAGTGCTTTAAAGTCATTTAGCCCTGGCGCACTACCACTGGATATGGATCAATCATGATAATTCAAGGGTAGTACCAGATTAGTTTGGCGCCTGTTAATCTGGCACCATCCTTGAATTATCATGGTCAGTCCATCTCATGGTACATAGCTGTGAAGTGACACTACTAAAATTTGGGAAATGTGGTCTTGGGGTTAAGTGGGTCAAGTTGCATTAAACTTCGGCAGTAACAAAATGCCAGGGGACGAAAATTTCTTGTTACATATGAAGTTTGCTGTGTTTATAATTTTCGTGGAAAAACATGAGTGCGTCCATTGAAAACGAAAATGTCAACCATAGGTCTCCAGGTGCTAACTGTTGCACACTTTCTGTTTCCAAGTGGATGCCATGATGGTGACACTGCTGGACTCTGGCAACAGAGAGGTGGTGTTTATTGCATGTGGAGTGCTTATCAACTTTATGGTGGATGAGGAAAATCGCTCACTACTCAAGAGAGAGGGAGGCATCGCAAAGTGAGAGCAATTTTAACTCATTCAGCCCGGCGCACGTATTTCCCAAATTTTGGAGGCGTCATCTGATGACTATGCACCTGTTGCAGGAGATGGATCGACCATGATAATTCAAGGGTAGTGCCAGATTAGCTTGGCGCCGACAGGCGCCAAGCTAATCTGGCACTACCCTTGAATTATTATGGTCGACCCATCTCCTGCTTTGGGGCGTCAGGGCTGAATGGGTTAACACAAATAAAACTTAAATGCTGCTATGTGGATGATGATTTATTTCAGAAGGATCATTGGCCATTCAGAACTGTTACACTTTTGTCACGTTTTCTGCATTTGATCGATGGAACATCACATTGAAGAAAACCCCCGCTTAGAACAGATTTTTGAAAGACAGTAACAACACAATTTATGACCATTTCGGGTTTTACTGGCTTTTTTAAGCGTGTTTCTTCGTTTGGGTGTTCTCTGCATTTTACACACTTTTTAGTCACCTTTTTCGTCTGGATTTCCTCATTATTTTGATCGACCATGAAAACAGAGTGGTGATGCCACCAGATTGGGTGAATTACCATATTTGATTCATTTCCCATTGCAATATGATTTATTCTTAAATAAGAATCAGGTAAAAGACAAAAGGTTGAGCCCCTTTATGTTAAAGAAAAATTTTAAGGGTAGTGCCAGAATAGCTTGGCGCCTCTAGGCTCCAAGCTATTCTTGCACCAACCTTGAACTAAAACCATTGGTCTATATCCTTTTTCTGTAAGTACTATAATGTAGCTTGCATATGGCAGTGTACAAATCTGAAGCATTTAGTCTCAGTATAGATGACATGGGTTCATACTTCGTTGTAGGTGTATTGAGGTGTTGCGAGACTTTGGACGGGAAGACTGGCAGCTGAGCGCCACGGTGTGTAAGATGTTGTGTAACTACAGCACGCGAATGACCAGCACAGATGAGACCTTTGGCCACACGGAGGCTCAGCAGCTGTCCGACCTCCTGGTAGAATATTTAGGTGAGTCATCGTATGTTAACACTATACACATTGTTGATTTTGTGTGACATTCAGGGTACCCATCAACATGTCACATTCATACATGGGTCAAAGTTGGCAGTTGTTAACAAGGCCAGCTTGGGGCCTGGAGCAGCATAGTCAAAGTGGGATGCTGAAAACTTCATTATTTTCATTGGCTCACGTGCGAAGCAAAAGAGAGTCTATGTTTTGGGCCAGTGGTCGTCCGTCCGCCGTCGTCCGTGGTAAACTTTAACGGTGGCATTTTCTCAGAGACTATTCAAGCCAGATTCTTCAAACTTGGCCCAAAGATACTTTATGGCAAGACCTTTCTAAACATACCAGTTTGAGTGACCTCACAAAGGTCAAGGTCACAGGGGATCAGGAAATAGGTCAAAAACAGCTGTATTTTGACATAATTTATTTTTTCTCAAATACTATCCACAACTTAGAACCCAAACTTGGTACAAAGATACCTGATGGTAAGAACTTTCTATGCATACTAATTTGGTTGATCCCTCGGAAAGGTCAAGGGTCACGAGCTCAAAAAATTAGGTTCAAATTAACCATATTTTGACAAAAGATGTTTTTTTCTCAAATAATATTCATAACTTCAAACCCACATTGGTACAGAGATACCTGATGGTAAGACCTATCTATGCATACTAACTTGGATTACCCCTCGGAAAGGTGAAGGGTCAAGAAGGGTCTGGAAATAGATCCGAAATAACCATATTTTGACATAATTTATTTTTTCTCAAAAACTATTCACAACTTTAAACCCAAACTTGCTACAGAGATACCTGATGAGAAGACCTTTCTATGCACACTAATTTGGTTGCTCCATCAGAAAGGTCAAGGGTCAAGAGAACTCAGGAAATAGGTCAAAAATAGACATATTTTGACAAAAGATGTTTTTTTCTCAAATACTCAGGGCTCCCAATTACCCTCGCTCACTGCGTTCATCAGGAGAGAAACTTCTCAAAGTTCCAAAGTACCATCGCAAATCTGCCGGTGAACGCTCTTTCAGATGTACTGCTCCTTTAATTTGGAATTTCTTACCGACTGAGCTGAGAAATGCCTCCACCCTTACGCAGTTCAAAGCAAAGTTAAAAACTCACCTTTTCTCGCAGATTTTCGTGTGATCTCTACGGTTTTCTGTACACCCTCTCCCCCCCTGCAGACTCTGTGTGTGTGCGTCGTTTTCGCCTGTGCATTGAGTTATATTATAAATATGAGAAATGCGTCATATAAATACCATGTATTATTATTATTATTATTATTATTTCTCTACATTAAAATGCAAATCCCATTTGTCAGACCACTCTTGCAAGTGATCCAAATCATACTGCAGCACGTCCTTATTGATCGATTCATTATAGAGTTTAGTATCCTCTTACTAACACAGTCTATGCTATAAAAGGAACACTATACTCTGAAAGTATCACTCGCGCGTGTGCAAATCCGGTGACTGGATTTTTTTCAGGGATTTTTAAGAATTTGTATTGGGAGCCCTGAATACTATTCACAACTTCAAACCCCAAATTTGGTACAGAGATAGCGGATGGTAAGACCTATCTGTGCATACTAATTTGGATGACCCCTTGGAAAGGCCAAGGGTCACAAGAGGCTGTCAAATGTGTGTAAAATGCTGAGTTTTTATAAAATTGTAGGTATTACTGACATTTTTGCAAATTTTTCAGCCAAATTTGGTACAAAGATAGCTCATGATAAGGCCTTCAAGGATGGGCAAACTACTTTTAAAAAGTAGTCCGCTACACTACAGTTACATTTGTAAAAAATAGTAGTTCGCTACTTTACAATTACATTTTGAAGAAATGTAGTTCGCTACTTTTACACTACTTTAAAAAAAGTAGCTAACTACTTTTCAAACTACTTTTTTAAAAACTGTAATCACAACTGGGACTGATAAGTATTTTGAAGTTCAAGTAAATAATCAAGTTTAAAGTCAAAAATAGCCTTTTCTTAAATATACAATATCTTTAGTATTATTTCAAATTATTATAATCATAGCTATCAATACTTAGGCCTACCTATTTTTTCATAATTATGATTATATTTATTATTATTATCATTATTTTTCTTTTGATTTTCCCCACTTTGTTTTGTTCATAAATTTGTAACATACATAGGCGTAGCAAATATCATTTTTATTCCCACTTACCCCCTTCAAAGACCATCCATATTCAACTTGGTCTAAACGTTTTATCACAATGTCAGAACGTAAGTGTTCAAAAAGACTAAGCTAAGTAAAATAAATAAATGAAAAAAAAAAATGAAGTATGCCAGGCATTGCCAACATCATGCATTTATTCTAGGCTTTTCTGTAATATAAATTAATTCCGAAGCTTTGTGTTCTGTTCGGTATCAAAAAGTACAGTGATCGAAGGGCATGAGTGATGATTCACCTGTTGTGTTCCCAGCCATTCTAATACTAGTAATAGATGACAATAGATCGGCATTCATTCGGACAACTCCCCTACTAAATTTAAAACCGATTTATACGGGGAAAGCCGCCATTATGTTTTATAGGCTATTATATCCTGTTCAGCACTCTAAACAAGAAAATGGAATTCTTTCCGTAAATGAAAATAAATTAATATAGCTTTTGTCATCCCAGGTGAATGCCGATAGAATAAAACCGGACGCATTTTGCAATGTAAGAAAATCAAAATAGGAAAACTCAAAAAGTCAACAAACCTTGAGATGAAGCCTAGCATGTTCTTAATTAAACGAACTTTAGTTCGCTAACTCTGACGAACTAGAGTTCACGATCTCGGACGAACCAGGTTGGTTCTTAATTGGATGATCTAAAGATACGGCGAACCTAGTTCGAAGTAGTTCACGAACCTCGGCAAACCATAGTTCGCTGTCGGAAAAGGTTCGCACAATGTGTTTGAGCAAAGCAAGGCGAACCTTTTCTCTGATTGGTCAAAATTTTTACCCTCTTCTGCGTTGGAGATAAGAAGACAGTCACTGATACAAACAATTATGCCCAACGGCGATATTTCACTCGTGCGAAGAACAAGACCTATTTTTATTGATTTGTGGGAGGCGCGGCGCTGTTTATGGGGTCGCTACTGCAAGGAGTACAAAAACAAACATCGTTCAAATCGCGAAGCGGCAGCCATTTTGAACACCTTCGCAGACAGTAAGTACGCCGAATCAAGCACTTCAGTTAAGAAAGCTAACCATGGCAAACCTGGTTTGCTGAAGTTCGCCTAGGTTCGTTCAACCTCAATTAAGAAACAAACCAAAAGATTGCCGATCTTCTCCGATCTAGGTTTGCCGATCAAAAGTTCGTCCAATTAAGAACAGCTCTAAGATTGGATGCTGTCGTCTTCTGCTCGCTGAATACTCTTTGCATCCGTACTTGCATTTGAATATAAATGCATTGTCCTTTTCTTTGAGATGAAAAAATTCTAGATACGGTTCAAACAAAGTGGGAAGTTTCTCTATCTTCTGCGGTCAAAAATTTGTGCGTTCTGTGCTTGATTTGAAGAACAAAGACTGAGATGACTGGCGCGCGCTTTTGAAAGTCACGTGGCTTGCTATTGCTATCAGCCAATCACAATCATGCTTCCGTTCGCTGAGCGAGTGATCAATCTCGCGCGAAACAGCAATTTCGCCACTCGCTTCGTCTTGGCTGAAAGGGATGGGCAAGTCACACGGCAAGGAAAGTAGCGTAGCGAAAGATACATTTTCGCTACTTCGCTACTGACAAATTAGTAGTTCGCTGCTTTACAACTACTTTTTAAAAATATGTAGTTTGGATCGTTACAAACTACTCCAAATAGTAGCGAAACTACAAAATGTAGTCGCTACTCTCGCTACTTGCCCATCCTTGAAGGCCTTCCTATGCATACTAATTTAGTCGACTCATCACAAAGGTCAAGGGTCACAGAGGGTTGACAGATGTGTAAAAAATGCATACATTTTCAGAAAACATGGATTTTGCTGCTGCAGAAGCCAGCCCTTGTCACAAAGGTCAGACATATGTAAATCGGTCATACACGTGATCCATAATGGCTTTGCCTTTCTTGTTTTCCAAGCATTACAATCACATGAAGTTTACAATGCATAATGTGAGAGAAGCTTATAATTGCCATATGTGTTAAACAGTGCAGTGATACACCACTGGCATTGAAATTTGATTACTTACTTACTTACTTACTTACGCCTGTCACCCCTACCCGGGTATAGGCCGTTGACGAGAGACCTCCAGCAACTCCTGTCCTGTGCTTCTCCTTCGATTCTACTCCAGGTGGTTCCCAGTCTCTTGATGTCTGCTTGGAGGTCTCGACGCCAGGAGTTTCTCGGCCTACCTCTTTTCCTCTTTCCCTGGGGGTTCCATGACAATGCCTGCATAGTGATACTGGAAGCTGGCTTTCTCAGACTGTGACCGATCCATCCCCATCTTCTTCGCCCAATTTCATTCTCTGCTGTTATCTGCTCTGTTCTCTCCCAGAGTCTGACGTTGCTGATCTTCTCTGGCCAGTGGATTTTCAAAATTCTTCTAAGGCAACTGTTCATGAAGGTCTGTACTCTGTTGACTGTGGTTTTTGTCAATCTCCAAGTCTCTGCTCCATATAGGAGAACTGCTTTTACATTGGAGTTGAAAATCCGGACTTTGGCGTGTTGTGACAGCTCTCTGGAACTCCACACTTTTTTCAACTGGAGAAAGGCTGCTCTGGCTTTACCGATTCGTGCTCTGACATCTGCATCAGTGCCGCCTTTTTTGTCTATGATGCTCCCGAGATAGGTGAAGGACTCCACCTCCTCCAACGGGGTGCCAGCAAGCAAGACTGGTTCTTCCCTGGTTGCGTTCAGCCTCATTGTCTTTGTTTTCTGTTTGTGAATGGTGAGGCCCACTTGGGACGAGATGTCAGTAAGCCTCGTGGTCTTGTCCTGCATTTGTTGATGAGTGTGGGACAGTAATGCCAAGTCGTCTGCAAAATCGAGGTCGTCAAGCTGTGACCACAGTGTCCACTGTATTCCACTTCGTCTGTCCAGACCAAAAAGGTGACTGCCAAGCGTGTGAAATGCAAAGAAGTACCCAACGGAGAAAGAAACACGCTTAGAAAAAACGGTACAACACAATTTATTTATTTATTCATTGTGTTGTACCGTTTTTTCTAAGCGTGTTTCTTTCTCCGTTGGGTACTTCTTTGCACTTTGTCTGTGCTCTGTGGTCATCTTCATGACCCAGTCTATGGCCAGTAGGAAGAGGAACGGAGACAGCAGACACCCCTGCCTGACACCAGTTCTGACCTGGAGCTCCCTGGTGAACTGCCCTTCGTGGATCACGCGACATGTCGACATGTCATGCCATCGTAGCTGCTCTTGATCAGGCAGATGAGCTTTGTGGGTACACCGTAGTGTCGTAGGAGTTTCCACAGAGTCTCTCGGTCCACACTGTCAAATGCTTTCTCATAATCCACAAAGTTGACGTACAGCGGGGTGCTCCACTCCAGAGACTGTTCCACGATAATGCGGAGAGTGGCAATCTGGTCTGTACATGATCGATTCTTCCTGAATCCTGCTTGCTGGTCTCTCAGCTAGGGGTCAACGGAGCTCTTCATTCTCTCCAGGATGATCCTGTTGAAGACCTTTCCTGGTACTGACAGCAAGGTGATTCGGGGCGGTCCGTGGCGCAGTAGTTAAGGCGCCTGCCACCAATTCCAAAGGTGAGCGGTTCGATACCGGGTTCCGGCGTTGGACTTTTCTCCTCTGGTAAGTGTCACCGTTAATTCGGGCGGACCGTCGGGGGTTCTTTCTCCGGGTACTCCGGTTCTTCCACCCCCCACACTTTGGTACGGGTCTCAGGCCACTTTACAAAATTTCAAATACAAGCGATAAAAAAATCTCTGTAACTTCAGTAGCTGACTGGCCCTTCGTTTGTCTTGTACTGTGTTTGTCTTAAATGGCGTAAATCCGCGTCTGTTTCGTGAGTGTGTGTGTTGGGTTTCAGGCGCGGCGCTTTGAGTCGATTTCCCCAAAATTGAGAAAAAGCGCCTATATAATAACGGTATTATTATTATTATTAGTTGGAACACTTGCTGAGGTCGCCTTTCTTGGGAAGCTTGATTAGGTACCCCTCCTTCCAGTCAGCCGGCATCACCTCCTCTTCCCAGATCTTTCCAAACAGTGGGTACAACATCTCTACTGTTGTTTCTAGGTCTGCTTTCAGAGCCTCCGCTGGGATGCCATCTGGCCCTGCTGCTTTGCCGTTCTTCAAAAATGCCACTGCTCTTCTGATCTCTTCCCGGCTGGGTCTGTCACAGCTGATGGGTAGGTCGGTCTCTGCCGGCTGGATGTCTGGGGGGTCGGGTGGGCTAGGTCTGTTCAGTAACTCTTCAAAATACTCGGCCCATCTGTCGAGTTGGTCTGCTCTGTCTGCAATAGGCTTGCCTTCTTTGTCTTTTACTGGTCTTTCTGTATGGCCATACTTGCCTGACAATCTTCTGGTAATGTCGTAGAGCTGTTTCATGTTGCCGCTGCCTGCTACCTTTTCTGCCTCTGCTGCCAGGCTGTCTGTGTAGGCCCTCTTGTCTGCCCTGATACTCCTCTTCACCTCGCGGTTGGCTTCCGAGTATTCCCCCTGTACCCTTACTTTGGCTGCTCTCGTGCGACTGTTGTTGACAACTGCTTTCTTCTGCTTCCTCACTTCTATCTTCTTCAAGGTCTGTGCCGACAGCCAGTCCTTGTGATGGTGTTTCCTGAACCCTACAGTGTCTTTGCAGGTTGAGTTCAGCGCCTCTCTAACTGCCTTCCACTGCTGCTCTGTGGTGACCGCCTCCTCTTCATTTACAAGCTCCTGTAGCGCTTGAAACCGGTTGGACAGCACCAGTTTAAACTCTTCTCTAACTCCAGTTTCTCTCAGGAGGCCTACATTATAGCGCTGTCTTCTTGTTGTCTCTGTGCGGCTTTTCTTTAGCTTGAGCTTCATTCTTAAGGTAAGCAGATGGTGGTCGGAGGCGACATCTGCTCCCCTCCTCACTCGAACATCTTGAAGGGATCTTCTAAATTTCTTGCTAATGCAGATATGGTCTATTTGGTTCTCTGTTGTATGGTCAGGTGAGACCCAAGTTGCTTTGTGTATTCTTCTGTGTGGGAAGATGCTGCCTCCAATGACAAGTCGGTTTAGAGCACAAAAGTCTACAAACCTCTCCCCGTTCTCACTCATCTCCGAGCCTAGTCCCTGTCTCCCCATCACCTCTGCGTATCCGGTGTTGTCCTCCCCTATTTTGGCATTAAAATCGCCCATGACGATGGTGATGTCTCACTCCACACATTTGTCCAAGGCACTCTGGAGTCGGTTGTAGAACTCTTGTTTCTCTTCCTCGTCACTGTCATTAGTGGGCGCATAACACTGGATGACGTTCAGCTTGAGCTTTTTCTTGGTTCTAAAGGCTGCTGTGATAATTCTTGGCCCAAGAGGTTCCCAGCCCATCAGCGCTCTCTGTGCCACTGGTGACAGCATGAATGTTACACCTTCTGTATGGGGGGCATTCTCCTCTTCATGACCTGAATACAGAATCATCTCCCCACTTAACAGCCTTTTCTGGCCAGACTGCGTCCATCTGGCTTCACTGATACCTAGCAGGGAAAGGTTGTACTTTTGCATTTCCACTGCTATCTGGGCGGCCTTGCCGCTCTGGTACATGGTCTTGACGTTCCATGTGCCCATGGTTGTATCCCTGGATAGAGAGAGGCGGCTCGGTCCTGTGGCTTCCGAAGACTTCCGGCTTTCACCACAGGACGTCATAAGTCTTCTAGTAGAAGAACCTTCCTCCTCCAGGAAAGGAATTACTGTTAGTCTTTTCGTCGGCGTTTTTGTAGCTATTTTCTTTTTTGCAGGGTGGGGAAGCTACCCCCACGCCCAACCCCCTTACTAGGAGGACCAGGGGTTTTCTGTCGGGGTCACCTTCCCTTAGACCATGTTGGTTCACGGCACCTTATTTCATTCGGTGCACCCCTCTCACGATTGACCCCCTATCCACCACCCAGGGGACGCGCCTCAACGCCATATGGTCCCAGCGCGAGGATTGAAATTTGATTAACTTTTTAAAATCATTTGAACTTCAAAGTCAAAGATCCCCAGCCGTCAAAGGAACATGGATACCAAAGGGTTTCATCAAGAGGCATAGTGCCTCATGGTCCTCAGCCGTCAAAAGAAATTGGATACCAAGAGGTTTCAGCAAGAGGCATAGATCCTCATGAGCCCCCGCAACTGCGGGGGCTCATGAGGATCTATACCTCTTGCAGCTGAGTGATGTTCAGTTGAAGGGGTTAATCGCATGTCTCTTTTCTTTTTTTTTTTAGACAAAGATGTTGCACTGGACCTGACAGTCCACAACGCGGTCGAGGACGATGTCCAGGAGTACATTCAGGAGTCATGGGAGACGGACTTCTGCCCCGTGGCCACACAGCTGCTCAGACGCATCGAGTCACATCAGTCTCAGCTAGAACCATTGGAAGCGCCAGGCTGAGGGGAGAAAAAGTCTGTGTGAACGTATGTGTATGTTTATGTGTTGATGCGAGTGTGTAGAGTGATGTACTCTTTCACTTCTTGGGCTAAATGGGGGATGTAAATAGTGGTTATCCCTAAACTGGATTTAGGTTAAAGACAGTAGGTTGAGCGCCTGTATAGTAAGGAAACGCAGTAGACTGTGAATGGCCTGTTTTGCTGGATCACTGTAGCCCGCTCACTTGTAACGTTAGTACTGCTCACATTGGAATTTGGATAAGTATGTGACACTGTAGATGTCAATGAGGAAACTCCTTGTGAGCAAGAGGCATATATTCTCATGAGCCCCTGCGACCGCAGGGGCTCATGAAAATATATGCCTCTTGCAGATGGAGTAGGCTGGATGAATTCACGAAAGTTTGACGTTTGTGCAATGTTTGGCCTACTTCTGATTTAGGGATAAACTCTATTGTAAGATATCTAGAGCGTGCTTGCGCAAGGGTAGTGATGTACTTGTTTCTGGTGGTTTGAGAATGGATGCAACTGTTATGAGTGTGAAAGCCTTGAGAACAGGATGTGAGAGCAAATCTGCCAGAGTGCTTAACCCTTTGGGTGTCAGTAGCAGCTTTAGGCGCGATGATTCCCCGGCAGGAACCGTCGTGACTAAAACCGCTACCGTCACCCCGAAGGGTTAACACATCCCAGATGTTCTTGCGTCCAGATACACGGCTTTATGCCACCTATCCAGATGTGGCACATCTCTCCATTGAGTCAAATGTGTGCTGGTCTGTGATTTCAGACTTCCCAAAGGTCTCCGACCACCGACCTGCACACCAGAATCTGTTTTGAGCGACCGCCTCTGTCAGAGTACCTGTTTTGAGCGACCGCCTCTGTCAGAGTACCTGTCATTAACCCTTTGCATGTCGGTAGCGGTTTTTGTCACCATGATTCCTGTCGGAATCATGGTGACAAAAAACGCTACTGACACGCAAAGGGTTAAAGGCCATCACAGATGGCCATAGCCATGTAGGTGATGGTCTTTTTGTGACAGAAGACACTTCGTGCCTTCAACACTTCTGTTGAGAGAGCACCTGTCTTTTAACCCATACCATACTGAGGCTAAAAGCTTGAAATGTGTACACTGCCATAACCAAGCTACGTTATAGTACTTACAGATAAGGATATAGACCAATGGCTTTAGTTTGAGGGTGGTGCCAGAATAGCTTGGCGCATAGAGGCGCCAAGCTATTCTGGCACTACCCTTGAACTATTTTAGTCAAACTTATTTCACACACAGTTGTATTCCGAATGATATGGGTTAAGACCACTTTTTTTTTCGCAAAGAAGATGGTTGCTCAAAACACATTCCATTATACGCATTTTGTCAATGCATGTGCCATTTTCTGACATAATTATACACTGTATCTTCTTTGTTCTATCGTGAGTTATCAACATATTAGCTGCAAGGTATAAACCTTTCTAGCAGGTGTGTTAACTTTGAATGGGATATCTGGTGAAAAAGTATGTGCATGTACATGTATGTGCATGTGTGTGTGTGTAAGAGACAGAGAATTGAAGTGTTATAACAAAAATGTTTTTATGTGCTGTGTGAACCACATTTCATGATAATTTATGATCATCAAAGTTCTTTGGAGTTGGTCTCTGGTTTCCCTTTTTAACAAAAAATACTTTTATAGATTTCTCTTAACTCCCAGACTGCCCCCCCCCCCCATCCCCCTTCCCCTCCCCTTCCCCTCCCCTGCCCTATCCCCACCCTCCCCCCCACCCCCTCCCCCACCTCCCTACCCCCCTCCCCCCCTCCCCACTCACAAATAAAGAAAGATTTTTTTTAAAAAGGGAACATGATCCAGCTGTAAGAGACATAGATCCTGATGAGCCCCTGCAGTTGTGGGGGCTCATGTGAATCTGTGTCTCTTGCTGATATCACTTCATATCCATGCTTCTTAGACAGCGAGGGCTCTTTTGCACTGAGAAACACAGTCCGTTACCATTGACAGTGAAGGGGTTGAACTTTGTTGGAAAAATCTGTCGTGAATGACTTTTGTAAGGTATATAGCTAAACTGGTTGGCATGTTTTCTGTGAAACTAAAGATAAATTGACTGTGTTGCTTTCTTTCTTTTCCTTTTCGTTTTCTTTGTTGTGACCGTTACTTCTGTTTACGTGATGTATATATTGGCCAAGACAGCGGAATCAGGTGCATTTACAAAGTTATAGTTACCTTTCTTCAGTGATATTTGAACTGCTTTATTGTCTCAGCACATAGTGATATCATGGAATTTTGTTTCATGCGGCCATCTTTTTTCACAAGGATCAAGTAGTCTTAAAAGGCAGGTGCTTTCTCAAGAGAGTTTAAGTCTTGAAGGGCTACAAAGTGTCACCTGTTATTAACCCATTTAACCCCATGGCCGCATTTCCCAAATTTGGGAGGTGCTACTGAAGGACTATGTACCTGTTGCAGGAGATGGATCGACCTTGATAATTCAAGGGTAGTGCCAGATGAGCTTGGCGCCTGAAGGCGCCAAGCTCATCTGGCACTACCCTTGAATTATCATGGTCGATCCATCTCCTGCCATAGGGTGTTGGGGCTAAATGGGTTAATGGTCATTTAGGTGGTTACAACTACCTCAGTGATGGTCCTTACTGACAGGTGATTTCTGATAAGAGTGGTTCTGCTGCACATGTATTCGGGATCTGTACAGTCAGACCATGTTCTTTGTTTGAGGAGCTGAATTTCACCCTTTGGTCTCCAGTGTCGCTTATTTTTTTAGGAATCACTTTGACAAAAAGTGCTACTGACAGCTAAAAGCCAAAAGGTGTGTAAGAAACGCCCAGTGAGCGCAGATTTCGGGGGTGGGGGGCGGGGAGGGGGGGGAGGGGGGGGGGGCTTGTGCCATCTTTGGTTGGCCCACAAATGGCTCTGCATAGGACAGCAAAAAGTCTACCAATATCAGCCTGAGGACCTCCTGCTCACCTGGCATCCGTTTGGCTACCTAGACCTGTTCATCTGATATCCGGTGTCATGGCATGCTGAAGCATGCTATACAGCAGAAAACCCTTATGAGAGATCACCTGTCATTAATGACCAGCATCCAGGTGGCTGTAGCCATCTAAATCATGGTTTTAACCCTTTGCGTGTTGGTGGCAGTTTTAGTCACGATGATTCCTGTAGGAATCATCATGACTAAAAGCGCTAGCGACACGCAATGGATTAATGACCGGTGACACTTTTTGCCTTTGAGGACTTCTGAGAGAGAAACTGTCTTTTAAAACCACTTTTTTCTTGTTTAAAAAAAAAGTGGTTGCTCAGTGTTGGTTCCAGTGTATTGAGGCTGACGTGTATCGGGCTTCAGACATTCCATGGGATGAAGCTCACCAGACTAGCCCTAGAAGATATGTGTTTTGTTTCTACCCCTAGACTACTACTGACAACACTGTTTGGTGGAAAAGATGCAGTTACGCATCTATTCTGCTGAGCAATATTATCAGGAGCATGCAAGGGGTTACAGTTATTTCAGTTTCATAGATCTGTTGGGCTTCTGTGTAATTCACTTTTCAGTGCTTCTAAGTTTGGTGGTTGATGAAGACTTTTCCTCCAGCCTCTTACTGTTGCTTTTGGGCGTAAAATTTACGCATTTAATGTGCATCTTTTTCAGTGGTGCATGATTTCGTGAGACATATCATCCATGATAGTTCAAGGGTGGTCCCAGAACAGCGTCAAGCTGTGTGCTTCACCCTCTTCTGGCACTACCCTTGAACTATTATGAATGATCTGTCTCCAGTTGTAACGTCAGGATCAAACTGATTAATGTCGGCATACATCTTCAGCCAACAGATGTGATCTTGTTTACGGATGTTTGCATTGATTTGTAGTGGACAAACCTAGGCACTGAAGGCCACTGATCGCAGCAGGGAGTTTTTCCTTTTAACATCCGTCCATTTTGCCTTTGCTCTATGTGTCTCAACTAAGGGCAGTTATTTGCACAAAACTGATGAATGAAATCAATGTTTTACTTTTATATTTTTGTTGTTATTCTTTAAGATATTTTGTCTGTGGTGGTTTTGTTTCTTGTTTCTGTTTGCAAGATTCAGGATTAACCCTTTAGCGGTCAGTAGCGCTTTTTGTGGATGTGATTTCTACAGAAATCATCAACACAAAACCGCTATCAACAAGCAAAGGGTTAAAGAATTAGGTTGTGCTTCTTCACGCTAGACTTTTCCTTAGAGGCATTACTTTGTTTATTTGTTAGTGAAATGGCCAAGAATTCTTCATTAACCTCTGGAGCCTAAACGCCCTACAGCAGGAGATGGATCGACCATGATAATTCAAGGGTAGTGCCAGATGAGCTTGGCGCATTGAATTATCATGGTCAATCCATCTCCTGTAACTGGTACATAGTTGTTTGGTGACCTCTCCACTATTTGGGAAATGGGGCCTTGGGGTTAAGTGAGTTGAAAAATGTTGATATATCAAAGTTACCAGTATCATTGCAACCCCCAACTCCCCATGTTTTTCTGTGAGTCTTTTTTCTTATTTCCCGAGGTGATTAGCAAAGCAGGTGATATCATTCATTTCAACTAGTCATCGACTTTGTAAAGGTATTTTTCAGACTAAAAAGTTGATGCAGTGAGCAAGGCCGTTTGTTGAGCTTGGACATACTGGTTGTCTCCCTCTATTCGCTACATCTGCAGTAGCGATTCAGGAGAAGCACTGTTTGGATTCACTACTGCTGCGGTAGCGAATCGGGGGAGACAACCATTGTGCAGCTTAGATACACAGACTTTTTCCATCATTTTCTGAAATGCTTTGTTGTTGTTTTTTTTCTCCAAAATATGCCAGGGTTTGTTTGAAGTCAAAAGATTAGAATTTGTGTGTGCATAGCTATAACTTGACTCTGCGTGGCTTTGTAGTCACCTTGTGCTCACATTTTCTTGTTCATCTGCTTTGTTGAGATTCACGGTATAAGTGAATAGGTGTACTTATCTGTGAATATATCTATAAGAGGTAAGTATGGAAGAAAGTTGTTTGATACCTTTGGTACAGTTGTGAATATTAGCCAAGAAAGACCAAGGAAACAAATGGTATTTATGAATGAATGGAAATAGTAACCAGCCCCACCCCACCTGTGTTTTTTTGTGATAACTGATTTGTTTCGGTGTGGTTGTGTAGCCTGCTAAATGATAAGGCAAACAAACAGCAAAATTACTGGAAAAGAAATGTGTGAACCCTGCTATTGGTGGAAAGTAATTATACTACCCTCAGTGTGCTAGTCTGTGATTTTGAACCTTATGGCGTGGGCTGTAAGGTCCAAAATCACAGTCCAGCACATATGTGTTTGCCATCCTTGTGTACATACGCTGTTTTGATTCTTGGTTGTTAATCGGCACGTTTTCATCCAGTAGTTTTTGCACAGTATGAGTGTGTGCGTGTTCCGAATAAGGCGATTTGCTCGTCTTCACTCTGACTTTCAGGGACATTATGTACATGTGCCTGTTTGCTTTGAAGGGGTCATGTGTGATCAAGCAGTCAAATGTATTTGTAGCTATAAAAAAAAAATCTTTGAATGCAGAGAACAAAATAGAAAATAACTGTTTGGCACTGGGAGTGAAAGGAGGGAAGTTCTCAGTCCGCTGCCAACAGGTGTACTGATTAGAGGCTTACTACATGTCTGCAGAAGTTAGCTTTGGTGGTATGCTGCATTGCAAAAGATGTTAGTGTTCGAGACATGCCGCCTGTGCGGCATGTCACGAATGCTAACTGCATTTGCTGCAGTTTGCAGTATGCCTTGAAAGATGAATTCATTTGCTGTGTATCTATACAGTAGATCCTGTTTGAGCAACTGTGTGTTCTTTCTTTCTTTATTTTTTGGGCAAGAAAAAAAAGGATTTGATAAGATAAGTGCTCTCCAAATGAAGTCTTGATGGGCCAAAAGTGTCACCTGTCATTACCCCTTTGGCTGTGAGTAGGGCTTTTAGTGCAGGAATCACCGTGACTAAGCTGCTACCGACAGCCACAAGGTTAAAGACCATCATTTATTAGGTGACTAAAAACACCTGAATGAGGGTCCCTAATCACAGGCGATCTATCATAAGAGTGGTCACTCAAAACAGGTTCTGCTGTATGCGACACATGTCTAAAGTGAGTTAAAGATCATTGAAGATTTTAGCCCTGAAAGGTTTACCTCGTGAGAAACAATAATTGCCTTGTTTTGCGTAAACCAGCTCAATGTATTGTACATTCCATGTAGCGATTTTGTGATACAACTGATCATTCCCAGCCCTTGCTTTCCCAAACCACATTAGACAGTATTAAGTCAGTTTCTCATTGTGTGGTTACATGTACATGTACTAATATTCCCATCAGATGTCTGCAAGTGATTGCTTGTCCTAGATGTGCTATTATTCATCAGCCAGTGAAGAGGATGATTTTGATTCTTGCTTGTGAAAAAAAATTGTTATGCAACAGCAATGTCAATAAAAAGATCAACAAAACTTTTGGTTTTAGTTATTATTAAGGAGACCTAGAAGACAAAAGAAATGTGTTTCGTTAGCCTCTGATTCTTGCTTGTGAAAAAAATTGTTATGCAACAGCAATGTCAATAAAAAGATCAACAAAACTTTCAGTTTTAGTTATTATTAAGGAGACCTAGAAGACAAAAGAAATGTGTTTCGTTAGCCCCTTTCGTAGTGACATCTCCAGACTCTGTGACTGTGTGTACCGCGTTATTAATGTGGATGACTTCAGTCGAAAATCTTCATCAAATTGCCAGTTCTCACGAAAAGACTTTAATAGGTCAATTATGGCTAAAAACCCTTGATGTGACGCCATATCGTGTAAGATTTAAGCAGGAGGGTCATTTTAATTTTAGAAATTAAAAGTACCACTAAAATATGCTTTTCTGTCAGTTTTCTGAACCCATTTTCATCAGCTCTCACCAATTCACTTTGACTGTCTGTTTTTGCACTCAAAATCTCACAACTTTATGGCTAATAATTCACTTCTATTGTCTATGTGAAGGCGCACATGACTTATTTGTTTCATGTTTTAGCCTCAGTGGGCAGAAAGCGATAGCAATATCAGACTTAGCGATACCGCTACCAGTAGAATGTGCGCCCATGAAGAGTTATCTTCCTTGCACCAAAGAAATGTCTTTTGTTAGCCATCTAAGCAGTATCAGCAGTTAGTGTTGCCAAAGTTGATTGGTCATTCTGAGTCTCCCTAATGTAGTTTGGTGCACGTTATATTAATTTTAGTTTGGGTTGTGTTTGTTATATTTGGTACCTATACATGCATGCTAGGCTGTGGTTTTGGCCAAGCCAGGGCTGTAAGGTGCAAAATGTCAGATTAACGAACAAAACTAACCATTTAGCCACGACATGCTACAGCAGGAGATGGATTGACCATGATAATTCAAGGGTAGTGCCAGATTAGCTTGGTGCCAGTATGCACCAAGCTAATCTGGCACTACCCATGATGTGTTATGCAGTGTACTTTGCATGTCGATCCATCTCGTTGAACTGGTATATAGTTGTTAAATGACACCTCTTAAATTTGGAAATGTAGCATTGGGGTTAAATGAGTTAGTTGTTAAATGACACCTCTTAAATTTGGAAATGTAGCATTGGGGTTAAATGAGTTAAACAGAAGTTATCAGCTTGCTAGCTTGCATGATGTACAGGGGTACTGCCACTTATGATATACTGCTAGATTTCCCACAAGAATTACATGTACAGTGTATTGCCAAATGACCTGATGACTAATTTCAAAATGTGTTTGCACAAAGCACACTGAGTACATTGTACATGTATAAACAAAAGGTCCCCAGGTAGCTGAGTATAGTTGTGCATTGGCCAACTATATCACAAGGACTTTTTGCTCACCTGGGATTGACTAAAAACCCAGTACAAGGGATTTTGCAGTAAATAGACCAGTTGTCAAGGGACTTTTCAAAATAGTGGTAAATAGACCAAATATTTACTCGGAGTAAAACCCAATGTAGATTATAATGAGAAAAATATTCAACACAATAGTGGCGAGCACATCCACTTTTCTAGCATTCTTTAGCCAATGTTGCCATGTGACAAGATGTAAAAACAGCACCACAATGTAAACAAAGGGTAACATATAATAGGTGATGTAAATTTCTTTAGAAATATTACAAGAAGCTATGACTGATGTCCTATGAAAGTGATGTCATAGTTAATTCACCAACCATATTGTTTCCTGTCGCTGATGATGCCATAATGTTTATTATGTCTTACTTGGGTGTTTTATGTATCTGTGAGCCAAAGAAAAATTTCCTTTTTTTTTTTTTTTTTTTTTTGGAGGGGGGGGGGGGGGGACCCCACCAGGGTCTGCCCTGGGGGACTTGGGTGGGGTTGACTACTTTTTAGTTCCCAGGGTCACCCTGGTCAGCCCCAAAGGGTGGGTTTTCCTCTCTATTCTGGGGTACGTGTTTCTGTCTACCCTTGGTCCATTCACCTGTATTTGCCTTTTTAAAACTCTTCCTACTGTCTGCGCTGCCTGTAGCTCTTGATATTGGATGTGTGTTGCTAAGATCTTTGCTTTATTTAGGCCCCATGTCTTAGGTTTATTTAACGTATTGGACCGGCTGGCGACATACATTCATTGTTCTGTTTTTTTTTTTTTTTTTTTTTTTTTTTTAACAGGCAGTGCAGGCACGTCCTGAGAAAGTCTTGTTGCTGTCGGGACGTTAAGCTATGTACAATCAATCAATCCATTTTAGTGCTTGTCGTTTCATGAACAATAAAGTTGTGTTGTTGTTTTTTAATAAAAAGATCGCATGTCAAATTTTCACTCTCTCTGTGAGGGCATAAACAGTGGATGCCGGCAGAGAGGGCGAAAATTTGACATGTTAAAACGATAAAACGTAACTCCATAACAACCAGATTAAGTGTGAATGGATTCTTGTTTTCTGCTTCTTATTCTGCGATTTCACTTTTTGGTCTGGATTGCGATTTCATCGTCGCTTGAATCCGTTTTGGAGCGTGTAGTGCCAGCATTCTTAGACGTGTTTTATTTGATTATAGATAGATGGATGAATAGATAGATAGACTTGTTTCCCGCCTTTGATCGGCACTTTCATGAAACTTCTAGCTCACAGCTTTTTGCGCCATCGTGAATCCGCCGGCTACTGCTCCGCCATTACCATTGGCGCATTACAAGTGACGTCATAAGATGGCGACTTTCGTGGTGTGAACAAGGTGATTGACAAGAACGCAGATTGAGTAAGTCAACTGTAAATTTAAATCTGTACCGCACGCTTTTTCCCGACGGGTTTTCATTGTCTTTTCTAATCACGGCCTTTACTCAGCCACCAAGCTTTTCTTAACCGCCCTAGATCTAATTGTAAGCACCATCGCGAGTCAGTCTCGTACATGCACCAATGCCAGTTGATGCAGTCCGGCGCGTGTTCGATGGCCGTGTTTGGTAATGTGTTGCCGCTTTTGCATGACTTCGGGTCAAATTACAGGCCTTCTGCTTCTCAGGGTTAATGAGTTTGGAAGTGGACTGCTTTGATTGAAACTAGACCGGCAGATGATCATGCATTACGGATGCACTTATCTTGTAACTGTGTTTTGTTTCCTGTCTGGACATGAATTTTGAAAACATCAGTGGTATTTAATTTAATGTTACGGTAGAAACTTAAAAGGGTCCGGTGGGGACCTTATGGCCAAAAAGAGTTACTAGTTCGAAATATCAACTTACGATGTTTGTATGTCGTTAAAATTAAAATAAAAGACGACTCGCACGTAATAATTGTGAAAAGAAAGATATATACATAAATTCTTAACTAACAGCTTTAAATATTGCTACTAATGCTACACTGCACTAAACAGCTTATCATAATAACAAAACAGCAATGCTAATTAAATAAAGGCACATAACCTAACCCTTTTATTCAGAGATTGTCATAGATCTACTGTGATCTGTAATTTAAGATAGTAAGACTTCTGGTGTGGAAGTGGAATGTTATCTTCGACTTCTTACTCATAGGATACATTATTAATATTACAATAGTCTTTGACTTAGAGTGATCCAACAAATCATAGTGATAAAACGTTCAGTAATCTGAAACATGTTCTGTTAAGTGGCTAAAATTAACTTATTGATCTTTTTTTTTTTTTAAATCTAGGGTTTCACCCCAAATACTACTGAAATACCTTCTACTTCTTTTATCATTTAAATTTTAATACATGTATTCTCCAATGTTAACTTTGTGCAAACTGTGTTCTGTTATATGTGTTTGAAATGCATTTCATACTACCTTTGGCGGTGTGTGGAAGTTTATGTTTTTATTACTTTTTCCATTCCTCTTTGCGTTTTACTTTTATTTGTAACCCTTGGGTTGTTGGTAGTAGTTTTTGTTGCGATTGATCACAGAAAAAGTTGAAAACCACTGCTGGCAGCCAAAGGGTTAATTATCTTGATAACATTAACATTAATCATGTGCACAGAATTGTGATGTACTGTGCATTATATGCAAGTGAAGTAAAGATGCAAAATATGCATACATGTTTCTGTCCACCAGGTCGGGCATAGGACTTTGTTACTAACAATTAATTTTAAATAGCATTTTAAATCCACTATGTCACATTAAATTTTGTAATGATTGAGGTGGCTGTGTCTGTTGAATTAATCATGCACTGTATGCACCCATTACTCTTGTAGTGTACCCTTTCCTCCTGCAGACACATTATTTCCACTGTTCCCAGTTGTTTCACTTTTTTGTGGTGTTTTTTTTTTTTTTTGTTGGGGGGGGGGGGGGGGGGGGTGAATTTTAGCTACTTGCAAAATAGCGCCATTGAAGTGGTGCTGGTGGCTAAGTCAAATACATGTACTAGTATTTTGGTTATAATCTTAGATGCTCGCAGTGACTGCAGTGACTATTATGAGTAGTGAGTACAGTAGAAAATGTCTTTTGGACCGTGCATCCTGTGTTTTATTTTGAATGAACATCCCCAGATGGTGTAATGACAGACATTTCTTCCAAGCCACAGGCTTGTCCTATACACTGATTGCTTCCTTAATCCTTTCAGCCCCAAGGTCCCATTTCTCAAATTTTGGAGGTGTTGAATATGTACCAGTTGCAGGAGATGGATTGACCATGATAGTTCAAGGGTAGTGCGAGATTAGCTTGGCACCTTCAGGTGCCAAGCTAATCTGGCATACCCTTGAATTATCATGGGTCAGGCCATCTCCTGTTGGGATCCAGGGCTAAAAGGGTTAACCAGAGATTAACTAGTAACTCATCAAGGCTGACACCAACTAGCAAGAGGCATAGGTTCTCATGATCCTCTGCAACTGTAGGGTCTCATGAGAATCTTTGCCTCATGCATATTATATGGAACATGACAAGTCTTTCACAAAGATTCCACCTTTCCCTGTTCAGGGCACTGTGTTACCTAGGATGCATGCCTTTCAATTAGCTGGGGATCTGAGAGGCACCAACCCAGCTAGCTTACAATTGGATGCAGGCTGTTTATTGAGAGCTGTCTCAGTCCATAGGCACCTGAGGAGTGTGATGATGTTACAATAATATGATTTCTCTGAGAGAGTGCTCCTCCTGCATGTACTCAGAAGTGCAATACTGACAAGGTATGAAATGGTGACAAAAGTGAGGTAGACTTAGCTGTGGACAAAAGTAAGGTGTACACTGCAAGCTTGCTCATGTACAAGGTCTTTTTAAACACAGCTGATCAGTTTGAGAAGGAAACAGGCTTAAAACTGGGAAGTACGCTGTGCTTCTGCTTTTATGAGCCTTGACCTGTCCGTGTTACATGTACCAGTTAAATGAGTTCTTTCATCGCGACCTCAACAATGACCATTTTTTGTCAGATCTTTTCTCAGACTGATCAGCATCGAATATGTACTGTGTGCGCTGAGGGCTCACTTGAAGAAATGATATTGCATATTCAACACCCACTCCTTGGGTGCCTATGTCCCAGTCTTACCGTATTGAGAGTAACCCCTAATGACTCCCTTAGATGAACACACTCTACTGAGTAACTAGAACTACAGTACAACTGTAGATGTGTGTAACTTTGTATGTAAGTTGGGTTTGCAGGGTCTTTTGAACATCCAGTCCTTTAAAAGGAGATGGAGGGGCTTCTTTGTTTCCTTGCTTATTCAGTGTACTATACTCTTAGTGTGTCTTGCAAATCCAGCATTGTATGCTGTAGATGGATCAACTTAATATCTTTTTGATGTAGCTCAGTTTTAGCTAGAGTAAATTGATAACTGATCCCATTATTGATAGTGCCTGGTTGAGTGATTTGCTATACTAGAAGTAGAACTAAACTTACTAAGTAATAGTCACCAAACTATTTTGGCACTTTTCAGTTTTGTCTTATCCGTTTATGTACATGTGCTGATCCATGGGTGTGAGTCGGCTGTGGAGGTGAAGTGGTATGCTGTCAGTCTGTGTAATGAAAGTGGTGCCAGAGAGTCTCTGACTTGTTGAGTATCATAGGCCAGCAGTCTGTGATTAGCCAGCACACCTGCTGCAGGTACATTGTGGGTAGGACTAGGAGCTGGCATTTTCCTTTCTGATGTGCTAGCTATTCCAGATAGGAGGGAGAGGTGGAAATTATGGCTTAAGCTTGTGGTTTCTGGGTCACATGCTTCTAGTTCTACGATGTGGCAATTGGTTTGGACATGTTTCTAACATCAGGAGATCTTTAGACTTTACTTTTTACAGTTTTTCTGATGTTTTGTGAAACTTACTATATAGTGTATGTTTGCACTGTTGCCGTGTTGGCAAGAAAGAGAGAGAGAGGAAAGATAGCAAGTGGGGGAAAAAGAACTTACGAGAGTGTGGTGTTGTGTGGTTACTGGGTTATTGGATGTGGCACAAAAAAATGTGGATGTGATGCAGCAGCCGTACAATGTGACTTCTTCACTGCTGAGGAAAAGTTTTGTTGTGTCTCACTCTGTTGATCTCTCAAGTACTGACAGTGAGACTTGCACCTGTGTAGTTGTACGCTGTGTTGTGGATCACCTTTTTATGATCTTGCTGTTGCTGAGGGCGACAGGAATCTGCTTTGGAACATCTTTCTTCCTGTCTTACTGCTGTGTAACTAGTGAGAGAGATTTGCTGACTTTGTGACTGTTGCCGGTGTTAGTGCTGGGGTGGGGTTTTGTGATATGATGGGACCCACGCTTTCCACCTTCGCATGGGGCTGTGGTGAAAAAGTAAGGAGCTGCAGAAGATCCTTTTTATCGTGGTGTTTCACTTCACTGTAGAGTTTCAGACTTTTGTGAGCAGATCATTTACTTGTACCTCTAGTTCCCCATCAACACAACCCACAGCCAACTTTTATAATCTTGCACAAGTCTTAAACTTGCAGAACTACTCCATGGCAGGATATGAATTGTTAATAAAAATTTTAAAAATCGCATGCAGCATCATTGGGTTCAATGTTGTCTTGCCTCAGCTAAGATTTTTCAACCTGTCATTTCATAATTCATGTGAGTAGGCTCACATGCCAGAGGTTTTCACTACATTTTGAGTGTGATGGAAGGAACTCTTTTGCATACAGTGAAGGAGAAGAGCATGGAAGTCTTTCATTTTCATGACATTCAAACTTAATAATTTAATTTTGCCTTTTTGACCAGCATTATTTAATTTATTGTAAGACGTACCATTTATAAGAACATTTGTAAAGGAGATGTTCTGAACTATTAACCCTTTGCTGCCTGGAGTAGATCACTTTAGTTGTAATCATAAGTCAGCTAAACTGTAGTCCCACTACTGGTATGTGTATAATTTAGAATAAAAATTTCACAACATGAAAAATAAATGTTAACCCTTACCCTGCTTAGTTTAACTCAGTGTCTGTCGATGGTGCTTTTCAGCATTGATTCCTTCAGGAATAGTGATTCTTGCAGGAATCAGCTCAACCACAAGCGGTACTAACAACTAAAAAGGTTACAATATGAGCACCTGGAAATAATTTAAATACAAGACTCCATTGCAGTTTCTTTTTATCTTTTTAATCTGAACATTTTTGATAATGTAGCCTTATAATGTATATATATATAATAGTCAAGAGTGCGACTGGGTGTCTAGTGGTAAAATCTACACCCTCCCTCACAAAACCTGCTACAAAATTATCAGAAGTGGTCAGATCAAACTAAGGCATGCATCATGTTGTAGGGAAATGGATAAGGTTTCCAGTGATACATGATTTTTGGGTGACCACAGAAGAATTTGGGACATTATCACAGTTTTTTTGACCAAATCTGAATTATAACTTGAGAACAAAACGTGACACATTTTACACATGCTCCATGGAACTCAGATTTTCAAAGGCATGCTGCACTATGAAACATCACTGTCACTGTCACAAGATGTTTGCAGTGTTGGCCTAAATTACCATTGAGTTGGTGATTTTCCAGAGTGAGTTGCTTTTGCATAATTCGCCATAATATAATTATAAGAGCCTGCTTGAACCTAACACGTGTTGTAAATTTTGTCAGCAGAAATCATACTACTATAACAAATTATTAAAACTTATGTCTTATTTTTATAGAGTAGAGTATGTACTTTGTTTTTATAATGAAAGGTTTGTGGTTCTTACATGGAAAATCAAATGATCCAGTTTTGAAGATTTATACTCAGAATGGTGTAAATGTTGAGTTATGTTCAAACAGTTTAGGTACTTATTTATCTCTATTAATCTGTTGTTTTTGCTGAAGACATCTGGTGTAGTCATTTATATCAAGGTTTTGAAGAGGATGCATGGGTGATAGATGAAAGAAACCCTTTATGAAGTTTACAGTATGCTTTGGGTGTAAATTGTTATGTTCAAGCAGTCCAGCAAACTTTATAGAATTATTTTCTTTTCACTTATTCTGCAATAAATCTATACTTATTAACTTATAGTAGCACTATACTTATTTAGACAAAGACCTTGGTAGACCCCAAAATACCTAATTTTGTTCAGTTGAAATAATTTTATTGTATTTTTTTCTGCGTGCTGGCGTGTAAATGTTATGTTCAAACCAGTATGCACATTATTTTTGTTGAAGGGTAAATTTTGTTGCAAATTATTATATAGTAGATGATGCCAACACATAAAAATAGTTATGCACATGCCGTTACACAACACATTTGAAACTCTTTTCAAGTTTTCTTCGTGAACATAACTTGACACAACATTGTGGGATGTAAAGTTATGTTCAAACATTTATCACCTAAAATCACAAGAATCACTTTATATAAAAAAACTACCAATAACTGAAAAGATGCTGTTTACTTTTTTATAATAATAAATCATCTGATACCTTCTATGATTAACATTTCTTTGTTTTTGTTTGCACATAACTTTACACCATCAGTACATTACATGCATTGTGTAAAGTTATGAACAAACACCAATTTCATTTTTTTGGCCGTCCTGCAATAAAGTAGGTAAGATAACCAGATAAATCTAGACAATATGAATTTCAAGACCTATACTACTTATTACTATTCTAATGACTGCAAAACAAGATAATGTCACAGCTATTTCTCATGAACATAACTCTACGTCGTGTCATGTTACATTCATGCAATGATGACTACATTTCTCGTTGTGCATTGAAATTTGTGCATTAACCTTTATGCATGCACTATCTTAATATTTATCATCACAAACAGCTTTCAAATCTGCATTTCATAACTCTGCACCTTTACTTTTGTGCTTTAGAAAATGGTCCTGTCTCGTCATGTTATGTTCAAACACGCCATGTCATTATTTTTTACCTTTCTATTTCATGTTTTTGTCATGAAATCATGTTAGTGCAAATGTCATTCTTCTTTTGTACACTACAGGCAATCAACAAATTTCTAAATAATTTTACTTGTCAAGTTACAAGGCAAATGTGTGAATGTGACCATGTGAAGTTATGTTCATGCATCCTGTTTTCTGTCTTTTTGCTACTGTTTATGTAATTATGATGAACTAACAAATTAAATTTTACCAGAACAGTACACACACTGCTTATAAGTGAAAGCAGGCTCGATGATAGTGTCTTCTTTAGAGTCTTTTCTTAAATAATCTTAAGATTTTTCCTGTGTGCAAGTCAGAAGGTGTAAAGTTATGTACAAACACTTGAAAAGTTACAACAGCCCTTTTTGAAAATCACGTAAACATCACTAGTTTGATATAATGGCTGTGCTTGTTAGTGGGATTGGTATGCATACTTATTTTTTCCCAAGAGTTTGTGATTTACCCTTGTGAGACCAAAAATATATTTGGTGAAGGTGTAAAGTTATGTTCAATCTTGTGAATGTAATTGAATTTGTGCCAAAACTCAGCTCAGTTTGTAAAAATTGGCTTATTTTCTATTGGAATAGTTAACAGCAGATAAAAGTCATCTAGTGTAGTCATTTTTAGCTTACAGAAGCTGTATTTGATTGCATGAGATAAAAAATGAGAATAACATTGCAGTGAAGGTGTATTGAACAACTTTGTCAGTATTTAGAACTATGTAAACATTATTTTTTCAATTGGCTTTTGCACTTAAATTAGAGACTTGTTTCTGTGCATTTAGCATAACATTTTAAAATTAGTTCTCCAAGTAGAATTAATAATTAGTGGCTTTTGGAAATTATGGTGTAAAGTTATGTTCAAACAGTTTTTATGGCATAAAAGGTTGCATTTTCCACTAACACACTTTATGTATAGACATACCATTTATTCTGGATGGGGAACATACTTTGAAACATACAAATGCAAAAAATTGCTTACAGCTTGTGCTTGTTGTGAATTGTTAAATGTGTGACATTGTAAATGTTATGTTCAAACTTTAAACTTCAAAGTTCAATAACAACCAAACTGCAAATAACATAAAAATTGTACTTAGTGTCAATGTTTATGTATGCAAAGGTACATCAGATTTATATGAAATATTAAAATTATTTTGCTTTTGAAAATGCAGGGTGCTTGTCACACCATCTGGACACCCAGTCGTACTCTTGACCATATATATATATATATATATATATATATATATATATATATATATATATATATATATATATATATATATATATATATATGACTAAATGACAAAAGGTGGGGTGCTGGGAGGGTGTTCCTGAAAGTTGTAATAAAAACATTATGTTAACATCTGAAATCCTTGTTTTCCTGTGGTTTGTGTGGCAGAATGAATGTACTGATAGTGGGGATCACTGCAAGCCGCAATGTTTAGTATTTTGTTCTACACGTGAAATATTGTACAAAATTGTCATAAAAATCCAGGCGTCGAAAACGGACATTGCGTAGGTGGCCCTCAACGAAGATGTCGTGCTCAGCCTAGGGTTGATTAAAGCGCTGGAAAGTAAGCATGTGCTCAAAAGATACATCGATTAACATAAACAAACTTGCCGAATGGATCGAAATTGCTTGATGCGTCTTTTCTGGCCGTTGAAATTTTCCGTGTCACACGTCAAACCTCGTTGTAAGACCGCCGTCGCAACTGCGAGTGCGCTTTTTTTAATAAACGGTTTGGGTTAGAGAGGCCAAGAAGGTGTCATTGTGTACTCCCGATACGACTGTGAGTCATTATTAAGTTAAAAGTATTGAGCGTATCCTTATCTTTTTTTTTTACTTGCGATTATTGCCGTCCAGAAAATGTGTTGTAATATTTGACATTCGAAACCCATCCCAAATTATTCCTTCGCATTGCGAATATATCGCAAATATCGATGGTATTCACTTCCGGTACCCACGGCGGTTATACGTTGGCTTGTGGTCGCATGCATGTCGCACGAGTTTTGCTGTTGATGAAGAACTGTCAGCACCTGAAGGTATGTCATAATATAAATTCCTTGTTTTGACGTGTGACACATTTGACGACCGACACCAAAACGTGCAGTATATTGTACAAATATCTTCAAAGCAGGTTTTGTCATTCATTTGATTTTGGTCATATTCATACAGTAAGCCGAGGAAAATCTTATTCTGACGACAGAACAATGAATAGAGAAATGGTTTCCTTCCTGTCTTACAACAAAGGCGTTTGTGGTAATTTTGACACTCGACACATGTTTGTTGTCATTTTGACGCTCGACACCAAGGTAATATTGTGCGTTAGTTTAGCGCTTTGTTTTATAAAATGTCTACCCGCTAGATGGTGAAGTAAAACTTTTGGTATGCATGCCGTACATTTGAACTAAGGATGTAGGATTTTGTTGACTATGGGGTGAATTATTCCTTTGTTTGTGCCGAAATGGTGTCGCACGTCAATATGACAACACGTGGTGACGGGAAAAACAATTAGTTTCAACTGAATACAAAGGAAACCAGCATTAACCTCTTTAACCCTAAACCACTTGCATCTCAGTTCAGCAGTGCTGTATGAGGTTTATAATTATGGGGTTAAACTCTGATACTCATGATTGTATTTGATAGAGATATAAACATGGCAGTGCCACATTGTATCATTTATCATTAGATGCGTCAACAGTGATATGTAAGTAGTATCTGCTTTAGTTATGATACAGTCTAGTCCTGAAATAGTCAACCTGTTGAAATCGAATAAGGGCATACTGAATGACGTGTTTCCTTGATTTTTTGAAAATACTGAGGTCCACTATGATGAAGCCCAAGCAACCACCTTTGACTAATGCTGAAAGGTGTCGGAGGCGGAGATTGAAGCTGGCAGAAACGAATCCTGAGCGCTTTCAACAAGAGAAAGAAGAAAATAAAGAAAGGGCCCGAAAGAATCGACAGAAAGCGAAAACACTGACCAGAGCAACTTCAACGACATCGTGAAAAGGCATTGGAGCGCCAGAAACGATATCTGTCAGTAGCGTGTGATTATACTTTGACATTTGTGTGTGTGTGTGTGTGTGTGTGTGTGTGTGTGTGTGTGTGTGTGTGTGTGTGTGTGTGTGTGTGTGTGTGTGTGACGTCATTCATATAAGTTCAAAGACCGAATGAAGGGAATGTCCATCTTGTTTGTAATATTTTCTAGTGATAATCTGTTCAGGGATCATTCATGGCGGAGCATATCATACTATAGGTCTTTTGACCAGGTCACAAAAATCGTAATAGGAAATTTTGGAAAATACTCGGTCTAGATTCTCACCAGCTGATCGCGCGAACAAAAAGTCAGTACAGTCAATTGGCCGGGTGGTTGCAAAAACGATGCGTCATTTCAGATTTGTATGCGTCAGTGACCGCAAAACCGACGCCAAAAATGATCCCTTCTGTCTTGCCCTTTTGTGAAAACTGAGCGGTAGGTACTGTTGGCTTAGAGGACTTGATTACGTCCGGTAGACTATAGGTGGGTGTGTATGTGTGTTTAGGGCAAAGAAGGCAGCAGAAGAGGCAGCACGAAGAACGAGGCTAGATGTTGATAAGGAAGTCAAAAAGAAAAAGGCCAATCGACTGGCAGTCCAGAAACATCGCTCCCAACAATCCGCCAAAAAACAGCGCAGAGTTCGGGACAAGCGCAAGGCATATTACTATCAGAAGAAGGTTGTGAGAGAGGCAGGTCCTATGGAGCAGCAGCGCAACAACAGCAAAGCCACTCAGAGAGTGTCAGGGTGCCCCTACCCCACCACCGAGAGCTTTAAAACAGCTGTTAGGCGTGTGAAGGAAAAGTTGAGGGCCAGGGGTGTCAGGCTGGCTTCCCTTTGTAAAGGAGTAATGAAGAGCGCAGATAAGGTAGCCCAGCAGACACGTCGGGAACTAAATGTTTCCTTCAACACTCCGGAAAAGAAGTCCCCGAGGAAGACGCTGGCAGAACATGTCAGCAATATCAATGCAAAGCGGGATATGTCGACTCTGCGTCACTAGAGATGCCGCTTGCCCAAGCCTTTCAGAATGCTGACAGCTCATCCTACAAGGAAATTGGCCTCTCACGCAAGCTTATTCGGGCGTCCAAGACTGGCCAGCTGTACCGGCGAAAAAAGAATGGCTTGCAGCAACTGGTGCAGAATTTCTACGTGGACCAGTCATCTGCAGATCCTTGCCAGTCGCACAAGAAGAGGCAGCTTCTGAAGCCAGTCAAAGAAGTCTACAGGGACTTTAAGAAGAGTCACCCCTCTGCGAAAGTGTCTGCGGACGTTTTATCGTCTGAAGCCTAAGAATGTTGCATATGCAAGGCACCACAATACGAATTGTGCAGGTCACCTAATGTCCCTCCATGGAGGATTATCCAGATGAGGTTTGACAGGAAGGAGATGTAGCCTGTGTCAGATTCACAGTCTGAGGAGGATGGGGAGCTTGATGTCTCCTTACGTTCTTCAGGCCTTGACTCTGACAGTGAGGCAGACTTTGACAATACCATGGATGTCGACGCCGATGCAGAGAACAGCAGTGAATCCGACATCGAGTTGATCAACCCTGGTAACTCCTGCGCTGAACTGAACGAGGCGTTATTGGCGGACTCGAGCACCATTGTTGGTGATAGCGAGAATCCCCGTCAGTCAATATATCCTGACGTTCTGTTTGACTTGGAGCGTTTATAGTTTTTTCATGCGGCAAGATTGTCTCTGGCCTCATGCTCCTCATATGATGACCTGCAGACGAGATCGGCTGGGCTGAAAGAGGACATGGCGCAATTTCTGTTGCCTGCAGGCCACGACCAATTTCAAGACAAGGCAGAAGATTTCCGATCTGTCCAGTTGCTGCAGCCAGATATGAGGGGCAGGTGTCGACCACTTGCTGTGGAAGGTGATGGATTTTTTTTTTTTAAGGGCGTAGAGTCTTTTACTGTTTGGCGGTGAGGACCACCACACTAAACTCCGTGTCCGTGTGGTTGTCACCATGTGCCTACAGGAAAGATTATTCCTTGATGGCCAGAACTGGTGTGCACCATCAGACAACCTCGCGGCAGGGCATGTGATTCGTGTTGCAGTGCTGACACCTGCATCCACGGCTACACCAGAGGATGCTTTCAGGAATGAATGCATGGCAGTGGTTGGGAATGCTGTCTACACAGGTTTGGGGCAGTTCTTTGCTGCCTCGTTGCCCTGAACAGGGCTGTGCAATCAGTATTTCCACCACTTGGATGGCCAGTATATAAAAAGCACTGCAACAGGATCATCCGTGCGCCTGGCTGCACAAACAACACGAAGCTGACAGTGATGTGGTCTTCGTCCAGGGACGACATGGTTGCGGAACACTGGACCTCCAACCATTTCGTTCCCATGGCCATCATTAGGAAGCCATGTCAGTGTCCTGTTATAGGAAACACCTACATGATCAGGTGGTCAGGTGTTGAATATCCCTGTCAGGTGCTGGAGACGGATAAACTCCTAGGAGTAGTCTGTGTGCACTTCATGTCAAAACCCAGAAATGGCCTGTGGTGCTGGAGTGTTGCAGACTACTCTTGGGAGCCGCACAGTTCTCTTGTGAGGGAAGTCTCCCTTAGGTTAATGAACAAGGTGTCCACACAAAGGCGCAAGCTGTTCAAAGTTTGTTAGCACTGTTGACTTCAGACCTCAATGATGTTACCGCAGGTTACATTGACTCAGTGGCCTTTGTGCGTGAATGTTTAGTTCAGATTGGTCCACGATGAAGTGCCACCTCCAGCCCATGCCGTTAGCACAGGTTACAGTGACTCGGTGGACTTAGTTGGATAATGTTTTGTTCGGATTGGTCCATAAGTTAATGTTTGCGTCATTTTCTGTTTGTGTCAGTCTGGTGATGTTGAAAACAAGACCCATGTTGTAATTTGTTGTAATAATGACGCGCGACACTTTTTTGAAAATCATCTTTTTCCTGAAATATATGTCTTCCTTTTGGAATACTTACATATAGCTTGTCTTGTTTTGTGTGTGTTGAATGTGCAGATGTGTTCTATTAAAATAAAACGTATGATTGGGTCTGGTGGCAAATTGTTAAACATCTGACTGGTGTCATATGTCAAACATTACAACATTACATGTCCATAAATTATGTTCAGGGTGTGGACATCAGACGGAGATGATAGCATTACATTTCGGCATGCTATAAGGTATATAAAAACAGTATCTTGGGTCTGCAGCATTTTACCACACAAATATTGTATGTGCATTTATGTTGTAATGTTTGACACGCGACACTTCAGACATTCCAACATATAAACTAAGATATTTCAAAAACCAAGCTTTTGATTATCTTTTGCTTCCACACAATCATGCTTGGTATTGAGAGGTTTCAGACAGTATCACAGAGAACTCTTTCATGCAGGGTTTATTTTTCAAACCCTTGTCCTAAATCAGAGTCCCACCTTTTGTCATAGAGTCATATATATATATATATATATATATATATATATACACACACACATACATACATACTACATAACTGTTTCATAGGTTGTTGTCTAAGGTTGTTGACCATATTTCATGACAGCTACTCGAAGTACATGTACTGATAATAAATGACAACAATTAAATGACAAATACTATCTTTCTGTGTGTAACACTTTTGCCACCAAAGGCAAATTTGACTCACTGTTGAGGACTGTAATTTGAATTTGTGGTTGTACTCACCTCATTTACTTTGCCCCTCAGGAATAATTTGTGATTTGATGCACCCTTTGGTTGTCGGTAGTGGTTTTAGTTGTGCTGATTCCTGCAGAAATCATCACGACTAAAACTGCTACTGACAGCCAAATGGTTGGAAAAAACTTTGAATGTATTATTTCTGTTCGGTAGGACAAAGAAGAGGATAAAGAAGTTCCTATCTCACTAGAGACAGTTGAAAACTCTCCCAGCGAGGCAGTCGTTGACCAGACTCCAACACACAACTCACAGCCAGAGGAAGAACTGAAATCAGAAATAAGCTGTGCAAAACAAGTAGAACAAGTTCAGTCAGACTCGGGGGAGCTTCAGACTACAGTTGCGGCAGATCCTACACAGGCACTAAACGAACCAGAAATATCTTTCGATGAACGTAGTACTAATAGTAGCAGTAGTAGCACAAGTATAAGTAAGGAAAGCCACCTGACTGAAGAAAACCCACCAAACCAGGATAGTCGCTCAAGTGGAAAAACTAGTGTCCCTGAGGAAACACATCCTAGTGAAAAGGTTCATTCAAGCGGAGGAAGGTATCCTTGCACAGAAACTTGCTCAAGCAAACAAACTGATCTTCGTGCCCAGAATCAACCAAGTGGAGAAACAAATCATAGTGAAAAAGTTTGTGAAATTACATCAAACATGGCCACTGAAGTGATCCCTCCAGTTCCTCTGACAGAGACTGCCGATTCTCAGCTTGCTGAAGACCAAGCGCGTTTGAGTGAGTCCCCTGAACCAGATGCATCCTCTGTACCTGCAGTCCACACGTCCAAGAATGGTGCGGTAGAAGAGGGAGTGGAGAACGGGGAGTCTAGCAGTCCGCGTTCCAGCAGGGCAGATGAGAATGGCAGCGCCGCAGCATCCTCTGAAAGCAAGGAAGAGGTGAATGGAAAGGCGGCCACGATCAAGCCAAAGAAGAAAGAGGATAAAAGCATAGGTTGGTTATAACAGGCTCTTTACATTATTTTCGTGCGCACGTATAGAAACTAAGTTTATTTTGCATAGTAATATTGTGTCAGAATTCTCAGACAAGTCTTACTTTTTACTATTTTTAATCTAAATATTTTGTAGGAATGCAAGCAATTCTGATTACATGATGCTGAAAGAGTGTGTGTCAACTTTATCGCAATTTTCTTTTCACAAATATTTCACTGTTTCTCACAGGCCTATTCAGTTAGTCTCACCTGCATTTATTGTTACTGTCAGTATAAGAAAACCTATTTACAGTGTGCTTGTCTGTTATTGTGGACCTTGCGGCTGGAAGCCACAAGGTTCACAATAACAGACCAGCACACATACTAGCAATGACAACCCTTCACTGCTGAGAAAAATTGAACACCACCTAACTGCACGAGGTATAGATCCTCATGAGCCCCCATAGATGCAGGGGCTCATGAAGATCTACCTCTTGCTGAAACTTTTTTGTATCCATGTTGTGGTGCTTTTGAGAGAAATATATAGGTGACATTCTCAGGTTTTTCTCACAAACCAAACAGGTGAGGCTAGTGCTGTTTTTGTACTTAAAAATATGTGTATGTGTTATTATACTACCTGTTTAGCTTTTTTATTGCATAAACTACGAGTATACCATTGCCCAATGCAGATTTAGTAATTAGTGGTTATGTCATGATGGTAGAACCTGTTTGAGCAGCCACCTTATTTGCAAGAAGAAAGTGGTCTTAAGACTAAGAGACAGGTGCTCACTAGAGAGAATTCTTGAAGGGCAAAATGTGTCCTCTGTCATTAACCCATTTCGCCCTGAGTCCCTACAGCAGGAGATTAATTGACCATGGGCCGCTTGCATAGCGATGTAGTTCATAGCTTAGAAAGTAAGCGCCTACTTTGAGAGTTACTACTTCACAAGTTTCGCGGCAGGCTCCTTGCTTTGCATGAAGCGAAATCTGAGCCGTAGTAGTTACTTGTAAAGTAGTGGGGTGAAGGATGTTTAATTTGAGGTCAATCGTACATCTGCGCATGCGTGTATTTACATCCCGGCGTCCCTGTATGAAACTACGCGCGCCCTTTGGCCGCTGCGGCAGGGAAAGAATAGGGTCAAGATGATGCCACAGGCTAGGCCGGCTGTGGTCCACGCTACCGCATGAAAGTGAAATCGCTGTTTTGCTCACTGAAATACGAGACTGAGCTGTAAAATTTGCAGAACACCTAAACGTTATTTTTTATTTTAAAAAATTATTTTTAAAATTCAAAAAAAAAAAGCCTAAAGCAAGTTTTTAACCTAAGAAAATTGAATCAAACGAGCGTTGTTTGTGATACAATAGCACCTTGAATTACCCATACAAAACCTCTAAAACATATCATTACACATAGTAACTTCCGACGTAAGCACGGTACTCATGGGCTCCCTCTGTAGTAAATCTCGCCCAAGTTACTTCCTTGTTAACCTCCGAAGTAAGCGTAACTTCCGACCCATGCAAGAGGAAACGAGGCGTTTACTTCTTGAGTAGCCCATAACTTCGAAAGTAAGGACTTACTTCATCGCTATGCAATTGCAAGTGGCCCCATGATAATTTAAGGGTAGTGCCAGATTAGCTTGGCGCCTAAAGGGGCCAAGCTAATTTGGCACTACCTTTGAATTATCATGGTCAGTCTCCTGCAACTGGTACATAGTCATTAGGCAACACCTTCAAAATTTTAGAAATTGGACCTCGCTCAAAAGAGTTTTTGATGTATCATTAAATGCTTGCAAGTAGTGCCTGTTACTGATGCCGCTTCACTGTAGCTGATATTTCTTTAGAGTACATTCTGCGGGCCCTCAGTAGCCTCAGCACTCCGGAGGAGAAATTGGCAGCACTCTGCAAGAAGTACGCAGACCTGCACGAGGAGCACAGAGTCCTGCAATCCTCCTTCAAGCAGCAGCAGCGCAGAATGACTGTGGTAAGTACAGCAGTGAAATATTGGATTCGCAAGTTAACTTAACCTCCTTGTGCATGCAGCCATCAGTACTGTTTGTTGTACTCATGTCTTTAGTCGACAAGCTAATCTGATATTACCCTTGAATTATCAAGGTCGGTCCATCTCCTGCTGTCGTGTCGGGGCTAAATGGGTTACACTCTACAACTGAATAGAGAACTTGTGTGTATTGTGACATATTAAAAAAAAAAAACAATTGCCCCTGTCCCATCTTGGGACATAGGTAGTTCGTGGACTATTTTCAGTGATTTCAGTTTTTCGCACTTTCACCCTGGAAGAGTACCAGTACTGGTGGCTGCATGCACAAAGGGGTCATTGGTGGACATTAACCCATTCAGAACTGCCACAATGGAACAGAAAATGGGATGACTATGATGGTGCTGCTTCTGTAGGCACCAGGTTGTTCTGGCCGCATTCTTAACCAGATGCACTACCACAGCAGATTGATCGACCATGATAATTCAAGGGTAGTGCCAGGTTAGCTTGGTGCCATCAGTGCCAGGCTAATATGGCACTACCCTTGAATTATCTTAGTCGATCTATCTCGTGCTGTAGAGCACTGTGGCTAATTACATCATTTGGCTGACTTTTGTTAAAGTTCCTTATTGTCTTATGAAGGCTACATGACAGATTAGGAGAGAGATCAACCATTTTAGTTCAAGGGTGGTGCCAGAATAACTTGGCACCTGAGGCGCCAAGCTATTGTGGCACCACCCTTGAACTATCATAATCAAATTTATTTCAGACCAGAGTGCATTGAAAAGGGTTAAATGAGTACCTCTGAAATGATGCCATATCACTGTACTGGTTTCAGGTGACGAGGGAGAAGGATCAGCTACAAGCAGAGCACACCAAGGCTGTCATTGCCAAGAGTAAACTGGAGTCACTATGCCGTGAACTCCAGAAACATAACAAGCTCATCAAGGTCAGTTAGACAAATGCTGAAAGAAGAGGTTAAATTACGTCTGACCTCACATGAGTACTCTTTATCAAGCATTTTATCGGTCAAACTAAGCATGAGTGATTCATTTTGCATAATGGGAGGTCACACATGATTTAATATTAATTGTACAAGCTTTTCAATGTTTTTTACCTCAGAATTGCCTCTTTTTTTTTTCATCAATGTTGTGTGGTGCCGCCATCGGGTTGCTAGCTCTTTACCCCCACCTTACTGGCTGACTGTTCTATGGGATTGCAACGAAACTGTCGAAAATGTGATGGAAACCGCACAACCGATATCACCACATGTGAATCAAGACAGCCTTGTAACACATAGTCGGGAAACGTGTGCAAGTTGAATCATTAATTTGATCAGTACCTCTAGTGTGGATGACAGTCTTCAGTCCTGGAGTTTGATCTAGTGTTGTTTTGTTTTGTCCACTTGTATAATGCACTAAAACATAATGTTTTTAATGTGTGTGTGGCACATAAGAGGAGCAGAAATGAGGAAAAAAAGAGGCAGGAAAAAATAGGGCAGCAAGAGGCGTAGAAACTCATGATCCCTGCAACTGCAGGGCTCATGAGGTTTTATGCCTCTTGCCACTCGATCTGTGTCTCTTGCTGTTGCATCAGGTTTGCTTTTTCTCCGCATTATAGGGGTTAAAGTGCCTATAAATTCAGCTGCAGTTCTGCATATAGTAGGAGTGTCAATTTACTGTTACATTATTTGTTTTACAGGAGGAAAGTTTGCAGAGAGTGAAAGAGGAAGATGAAAGAAGGAAAGAAATCTCCGCCAAGTTTCAGGTAGCATTTGCACTCATTAATCCATTTAGCCCAAACACCCTACAGCAGGAGATGGATTACTTACTTACTTATGCCTGTCACCCCTCCCCAGGTATAGGCCGTCGACGAAAGACCTCCAGCGACTCCTGTCCTGTGCTTCTCCTTCGATTTTACTCCAGGTGGTTCCCAGTCTCTTGATGTCTGCTTGGAGGTCTCGACGCCAGGTGTTTCTCGGCCTGCCTCTTTTGCTCTTTCCCTGGGGGTTCCATGACAATGCCTGCCTAGTGATACTGGAAGCTGGCTTTCTCAGACTGTGACCAATCCATCCCCATCTTCTTCGCCCAATTTCATTCTTTGCTGTTTTCTGCTCTGTTCTCTCCCAGAGTCTGACGTTGCTGATCTTCTCTGGCCAGTGGATTTTCAAAATTCTTCTAAGGCAACTGTTTATGAAGATCTGTACTCTGTTGACTGTGGTTTTTGTCAATCTCCAAGTCTCTGCTCCATATAGGAGAACTGCTTTTACATTGGAGTTCAAAATCCGGACTTTGGCGTGTTGTGACAGCTCTCTGGAACTCCACACTTTTTTCAACTGGAGAAAGGCTGCTCTGGCTTTACCGATTCGTGCTCTGACATCTGCATCAGTGCCGCCTTTTTTGTCTATGATGCTCCTGAGATAGGCAGAGGTGCCTACCTTACGCGCTGGCTCGTAATTTTACGCATTTTCGGCTCAAGTTACGCGAATACGACTAGCTCCTCCAAAATACGCAATTTACGGGGGGGAGGGGGGGGGGGGGGGGCTAATTGTGGACTGAAGATCGGCCGCTTTATATAGGCTCCCCAGCCTCTGGAACCACAGATTATGTCACTGAGCTTTGGCGTGTAGTCCGCTAGACACTGACTAGCCCAAGGCAGCAAGAAAACTCGCACACAGCGCGCCAAGCGTACACTGAACTCTGACTCGTGGGTAGTAACTAGCGATAGCAGGGGGCTCCTCTGCTACAAATGCATGCAACATGACTTTGGTGTTGCTCACGGTGCGTACAAAAGTATGATATTCAAAGACATTTGGAGTCCGCTGGGCACAAGGCCAAGGCAGTAGTACATCCCAAAGCTGACATAAAGCACTTTTTTGTTAACCCTTTCAGCCCGGCAAACTGCTGTACTGGTTGGTGGTCTTGTATACCGTGCAGCCCAGAAAACCACTAGAGCGGTGTCTGGTGTTTTATATCGCGCACCCGGTGATACGCGAGCCTCGCTGCGCGTGTGGTGACCTCGCCCGTCGTACTGACACATCATGTTTACACTACAGGGTCCTGACAGTGTGTGCGTACTTTTGTACATGTATGCAGTCAGCTTTGCGGTGCTAGCATACGCATTATGGTCGAAATGGCGAGTGAATGTGTAGATATTCGGAGTGATAATATTTTGAGTTTGGAGACATGGTTTCAAAAGCAGATAGCTTTGATGTATTGGGACACGTGTGCCCACCTACTGCGTGGCAGCATAACCACGTGTTGGCAGCTTCAGCTGGAGCGATCGACGGTTGAGGCACTGACAACGGCAATGATGTACTGCTTGATTCTGAAGCTGAATTTGGAGGTTCTAATTGATATTCATTTCCTATGATGCTACACCTTGGTGCACCTGTAGGTGACTCTGTGGACACCGACACACATTGGTCACACGTCTATTACGTGCATTGTCTTTACAACACTGATACTTCCTTCCGATCGTGTATGAGACACAACATCCTTCAATGCCGCTTATTACATGCTGTCTAGACTGTGGATATACCGTACAGTGCCAGGTGTAAACATTGACATCTGGCGACCAGGTAGGAGACTTGCAGTGTATCGGCATACTGGAAATGCATGGACACTAATGTGCCGCAGTAACAGATGCCCTTTTTACTGATGCATGTTAAGTAACAGCTACCTGTCACGCACGAAAGACATTTTTGGCTCACATGCGAAGTAAAAGTATGTTCTGAGACTTTAACTTTGGCATTTTCTCGGAGACTATTGAAGCTACACTCTTCAAACTTGGCCCAAGGATACATTGTGGCAAGACCTTTCTAAACATGCCAGTTTTAGTGACAGTTTCTCACAAAGGTCAAGGTCACAGGGGATCAGGAAATATATCAAAAATAGCTATTTTGGGACATGTTCTCAAATACTATTCACAACTTCAAACCCAAACTTGGTACAAAGATACCTGCTGATGAAAAGACCTTTATATGAACGCTAATTTCGTTGATCCCTCGGAAAAGTCAAGGGTTCACAAGAGCTCAAGAAATATGTCTAAAATGACCATATTTTTACCTCCCCCCCCCCCCCCCCCCCCCAAAAAAAAAAAAAAAAAAAATTTTTTTTGCAAATACTATTCACAACTTCAAACCCAAACTTGCTACAGCAATACCTGATATTGTGTGAATAAAATAGCTAATAGTATGGATAAATGTCTTTATTTTTTATTTGTTGTGTTGCGCTAAAATAATTACACAAAATACACATTTTTAAGCAGCCCATTACACAAAATGGTCTAAGAGGGGTAGGCACCTCTGGATAGGTGAAGGACTCTACCTCCTCCAACGGGGTGCCAGCAAGCAAGACTGGTTCTTCCCTGGTTGCGTTCAGCCTCATTGTCTTTGTTTTCTGTTTGTGGATGGTGAGGCCCACTTGGGACGAGATGTCAGCAAGCCCCGTGGTCTTGTCCTGCATTTGTTGATGAGTGTGGGACAGTAAAGCCAAGTCGTCTGCAAAATCGAGGTCGTCAAGCTGTGTCCACAGTGTCCAGTGTATTCCACTTCGTCTGTGCTCTGTGGTCCTCTTCATGACCCAGTCTATGGCCAGTAGGAAAAGGAACGGAGACAGCAAACACCCCTGCCTGACACCGGTTCTGACCTGGAGCTCCCTGGTGAATTGCCCTTCATGGATCACGCGACATGTCATGCCATTGTAGCTGCTCTTGATCAGGCGGATGAGCTTTGTGGGTACACCGTAGTGTCGTAAGAGTTTCCACAGAGTCTCTTGGTCCACGCTGTCAAATGCTTTCTCATAATCCACAAAGTTGCCGTACAGTGGGGAGCTCCACTCCAGAGACTGTTCCACGATGATGCGGAGAGTGGCGATCTGGTCTGTACATGATCGGTTTTTCCTGAATCCTGCTTGCTGGTCTCTCAGCTGGGGGTCAACGGAGCTCTTCATTCTCTCCAGGATGATCCTGTTAAAGACCTTTCCTGGTACTGACAGCATGGTGATTCCTCTGTAGTTGGAACACTTGCTGAGGTCGCCTTTCTTGGGAAGCTTGATTAGGTACCCCTCCTTCCAGTCAGCCGGCATCACCTCCTCTTCCCAGATCTTTCCAAACAGTGGGTACAGCATCTTTACTGTTGTCTCTAGGTCTGCTTTCAGAGACTCTGCTGGGATGCCATCTGGCCCTGCTGCTTTGCCGTTCTTCAAAAATGCCACTGCTCTTCTGATCTCTTCCCGGCTGGGTCTGTCACAGCTGATGGTTAGGTCGGTCTCTGCTGGCTGGATGTCTGGGGGGTTGTGTGGGCTGGGTCTGTTCAGTAACTCTTCAAAATACTCGGCCCATCTGTCGAGTTGGTCTGCTCTGTCTGCAATAGGCTTGCCTTCTTTGTCTTTTACTGGTCTTTCTGTATGGCCATACTTGCCCGACAATCTTCTGGTAATGTCGTAGAGCTGTTTCATGTTGCCGCTGCCTGCGGCCTTTTCTGCCTCTGCTGCCAGGCTGTCTGTGTAGGCCCTCTTGTCTGCCCTGATACTCCTCTTTACCTCGCGGTTGGCTTCCGAGTATTCCTCCTGTGCCCTTGCTTTGGCTGCTCTCGTGCGACTGTTGTTGACAACTGCTTTCTTCTGTTTCCTCACTTCTATCTTCTGTTTCCTCACTTCTATCTTCTTCAAGGTCTGTGCCGACAACCCCCACCCGGGTCTGCCCTGGGGGACTTGGGTGGGATTAGGTATTTTTTAGTTCCCAGGGTCACCCTGGTCAGCCCCACAGGATGGGTTTTTCTCTATATTCTGGGGCATGCGTTTCTGTCTACCCTTTGTCCATTCACCTGTATTTGCCTTTTTAAAACTCTCCCTACTGTCTGCACTGCCTGTAGCTCTTGATATTGGATGTGTGTTGCTAAATGGTCTTAGCTTTATTTAGGCCCCATGTTGTAGGTTTATTTAATGTATTTGACCGGCTGGCGACATACATTCAATTTTCTGTTTAGTTTTTTTTTCACAAGCAGTGCAGGCACGTCCTGAGAAAGCCTTGTTGCTGTCGGGACGTTAAGCAATGTACAATCGATCAATCTGTGCCGACAGCCAGTCCTTGAGATGGTATTTCCTGAACCCTACAGTGTCTTTCCAGGTTGAGTTCAGCGCCTCTCTAACTGCCTTCCACTGCTGCTCTGTGGTGACCGCCTCCTCTTCATTTACTTATACTAGCTCCTGTAGCACTTGAAACCGGTTGGACAGCACCAGTTTGAACTCTTCTCTCACTCCAGTCTCTCTCAGGAGGCCTACATTATAGCGCTGTCTTCTTGTTGTCTCCTTGCGGCTTTTCTTTAACTTGAGCTTTATTCTTAAGGTAAGCAGATGGTGGTCTGAGGCGACATCTGTTCCCCTCCTCACTCGAACATCTTGAAGGGATCTTCTAAATTTCTTGCTAATGCAGATATGGTCTATTTGGTTCTCTGTAGTATGGTCAGGTGAGACCCAAGTTGCTTTATGTATTCTTCTGTGTGGGAAGATGCTGCCTCCAATGACAAGTCTGTTTAGAGCACAAAAGTCTACAAACCTCTCCCCATTCTCACTCATCTCCCCCAGTCCCTGTCTCCCCATCACCTCTTCATATCCGGTGTTGTCCTCCCCTATTTTGGCATTAAAATCGCCCATGACGATGGTGATGTCTCGCTCCGCACATTTGTCCACGGCACTCTGGAGTCGGTCGTAGAACTCTTGTTTCTCTTCCTCGTCACTGTCATTAGTGGGCGCATAACACTGAATGACGTTCAGCTTGAGCTTTTCTTGGTTCTAAAGGCTGCTTTGATAATTCTTGGCCCAAGAGGTTCCCAGCCCTTCAGCGCTCTCTGTGCCACTGGTGACAGCATGAATGCTACTCCTTCTGTATGGGGGGCATTCTCCTCTTCATGACCTGAATACAGAATCATCTCCCCACTTAACAGCCTTTTCTGGCCAGACTGCATCCATCTGGCTTCACCGATACCTAGCAGGGAAAGGTTGTACTTTTGCATTTCCGCTGCTATCTGGGTGGCCTTGCCGCTCTGGTACATGGTCTTGACATTCCATGTGCCCATGGTTGTGTCCCTGGATAGAGAGAGGCGGCTCGGTCCTGTGGCTTCCGAAGACTTCCGGCTTTCACCACAGGACGTCATAAATCTTCTGGTAGAAGAACCTTCCACCTCCAGGAAAGGAATTGCTGTTTGTCTTTTCGTCAGCGTTTTTGTAGCTGTTTCTTTATTTGCAGGGTGGGGAAGCTACCCCCACGCCCAACCCCCTTACTAGGAGGACCAGGGGTTTTCTGTCGGGGTCACCTTCCCTTAGACCATGTTGGTTCACGGCACCTTATTTCATTCGGTGCACCCCTCTCGCGAGGGACCCCTGTCCACCACCCAGGGGACCCGCCTCAACGCCATATGGTCCCAGCGCGAGGAGGAGATGGATTGGCCATGATAATTCAAAGGTAGTGTGAGATGAGCTTGGCACCTGAAGATGCCAAACTCATCTGGCACTACTCTTGAATTATCATGGTCATTCCATCTCCTTCAACAGGTACATAGCCCTTAAGTAGCATCTCTAAAATTTGGGAATTGTGGTCTTTGGGTTAAATAGGGTATTCTGAAATGGGAAACTGTTTTGCAAGGCAGGCATGACTTTATCAGAAACATTCATGTAGGCTTGATAGGCAGTGTTTCCTTTTTCCGTTATTCACAGCTATCCAGAATAAAAGTTAAATTCCAAGCATGTAAAATGAAAGAAAGAAAAGAATACCCTTTGGAAGAGCTCCTTAAAAGCATTTTTTTAGTTTTTTTTTTAAATTAATTATTTCCTTGCAATAACCACATTAAGAATTGAAACTTTAAAGTTTGCTGAGACAGCTTCCATGTAAATGTTGTTAGTCATGTTGAAGTTTATTATTACTGGTACTCTGATGTCTAATTCATTGGTTTGTATGTTAGGTCACTATTGGTGAGATCCAGCAGCAGATGTCAGAAAACCATGACAAGAATGTCAAGCTTCGTGAAGAGAATGCTGACCTCACCGGCAAATTGAAAAAGTTCATCGAGCAATATGAAATCCGAGAGCAGGTATGATTTGTTTAGTTGTAGGAGAAATTGTTTGTCTTGATAGACGTGTGGAAATCGGAAGTAGTTAAAAACTGCTGTACAAATGTTTTGACAGAAACAATGGATTTAATGCCCAGACGAACATACTGTCATATTTGTCCTTGCTTTTAATCCACTGTTATTGTTGAAAAAAGTGCAGTTTTGACCTACTTCTGATTTATGAATATTGTCTATCATGTGTATAGCATGTTGCCTGTGCAGTATGGTAAGTTATCAGACAGTGCTCCCTCAGAATGAATTCTTTGTGTGTCTGGCAGTTGCATTAGTCTCTGTATCCCATTTCATCCTAGATTCTAGCAGTTCACACACTCGATTAGAGATCTGTAGATTTAGTCATTTGCACTTAAAAATTTCTTTTGAAACTTTGTGGGGATGGGCACCAGAAAAGACTGCATTACTGTCATGGGAGATGAATCTGCCATGATAGTTAAGGGGTTGTGCCAGATTAGCTTGGCTGGCAAGAGATGTAGATTCTCATCAGCCCCTGCAGCTGCAGGGCAAAGACATATCCTTTAATGGACAATAACATTTATTTTCTCAAAATCATTACCGACGACATTACTACTAGGAATACTTCGCTTAGATTAACAATTTTAGCCCAAAAAACTGACTGTGTACCTGATGACAGGTGATGCAACCACAAGGGGGTGTCATTACCTGGATACCCTGAGTGGCCTCCCCTGCCTCCCTATCCGGTGGCGCGCTCACCGTTTCCCGGCAGTCTCTTCGCTTAGCTGAACTAGGACAGGCCGTGAGCATATCGTGCTCCGGTTGTTGTTAGGTGGATTACCGTTGTGTACCGTGGACACTTGGATTTATGTGCATTGTGTTGTGCTTGGATTACCTACGTGTTCTGTGGATTATGTGGTGTTGGGTTTTTCTGTGGGATTATCGGTTTGAGTCATGATAAGGTAAAGTAGCGGTACTGCCTCTAACCGGTTTTGACCGGTTGGCGGCGGTGACCGGGTGGTGATGCATGCAAGCCGACCGGGAGCGCGGTCCCTCTGTGGAGGCTTCTCGCCGGTCTTCTTCTGTCCTTTGTTACAGTGCTTAGGTACAGACCTGCACCAAGTGTGGCGCCTTCCAGTGGCCTAGGACGGCCATGATGTCTGCCTACCATGCTCGTGCTGCTCCTCTGATCAGACAGGCGACAGTGCGTGACATGGGAGGAAGAGAGATGGTCGCAGCTGGGGGCGTTTTACCGGAGGGATAAACCGGCGCCTTGCACACAGCTGACGAACAAAGCAGCATTGACGACAATGAAGGGAAAGGTAGAATCATACTGGTCGGTGCCCCAGGCAGCGCTGCCCCGCCTTGAGCGGATGAATGAGCCTAGCAGCAGCAAAAGATCGGGGCTTGCCCCCCAATCGGACCCGGCACCAAGAGCTCCACCCCGCCTCGTAGAAGCCCTGAGACATGCTCGACCGCCAGTGATGGGGTTTGCCCCTGGGCACGTGTCGGCATATGGAAGCTCGGTCCCCCCGTAATAAAGATGTTGGGCCAGATCATCACCCCCCAGGTGAGAGACAGAGAGAGCCCAAGCGGGGGACCCCCCTCCCCCTGAGAGGCAAGTGCCCGCCAGCCTTAGGCAGGACCAGCGCCGTCACCGGGCCGCATGTACAACACACCTCTCAGGGATGGACAGGAAAAGATGGCCACAGAACGCACACAAGAGCTCCACCCCGCCTCGTAGAGGCCCCGGATATGCAAGGACGCTCACTATGGGATTCTTCCCCCGGGTATGGGTCTGCATGGAGCTCGGGCATCTCGCAGTAAACGCAGGGCGAGAAATTCAGTCATGTGAGACACAGAACACACGGAAGAACTCCACCCCGCCTCGTAGAGGCCTGGGACATGCTCAAACGCCAGTGATGGGGTTCGCCCCTAGGATGTGTCGACATATGGAGTGCGGTTCCCCCGCAGTAAAGGTGGAAGATATGAGTCTCAGACAAGCAAGCTTTGGGACCGGAGCCCTCCCTCGAGGACGGTCGTGCTGTCAACCGAACCAACTGTCGGAACATGCTTCCCCATCGTGTTGGACTGAGAAATGTTTTGGAGATGAAGCTGTCCATAGGAGGACTGACATTCGGTCATTAGAGCCAGCCGACGGGAGGTGCTTCCCCGTCGCAATTGAACCACCAGGACACCTCCCCCACGCCGTAGGAGCATGGAGAATGACACAGGCTTCAGGGTCCTGAGTCGAAGAGTGGAGCCACAGACGAGTACTAACTCGCAGGGCGGATCTCCCATGTCCGAAGCCCTATTGGAAGGAACTGACTCGGTCAGCAGCCAACGAGAGGTGGTGCCAACCACCCATCCACACTCCGCCCTAGGAGGTAGAGAGGAACTCACAGTGGCCATGGACCTGCTTCACGCAAGGACGAAGTCTACATGTTCGGTCGGGCGACCGCAGCAGCTGGAGAAAGGGCGCTACAGATACCTAATGCCTGGGAACGTCTTCTTCCCTCTTCGCCTCACCGACCAGCGGACAAGCTCGGGTACGGCGCAGCGTGGGATCTCTCTGTGACACCGAGCATCAGAGGTGCCGGGCAAGAGCGGCCGTTCTTCCAACTAGAGCGTCAAGGGCCGATTTTCCTCGGGGAAACGACAGCCTCTACACTGGCGCCGGGATCACGGAGATGGCAGCGGCAGGACGGAATCGCCCTCACTTCGACACTCGACCTCAGCCTGTTGGATTATGGAACAAGCGTTAACACATCAACAGTGTGTCCCGCTCTCTTCCGAGTGGGAGCAGCGTCTCACGGGTCAGGATCCTCGTATTGGACGAGGGATCAATCGGACAAACACAGCAACAGGCTGGAGATGGAAGCAGTGTGCTTCGCGTTCTCTCCGAGTGGAAGCAGATATCCTTGCCGTTGGACGAGGGATCAAGCCGTCGAACACCTCAACAGGGTGCAGATGAAAGCAGGGCGCTCTCTCCGTGGGAAGCAGCGTCTCACGAGTCGAGATCCTCGTAATTTACGAAGGATCAAGCAGACAAACACATCAACAGGTTGGAGATGAAAGCAGTGTGCCTCGCATTCTCTCTGAGTGGACGCACAAGTCAGGATATCCTCGTATGTGGACGAAGGATCAAGCCGTCTAACACTTCAACAGGCTAAAGTGAAAGCAGTGTGGCTCGCGCTTTCTCGGGGTGGGAACAGCGTCTCATGGGTCAGGATTACGCGTACTCTCCGACAGCTCGATAGTGGTGGCCTACATCCAGAACCCAGAGGTCGAGGAGGCACTATGTCAACACCCGGAGGACTTGGTTCGGAGTGGGGGTAGACCACAGACAGGCCTAGCAGACGGTCGGTGCGCTCCAACATATCACAGATTCGCCGCTCTTTGAACAAAGCATCCCGGCTCGTCGCGTCATTCCTCCGGCCGGCTTCGCCCTGAGTGGAAGGCTGCAACGATGACTGACGCATCGGGTGGTCCAGTGCTTTACATCGCTTCCTTGCAGACTTCGGGATCTGGCAGAAGCATTAGGCGACCACTCGACAAGACGGCGGCGGACAACAGAGGTTCTTCTGAGACTTCCGATGACCAGACACGGCTGTACAGAAAGGCTGATTTCTCACTCTTTAGTTTGGCCCGCAGCCTGCTGCTGTGGTGTGCGGTAGCCCCTCCCTCCTGCGAGCAGGTTATCTAGGTCACTGGCTAGCAGCAAAAAATTCCTTCTCTATTCTCTGTAACGGACTACTAACGTGTGATGTGTTATGCCTGTGTTTAATGTTCTCTATCTCCTCTTCACCAGTTTTCTACATAAAACCGTTTAACACACTTGTGCACCATTGCCTGCTGGTTCCTGTGTTGGTGGTATTATTCAGGGGACGGTTTTTTTAAGGGTGCAATCCGAGGATAAAGGCAGGTACCGTTTTTGTGTGTGACTGAATAATAAGACATGCCTCGCACAGTACCGAACATGTAGGTCTGTACATTCATTCTCTATGGAATACTGTTGTGTGTAGTGTAATCCCTGTGCTTTATACTCTGCATATAGCGTCTAGTATTCTCTGTGATACTGTTTAGTAGTTTCAGGTACTAACTGTTGTCTGCTCATTCATATTATCCTGGTTCCTTTGTTCCAACGGAAAGACAGTACAGTTATGGCGGGAATAAAACATACACAAGAAACATTTGCACACACAGAATCCTTTCACTTTAAAAGGTTAAATTCTCAATGTAGAGTATGTGGAGGAAGGTCAAAACCCAAGTGTACGGCATAAACACAGTGCACAGTTGCTGGTATCAGCATGTTTGTGTTGATCGTCTTGATGGACCTAACGGATTACCAGCTTACCAGCTTCTCAGCAGTGGAGTGCTTTCTGACGCTAGTATTGCTCTAGCAGGAATGGCCCCGGAATTCTAGTAAGTGATAACAGTAGAGGCTAGAATGCTGCGTAGATACATCAACTTTTCATCCCACAGAAAAGGGACATGCACAACAGATTGAGCTTCAAAGTTAACGCTTTATTTTGTCAGTGCATGTTCATTGTATTGCAAATATGAAATGTAACTGCTCTTGCAGGTGTGCTGGTAGTAAGCAGCATGGGCATGTTTAGTATGAAAAGAAAGCAAATTTTATCAGCTACAAATTTACACTTATGTTATAATGACATTCTTGAGACAAAAACGCATTTTGTGATTAATGTTCAGTTACTAACACTTTTCAGCGTTTCCGCTGCAGTGCGCCGCTATGCAGCTGTCGGCACGTACACATAGTGTAGGGTAATGGAAGAGTACTCCTTTCTAGGACCATGAACGGCTCTTCCACTTTGCCTGAAGTGGCGCGCGCTAATGATCAAATGCCCCTACGCCCGGCCTTGCAACAGATGGCTTATCTTGCACTCAGTGAACCCCGGTCCTCCTAAACTAAAAGTGTGGTTCTGCACAGCCGTGCAGAAAGGATGAACATCTATTTCCGCCGGCACTGATGTGGAGTCTCTTCCGGGCGGTGCCGTGCTAGCGGTGGATAAGGAGGCGGGGATGCTGGCGGCTGCTCCCCACAGACTACAGACTCAGACGCAAGGAAGCGGAAGCAAGGCTTGGACAGGACTGCTCCTGGGGTTCGCTTCCCCCTAGCTGACATGGGATTTCCTCGAGAGGGTGACGCCTTCCGTTAGCAAGTGTCTGGAGAACACCTGGGACCTTTCAGCCTCTGTCCATCGGAGCGGGACACGCACAGAGCTAGTGACAGCCTTAGGATGGCGTACCACCCCACAGCCTACTCCTTGGCGGAGATTGCCGGCGGCGATGGGATATGAAGGGACGCGCTGTTGTGACAGGTTCCATGCTCGACTTGACAGACGATAAGGCGACAGCGCAGGTCCCTTGCCACCTCGGCAGGATTGTCTCCACTCACTTCAGTCAGCGGAGGTGAAATGGAAGCTTTGGCTACAGCGCTACCTGGTGATGCGGGAGCCCTGCCTATAAGGAGAACACGGAGGTGGGCTGAGACCTTGACGCCCGACAGGCTACAGTAGGCCCTTATGGATCCCAGACCCGGAGACTAGGTGACGTCTAGTGTCGGCTGTGGCGCTTACTAGTAACTTCGGCCATGTGCTTGCAACTACTTGGACGGGCTGCCCTCTGGAACCAGATGGCGAAGCATGGGAGGACCCAGACTCCTGGCTGACGCAACGCTGCCGACGCAGATTCCTGGGCATCGGAGGTAAGTCCGACGGGGGACCAGCAACCAGATTTGCCGCCTAGGCAGGGAGTGCCTGACTGATAACAGCGGGATAGCAACGGGGGAACACGCAGGCAGATACATCCGCTGGCTGGAGTTGATGGCGGTGCAGCTGGTGCTCATCAGATGGAAACAATGGCTTACGCTATGGAAGGTACGGGTGCGCTCCGGCTACTAGAAGGTCGGGGTTTCGTCGCGTAGTACTTATGCTGGTGGTGCAGAGATTGGGACAGCACTCGTCGGACACGGCACTTCGGAGGTCAGCTCAACGTACGCCCGGATTCCGCTTGTGGCAGGGTCAGCGGCAGCGCAAAGAGTGTTACTACGCCCGGCTGCCTTCCAACTACTCTACGCGTGTGAGGAGACTCCGATGATACTAATTGATAGGCCGATCCTCCTGTAGTGGAACAGGAAGCTGCCTCCTCTGTCGCTTCCAGACCGGATCCACAAGCCTGGGCCGTGGATGGGCTCCTTCGAGGAGCGGACTCCTTGCGTAGCCAACCACCATTGCATGTGAATTCCCCGGTTGGTCTGTTCACCGAAGTTAAGCCGTTTGGGGGCAGTTAATCCTTGGTTGGTTCACCAGTAGGTGATATACGTTCGAATAAGAATAGTTAAAGGGTTGCGCCAGAGTGGCTTGGCGCCGCTAGGCTTCACACTAATCCGGCCTAGACTTCAAGTAAAGCCTTTGGGCTGTATTCTTATTTATTCTATAGTATAACCTGTGTATGGCAGGGCACAAATTGAAGCTGTTAGCCTCAGGCTCATATGGGTTAAGATGCGGCAGCGCATTTCCTCCCTCAGGAGGCTCCACAAGCTTGGGGTTGGCATGGTGATTAGGACTTTGATGACCGTTCTGCTGGATCACAGTCCTTTGGAGACGCGCGGCGAACCCCTGCCTCAGCTCCGCGTCCAAGACGATCGCAACCCTGGCAGCAACTGTTTGTACAGACACAGAGCGTTTGGCTCGGCACACTGGGAGATGGACAGTCAGCACTCGCACCAAGAGGCTTCTCGGATGCGACAATGGATGCGATTGCAGCGACTCAAGGAGTCTCTGACAGTACGGATTCAAGGGAGAGTGGAGAGTACTACAGGCCTGATGCGCAGCGGACCAGCGCCAGTACAGACCTCTCGGATCGGATCGAGCACTGTCATCGGCAAGACAGCCGGCTTCCACTGGCGATGCTGGGAGACCTAACAGGAAGACCTGCTGACTGTTCTCCATCGCTTCGGCTTCACAGTTAGCAAGATTGCGCCTTCTCGGGGCATCCCTCCGGTCTCCAGATCAGGGCCGATGACTAGGGCAGCACTCCACCGGCTGGACTTGGGCTAGGAACCTCCTTCTAGTGTCCGCACCGCAAGTCCTACCGTCTGTACCAGACCAGTCCCGGGAGTTCCGCCTACACGCCGCGGTCAGGGCGCCTTATAGTGGCAGTCGCAAGACTACGCCACTAAGACAAAGACACACGCCTATTCCTGCCCTTGACTCCAGGCAGATGAAATACCTCGGCGCAAACGGTCCCTAGCTTGCTGGGTCATTCGTTCGGCATACCCCCTTGGGGGGCCCAGACGTTGTGGGTCCGAGCTCACAAGTCAAGCAGGGTCTAGTATCAACGCCTTACCAGCTTGGCACAGGGCGGAATATTGTGGCGGCCGTAGGTGAGCGGACCGAGTCTACCTTCGCCCGCAGAGACCTGTCGGACCTATCTGGCCAGCGCGTCTACCTGGCACTAGTGGAGGTCATCTCGGCGGCACAGCACTCCCTCCCGGCGCCTCAGGCGCCATGGGTAACGCCTAGCTAAAATTGTTGGGAGTGGCGCGTAGGGACGGGCCTCGATAGTTCATGAGCAGAGTATTCGGGCAGGGGACAGGTTACCATATTGCGGCACCCTCCTCCTATTCGCCATTCTTCCTAGTAGTAATGCCGTCGGTAATGATTTTGAGAAAATAAATAAATTTTTCTCTAAAATGTATTTTTTCGAAAAATACTTACCGACGGCATTACTCAGAGGTCCCTCCCGCCCTCCCCGCTTGCCGTAGTTGAGCTAAGACTCGGAGACTACCGGGAAACGGTGAGCGCACCACCTGATAGGGAGGCAGGGGAGGCCACTCGGGGTATCTTGGTAATGACACCTCCTTGTGGTTGCCTCCCCTGTCGGGTACACAACGATTTTTTGGGGCTAAAATTGCTAAGCTAAGCGAAGTATTCCTGGTAGTAATGCCGTCGGTAAGTATTTTTCGAAAGAATACATTTTACAGAAAAATTCATTTCTTGAATCTTGATCATGAGAATCTACTACTCCTCTTGCTTGCCAAGATTGCAGGGAGTCATAAGAATGTAAACCTTTCATAGTCCGTGAAATGTACAATCTGGGGACTAGAGGTGGAATTTTATTTGCAGTTGTTCAGTCTTTTGTGCAGCCTACAGTTGCTCATGAGAATGTTCACCTCTTGCCTATCTGTAGGAACTATTTAACCCATATACTGAGGCTGAAAACCTCAAATTTGTGCACTGCCATATGGAAGCTACATTATAGTACTTACAGATAAGGATATACAGCAATGGCTTTAGTTCAAGGGTGGTGCCAGAATAGCTTGGCGCCTATAGGCGCCAAGCTATTCTGGCACTACCCTTGAACTATTTTATTCAAACTTATTTCACAAACTGGTGTATGCCGAATGATAAGGGTTAATGGAAGCATATTCACGCATGTCCATCTTCATGTGCAGCAACTGGAGAAACTGATGAAGCATAGGGAGCTGGAGCAGCAGCTGAACGAAGCCAAACTGCAGAAAGCGGCAGCCATCTTAAAAGAGGAACAAGAGCGCAACTTGAAAGAGAAAGAAATTGTGAGTTCTGTGAATGCCAGTAGTTCGTTGCTTGCAGCTCTGATGGACAAATGTCCTAAAATTGGCTGTGGCAAGTTTTAAAGCAAGGCTGGGCACAAATGGAGGTCCCACTCCCACCCTCAAGGTCTAGATTTCTGAGTACATATACTTGTCTGTCATCTTGTAAAAATGTTATTACATACTTTACACTAGTTCGCAAAGTAACCCTTTTTTTAAATACTTTTCACAATCTGCCGTCACTTTTCTTTACACAAAATCATCTATAGACAATCTTCTTCACCATATATGCGAAACTTTGTGTAGTTACCTCCCTTCCTCCACTTTTTACTTCTGTTCAACTTCAATCGCATGATTTTCTTTACATTGTTTCTGTGTTCCTATTAATATTTGCTGAGTGTTAACCCTTTTCATCCTGATACACTCTGCTGGAATTTAATTTGACCATGATAGTTCAAGGATGGTGCAAGAATAGCTTGGAGCCTGGCACCACCCTTGAACTAAAATGGTTTGTCTGTCTCCTAATCTGTAATGTAGCCTTCATAGGACAATAGGCAAATTTAACAAAATCAGCCTCAGGATGTAATGTGTTAATGTTCTGTTGTATTTTTTACTGCAGCTGGTTCTTCAAGCAACTGAGGGTGTCAAAAAAAGCACAGTTTTGGAAGCACAGGTAAAATCAAAAGATTCTGACTGAATGTTTTGGTTACATTTTTGTGCAGACTTTTGATAATTTTCCCAGGGGTGTAAATCTACACTTCTACACATCTTAATCATTAGCCCTTTGGCTGTTGGTATCGTGTTGTGTCGCAATGATTAATGCAGGAATTGTGATGACACAACATACTACTGACAGCCAAAGGATGAAAAATGTTTGTTCTTCCGTTGATAAAAAATCTGTACTCCATCATGAGGGTGATGGCAAGTGCAAATCTGATTTTTATATTTGCTTAAAAGCTCCATATTAGGTTTATGTGATAACAGTATTTTAACATGTAACTTATAAGTTTAGTGCATAGTTCTTCATTATGGGTGCCTGGGTTTCTGGGTGTAAGTGTGTGCACATGTATGGGGCTGCTTTTTAAAAAAAAAACTTTTGGTTGATATATTTATACGCTCCCGTCCAAATTGGAATTGCCCATTCGTGGGATAAATAAAGTGTTTGGCTCACGTGTGAAGCAAAAGTGAGTATGTTTTGGGCCAGTGGTCGTCCATCCGTCGTCCGTGGTAAACTTTAACATTGGCATTTTCTCAGAGACTATTCAAGCCAGATTCTTCAAACTTCGCCCAAGGATACTTTGTGGCAAGACCTTTCTAAACATACCAGTTTGAGTGACCTCTCAAAGGTCAAGGTCACAGGGATCAGGAAATATGTCAAAAATAGCTATATTTTGACATAATTTATTTTTTCTCAAATACTATTCACAACTTCAAACCCAAACTTGGTACAAAGATACCTGATGGTAAGACCTTTATATGCATACTAATTTGGTTGATCCCTCGGAAAGGTCAAGGGTCACAAAGCTCAGGAAATAGGTGAAAAATAGCCATTTTGACAAAAGATGTTTTTTCTCAAATACTATTCACAACTTCAAACCCACATTTGGTACAGAGATACCTGATGGTAAGACTATGTATACTAATTTCTATGTATACTAATTTCGATGACCCCTTGGAAAAGTCAAGGGTCACAAGGCTGGCAAATGTGTGTAAAATGCAAATTTTTGATAAAATTGTAGGTATTACCAACATTTTTGCAAATTTTTCATCCAAATTTGGTACAAAGATATCTGATGATAAGACCTTTCTATGCATACTAATTTAGTCGACTCATCACAAAGGTCAAGGGTCACGGGGGGTTGACAGATGTGTGAAAATGCTTACATTTTCAGAAAAATGAATTTTTTTCTAAAATGTATTTTTAAAAAAAAATACTTACCGACGGCATTACTATATATAATACACTCTATAGCCTATAGATTTCAGTCTAAGCCAAGTTGTGTCCCCTACACAACTGATTAGGAAACACCGGGGATCCATGCATAGGAGCCGGGTGGCCTCCCTTTACCACCCTATCCGGTTGTGTGCCATATGGCGAAAGCCCGCCAGTTTCACACTTAGCCAAAGCGGCAAGCGTGGCAGGAGGGAGGGTTATACGAGTAATGCCATCGGTAAGTATTTTTCCAAAAAATACATTTTAGAAAAAAATTCATTTGTTTTCTCAAAATACGTTACCGATGGCATTACTATATGGAAGAATTACGAAGAGGAGGCGGGTGCCACCCCGTTAACCTCAGTTATTTACACCCCCGCAGGCCCACTAAGGAACTCCCGACGATTTCAGCTCAGACGTACCTAAGGCGCCTGCAGCGCGCGGAGGGAGTGTTGGGCTGCGGAGATGTCGCCCACCAAGGCCAGGGAGTCACGCTGGCCAGATAGGTCACAGAGTTAGAAGCGGGCGAAGGTGGAGTCTGCACGCCAGCCTACTGCCGTCACAATGTCCTTTATTGAACAGTTGCGGTCAAAAGCTACACTAGTGGCCACTGCTCGTACTTCATGCGCACAGATCTGTAATCGTCTGTCCACCTCTGGGGAGAGGTCTTTGTAGGCCGATTGAATCACCCGCCGCAGCCAGGATGAGACTGTCTGGGCTGAAATGTCTGGCCTGCCTGCAGCTTTGCGCGACGCAGGTAAATCTTTAGTGCCCGGACAAGAGACATAAATCGGTAGCTGGTTGTTCCACCTGGTGGCAAACAGGTCGACTAGGGGTGTCTCCCATTGCGAGCAGATCAGGCGAAAGATGTCTGGGCGCAGGGACCACTCCGTGTGGAGAAGCTGTCCGCGGCGGGACAGGGTGTCTGCGACCACGTTCAGGTGGCCCAGGATGTGGCGGGCTCGAAGAGCAATGCACCAGAGCAAAAGATGGTACAGGAGTATGCACAGGGAGGGTGAGTGAGTGCCCCCCTGGTTCTGGATGTAGGCCACCACTGTCGAGTTGTCCGAAAGGCTGAGGACCTCCTGGTGTGTCAGCTTCTCCTGCCAGGCGACGAGGGCCAACCACACAGCCTTCAACTCCAGCCAGTTGATGTGTTTGTCTGCAAATTCCCGAGGCCGGGCAGGAGGCTTTTAGCTCCATCTGACAGGCGAGCTCGGCGATCTGCCGCCGAGCCAACGGCAGGCAGACCAAGTTGAGGGAATTCCATCCCCAGATGCAAGAACCGCCGCGAAGGGGTGAAATCCGACTTGCCCGGATTGACCATAAACCCTAGCCGGCGAAGGAGCGAGAGCAGCTCGTCTCTGTCTTTTTCCAGGGCCGTGGCGACCTGGTTGCGCAGCAGTAGGTTGTCCAGATAATTGGAGGCCAGACTCAATGCTCGCTGCCGGAAGCTGGCCACCACTGCGTCGAGAAGCCTCGTGAAAACCCAGGGGCTGATGTTGAGGCCGAAGGGGAGGGATCGGAACTGGTAGACGATCCCTTCGAAGGAAAGCGTAGATAATGACGGGAGGATGGATGCATGGGCATGTGCAGATAAGCTTCCGAAAGATCGAGGCTGATAGCGAAGTCCATCGGCCGGACGGCTGCGCGAAGAGTCCTGGCCGTCTCCATCCGAAAGTGCGGCGCCGCAATGAACCTGTTTAGCACCGAGAGGCCGATGACCGGACGCCACTTGCCACCTGGCTTGGGAACGACGAAAAGTCGGCTGTAAAATGCCGGCGAGTCGTGTCAAGAGACTATCCCCGTCGCCGCCTTGCTGAGCAAAGCCGCCACTTCTCCGCGAAGAGCGTCTGTCTGCCTTGAGCCGATCGTCCGGAGCCTGGGTCCAAAGGGGAGACCTGCGGAGGGGACTGGAACGACAGCTGTAGGTCTGTGGAGACTGTCGAGAGGATCCAAGGGTCGTCTGGGAACAACGAACGCCAGTGGTCGCTGAAGCGGGACAGCCGCCTGCCGACAGGAAACCTGAAAACTGTCGGTGGGGGCAGAGGGGAGGGCAAGTCAGTGGGCCAAATCGTGCCCCGATTTACGGGCGCCGCGGGACCAGGAAGGGCGGGAGGCGGGGAGGGACTGCTGCAGGACCTCAAGGGGACGAGCTCTACCTCGGGCGCCGCTGGCTGCATGAGAGGCGGGCCTGGTAGACCGCAGAGCGTGAGCCACGGGCGTGCGGGGAGCGCGAAAGCGAAAAGTAGAGGGGGTGGCTGCTGGTCATGGCCACAGATCCTTAGACGCCTCCTTAACCGTCTGCCAAGTATCCCCAAACAGCTGCGAACTGCCAACAAGGGCCTGACGGAGTTGCGACTTCACGGTCTTGGGTAGATATGAGCAGAGTCGAATGAGGGTGTCCCGACGCCAAACGTCACAGTTGACGGCCGCCGCCATGGCGTTAGTAGATGAATGGTAGGCGGCCTGGTTAGCAGCCACAAGGATCAAATGGATATCACAGAGCGGAGACGAAGCCTCCAGGTCCCACGTATCCTCCAACCTGCGCAGCACCGCTTGCGTTGCCATCTCCAAAAAAAAGGAACACGCCAGGGAGTTCCGAGCTAATGACGCGATGCTGTCCAGCGAGCGAGGCCAAGCGTTCTGGACAGACCGTCGACCCCCTGCCTGTGTGATGGCTGCCGAATCCAAGGTGGGAAGTGGAACGGCGAAGGCTTGTGAGTGTCCCGTGTACCAAGACTGGCGGTAGTTCATGTTGATACCCGCGGGCCACCGGGAATTTAAAAAAACAACTTTTCCCCAAAGCTGTCTTGGCGGAGCTGTGTGGAGAACACCTCCGAGAGATCCTGAAAGCCATCTGGCTGAGGGAGTGACTTGTGAATTTTGGTTGAAAACTGCGCATCCACCATGGCGGAAGCTTGTCTCTTCACAGGGGGAGACGGCGGGCATAAATCGGGCAGGAGAAGGGTTGAAATAAGTCGGGAAGCCTCGTCTAAGGAACGAAAAGTCTGGGAACTCAGTGTAGGCCCCCGGTCCGGGGAAGCGGAGGAAACCGAAGACACCGCTAAGTGGTGGGCGGGGGAGCTGGCTGGAGAGTCCCAAAGGAAAATCTCTGAAGCTGAGTCCCCTGGATGAAGGCTGAGGATGTCAGGATCGAGATCCAAATGCCCCCTGTCGCGCTGAGCCAAATGGAGGGGCGACTGGCTACGAGAGCGAGTGCCAGCCGCCAGCGGCGGACTGCAGCGCGAGCGAGGGACAGGCGGAGCCGCACGCGAAGCCTGTAAGGAAGGGCAACGCGGAGAAAGAGAAACTGCGGTCGAACGACGTCAGGAGGCAAAGGCGTGTTCCGGAAGCCCCCTACCTGCGGAAGTGCAGGTAAAGGGGGGGGGCTGCGAGAGTCGTCAACGACGCGTCAGTGAGGGGATCGCGGGTGCCGAGGACCGCGCTCCGAGCTAATGAAGATAGGCGGTAGGGGAACCCTGGCTCGCTGAGAACGCGAGTGCGGGGGGTGAGCTTGTCAGCAACCCGGCAGATTCGATCTTGCGCAAAAGACTCTGAGTTCCGCCGGGCCCGCCCAGAAAAACCGGGGTGGGGGGGGGGGGGGGGGGGACGCAACAGAGGCTCGCCAGGCCCGCTCAGAAGAATCGGAGCGGGGAGAGAGCATCAAAGGCTCTCACGGGCCACGCTCAGCCGAAACGGTGCGTGGGAGGAGCGTGTCCAAGTCTCGCCGGGAACGTCCAGAAGGATCGGAATGGGGCGGGGATGAAAGAGAGACTCGCCGGGCCCACTCAGAAACATGGGGGGGGGGGGGGGGGGGGGGGAGGTGGAGTAGTGTGTACGTGTTGCGCCACGCCCGCCCGGAAGTTTTGAGTTGGGGGGGGGGGGGGGGGGGGGGGGGAAACATATATGTGGCTCGCCGGGCCTGCTCAGACAGTTCGGAGCAGGGGGCAGCATGTCTATGGCTCTCGGGTCACGCTCAGACGAATCGGAGCGTGAGGGAGAGCATCTTTTCTTATTAACTCTTTCTCTTCTTCTCTTTAGCACTGAGCTTGAGCAAATCTCGCCGGGCCCGCTCGAAAGATTCGGAGCGGGGGTCGTCCACATAGGCTCGACTCGCCAGGCCCGCTCAGACAATTCGGAGCGGGGGGAGAGTAAAACTAAGGCGCTCGGGCCACGCTCGGAAGAGACTCTAACACTCGCCTGCCCAACTCGGAAGCCTCAGAGCAGGGAGGGAGCATCTGCGTGGTTACTGTAGAAAAAGGTGACTTACCTGCGGGCCAGACTGCCTGAACGACGGAACGAAGGTGCGCCCTACGAGGAGACAGAGCGACGACCTCCTGCGGAGAAGACCAGGGCGCCTGCTGTGGCCGAGACGGACGGTCGCGGCGGTAGAAGTCCCAGAGGTGAGACCACCAGTCCTCTCTCCAGTCGGCACACACGACACAAGTCCTGTCCGAAGAGCAGCCCGAGCACGGGAGCCCGAGGGCCACTGGAAATCCCCACAAAGATGGCAGGATCTCAGCCGGGAAGAAGCCATAACGTCCGTCACACACAGGCCGCCGGGAAAAAGTCACTGAAGAGTCTAAAACTCAGGCTGAAAGCAAACGAAGAAGTGTCCCGTAAGAGCATGAAGCCGGAGTTCTCAAAACAGAGGTCGTGGAAAGTCAAGTCACAGACCAAGACCGGTCGAAAAGCTCACACGGCAGAGTCCACTGAATTCGTAACACTCTTGAAAATGAATAACAGTTCGGTGCAAGTCACAAAGACTAAACTAGGCAAAAGCCCAGGCGAAAGTTCACAGTAGATATCGATAGTACAAGTCTGAAACCGTTGCAAAACAGAGTAAGGCCAAAAAGGTAGAAGTGAAACTGGTGGGCTTTCGCCCTATGGCACGTAACCAGATAGGGTGGTAAGGGGAGGCCACCCGGGCTCCTATGCATGGATCCCCGGTGTCTCCTCCCCAGTTGTGTAGGGGACACAACTTGGCTTAGACTGAAATCTATAGGCTACAGAGTGTATTCCATATAGTAGTGCCATCGGTAATGTATTTTGAGAAAACAACATGCATTTTGTTGCTGCAAAAGCCAGCCCTTGGCACAAAGGTTACACGTATGTAAATTGGTCATACATGTGGGCCATACCGCCTTTGCCTTTCTTGTTGGACTTGACTTTGACTTCATATGTAAATCTCATACTTTAAAATAGATTGCATGTCTGTTGAAGAAGAGTGTTTCACCTTTTCACCATAACCCTGTGACTGCTACAGATGTTACTTTCCAGTGGAAAATAGGCATAGTTATGCATCTGGGCCCTGGACTGCTACTAACGATACATTTAGGCGGAAAAGACGCTTAGTTACGCATCTTTTATGTTGAATGGTAATTGTAAGATTGGTATCATCAGTAGCTGTTGAACAGGGGAACAATGGTAATCTATGACATCAGTAATTGTTCAACAGGGGAACAATGGTAGTCTGTGACATCAGTAGCTGTTCAACAGGGGAACAATGGTAATCTATGACATCAGTATCTGTTCAACAGGGGAACAATGGTAATCTAGGACATCAGTAATTGTTCCACAGGGGAACAATGGAAGTCTATGATCAGTAGCTGTTCAACAGGGGAACAATGGGAATCTATGACATCAGTAATTGTTGAACAGGGGAACAATGGTAGTCTATGATCAGTAGCTGTTCAACAGGGGAACAATGGGAATCTATGACATCAGTAATTGTTCAACAGGGGAACAATGGTAATCTATGACATCAGTAATTGTTCAACAGGGGAACAATGGTAGTCTATGATCAGTAGCTGTTCAACAGGGGAACAATGGTAGTCTATGATCAGTAGCTGTTCAACAGGGGAACAATGGGAATCTATGACATCAGTAGCTGTTCAACGGGGGAACAATGGTAGTCTATGATCAGTAGCTATTCAACAGGGGAACAATGGGAATCTATGACATCAGTAATTTTTCAACAGGGGAACAATGGTAGTCTATGATCAGTAGCTGTTCAACAGGGGAACAATGGAAATCTATGACATCAGTAATTGTTCAACAGGGGAACAATGGTAGTCTATGATCAGTAGCTGTTCAACAGGGGAACAATGGGAATCTATGACATCAGTAGCTGTTCAACAGGGGAACAATTGTAATCTATGACATCAGTAATTGTTCAACAGGGGAACAATGGTAGTCTATGATCAGTAGCTGTTCAACAGGGGAACAGTGGTAGTCTATGATCAGTAGCTGTTCAACAGGGGAACAATGGGAATCTATGACATCAGTAATTGTTCAACAGGGGAACAATGGTAGTCTATGATCAGTAGCTGTTCAACAGGAGAACAATGGGAATCTATGACATCAGTAATTGTTCAACAGGGGAACAATGGTAGTCTATGATCAGTAGCTGTTCAACAGGGGAACAATGGTAATCTATGACATCAGTAATTGTTCAACAGGGGAACAATGGTAGTCTATGATCAGTAGCTGTTCAACAGTGGAACAATGGGAATCTATGACATCAGTAATTGTTCAACAGGGGAACAATGGTAGTCTATGATCAGTAGCTGTTCAACAGGGGAACAGTGGTAGTCTATGGTCAGTAGCTGTTCAACAGGGGAACAATGGGAATCTATGACATCAGTAATTGTTCAACAGGGGAACAATGGTAGTCTATGATCAGTAGCTGTTCAACAGGGGAACAATGGTAATCTATGACATCAGTAATTGTTGAACAGGGGAACAATGGGAATCTATGACATCAGTAATTGTTCAACAGGGGAACAATGGTAATCTATGACATCAGTAATTGTTCAACAGGGGAACAATGGTAGTCTATGATCAGTAGCTGTTCAACAGGGGAACAATGGTAATCTATGACATCAGTAGCTGTTCAACAGGGGAACAATGGTAGTCTATGATCAGTAGCTGTTCAACAGGGGAACAATGGTAGTCTATGATCAGTAGCTGTTCAACAGGGGAACAATGGTAATCTATGACATCAGTAATTGTTCAACAGGGGAACAATGGTAGTCTATGACATCAGTAGCTGTTCAACAGGGGAACAATGGGAATCTATGACAATTTTTGTACTCTTTAACCCATTTAGACCCAACTAACTACAGTAGGAGAGGGATCAACCATGATAATTCAAGGTTAGTGCCAGATTTGCTTGGTGTCGTCAGGCGCCAAGCGAATCTGGCACTAACCTTGAATTTTCATGGTCAATCCATCCCCTGCAGCTGGTACATAATAGTTAGATAACACTTCAAACATTTGAGAAACGCAGACGTGCGGTTAAATGGATTAAGAAACTGTGCTATAATTACCAATAAAAATTAACTCTCGTTCATTGCAGCTGACAATGTACAAGGACCGTTACGAGGAGTTCCAGGCCACCATCAACAAGAGCAACGACATGTTTCAGAAACTGAAGGCCGAGATGGACAAAGTAAGCACAGGCTGAATGCAAACAGTAATCTTGGCTGGCTCCAGTCACCAAGATAATCTTATCTGTTTTGCGTGACAGCTGGCTGATAACTTTTGATCATCTGTGACGTATATTGTGCAGATGCATGGGTGACAGTGTGAACAATTTAAACGACTGAACACAGTCCATAGATGAAGTATGCCGTATAGTCCATTTCCAACAACAGGCATACATTCTCATGAGCCCCTGCAAATGTATGCCTCTTGTTGTTGAAACGGTCTGGCTGAAGGGCTGCTCTGACTGAACCAAAAAGGTGAAATTCAGCTTTCTGGGATTTTAAAAATAGCTGAATCAGTCTCCAGGACTGAAGACTGTTACGCATGCAAAGGGCAGGTTAGAGAAGGGTCAGCCACGATAGGCTATAATAAAAGGATTGACCATGATGTGGCACTGCAGGGACGTAGCGGGCCACTCCGGCGCTCCGGCGACCGCCGGAGTACTTTTTGGACAAAAAAAAAAAAAAAAAAAAAAAAGAGCGAGAGAGAGAGAGAGAGAGCAAACCTGTCGTGGTGTCAAAACTTCGCAAGTGTATTCATGTGTACCAAAAATGGCATGTTTGCGCCAATAGCTCAGTGCACCACTTAGCAGTGGCTGGTAAACAGAAAAGTGTCAATTTAATCGCCGGCCCAAGAACAAAAGCTACTGGCCGAAGTGCATCAAGACAACAGACTTCTGCACCACTAGCTCCACCAATTTAGCAGTGGTAAAAAACAGAAATAAGAAGGACATGAGGCACCACTAGCAAAAGCCGCACGCCGACTCCAAACGGTAACAGCCTCAAGTCATGACACATTAAACGAAGCAGAACGACCTCCCAATAAGAACTTGAACCAACTGACATTGGAAATATCTTATTCCTACGCGCCACACCGCAACCAATACAAGGTTCCCCCCCACCCCCACCCCCAAACAACGGGGAAAAGAAAACGGAATGAACCAGAAACAGAAAAACCGCCAGACTTTTGAACTATGAAATCATCATAGGACCAGCACACAAATGGGCGGGGAAAAAAAAGAAAATACATGAGGACAAAAGCCTCCCACACTTTCAAACAATCCTACTAGCCGCCTTCATCTTCTCCAATGGACTGAACCCTACGATATTCTTTGAATGGGTCGACTTCATGGGTCTTTGCAGAGACAAGGGAGCAAGGAAACAACTAGAATACCTCTTCGTGTACTTTAATGAGGGCAGATACAGCAAAGCTTTGTACGCCTACGACATCATTGATCAAGGGGCGCTCGAATACTTAGACGAAACCCGAAACACCACAGACAACCACGGAATTGTCCCACCAACAATCAAAACTAAGGACACGACATGAAAAGAACACACCACCACTCTCCACTAGCCTTTCCAAGTTATAGTGTGAGCGAGAGTACATCCTCTTGAACAATACAAAATAAACCACAAAACAAACTACCATAAAGCCTAACAACAAAGGTTTACTCAGTCAACAAAAACAAAGGGTCAGCAGGCTGATGAAGGCAGCCCTTAGCCAATAAAGGCTTAAACATGCCCGAAATACACCTGACAGCTAACTCAAAACGTGACTGATTTGTGAATTGTCATATGGGTATACGGCTGGTCACATCAAGCCATCACACAGTGGTGTGCGATGTACCAAAAAAAAAAAAAAAAAAAAAATCACGTATGCACGAGGCTCGATTGAACCACGTCCACAAGTCTAAAACTGACTCACTCCACTTGATTCGTGTTGCCAACAACTTAATTGTGGCTTCTGCAGCACGCAGGGAAAAAGTTTTTAGGACATTTTCTGAGCTGGATGTGTCAAGAAACCAATCATAAAATCATAAATCAGTCCCTCGAGTGAGGCGTCTTTCTGTCAGAATTCAAATCAGCCGTTGTTAAACCTCTCCTGAAAAAGTCGAATCTTGACCCCAACCAGCTAAAGAACTATCGCCCCGTTTCAAAACTACCTTTTCTTTCTGTCCAAAGTTCTTGAGAGAGTCGTTCTGACATAGCTCACTAAATATCTACAGTCAAACAATCTCGTCCATCCGCTTCAGTCTGCTTAACGTGCTGGGCACAGTACTGAAACTGCTCTCCTCTGTGTCGTTAATGGCCTCCTAAGTGCCTATGATGAAAACCTGAGCTCAGTTCTTGCCCTGTTAGACCTATCAGCTGCGTTTGACACCATTGACCACTCCATCTTGCTCCAGCGTCTAGAAAACTACTTTGGTATTTCTGGTAAGTTCTACTCTTATCTGTCTTCCCGTCAGATTAACGTCTCTGTCAAGAACGCTCTTTCTGAAGCTGCTGCGCTAGAGTTTGGGGTCCCCCAGGGCTCTGTCCTGGGCCCCATTCTATTTACGCTGTACACTCAGCCTCTCTCTCAGGTTATCGCATCGCATTCAACCGATCATCACATGTATGCGGATGATACACAACTTCCGAAATCTGCACCTCCAAACAGTCAGGCTATTTCAGATGTTCAGAACTGTATCTCAGATATTATTAAGTCCTGGATGTGCGAAAATAAACTCCAGTTAAACGAGGGCAAGACAGAAGCTCTTCTTATCGGTGCCTCTCGACTGCTGCCCAATTCTCCTGACTCTATGCACATTTGTGACGCACCTATTCCATTTTCTGATTCAGTTCGCAATCTTGGCGTTTTTCTTGATAAAGATCTTCAAATGAAGGACCATGTAAATCATGTCTGCAAAATTGCTTTTCTGGAATTAAGACGTATCAGTTCTATCCGTCATTAACTCACCACTGAATCTGCAACCAAACTGGTCGTCCTTTTAGTCTTGTCCCGCATTGATTACTGCAATTGATTACTTAGCTGGCCTCCCTCGGTCTCTCATTCAGCAGTGAGTTCAGAATTGTGCTGCACGTCTTATCGTCCACGCTTGACAGCATCAGCCCATCACTCCTATCCTGAGACAACTTCATTGGCTGCCAGTCAAACAACGAGTCTCGTACAAAATCGCCTATCTGTGCTACAAAACTATTAACTACTCTACCCCTGCCTATCTCGCTGATCTTCTTCAACTATACACTCCCTCCCACTGCCTCCGTTCAAGCAGTGACACGGCGCGCCTTCTCAGAGTCCCGCTTTGCAAACAGAGGTGACCGTTGTTTTGCGCACGTTGGACCTCAGTGTTGTCTGGAACTCTCTACCCATAGATATTAGACATTCTCCCTCAGTCACTCCGATTGAATCTGCCCTTAAGACCCACCTATTCGATACCCCAATGTAGCTCGCGCGCAGTTCTTCGTCAGTGGCCGTTATGTACCTGTGTGTTTGTCTGTGCGTGTGTATTGCAGAATCCTTTGTTCCTCTGGCTTTATGACCCCCTCCACTCCCACTCTTTATTTGTAAGGCGCTAAGAGCTTATTTTAGTATAAGCACTATATAAGTAGCCATTATTATTATTATTAAGAACCAATGTGCTTCAAAAATCCCGTGCAACACAAACGTCTGCTGTCAAAGTTGATTCAGGAGATGCAACGTTTTTGTGATGAACATTTCTTCATGTATTATATCTCTATTTTAATTTTGTTTCGCAAGTCTCATCTACAACAAACGATCTTCAACTCTGACATGTTGTAATCTTCTAACTACAGAAAGGCGAGTTTGTTTACTAATTGATTGGTTTCCCCATGACCACATGAAGGATTTAAACAATTGTGACATTTCCCAATTCTTGATTCCAAGCCAGCATATCATAGGTAAGTCTGTCTTTGGATGTGAATGTTGTTTCTTAGTAAAATAGAGTTAACATTTTAGTATCAATAAATAAGCGTCTGGTCGCCATCGTCCCTCAAATAGTTTTCGACTTTCCAAAACCGCCGGACTACTTTTCTCATGCTCGCTACGTCCCTGCACTGTGGTTAAGGATTGTGATAGAATAACTCAAGGGTATGTCAGAATAGATCAAGGGTAGTGCTAGAGTGGTTCAGTAGTATCGGTAGAATAGATTACTGCCTTGAGATGAAAGGCTGTTCTAACTCCACTGGTGATCAGTCATGGTTGATGTCTTCTGAATAGACGTTTGCAAATCAGATGTAGGTCAGAATTGCACGTTTTGACGAAAACAATGGATTAAAAGCCCGAACAATATTGCATGTTTATCTGGGCTTTTAATGCACGGTTTTCATCAAAGGAGGTTTAATTTTAACCTGCTTTGATTTCCGATGTCTAGTAGTACAGTCTTCAGAAGACGACTCATAAATTTGGCGATTTTATGGCTCAGTGTGTAAACTTTGATAGTTGATTCCATGCAGCAGTTTCCTGGAGTTGGGTATACAAGGAAAAGAGAATTCAGTGCGAGTTGCAGACCTGCTAAATCTGATAAGAGTTCAGTGTTGACATACAATGGAGGATAATGTTGATACCTAGTGGTGTGTAAGATAGAGGACAGTATTGACGTGTATAGTTTTTACATGTTAGAGTACAATGTTGATATGTAGTGGTCTGTACAAATTTGAGGACAGTGTTGATGTGTATAGTGTTGATGTGCTAGAGTACAGTGTTGACGTGTAGTGGTGTATACAGATGGGCAAACGAATCAAGAAGCTGGAGAAGGAGGGGGCCCAGTGGAGAGCCAAATGGGAGACCAGTAACAAGGCACTGCTGGATATGGCAGAGGAGGTGAGCATGTTTTGACCAAGCCCTTGACTGCAGAAAAGAAACAAGTCCCAGTAGCTAAATATCTTCATGCCCGTGACGGCTGCAGTGGGCCCACGCACAGCCATGCATGGGCCCAATGCAGCCATCGGCGGCCCATGGACCTTTGCTTAGTGGGAGGGAGGTTGCAAGAGGTATAGATCCTCATGAGCCCCCACAGATGCAGGGACTCATGAGGATCTATGCCTTGCCTTTTGCTTTCCTCATTGTATCTGTGTTCATGAGGATCTTTATCTGTTGTAGTTTGGTGGCGTTCAATTTTTCTTGGCAATCAAGGTTCAGTAGTTAATTATCTCATCATGTAAATGGCCACGATCCGTCTTCAGAGAAGTAAGTTGAATTAATGATGTATGTTCTTCACCACAGAAAACTCACACAGACAAGGAGAAACAGATGCTGCAGACCAAAATTCAGAGACTCGAGTCACTGTGTCGGGCATTACAGGGAGAACTACATGGCAAAAAATCGGCCAGCCCCCTTCCACTACCAACAGAAGGTAAAACTACTAGAACTGAATAGGCTTTACTGCCTGTTACTTATGACATACAGTTGTCTCAAGTTTCAGGGCAGCTGCAGAGAGAGAAAATCAAGAAAGCGACTTTTGTGTCAGTGGAAAATGTCCTTTAATGCCAAGTGTCCTTATGGGGTCATGTCCTAACCATTTGCATGTCGGTGGTGGTTTTAGTTGTGATGATTCCTTCTGGTTATCATCGTGACTTAAACTGCTACTGACACCCTGCATTTCTCAAATTTTGGAGGTGTCACCTAATGACTGTACCAGTTGAACATGGATTGACTATGATAATTCAAGGGTAGTGCCAGATTAGCTTGGCGCAAGCTAATTTGGCACTACCCTTGAATTATTATGGTCAATCTATTTCCTGCTGTAGGGCATTGGGGTTAAATGAGTTGACACATTCAGCTTTGGGTCATTCTGTCCTGACACTACAATGAAGAGATGGCTCCAGCAGGACAGCAAGCAAATTTGGCGCTAAACTGTTCTGCTTCACCCTTGAAAGACACGCTCAATCTGTCTTCTAAACTGTAATGTAATCTTAACCCATTTAGCCCCAAAACTGCATTGCCTAAATTTTAGAGGTGTCATTTAACAACTCTGTACCAGTTCAGGAGATGAATCGTCGGTGATATTTCAAGGGCAGTACTGGATTACCGGCAGCATTGGGCACCAAGCTAATCTGGCACTACCCTTGAATTATCATAGTCGATCCATCTCCTGCCGTAGTGCGTCAGGGCTATGTTAGTTCAGAGGAAATGTCACAATTTTGCTTATTTTGATCTTATGGCTCGAGTTAGGTAAGACACCACAGTGGAAGATGAAGCCATGAAAGGTCAAGGGTGGTACTTGAGTTGCTTGGGGCCAGGATAGGCCAGGGAGTCCACAATGACAGACCAGCACATATGGAAACTGATACAATGATTTTTTTTTATTGCAGCTGAAATCCCAGTGGAGATCCCAAGGGAGAATACCCTGGTGACCACCACACCCCCCAACACACCAGAAAACACCTCACGAGCCAGTCCGGACTCCACATGTGGACCTCCAGCCCTCGGCAGTCTGCCCGCCAAGCAAAATGGTCCCATTGTGGCACCACCGTTGGAAATGGGTGCAGACGTGTCACCATCCACGCAGCCATCATTGTCTTCAGAGCAAGAGATGCTCATCTCAAGTTCAGGGGCAGCTGTGGAAAGGGAAAATCCAGAAGGCGAAGTGCAGTCAGAAGTTACACCTCCGTGTGATGATGTCTCACAGGATACACCCCCATGTGGAGGTGTCTCGGAGGTAGGAGCAGTGTCGTCTACGTCGGAGTCGTCTCAGGCAACAGAGTCTATATCCGAAGTGTCTTTGTCGAATGAGGGGCAGGCAGAGGTTGATACTGCTGCCTCAAGTACGGATGCTGCAGTGTAGTTGTGTTTTCGATTTCCTGTCCTTTCTTTTTGCTCATTGTCCCCCTTGCCCCCACCCACCCACTCGTCCCCTTCACCTGGGTTGAGTTGCACGAGAGAGTAAATTCTGCATAAACCATTAAGCAGGAGGCTCCGCTATAGCGGAGTCCCCTGCTTAGTGGTTTATGCAACATTTACTCTCTCATAAAACTCGGCATAGTGGCTTGCGCAGGTTCTATGCTCACTCATGAAACTCATGGCATTGTGGCTTGCGCAGTTTCTTTGCTCTTGCATGAAATGTAGCAGAGCACCTTGCGTAGCAGCTTGCACAAAAATTAAAACAGTCATAAAACTCAGCCCAATCCCTCGTCTTTCGATTCCCCCGTCTGTGTACATTTTGCCCACGTTTATTTGGGAATTTTTTTGTGCTGGTGTATGATTTTGAAGCTTACAGCCTAGAGCTGTAACATCCACTCACAGACCCATTTAACCCGCATCTCTTAAATTTGGGAGGTGTCACCTAATGTCGATGTACCAGTCGCAGGAGATGTATCGACCATGATAATTTAATGGTAGCGCCAGATTAGCTTGGGGCCAAGCTACTCTTGCACTATCCTTGAATTATCAAGGTCGATACATCTCCTGCTGAGGGTTAAGTGGATTAATCCTTCCACTTCCAGAGTCAAACAGCTCACATTTTACACTTGCCTGCTAAGCACTACACAGAACTTGTGGAAAATTTATTGCCTTTGATAGTGGAACGGTAGTGCTTGATTCCTTAGCTGATCAAGTACTGCTCTACAGCTGTCATAAACATATGATTTCCCACAGTTTACATAGGAAGAGAAAGGTTGATCGGCAGAATTTTGTGTGAATGCTGTATGCTTAATGTTTTGAGTGGTGTTCCAACTATGACATTTGAATGTTTTTTTTTTTTCTCTGTTTGCTGCTGGTTGTGGTGTTCTGAATCAAAGCATATACATCTTTCAGTATGTGGAATAGAGGTAGTTGGAGTCTGAATTGACTTGACCACTAGACCCCCCCCCCCCCCCCCCCCCCCCCCCCCCCCAAAAGTAATTTTTGAGTTTCCGTTTGCTTGCATTATTTGTGACTGAGTTGCTATGTTCATGTAAATACTTGCAAGAACCATTTAATGACATTACTGCTGAAAGTTCAACCCTTTGGCCATTGGTAGCGTTATTTGTCAAGGTGATTACTGTAAAATTCACCTGGACAAATAGTACTTCCATCAGCCAAAAGGTTAACACATTGAGCCCTACAGTCCAAATTCTTAAATATAGGAGAGCCCGTTTGGAGTGACCACCCCAATGAAAGATACGTCATTAAAGACCCTCATTTAGGTGGCTGTCGCCACCTAAATGAGAGTCTTTAATGACGGGCGACTCTTTTGCCTTTCTCTCAAGGGAGAAGGTGGTTGCTCAAAACGAGTTCTACTGCTCTACTGCTGCTGAAGTGGAACACATCGAGCATCTGTGGTCAAAATCCCATAGTTTGAGGACTATATACATCGACCTATTCATGAGATAAAACAACCATGATAGTTCAGGAATGGTGCTGAAATAGCCAGGCGCCTATGTGTCAAGCTGTTCTTTCACCATTCTTGAGCTTTTATGGTTGTTTTATCTCCTGTCGTCTCCAGGATGAATAGGTCAAGTTGAGAAAGAAGTGTGCTTGCTTACCTGAACCTTAAGACAAGCTTTTAGGCTTGTTTCAAGACTGTGAAGCTTTTAGACTGGCAACAGAAATTGTTAGTGTGCTTTAACCTTGTTATGCATAGGCAAATTTAAATTAGGGGCTTTGTTTGTATACATGTACACTATTTTCATTCAGTGCAAATATGTATTTTTCTTTAAAATAAATTTTTTCGAAAAATACTTACCAATGGTATTACTGAGAGGAAGATATACTTAACTGACAATTTCAGTCTCCAAAAATTGTTGTGTGTTGCCACACAACCAGGGACGTACCTCTAGCAAGCAGTTACCTAATCCCCCGAGTGTCCTCCCTGTCCTCGGAGTAACCTCCCTTCCAAATCTCGTGAGAGGCCGTTATTTCCAGTTATATCTGAGCTGACATGCAGCAAGCGGGGAAGGTGGGAGGGAAGTTTGAGTAATACCATCGGTAAGTATTTTTCAAAAAAATTTATTTTAAAGAAAAATACATTTATTTCTTCAAAATCGTTACCGATGGTATTACTGAGAGGAAGAATTAAAAAGAGGGGGAGGGTGCCGCGTCTAGGGTCAATGCCCCCAGGTAACTGCTTAGCTAGACCCCTGGCCGGGGCACACTCCCGACAATTTCAGTCAAGTGTTACCTACGGCGCCGCCAGCGCCGGGAGGGAGTGTTGAGCCACGGCAACGTCACCCACCAAAGCCAGGTTGTGCCGCTGGCTGGAGAGCTCACGCAAGTAAAAACGGGCGAAAGTAGATTCGGCCCACCAGCCCACAGCCGCCACAATGTCTTTCACGGCGCAGTTTCGGTCGAACGCGACACTCGCGGAGACAGCCCAGATCTCGTGTGCCCGAATCCGCAGCCTCTTCGCTCCCACAGGCGAGAGGTCATTGTAAGCGGAACGGATAACTCCACGCAGCCAAGCGGAGATCGTTTGGGCGGATATATCATGCCGGTTCGGAACCAAGGGCAAGAAAAGGTGTGAACGACCCCGTCATAAGGGTTTAGACTGGTGGAGATAGATTTTTAACGCCCGAACCGGATCCTGTTGTCTGACGTCTTGGGGCGTGTCAGGACCCCGAAGAGGACGAATAGTGATCGGTTGAGGGGCCGCTGATGGTAGCCGATTTTTAGCCAAAAAGGAAGGGTTAGTGAGTAATTGAACCGAGCCGTCAGCCCGGAGCTGTAGGCAAGATGGAAGTACAGAGAGAGCGTGGAGCTCACTCACACGAGAAGCTGTGGCTAGGGCCAGCCGGAAGCAGGTCTTCCTCGTCAAGTCTGAGAACCGAGCCAAGTGCAGCGGTTCAAAACGAGCAGAGTTGAGCCATGTTAACACCCACGCAAGGTCCCAACGTGGGAGTAGTGATCGGGTCACTGGTCGCTGGAGATCAAAATGAGCCATGAGGTTCGCGAGGTCCTTGCAAGATCCCGGATCGGGTCGACCCAAATGGCGGTAAGTGTCAGCCACCATAGAAAGATAACCTCGAATGGTGATGGGTGCCAAGCCCTGATCCTCGAAGAGCCATAAGAAGAACTCGGCAAGCTGGGGCATAGTCAGAGTGGTGGGGGAGAGGTGTCGCGGCCCACACCACGACAGTACAACCCGCCATTTACCCTCATAGACTTTCCTGGTGGAAGGTCGTCGAGCTGAAGCGATAGCCGCCACTGCTGCATCCGAGAAACCTCGAGCGGTGAGGGCACGCCGCACAATCGCCAAGCGTGTAAGAGGAGGCTCTCCAGGCAAGGGTGAAAAAGATCCTGCCGGGGCTGTTTCAGCATCGTGGTCGGCGTTGGAAGCCGTAGAGGGGGGTCCGTGGCGAGACTCAGGAGATCTGTGGTCCAGCTCTTGTTCCAAGAGAACGGTGCCACCAGAAACAGGACTGCGTGGCAGCCTCTGAGCTTGAGAAGAATCTTGGGCACCAGGACAGACGGAGGGTACGCATATGCCAAGAGACCCTCCCAGGGGATACAGAGAGCATCCACCGCCCACGCAAGGGGATCTGGAACAGGGGAGACGAAGAGGGGAAGTTGTGCGTTCCACCTCGTCGCAAACAGGTCGATCATGGGTGTCTCCCAGTGCCGGCAAATCATCCGAAAAAGGTCGGGGCGAAGAGCCCACTCGGTATGGAGAAACTGACCTGGACGAGATAAGGAATCTGCCAGCACGTTCAGCCGTCCCGGAATTTGACGTGCCCGTAGCGAAATGCCCCGATCCCGGCACCACACCAGAATATGGAACAGAAGAATGCAAAGGGAGGGAGAACGGGTCCCGCCCAGCTTCTGAATATAGGAGACAACCGTCGTGTTGTCGGAGAGAACCAAGATCGCCTGGTTGGTCACGCGCGGTTCCCAAGAGATCAGGGCGAGCCACACTGCTTTCAGCTCCAACCAATTTATGTGTCTGCCTGCTAAATCCGGTGACCAAACACCCGCTGTCGTGCTGAAGTCCGGGAGCAGTTGAGCTCCCCAACCAGAAAGACTGGCATCCGTGCAGATCGACAGGGAAGGAGGCGGGGACGCAAGGGGAACCCCCGACGCCAACCACGCGGGATCCGTCCACCGAAGGAGATGCGGCCGAACTAAGGGCGACACCAGGACGCAAACCTCCAAATCCCCCGAAGACGGACGCCAAAGAAGGAGGAGATGAAGTTGAATTGGACGCGAGTAGAGCCGGCCAAGGGGAAGCAAGTCCGCCGCAGCACTCATGAGACCCAACAACTGTAGCCACAGTCTCGCCGGAGCCGTGGAAGCAAGAAACATCCGACGGGCCAAAAGAACCAACCTGTTGATCCGAGCTTGGGGAAGGCGCACCAAGTTCAAGTCGGTCTGAAACTCCATGCCCAGGTGGAGAAAATGGCCGAGATGGCAATAGGTCCGACTTGCCGAAGTTGACGAGAAAATCGAGACGATGGAGAAGGGAAAGCAGGGAGTCCCTGTCGGCGGTCAAGCAGGTAACATCCTGATTCCGGAGAAGAAGATCGTCGAGGTAGTGGGAGGTTGGACTGAGAGACGACCTCCGCGCGTGGGAAATCACCGCATACATAATCCTGGTAAAGACCCAGGGACTGAGATTGAGGCCGAAGGGCATGGCCCGGAACTGATACACCACTCCGTGGAAGGCGAAGCGAAGGTATCGGCGAGCCGAAGGGTGTATAGAAACATGAAGATATGCATTGGCAAGATCCAGACTGACAGCAAAATCCATTGGTTGGACGGCGGCCCACAGGGCGCAGGTCATTTCCATACGAAAGGACGGAGCAGTCAAAAATTTGTTGAGAGCGGAAAGGTCTATCACCGGACGCCAACCTCCGTCCGACTTGGGGACAATGAAGAGACGACTGTAGAAAGCCAGAGAATCTTGTCGCCGGACGACTTCCGTGGCGGATTTGAGAAGCAAGGCTGCCACTTCGTCCTGTAGAGCCGACGCTTTGACGGGATCGTTCGGAACCCGAGTCCAAAGCGGGGAGCGGCGAAGAGGAGGAGGGCGAAGAAACGAGAGGTGAAGGCCCTCTGAAATGGTAGAAAGGAGCCGTGGGTCGTCGGGAAACAGCGACCGCCACTCGTCGCTGAATCGGGATAGCCGCCCGCCGACTGGTGACCCCAGAGAAATCAGCGGGGGCAGGGTGGGAGGAGAGTCATCGGGCCCTCCCCCGTCCTGGACGCCTGCTGCGACCAGGCCAGGCGTGTGTCGGAGCCAGAAGGGTGCGGGCACGGCCAAAATGGGAAGGACGGGAGGAACCAAGAGGGACATGGGCAGCGTAACGGGCGGTGGGTCTAAAGGACCGCAGGGCGCGACCTGAGGCCTTGCGGGAAGAGCGAAAGCGAGAAGAAAGATGGTGAGACTTGGGCCAGATGTCCTTATGCGCATCCTTCACGGCTTGCCAAGTGGAGCCAAACAGCAAAGGACCGCCGATGGGCGCCTGGCGGAGCTGAGCCTTGACTGTCGAAGGTAACCCTGAACAAGCAGCAAGAACTGCATCCCGTCTAATTAAATCACAATTGATAGCGGCAGCCATCGCATTGGCAAAAGCATGGTACGAAGCCCGATTTGCCACCACCACGAGAGAATGTATCTCACTCAGCGGAGCAGTAGAGTGCGGATCCCAATGGTCCTCAAGAGCGCGTACAATCGCCTGGGTAGCGAGATCCAGGAAGCCGGAGCAAGCCAGCGTGTTGCGGATCAGGACAGCAGTTTTATCAAAACCACGAGGGACCCGGGCAAAGGCGAAGCGGCGTCCACCCGCCTGTAAATCCGCCGCATCATCCAGTGAAGGCAAAGGGCACGCAAAAGCCTGAGAGTGACCTGCATACCAACTTTGGCGGAAGCGAATGTCGACGCCTTCAGGCCACTTAGTATCGGAAAAGAAGAGAGGCTCTTTGAAAGAGCCAAGAGGTAATTGCGCCGAGAACGCCTCTGCCAGATCTCGAAAACCAGGTGGTTGTGGGAGAGATCGGAAATGCTGAGGTTGAAGGGAAGCATCCACCGAACCGATGCCTTTCGCTTCAGAGGAGGGGCAGGGGGGCAAGCGTCTGGGAGAAGAAAGCGAAGAATGAGGCTGGAGGCCTCGTCCAAGGACCGTCGAGTCTCGACACCCGGAGTGAAACAATCCGAGGACGGAGAACAGCTATGCTGAGAGTCCGCAGGGAAGGGACTCCGAGACGGAGAAAGGTGCGATAAAGCCCCAAGGTCGCAATCAGAATCCACTGGATGAGGGCTAAGAACGTCTTCCTGAACCGGCGCTACCAAGTGCCGGGGGGAACAGGACTCGTGGAAAGAGGGACAATCGCGCGGTGGCCGGAGAGAAGATCGCCGAGGGACGGATGAGGAGTCCAGGTGCCCAGGTCGCCGAGAACTCCTACTGTCAAATGAAGAAGAAGAAGAAGATGATCGACGCCGTAAGGAAGAGGGCAGATGCTGACGTCCCTCAGGCAGAAGCGGGCGGCGCGCGCCGCGACGAGCAGGAGAACGGGACCGTAACTGTCCCCTCTCTGGAGCACGATGAAGGTGGCGGCGACAGTACGGCGAAGGACGTTCGGAGTGAAGGCGATCCACCCATCGTCAATAAGCGTGTCGCGAACGACGGGGGGGGGCAGGAGAATCGCAGGGATCACGGTGACAGGGAACGGACGATGGTGTAGGATCCCGGAGGGAAACGTCCGCGATAGGAGAATAAAACCGACGGGAGGAGTGAGAAATACGCCGAGAAAACGTACCAAGTGTGGTACGAGTGCGCGGTGACTGGCTTTTAGCCAGGGCGCGAGGAGACAGAGGTTGAGCCGAAGCATCGAGCAACAAATCGTGATGTGACGACAATTGTTGAAGTTGCAACGGAAAAGTGCATGTGGGTAAAGTCATGTCTGGCTGGACAGGGCACGTGCCAGGGACTGCCGATGGTCGCTGTCTCCTCCCCCCAAAATGAAGGGGTTGCCTCCGTTGGAGACACGTCTTAGAAGGCCGGGTCTGCGGGGCTGGCTGCGAAATACGCTCATGGGAGCGGGGGCGTACATTCTCACCTGGTATAAAACCACTCGCAGCGGGAGGGACGGTGTCCGACACCCGCGCCTGAGTGGAAAAGAGCTGCAAGGGTCCCGGCACGGAAGATCGTGATAGCTGTGATGGAATGGGGCTGGGAACCGGAGACCGTGAGCGCCGAGAAGAAACACTGATAGCTGTAGAGCTGGCGGTGATAGGGCAAAGAGGAGCTTCGTTGGACGCCGACGACGGTAGAACTTCCACATTTCGGACCAGCGATCTTCTTCCCATGAAGCACAAAGATCACAAGTGTGGTCCGATGCACATCCCGAGCACGGCAGGCAGCACGGATGCAAGCCATTGGAAATTTTTACAGTTTGGGCACGTTTTAAGAAGAAAACTGCAACAGTGAACAGAGTGGAAATAAAACGCGCGTAGCCCAGAGGCTACGGAACCGAGCAGATGACCGTTAAAACCGACAAACGAAGACGAAGTCGAATCGAACGGCAAAATGCCGCAAATCCACGAAAATTGCTCCAATTCGCCACAGTTATCGAGGGAGGCAATTTCCAAGGCCTTACCTGGCCATGTTAAGACAAACAAGGCCGAAGGATGGACAAAAAAGTCGATGATAACTGGAGACTGAGAAAGAAGGATCTAAACAAAATGGCAGTCAAGTATAGAACTGGAAATAACGGCCTCTCACGAGATTTGGAAGGGAGGTTACTCCGAGGACAGGGAGGACACTCGGGGGATTAGGTAACTGCTTGCTTGGCAACACACAACAATTTTTGGAGACTGAAATTGTCAGTTAAGTATATCTTCCTCTCAGTAATACCATCGGTAACGATTTTGAAGAAATAAGTTTGCGTTCCATGTGGTAGATGCGCATCATTTGTTTTGCTGCATATGTTGCCTGCTGAATGTGTCTATACTATCTCATCCACATGTTTAGGAACAGCTCCATTTACGTCCGTTGACAATCCAGTGAACAAGCTTTACATGAAGATTGTGCCTTATTGTTGCTCATAGCGCCTTGTAAACTGCTGTAATCCAAGAACAGCCATGCAGAACTTAACCCCCTTGTGCGTGCAGCCATCATTGCTGGCAAAACCGACAGCTGTGTAGTCATGTTCATTTTTTTTTAAAACCCCTTCACGGAAAAAAAGAAAGTATGATCCAGCTGCAAGAGACATGGATCTATGTCTCTTGCTGAGACCAATGTGTGTCCATGTTCTTTCGACAGATGTAACTTTTGGTCATTGAATGAACAAAGATTTCAGAAACAAATTACACGTCCAGTGGCAATGAAGAGGCTGATTGTGTTCAGTCATTATTCAAAATTGTACTGCAGCACAACGGATAGGCAATAATTTGTTTTGTGTGGATGCTTTTTATTTTGTAATTGCATGCATGCCATTTTACATCTAGAAGCACAAATGATGCATTTTCACACAGTTTTCCTTTTTTATTTATTATGACGACCTTGGTGCTCGTTTTGTACAGCTACCGGTCGTTGCATCTTCAGCGCATTGTTGTTTGTGTTTGGCTTGTCACAGTGCACTGCACCATCTTGTGGCAGTAGTAGTTTGTGAACCATTTCAGTTTGCATTAGCAGATTTCCTTAACCCATTGCATGGCCGCATTTCCCAAATTTTGGAGGTGTCACCTAACGAACTTGTACCATTTGCAGGAGGTGGATCAACCCTAATAATTCAAGGGTAGTGCCAGATTAGCTTGGCGCCTACTACCCTTGAATTATCATGATCAGTCCTCTTGCTAAAGTGTGTTGGGGCTAAGTGGGTTAGGTTAACTTGTTTTCGTTACCTCAACGCTTTGCACAGAAAAAAAAAATGTTTGATGCTTGAAATTGTCCCTGCAGAGGCTCATGAGAATCTGTGCCTCTTGCGGATGAAATTGTGTGGGTGGACATGCAAGTTGAAAAATGAACAGAAAAGTGAAGATCAGCACTGTAGAACCTGTTTCAAGCGACTACCTTCTTTGAAAGGATAAAGTGGTCTGGAAAGACCTGTGCGCTCGCAAGATAAGTCTTCAAGGGCAGCAAGTCACACCTGTCCTAAAAGACCATCATTTAAAAGCTACCGCCACCTAAGTGATGGTATTGAATGACAGGTGATCTCTCATCTGGATGGTCACTCGACACAGATTCTGCTGTATCTCACGTCCATTTATATCAGCCCTGTTTATATACTCAGCTTGAGAAGGTTGTGAGATTGAAGTCTAGTGTATAGATGGGTCAGGCAAGGATAGATCATGCAGACAGTGTTCTTCTCATGGATTTGTTACTTTTTTTTTTTTTTTTAGTTTCTAGACTATGGACCTTTCAGGTCAGTAACCCCGTTGTGCGTTCAGCCACCAGCACTGTAAACAGTACCGGTGGTTGCATGCACAAGAGGGTTAAGTTGGCAAGATTTTTCTCTTTTAAATACACTGTTACTGTGTAAATGATTACCAAAGACATTTTGTGGGATTGATTGAGGTTGCTTGTGGCCTTACTAGTTTTTTTGTGTAACTTTTCTCTGTGCTTGACATAGCATGTACTTCTGTGAAGTTATTGTGAGAGCACGTCAAAGTCTTCTAAAACTCGTAGAACAATAAAGATCTGCCTTTTCCATTGCAGCTTACAAGTTCTTTTGTTTTGTGTAATGTTGCACCAACTTTTTCATGTACTAGCAGTTAGCTCTCTTTTAGCTTAAACTCTTTTCTCTCTCTCTCTGTCTCTCTCTCTCTCCCTCTCTCCCCCCCTCTCTCTCTCCCCCTCTCTCTCTCCCCCTCTCTCTCTCTCTCCCCCCCTCTCTCTCTCTAACCCATTTAGCTCCAACACCCTACAACAGGAGGTGGATCGACCATGACAATTCGAGGGGAGCGCCTGATGAGCTTGGAGCTGTCAGGCACCAAGCTAATCAGGCACCACCCTTGAATTATCATGGTCAATCTGAATCCTGCAACTGATAGTCGTAAAGTGGCATCCCAAAATTTTAGAAATGCAGCATTGGGGCTAAACGGGTGAAGTGTTAGGTTATTTCTCAATATTTTACCATTTTTTTAAAAGCAACACAAGGAAGCAAATCATCAGCCTGTAGATGATACTATACTAATGGTCAAATCTTAAGGGCCACTTTTTATTGCAGACGCACCGCCAACACCACACAAATAATGTAACAATACTTGGAGTCGGTACTTTGCTAATTTATTCAGTAACAATTTCATTTAAGTTTTGAGTAAATCAAGCAATTGTAACAACAGCAGTACATTAGAATGTTCACCCACCTCTCACTTGAAAAGCCACACAAGACTGGTCCAGTCAGTAGCAAGTGTACCCACCATTTGCAGCCAAGCATTTAATGGCAGCGTTGACGAATGAAGTTCACCAGGGTTCGGAGAACATGTGGGATCGCTTTCTGCTCTTGATGCAGGAACTGAGTCAGCTGGGGGACGCCTTGAGGTGGGGGATGGTTGCTGACTACACGTTACCCCAGCACGTCCCGGAGGTGCTTGATGAGAGCCAGATCAGGTGAACGAGCTGGCCACTCCATCCTCATGATGCCCCGTTGCTCAAGGTACTCAACCACCCACGGGCGCGATGAGGTTGAGCGTTGTCGTCCTGCAGAACAGCATTGTCGCCTATGGCTTTGAGAGCTGTCTGGATGAGGGGCTGCACAATCTCCATTCTGTTGGTGCAGCGCGGGCGTCCTGAGCAGGGTCGTCGTTCTGCCCTTCCAGTTTCTTGGAATCGAGCCAACAGCCTCTGGATCCCAACACCCCAAGACGTCTCCCAACTTCTCGTCCAGAAATTCCATCCTGCAGCCATGCTAGTGCCCGGCCTTGATCTACTGGCGTTAGGCTTCGTCGTGGTGGCATGGTTAGGAAAGTGACAATTATGCCCTTACTGTACCGGTTTTGTAGCGAAACAGACGTGCTCAGTGTTCACGACTGACCCGAGTTTTTCCACCTGCCTGCCTTTGGTACGCTTGCCAGTATCGCACAGCTTTTCACAAAAACTGACGATGTTTCACGTGCATTTGACACGTTCGTGGAAATTGTCTATTGTTCCCAGTACAGTGGACTGTCTAAGGTCAACTTTTAAACCATTTGGATCGAAAGAAAGTTGCATTTTATTGGCGTACTTGTGACGATAAACAATGACACAAAAAGTGCCCTTAAGTTTTGACCATTAGTATAGTTAGAACTGAGTTGTGAAAGCAGGAATATGAACAGTATAAAAAAAATATGGGAATTCATATTAAGTTGTGAATTTTGTGTACGCTGTAATTTCCTGACGCCCCACAGCACCCAGCCGTTTGATTTTCTGTGGCCTTTCTAAACCCATGCCCTCTCTCTCTCTCTCTCTCTCTGTGTGCATGTGTGTTCCTGCAGCAGTATATTACATGGAGATGACATCTCCTGGCAGGTCAAGTAAATTTGTGTGTGGGCAAATGAAGATTTGCCACCTCCCTGCTGCATTTTACGTGCGGCCACAGCTATTCAGCACAATAAAAAATATCTATGACTCATAAAGATAATTAGTCTACAATTTCATCAACTTGGCACATGCACACTTTTTATGATCAACATGGTAAATAAAGCTTTAAACCGTCAACTGACCTATATCTATATAAACGCTCGCACAATCCCGATGAGTCATTTGAATCCTAGCCGTCAGCACAAAAGCATAGCTTCGCCTGCTCTGCGGCAAAACCAAAGGTGCACCGTCAGGACCCCAACCCTTTAACCCATTACATCCTGAAGCTGCTTAATTTTAATTTGCTTACTGTTCTATGAAGGCTACATTACAGATTGGGATGATGATGATGATGATGAAACTTTATTTATCAACGGTAAAAAGTTTTGACAGAAACAAATCGTCATTTTACAAACTTGCCGTTGCTAACATCTACAAGATAAAATAGATTAAAAGATAATAATAATAATAAAGAATTATATTTACACATATTATTTCATGCAACAATAAAAAAATTTTAAAAAATGACACAAAATAATAACACTTAACATTCATCTTATACCACACACACACACATACACACACATACACACACACACACACACACACACACACCAACAATATAGATAAATGCATAATTATATTACATAAAAGCATTAACCAACACGGTTTGTTTAAATGCCCAGTGTTGCTATGTTTGGCTCATCAGGTAATCGAAAAGTTTCGTTTTAAAGATTCCAAGTGAGGCTATAGTCTTCAAATGTGCAGGAATAGTGTTCCATACAAACGGTCCAGAAAAGGATAAACTAGTTTTAAAGAGGTCAATTCTAGGCAGAGGTAGGGGTAAAGTATTGTTCCTTGAGGACCGTTCGCGTTCTTGCTGTGGCACAAATTTGGTGGTTAGATACTGCGGTGTCATGTTATTTAATATCTTGTGCATGAGGATGCATTTGTTGAAACTAAGTTGTTGACGTAGGCCGAGAATGTTTAGATGTCTAAATTTGTCTGTGGTAGGAATGGGCCGCGTATCTATCATTTTGACAGCTCTTTTATATATAGAGTTTAACCTGTTCATGTGAACATCACTACAACCGTCCCACACTGTGGAGACATAATCAACGTGAGACTTGATATGGGCATGAAAAAACAGTTTACGAGTATGTGTATCCGTTACTTGTCTAAGCTGGGACAACAGGAAAGTGTTTTTAGCAATGGTTTTACAGACTGTATTTATATGCGTCTCCCAACATAATTGTTCGTCAACGTGTATTCCCAAGAATTTACGCTCTGTGACTTGTTCTATCGGTTTAGCGTTCAGTTGTAAATGTAACGGCTGTGGTCGGCGTTGGTGTTTTTGTCGTGTAGTGATTAAAATACTCTTTGTTTTTCCTGGATGAAGAACCATATGATTCTCTCTACACCAGTCGGAAACCTCGCTGAGACTACTTTGTAAGCTAATGGTAATGTCAGCTGTTTTTTTACCTGAAACATGGAGGCTCGTATCGTCCGCAAACAGGTTGCAATTAACATCAGTGTTAGTAATATGCAAAGGCAAATCATTAATGAATATTATAAATAGAAGAGGTCCCAAGATCGACCCTTGGGGGACACCGTAGTTAACTTGTCCTTGTTTAGAGTATTTTCCATGAGTATATACCTTTTGTTTTCTGTCTTTTAGGTATGATCTAAAAAATGCTATGGCAGTTTCACTTATATGGTATGCTGCTAGCTTCTTTAAGAGAATGTCATGGTCGACAAGATCAAATGCTTTTTGTAGGTCTAAGAAAACAGCTCCAGACATCAGGTTTTTATTTATTGATTCCAGCCAGCTGTCTACAATGTGTGCCAGTGCTGACTGACATGAGTGTTTCGGTCTAAAGCCGGACTGATGAATATTTATGAAATTACCCTTTTCTAGAAAATCGAGGAGGTGTTTTTGTATGTGTTTTTCAAGGGGCTTTGACAGGGCTGACAAAAGTGAGATAGGACGGTAGTTATTGACATCTTCAAGATCTTTTGATTTAGGGATTGGAATTACCTTGGCCTCTTTGAAAATAGTTGGAAACGTGCTGTGTTTTATACAGAGGTTAAAGATATAAGTGAGTGCCTCTACCGTATATGGTAGTGACATTTTCAGAATTTTGTTGTCTATACCATCCATCCCGGTGGACTTTTTGTTCGGCATGCTAGAGATGAATTTGCCGACTTCAGCGACGGTAATATCAGGAATGATGAATGTCTGCAGCATATTTTTGGCCTCACAGTATTTTTCCAGTACACTAGGAACTTGGTACTCTGTGTTACTACTTGCAGCTGACTGAGCAAGTGTTTCAGCTGTCGATAGGAAGTGCTTATTTAATATATCAGCTGACAAATGGGATGGTATTTCAGGGGCTGATTTATCCTTTGTTATAACGTTCAGGGCTTTCCACACCGATGCTGTATCTTTTTTGTCCCTAATCATTTCCTGGAAGAACAGTTTTTTTGACGCTTTCACTAAGTATTTAACACGATTTCGTTGTTTCTTATATTCATCAAACTGTTTTTCTTTCTTAAGTTTGTCTCTAAATGACATGGCCTGTTTGACATCTACTGTTAACCAGGGTGGCAGGGTAGAGTGCTTAACTCGTTTTTCTCGTATGGGCGCATGCTTATTTAGGACTCCAAGGAATAGATCCATCCAGTACGACAGGGCACTGTCAGGAGAAGTGTGGTTATACACGTCCCTGAAAGGAGTATTGCGCAGATCCCGCAGAAAGTCGCCGTTATTAAATGTTTTGAAAGAACGATATTTAATTGTTTTATATCTCTTTTTGTTCTCTTTGTCTAGTTTCATGGAGACTGTGCAACATACTGGGTTATGGTCACTGACAGCTAAGGAGGGAACATGTACATTTGATATTTTATCATCATTTGTCACATAAATATGATCAATCAGGGTTGAAGATGTACATGTGGTTCTAGTGGGGGTTTTAATTAACTGTTCTAAACCAAATAGTGCTGTTGTTGACGCCCATGCAGCATTGGACCCTTTAGATTTAGAAAGATCAATATTAAAATCGCCCAAAAGAACAACGTCAGCTTTATTTTGATTTACGCTATCCATCATTGCTACGAAGTCATCATACCAGTCCCAGCTGGCTGCGGGATTTCTATAAATAAAGCCAATGAGGACGGGGGGTGATTTAGATGTCTTCACTTCTACCCACAAGCTTTCCACTTGAGCTGACTCTAAGTCTTGTCGCCGTTTGACGTTACCAAGTATTGAATTATGTATATATACAGCTAGTCCAGTGTGTTGTGGGATTGAGGCATCTCTGCGGAGTACTGAGAAATTTGGGACAGAAATGGAGTTATCCCTTATTGAACTTTTAAGCCTCGACTCGGACACACCAAAAATATGAAAATGTAATGGCGTGTTTAGGAACACGGATAAATCGGGCACCTTGTTAACTAGATGGTATATGTTAAGATGGCCAATTCTCAGTTCGTCTGTTCGTTTCGGAACAGTATTTAGATTACGATTTTGCATGTCGATAAAAACACAAATGTAGCGAAAAATATAATACAAAATTAATATGGTCACAAAAAATAATACAACAAAATAAAAAATAAAAATCAACTAATATCAATATCTATATAGAATGCTTTAAATAAGCTCAATAAAAAAAAATACACGGCAAAGAAACACAATGTTTATCACGCGCTTAGTCTAAGTTCAGCAGAATGTTTACGGTTTTCTTGCTTGGTTATGTCAACAAAAAATAACAAAGTCAGCAACTATAAAAGAGAACAAATAAAAAATGACTTGTCAAGGAACTATGCACGTTCACCTGCGACAAAGTTCATAATACACAAAGCTAATTTGACGACTTAAAAATAAGAAGAAAGAAAAACAAACAAATTTAAAGTCTAAGAAAATGGTACAACTATAATATTTAAAAAAATCGCTAAGTGAAAAAAATATATTTAAATCGGGAAATGGTAATAGCAGATCGGAAATTACTGTCAATAATTGGTCCACAAAACGCGCACAGTGGGACTTTATCAAAGAATGTCGAAATGGCTATCACGCGTGTCCTAATTTCCGGCGCGTGGCCTGAACTTTTGAAGAAGCGAAAACAAAGCGGCACAGTCACTCTCACTAAGCTGCGGCACTCCAGGGGGTGGGGGCGGCGGGGGATAGGGGAAAGTTGGGGGTTTGGGGTACGGGTAGGGGTACACAGGTCGACCGCCTGCCATGTAGGAAGGGGCGCCCATGAGTGTTGATGTGCGATCATAGCCGGGCTGCTGTGGCTTGTGTTCTGGAGCAGCCCCGGCCTTTGATCCACCGCCATAAGCAAGATGGGAGACAGATCTATAACATTTTAGTTCAAGGGTGGTGCCATAATAGCTTGGCGCCATAGGCACCAAGCTATTCTGGCACCACCCTTAAACTGTCAAATTAATTTCAAGCAGTAGTGTATCAGGATGAAAAGGGTTAAACACATGCACAGTGAACACGCACTTACAAATGTGTGCGGTTCTGTGATTTTGGACATCGTGGCCTATGGCCGTTGCATCTAAAATCACAGAACTGCACAAATAAAAATGGTGAATAATAATAATAATAATACCGTTATTATATATGAGTCCACTCATGCTAGCAAGGTCACGTTACTTGTATGCACCGTGACATTGTAGAAAATTGCGTTCTACTGACCTGGGGCCAGTTGCCTGTGCGAGCTTCGTCCTGCACCAGCCACTAAGCAAGGTGCGCCTTTATAGCTGGTGCAGCACTAAGCTCGCTCATGCAACTGGCCCTTGGTGATGAATACCGTGGCATGTTTTGCTATACTTGAAGGCTATTACATAATTACACAAGGTCAGCCTCAGTAGGCCTATAATTATGAAAAAATAAAGTCAGACTGCATTCTTCGTTCCACTGGCCAGAGAAGATCAGCAACGTCAGACTCTGGGAGAGAACAGAGCAGATAACAGCAGAGAATGAAATTGGGCGAAGAAGATGGGGATGGATCGGTCACAGTCTGAGAAAGCCAGCTTCCAGTATCACTAGGCAGGCATTGTCATGGAACCCCCAGGGAAAGAGGAAAAGAGGTAGGCCGAGAAACTCCTGGCGTCGAGACCTCCAAGCAGACATCAAGAGACTGGGAACCACCTGGAGTAGAATCGAAAAATGAAGGAGAAGCACAGGACAGGAGTTGCTGGAGGTCTCTCGTCGACGGCCTATACCCGGGTAGGGGTGACAGGCGTAAGTAAGTAAGTAAGTAAGCATTCTTCGTGATCGCATTGTACTTCTGAAATTACGTACACTTGTGAAGAACTATCACTGGGGGGTGAGCAAAAGGTCCCGCTGTCAGGCTGACGTCAGCTTTTGATAGCCAGTGCACAGGCCAGCCGTAAGGCTGTCATCGGCCCGAGGACGGACCATTCTGTGGACATCCGCGTGGGAACCAGAGTCCTTCAATAATAATAATAATACCGGTTTTTATATGGGCACATTACATAGGTACTTTACCCAACTTGATTCTGCAATGGCTCAGACGCGCGGCCGGCTCACCTGACACACAAGCATTCACTCTGAAGACAAACACAGAATATTCATGTGGTGCAAAGGGTCAGCTCAGCTACCGAGGTTTCGGAAATTTTGATCGCTTGTATCTGAAATGTTTATAATGAGTCCTGTGTGTGTTACTGTGTTAATCAGATACTGCAGTACACTGGAGCAGGCAATACTGCATACATTTATGATACGTGTACTTTTCTTCGTTATGGCACCAGTGATCACACACAACACAACCAGTCAATTTTCCTCACAAAAAAAAAAAAAAAAAAAAAGATAAACAAGGCCCTTGTTTTTATTGAATTGGCAGAAATGAGAAAAAAATGACTCACCGCGTTCATTTATAGAAACCCCTGTTGCGCACTGCCGGTATATGTATGCATACAATTCCACTCATTTTTGATCGACCTTGATAGGTCGGCAATGTTGTTGAATCGCCCGATGCCAAACTGATCTAACTCATCAGTTGTGCCCGAGGTACGTTGAAATACCCACATTCAGTTTGGAGTTATCCTCTGAGGACTGCATTACAATTCAGGAGACAGATCGACCATGATAGTTCAATGGTGGGGGCAGAATAGCTTGGCGCCTATAGGCGCCAAGCTATTCTGCCACCACCCTTGCGGCACTATCAAGGTCAAGCCCTACTGATCTTGCTGTGGCCACGGTGTGTCGCGGGCAGAACTGACGGCGGCGAGTTAAACACAGTGAGGACTGAAATGATAATGACATGGCCGATCCAGCTACCCGTTGGCGCTATAGTCAGAGGAGAATGAATGAATGAATGATCGTTACGCTCGCAGACAGACATACGTGACTCATCATTGCATCCTTAACACCTAACCCGGCCTTCTACACCCGCATAAAAGAACTGAAAAGGCGTGTGAGTCACTGATGCCGGCAAGAGATGCCAATCTTCATGACTGAGTCCCCGCATATTGCAGACTGGATGCCGCTCATGAAGTATCTATGCCTCTTGCAGAAGTAATATGTACGAGTAGCTCGATGGTGTTGTTCCGTCATGATCAGGTTCAATGAAATGATATGCGGCGCTAATCGCCCAGACGAGCGCGCTACTCAGAGCACGTGCCGTCCAATGACGTCAGACTAAGCGCGTGGCGTGGCGTCGACAGTGTGACCTTGGATCACGGTGACCCGCCGTTCTCCGTGACCCGGCGCAGTCTTACGTCATTGATTTACCAGATGGCCAGTCGCCGATTTTGTGATGTGAACGCGCCCCAATACTGAGAAAGTGCACGTGCAGTTCCGCAGTGACGCGATGACTGAATTGCAGCTTGAGGTCAGAGGTCGATGACAACTTAAAGATCCGCAGACCGACCTAGTCTGATTGATTCAGATTGATTGGTTGGTTGGACATATATGTTCTTGTATAAGTTACAATTTTAGTTTAATGAATTGACATATTGTTCCGAATGACAGTGATTCTAAACTGAGGAGCATAAAACCCACAGACCTGAGCCACTGTTCCCTCGCTCAGATCTTTCACTCCACTGAGTCAGTCTTGTGTTGTATTGCATGTGCGTGTGTGTGTGTGCACGCGCGAAATACCGTCTTTATGATTTTGACTCATTTTTGTTACCTTGTTGTGTTTATGATATTACTGTTACTAGGCATGAACTAGTCGTTGTTTAGTCATCCTTAGAAAATTAAATGTCAGTTCAGTCAGTTTTGTGTTTTCGGCCGTCAAGTTGCAGCCTACGTGCCTGACAGTCAGTGCTGCAGCTGTTACACTATAAGTGTATACGACCAATATCACGGTCGGGTAATTTTATAATTTCCCTTGATATGAAAATAACGAGGGTATAATTAGTACCACGGGCTCACGTGGAGTTGACAAGTGGCCGGCCCTACTAAGCTGGGACTAATGAATAAATAATGAGCCCTCGTTAGTAGTGAGGAACACAGACTCCTGCTGACAAAGAATAATTATGAGAGTCAGTAATAGGTTACTGGTCAGCTAAGATCAGAGGACGCTGGCCACCATAATAGATGTGGAATAATTAGGAGAGACAGTAATGGGTCCCTGGTCAGCTAAGATCAGAGGACGCTGGCCACCATAATAGATGTGGAATAATTAGGAGAGACAGTAATGGGTTCCTTTGATAGCTAGGATCAGAGGACGCTGGCCACCATAATAGATGTGGAATAATTAGGAGAGACAGTAATGAGTTCCTTTGATAGCTAGGATCAGAGGACGCTGACCAGCATAATAGATGTGGAATAATTATGAGAGACAGTAATGGGTCCCTGGTCAGCTAGGATCAGAGGGCGCTATCCACCAGAGCAGATGGGGGATAGATTATGGGCGACAGTAATAGCTCCTTTGACAGATAGGGTCAGGGGACGCTGACCACCATGATAGATGTGGAATAATATGGGTGACAGTAATAGCCCCTTTGACTGATTGAGACAAAGGGACGATGCCCTCCAGAACGGGGATATATAGTGGGGGGGAAACACCAGAGGGGGAGAGCGCACAACGAAGGGAACGAGATAGATAGAGAGCACACAACGAAGAGAGAGAGATAGATAGATAGAGGGAGCTGAGAAGCGAGAGACCGAGCTCCGGTATTTTCGCCATTTTAGTATGCCATGCTAGTAGGTTGGTTGTGCCCAACCTATTAGACCCACGATGACCAAGAAATAAAAGACTCTTCTGGAAACACTCTTGTCTGGCTGCGTCTTCCATCTACAACACCTTGCGCGTGTGGCTGCGGTAGTGTAACACAGCCGGTTACACTCACAGCTACATACTGTAAAATGAACATAATTATATATATATATATATATATATATATATATATATATATATATATATATATATATATATATATATATATATATATATATATATATATATCATTCCTAATACTGAATGTCAACGGCGACATAACATTTGTGCACAGGGCTGACCTGTCACAAAAACCCTAAGGCCATGCCCGACTACATTAACTGTCGTGACCTCTCACCTCAGTCTTGCAGCCCCCCTCCCCCCCCCCCCAAACACACACACACCCTCCCTCCGGCGACTCGACCGTCGGATAAGTCAGTGTAGTCTGTCATAAACAAAAAGTCCTGGGGCCGGTGCCAGCGGCGGCGGCTGCCGCCGCCGTACCGGCGCGGGCCAGTTACAAACGGCCCAATAACGTTTTGCCTACCGGGACACAGAGCAGTTTACGGGCCGTTTTGGCAACAACGGTACGCGGCCATACAAAGCGACAGGTGACAAGGTGAAGGACACTTGCTGTGCACCTGAGTGTGACACCTGACAATTGCGTTTTGTTTACGCCGAGCAGATCTGCACACCAACACATAAGACAAATGCCGCACAGCAGTGTCGACACAACGATCGTTGTGTCGACACTGCTGTGCGGCATTTGTCTTATGTGTTGGTGTGCAGATCTGCTCGGGCGTAGTAAAAAACCAACAACAAAACTGAGTCTGTGCGGTCGGTGCTGCCATATGCCGCGTGGAGCCCCGGCGCCCCTGGGGCTAGCCGGCCATGACCAGACCTCTTCACTTGGCTAGAGGCAAAACTAGAAGATCAAGTCAGGAAGATCCGAATCAGTTGTTAACTCTTTTCATCCTCTCAGTGATACACCTGTGCATGACTGAAATAAATTTGACTATGATAGTTCCAGGGTGGTGCCATAATAGCTTGGCTCCGCCATTAGGCGCCAAGCCATTCTGGCACCACCCTGAAACTAAAACATGGTTGATCTATTTTCTAACCTTAGTATAATCATAGTGTAGCCTTCATATGGCAATAGGCAATTTAAAAAAAAATCAACCTCAGGATGATATGGCGGGTTAATGTTTGCCTCTATGGGTACTATACGGGACATGATGCGCGGCTTTACTGACACGCCCGCCCTCCCCGCCACAACTCCTTGTTTGAGTTTCTGACGGATCAGTTATGCCATCCCGCCCCAAATCAGTCATCTTCACGGAACACCAACCAGGCAGTCGTCAGTGCCGTCAGTCTCCCAGCCTCACTGACCGTGATCTGCTACCCTTGACTGAGCAGCACTGAGAAGCGATGGAATCGACTCGAGCCTCGAAGGCAACCGGCAGTGTGCAGTCAGTCGTGTGGAATGGAATGGAAGATTCAAAAGGGATCGGGACTTCCAGCTCTCGCTGATTTCGTCCAGGGGGGGGGGGGGGGGGGGGGGGGGCGAGGGGGAGGTGGAGGAGGGGGGGGGGGGGTGTCGCTGTCAGTCTGTCTGTCTGCCGCTCCGTCGCGCAGCTGGCTGATGGTACTGCCGGGGCCGGGTGGTTGGTGGTGGAGGAGGCGGGTGGTGTGGCCAGGGGACCGTTGCTTCAGTGCCAGGCTGGAGGGTGTTGATACGCCAGCCACTCTAGCAATTCTTGAATGAGTGTTGGCGGGGGTGGTGGCGGCCGGTAGAACCGTGGCCGGCTGTGGTAGGGTCTGGGGAGGTTGGGTGGTGGTGGTGGTGGTGGCCAGTTGATCTTGGGCCGGGGGGTCGGACGCTGGAACGGGCGGGGTGGGTGGCGGTGTTGCGGTGGCAGGCGAAGGTGCGGTGGCGGCGTGGCGAGTAGTGGTGGGCGCTGGTGTCGAAAGCGCTTCGGCGGTCGGTGGCGTCTGCTTTGTCATGGGCCGGTGGCTGTACCGTCGCCTGACTAGTAATAATAATAATTCAATACCGTTATTATATAGGCGCTTTTTCTCAATTTTGGGGAAATCGACTCAAAGCGCCGCGCCTGAAACCCAACACACACACTCACGAAACAGACACGGATTTACGCCATTCAGACAAACACAGTACAAGACAAACGAAGGGCCAGTCAGCTACTGAAGTTACAGAGATTTTTGATCGCTTGTATTTGAAATTTGTAAAGTGGCCTGAGACCGGTACCAAAGTGTGGTGGCTGTTGGGGGGGGGGGGGGGGCGGGTCTGTACCCGTGTCCCGGAGGGTCTTGCTTGGCGCTGGTGGGGCCTCTGTCTCCGTGCCCATCTCCTGGGTTGTTGGTGGCGTGGTGCCGGTCTCTTTGTTGGCTGTCTGCGGGGGGTCGGTCGTAGTTTGACTCCCGGTATGGGTTTGCTGGGCTGTGACCTGGCTGGCCGTGTTTTCCGTCTTAGGGGTCTGTAGGTCTTGACTATGACGCCCGAGTGCACCAGCCACCGGGTGGTGACCAGTGCCCGATGGTAGACGTCGCCTTCAGTTGCTAGAAGAGCCGGAATGGTGTCTTGGAGCAAGAGCACCAGGTCGTCAAAACCCATCGCTCGGAGCCGAGTCCCCTCCTCCTCAATTGATGCCGGCCGCTCCCGAGTTAGTGATTCGGGAATGTCGACCGGCCGTATGGGGGGGCGGGGGGGGGGGGGGCGGGAAATCCAGCTCCGACGACGGCTCCGCCGAATCCTGGATCTCCTCTTCTGTTTGAATTGGTGACGACATCAGTGCTGGCGTGTAGCGGCTGGCTGGCTGGCTTGCGGCTTGCTTGGCGCTGGCTTGATCGTTGTGTGTGGAGAGAGCGGAAAACCGTCCTCTCTCCTTCGCTGCTAGTGCTGTGAGTCCGATGTGCGCGTGTTGCCGTCAGTCGTGTGTGTGTGTGTGCCGGTCATTTATATATGTGTGTGTGTGTGTGTGCGTGCGTGTGTGTGTGTGCCTGTGTGTGTGCGTGCGTGTATGTATGTGTGGGAATGTTTGCCGGCTGTTCGCCACTGATGCCGTATACTGACGCAATTGTATCACTTTCGAAGACGGTATAAGTTATCATGAATATAAAAAGGCCCATTTAGCTCCGACGCGCCACATGGCCGGATCGACTCTACAGATCGACTACAGATAAGTTCAAGTCAGTAGTCACTGCCAGATTAGCTTGGCGCTTGATGGCGCCAAGCTTATCTGGCACTACCCTTTAATTATCATTGTCGATGCCGCCTGCACTGAACTGCGGGTAGTACGTAGTGGTCCGGGCGTTGGGTGACACCTTCATGAAAGGCCGCTACTGAATCGGATATCGACGTCAGTTTTCCCGTTGCTGCCGGTTTTCAGCGTCCTTCACCGTAGAAACTTGAGTAGGCCGGGGCAAACACAAACCGCTCTCTGGCTCTCTGCCTGAACGTTGAGCCAGCGGCCGGCCGGCATGAAAACACTGAGTTAGTCATTGCCGGCAAAAACCAGTTACGTCGTTCCACTAATCCGCACTACGAATGCGTAAATAGCTTTAACTCTTTGGCTGTCGGCGGTAGCTGCAGGAATCACCGCGACTAAAAGCGGCCGCTACCAACTGCCAAAAGGTAAACTTTTGAGACTACATCAGTGCACTGAGTCTACATGTCTACCCCGCGCAGTGACGAGCGGCAAAAGCGACTGAAATGCAACATCTTCGGCATCAGTCATGGGAAACTCCGCCGTCTCAGCGAAGTGTTTCCAATATTTCTTTTGCTCGTCAGTATTGATATGCTTGTACTGGAGCCGGCTGTGGATTATTCGAGAAGACATTAAATTACTTTTGATATGAGTCTGAGTCAGTTTCCCGCTTTCGGAAATACTAGGCAGTACTGTTTCAGTGCAGTTCTGATCAACGCGTGTTCACACCCCTTTCCCACCCCTACCCCCCCACCCCGCACCCCCGAAAAAAAAAAGCTTTTCAAGTTAAACATTTGTGTTTAAATCCGTGCCGGATTGCCAAGATGTCCGTGCTAGCGGCTGTCGGCCGTCTTTTTTTTTTGTTTGTTTGTCTTTTTTTGTTTTTGTCTTGCCAGTGTCACGTTAAGTCAGTATGATCATCGGCGGGGGAAAAAACCGTACGAAAAAAACAATAACAACACATACAACGATATATGATGCACACATTTGGGATACTAGGATTTGGTGACACAAATTTCAGTACTGTGTTGATCGACACTGACTTGAAGGGTCATAATTTGTAAAGATTACTATAGTGACTGTTCTGCACTTCATGACTTACGTCAGTGACTGGTTTTCTCCGTCGAGTCCTGTCGCTGCCGCTATCTACGGTAAAGCGGAATCGACTCTAAGACAACCAGTGTGCTCCTTAGGCCGGCCGCACACACACCGTACATTTTCCGACACTGAATGACTGGGGCCGGGAGCCGGAGCTTATATTAGAATCACCTTTCGAGCTATAGTTTCGTAAGCGGCGTATCAATTCGATTTTATTTCCGTTTTGTGGACGGTTTGCTGAAGAAGCAGATATCAGTGGCATTGTCCCTGTGCCGCTCACAAAATATTTAACTCATTCTACCCCAAGACCGAAATCCCCCAAATTTGGCCGTTGTTCTGTGAAGACTGCAGTGCAGTGAAGGACACAGACCGACCATGATAGTTCAAGGGTGATGCCAGAATAGCTTGGCGCCCATAGGCGCCAAGCTATTCTGGCATCACCCTTGAACTATCATGGTCGATCCTTATCTTGCTGTGGTGTGTCTGGGGTAGAATGAGTTAATATAGATATGCTGTCCGTATCCAGTCAAAAAGTCATATATCAGGGCCGGCGGCTTCGGGAAATGCGGCGTGCCACCAGTACTGACTCGGTGATGTATGTCACACTGAGTTTTGAGCATGCTGTGTAAGATTATCTTGAAGCATGCCGTACGAAGACAAAAACGTCAACAAGGCGATGTATATATTTTTTTATATATTTTTTTCTAATGCATTCCACTTACCCGCTCGGCCGAGTGTCAGCTGACGCAGATTGTGCTTCTGCAGACAAGTCGTTCATTCAACACCAAACAGCCCAAGCTCCCAGAAACGACATGGATTCAAAGTGGTGTCAGCAAGAGGAATAGATCCTCATCGAAGTCCCCGCAGTTGTGGGGGCTCATGAGGATCTATACCTCTTGCAGTTGGGTGGTGTTCAATTAATTTCCTCGGCACCGTGAACGGGTTTAGTGCAGAACTGATGCATTAGTTGTCGGTTACTAGGCTCCCCCCCCCCCCCCCCCCCCCACCGGCCCGTGCATTTGTCATCAGCTGCCTGTGCAGACGCCGGCGTATGCGGTGTATATAAGTGCCTGGGCAATTTTGAGATAGCAAGTGCATATGAGCTTACTGCTAGTATGCCGGTTGATTAAATTTACTTGCGACAATCATGCAATCATGACTGAAATAAGGAATCTCTCCGAGCTCCATGTAACGAAAACAACTCTGACCTAGTGACCCAGATCAAGCGGTGATGTGAGGGTCAAGGCCACACACCGGCACGTGACGATCGTAAATAAAGTGATACTACACCGGATGACATTGATCGATGGGCTAGCACTGGAACCAAGCTATCACGGCAGTCTGCAGGACTGGGTCTGGAGCTTACAGGCCACGCCGACTTGATACTGAGACAGGGGAAAACTATACTAGAACCACCGTTATTTCCGGCATTAAATTATCCCCCCCCCCCCCCCACCCCCCGGCCGGCCACCCGGCCCCACCAGCGACAAAAACTGCTCAGTGCCGGAAGCCTAACTGACCGGGGAAAAAAATTCACAGTTATTGATCGATCTTTGGCAATACAACTTCGATTAATAATAACAATGTCAGTGACCATCCTGTGACGGTGTGTGTGTGTGTGTTGCCTTTCAGTTATGCCGCGCAGCACGGCCGCCGGCGTATGTCAGTGCCCGCGTGCGCCGGCGCGATGTGCCCGCGTGCGCCGCATATTTCTAAACGGAATGTAACGGATATCAATATACACACCGCCGGGAGAAACAATCGCTGAATGCGGTCAGCTCAGTGGAAAGTTAATACAGCTTCTTCGAACGCGAAACCTTTCTTTATGTAGATGGAGGACCCGCTTATAGTATCAGTAAGTCCACCAGCCGTCCATCTCCACATGCAAACTAAATACGCAGATCAATTCTCACACTCGCCGTGTGAGCTGCAAGGACCCACGAGAATATATCAGTATCTCCTGCTCAGGCTTTATCTGCGTATGCAGTGGCGCAGGAACCCCGGCGCTGGTTTCACGCGGCCTCTCCTCTGAATATACTGAAATGTACTAGGCAATACGGCTTCCGGCGCCAAGCTATTCTGGCACCACCCTTGAACGAAAACAGCTGATCTGTCTCTTAATCTGTAATGTAGCCTTCATAGGACAATAAGCAAATTTGACAAAAGCAGCCTCAGGATGTAATGGGTTAACTCCTCCGAGACTTGCTAGACCTTACATTTATAGTCCGTTTAAGCAAAGCTTGCATCATGTTTTTTTTTTTTGCAAACGTCTTTTGAACGCAGACGATTTCAAAACATCTCTGCTGGAGGAAGAAAAGATAATCACCAACCTTGGTCCTAATTTATTTTAATTTTCCTTTAGTCATGACAACAGTGGTTTAGCCGCTACACTCGGGAAACTTTTAACATGATCCATTTAAACCTGCTAAAATATACCCTAATCCAGCCCCACTCAGAGACACTGACACATATTTATTCCTGTCAACTTCACGCTTTTCGTGGTGAAATGTTCAATGCCTTGGTTGTCAAAGACGTCTGATTTGTGCATAGCTTGTCACATTTTTAGCATCAGTGATGCAGGTCATTGGTCAGCGAGGCCTGAACAGTGTATATATTTCAACTTTTATGTAGGTCATCTCCATGATCTCCTGATGGTAGTGGCTAAACCATTGGGTTTCAAGCCAGATAAATCAGTTTTAAAATAGATTAGGACCATGTTTGGAGATCAGTTTTGTTCTTAGTGTAGTCTTGTTGAAAAGTTAATTGGAAAAAAACCCCAAAAAACATGAGGTAAGCTTCACTCAAATGGACTGTGCAAGAGGAGGCAGTTTTGTATGAAGGAAAGAAATCTGTAAGACAGTTGTCTATATCTAGTAGCCATTCCTCATGTGAAACTATAATTTCCTGTGCAGACCCATGATAAGGTCTGCGAAATACAGTCCATAGGCGCCAAGTTATTCAGTCTGGCACCACCCTTGAACTATCATGCTCGAATCTGTCCAGGTCACCATGCATTGGTCAGTTTTGCCAAGAATCTGTGTGCGTTTGCCGCTATCGGCGTACATATCGACACCCTAATGAAAACACTCCTACTACTTGTCTGCGTGGCCGCCGATGGCTACAACCTGTTTACGTCTTACTATGCGCAGTATGTCACGTAGGAGTCAGCTGCGTGAGTGAGCTTAGTCCTGCGCCAGCCACTAAGCAAGGTGCTCCGCTGTGGCGGAGCACCTTGCTTAGTGGCTGGCGCAGGAAGCTCACTCAAGCAACTTACCACAGTACTGTACCTTCCCATGTGCTAGGGGCATAGAATCTCATAAGCCTCTGCAGCTGTACGGGCTCGTGAGAATCTATGTCTCTTCATTCTGATCGACTTTCGATGGCTGCTCCTTAGACGAAGGAAGTTTCCCTGTAATCAGCCTGCGAGTGTTCCTTCCGACCTTGACTGATCGATATTCCCGGCCCAAGATCGACCGAAATGGCTGTTTACAACCAAGTCAGCTGATGTAAAAATCGGAGACGGTGTATTTTTACGACGCAGTTTTTCTTTTCGGTTTCACTTAGATTTTTGCCACAAGCTGTGGACACTGAACATGGTTTCAAAGAAATATATTGCATTACAAGTAGGGTTTCTTTGTTCAATGCATGTGGGAGCTTTATTTTTTAATTCCGCATTTGATGTTTACCCACTTTGTAGTTGTAAAACACACACACACACACACGTACGCACGCTGCGTGTCGCACACACGCCTAACCAAATGCCTACAGACAGAGAAAAAGAAATAAATTAATCACACACGCATGTACGCACACACACATGAACACCATCCACAGAAACACACGCACGTATGCACACACATCTGAACACCATCCAAAGAAACAAGTCAAAACTTTACTTTACAGTTCTGAAATGGTCCAAAAACGCCGAGAGGCGTCAAATGATGACAAAAATGACGAACGGTTACAGAGACAGCCGGGGTATAAACACAAAAATTGGAACTTAATTACCACCCATGTGTATGCAGCCACTGGTAGGCCTACTGTTTACAGTACCGGTGGCTGCATGCGCAAGAGAGGGGGGGGGGGGGGGGGGGGCTGGGGGCTAACGTGGACAAATCTGCCAGCATTTCAAGCACCAATGTGAAATTTGAGGTTACATGTTTCATTCCACAGAAATCATGAGCCGGTTTACTATTAACAATTCAACAGTTCCTTTGCATTCAACAAGAGACAGGCTCTCATGAGCCCCTGCAGCCGCAGGGGCTCATAAGAATCTATGTTTCTCACTGACAGGTAACTGGTTGCATTTTTCCTCCTAGGTGCAGAGCAGGATACAATTTTATACTGTCAACATCTTCTAAAAAGCAGCAAAGCTTCCGTCATTTGGTTTGCCCACAGTATACATATACTTTTGTCATCGCACGCGAGCCAAAAATCATTTACTAAAATGCCGACAAATGTCTACCGATCTGTTTCCTCACATTTCAATCAAAAAAGATTACAATGTCCCTTGCAATGGAGCTCCATACACAAGAGACAAGTCCTGAAGTGCATTATTGACTAGTTGTATCAAATCCTGGTAAGACAGCAACACCCACTTTTAATCCCTTCACTACCAGAAAAATGTGAACACACTCAACTGCACGTGGCAAAGAACCTCATGAGCCCCTGCAGATGTCGGGGCTTATGAAGTTTTCGGACTCTTGCTGGCTCCATCTATGTGCACAATCCTGGGCTGGACAGGGCTATTAGGCACAGAATGTGTCATGTTTCGCTGACATTATATACTTCCACAGGCAGTGAAGGGGGCAAATTTATTTCAAGACCAATAAAAAAGACAGGAGAGGTAGTGTCATTTAAAAAAAAAAAAATCAATGTTAAACCACTAAAGGCACTGCTACTGTGTACTTTTTATTTTTGTTGAACCTTTGAAAATGTAAAGTTTCTTGTTATCATATCATGAAAACATGAGAAGAACCTAACATCTCCCCAAACTGGCAAGATTCAATTTTTTAAGCTCAAAATACAGTACACACATGAAGGAAAGATATAAGAAAATACAACTTTTAAAGCATTTTAGAAAAATAACCAATTTTTGCCATTTTCTGCACCCAATTTATCTTTTTATTTTAATAATAAACCACCCAACTTTGCATATTTCTGAGACATGCAAGTCCTGGCTGATTTATGTACATCATACATATATTTCAGAAGAAAGAAAGTCTACAAACTACAGTGAATTAAGTTTACTAATTGTAACTACAAATCTATATCTGTACATAACTTAATGATGGTTTTGTGTCTGCAAAACACTTCAAACTAAACCTCAAGATTTAAAACAATCCCAAAAATTTCTGAAGAATCTATCTTCAAACACTAGAAAGTTAAACTCATGAAAAAAGTAAACTTTTTATGCAGGAAAAAAGGAAAGGAAAGGAAGTTTACAACAGAAGAATGCGACGGAAAAATCAACAACCCAATGGGCAAAAGGTCAACAGACTGTCAGCCGCAGTTGGCCCATGCACAGCTGTGGGCCAGCCAACCAAGGCCGATGTCGACCCACTGATCGCTTGCTTATTGGGGAAGAAAATAAGAAAATCATTTTTTTTTTTTTTTTTTTTTTTTGCAGTGATAATCATTACTTCGGGTGGATGTACTGTACCACCTGAAAATGTGGAGGGGTGGGGTGTGGGGGTAGGAAGGAAGAAACCAAGAAGATGGTTACATGATGCCATTTTAAAAAGTTGTGTGCCTCAGTCTAGCCACAAAATGGCACGCAGGCATGCCATTTTTTCCCTTTACAACACCAAATCCAAGCCACATTCCACACCATGAACATTCAAAATGCAAAGCACAACCTTTACACAAAACGTTCTTTGACTCCATCCTTGTGCATGAGGATAGGTAGCTGCCGATTAGATGAAGCACACACAACACGCAGGGCGCAAAAAGTCATGGGGCGCATGTCCAGCCCAAGACCTTCTACACACACACACACCAAACACTGCTCAAACCCAAGCACTGCACCCATGCCAAAGCTCAATCCGATGCAAAAATTGTCAAAGCGATACACATTGCTCAATCAGTTCCATACAACGACCGTCATCTGACACATCAAGTCCTCAATCCGATGCGAGAAATTCTCAATCCGATGCATGAAATTAAACCTGACTCATGGAATTCTTAAAACTTCTCAAAACCAACACGAACAATTTTCAAACCAACACAAAATTTACTCTCAAACTGTGCAAAAGCTATTGTCATCCGACTTGAACACTTGTACTGACCTCTTCTGCCTCTCAAATGATCAGCTTCGAACATAGGGTACCGCCATACCATGCACACACCAAAAAAGTCAACGCTTCTCATCAAACACAACCAGCAAAAGTTCCTCATGCGACGTGGGCCACAGCTGGCCCAAGCACATCTGTGCATGGGCCAACCCCAGACCTTGTGCAACTGGGTTGTAACATCTTGCACTGCTTTACCTCCCGCAAGAAAGTGCAGCATGTATCTTTTTTGCTCCACTTCTATCATGCAACATACGCTGTGCCATCATTTCACGCCACAAGTATACAAGTACTGCTAAGCATAAAGTAAGCACAAAACAGGGAATACACTGTTAATGAGAACTCTCATAACATGTAAACAGTCTGAAAAAGTGAAGTACACATTAAAAAACACACCAAAAAACAAAAAATATAAAACGAAACAAAATAAAACACACCAAAAAAAAAAAAAAAAAAAAAAAAAAAAAAAAAAAAAACCACCCACAAGCTGATATGGGGAACTAAAAGAAAATTTGGTTGAAGCATAAGCATCATCTTTATCTGTGATTTTCCAGAAGGCAAAAAGACAAACACATACTTTGTTTACAAATTAATTATCATCCAAATACATATATATATAAATCAGTTTACCAACACTGTAATCTTACATGGCTGGCAAATGGTATTGTGGAAAATTGAAAAAGAAGACATGACAAAAGCCATCACCTGTCTACACATGGTGTAATGATTTTCATCTCATGTAACTGAACTCGCTCACCATCCCAACATACCGGTTCAAGATCTAAACACATTGATTTTCATCAAAATCTTGACAAAAAGGGGAGAACACTTCTTGCAGAAGGGGAGAAAACTTTTTCATGGCTGCATGATGGACATAACCCCAACAGGAACTTGTTGCATTATAGCCTATACGTGCAACACAGAGTGCATTAACGCTAACAAATGTGAGTGTTGTCTTTTATTCCCTTGCTCACATGGGTACTGAAATACAACTAAAGGAAAAAGAAAGAAGGAAGAATTTTAAGCCATTCACTACCAGTGGACGAAAAACTCACTTTTTTTTAAAAAAGCATGGCATATTCAATGCAAAATAATCCCATCAATCAAAGAAACAAACATGAACAGTGTCAGCAAGAGGCAACAAAAACCTTAACTTATTCTACCCCAACACCGAAATCCCAAAATGTTGCCGTTGTCCTCTGAAGACTGCATTGCAGTGCAGGACACAGATCGACCATGATAGTTCAAGGGTGATTCCAGAATAGCTTGGCGCCCACAGGCGCCAAGCTTTTCTGGCATCACCCTTGAACTATCATGGTCAATCTTTATCTTGCTGTGGCGTGTCTGGGGTAGAGCGAGTTAAAGAGTCCCTGCATCTGTGGGGGCTCGTGATGTTCTTTGCCTCTTGCAGATGCTTGGTGTTCACATTTTTGCAGCAGCGAGGGAGTTACAATTTTTAGGAAGCCACCCATACATGTCTGCGATCACCAAAAAAACCAGTTCAAAGCAATACACTGTAACACTCGAACACAATGTAAAGATGTGCATGTGATATACGTATGGCTAACATGAATACAAGAATAAAAAGGAAACAAAATAAAAAAAGTCAACAAACAGAACCAAAAAGTTGGTAATGCACCAAAAAAGTTAACTCCCTTCATGCACACAGCCACAGGTACTGTAAGCAGTACACGTGGTGGCAAGTACAAGGAGGTTCAAACAAAATGGTAGCTGCCTTTCAATGGAGATGTTATTCGTCCATTTTTCCTTCATCAATGACCTCGCTCACAGGAGAGTTGTATTTCATACTTGTACAAAACATTCAGTAACACGGCAACTGTACATTTCTCAAATTGTATTCTCAGAGACCACACTATTTACAGTACAGTCCTTCAGCCAGCACCTTCCATCAGGAAGAGGCCTATAGTATATATTCTTCTGAGCCCCTGCAACCACATGACCTCATGAGAAAATACAGCTCTTGCTGTCAAGGAGTTGTCATATTCACATCGTCAGATCAGAGGTCCCTGTCTGTGGTTAACTCTGCTACTGTACAGACATTCTGTTCCGTAGTCCATACACCAATGCCCATAGGGAGACACTGAAATCTGCAAATCCCAAACTTGCTCATGCAGGTAACAAAACCAAACCACACACACACAGCCGCAATCACAACCAAACTGGATTAGCACATTTCTTCAAATTTCAACTTGAAGTTGTTCTGTGAACAGTTCCTTTTCAACAGTGGTTATGAAACAATTTGTCAAAACAAAACACAAAATTGCAGGTGAAAAAAAGACTCCAACATAAGTGCTCATTTGTTTTTCAGACACAAAGCACATTTTACAGCTAAAAAAACCCTAATCATTTTGTAAAAAACTGTAATCAAAATCCCAATGGCAAATTATTTTTTTCACTTCAAATTTTCCTTTATAATGTGGGTTAAGCGCTATCCACTACTCAACTCAAGACTATCACAAATGCCTCCAGGTTCCATGAAATAAAAACACAATACTGATAAACCGCTGCTGAGATAACTTCGGTATAAAACTACATGAAGAGTGTACAGTGCACATATGGCAATGTGTGCTGGATACATGTGAAGTAAGTGAAGTAATAGTGAATCAAACAATGGAGACCTGTAAATTAACTGGTATATCTACACATCTAGGGGGGGGGGGGGGGGGGGGGGGGGGGGAAAGTGAGTTAAAACCCTTACCATTTGGAATACACCAGTGTGTGAAGTAAGTCCAACTTATGGTTCAAGGGTAGTGCCAGAATAGCTTGGTGCCTCTAGGTGCCAAGCTATTCTGGCACCACCCTTTAACTAAAGCCATTGGTCTATATCCTTATCTGTAGTACTATAATGTAGCTTGTATATGGCAGTGTACAAATTTGAAGCTTTTAGCCTCAGTATGATATGGGTTAACCCCCTTGTGCTTGCTGGCCTGGTATGTGTTAACAGTACTGGTGGATGCATGCACACAGGTACTAACATATTACATCCTGAGGCCGATTTTGTAAAATTTGCTTACTGTCCTATGAAGGCTGCATTACAGATTAGGAAATAGATCAACTGTTTTAGTTCAAGGGTGGTGCCAGAATAGCTTGGCACCTCACGCGCCAAGCTATTCTGGCACCACCCTTGAACTAAAACAGTCAATTTTATTTCAAGCATTGGGTGTACCAATATGAAAAGCGTTAAAAGAACAATTTTACAGACTCACTGTGGACAAGTTAACAATACACCTGTTGAACAGGTATGCAGTTTGCAGACACTGAAAAAATGAAAACCCATACAAACAAAAACGGGACCTCCACATGTGTTTCAATGATCTTTTATCTGTGCAATACAGTTCCTTTAAACCATTTAGCCCTGATGTATACAGGAGATGGATGGACCATGCTAATTCAAAGGTAGCGCCAGATTAGCTTGGTGCCAGCAGGCGCCAAGCTAATCTGGCACTACCCTTGGATGGGTCAGGGTTGTTCCATCTCCTGCTACTTTTTTATGGTCATTAACTTACACCTCCAAAATTTGGGAAATACCACCATGGAGGTTAAATGGGTTAACTATGCTATTTTGTCTGCAAGCTGCATAGGTTTTCATGAGCCCCTTGCGACTACAGGGGCTCATGAGAATCTATGCCTCTTGCTGGCAGATACTTGAAACCTCTGACTACTGGTAAAGGAGTAATTCACTTTACGTCTTCAGCTAATAAAAAGTAGATGGCACAACAGCTTGGAAAGTCCATTAGTTCCGATAAATATTATGGCCATAATAACCTAGTCTACACAATACATGTATACGGTACCATATTCAAGGTCTATACTCCAACATCAAGGGTGCTACAATTTGTATGTCGATATGATACGAAGAAGTTGTGCAAAGGGGCTATACTGGATGTGAAAGGACCGATCATGTGTTAACTATTGTGTTATCCTTTCAATTCCAACAGACATGGAAGATATCTTGACTGTTAAATCTCAAGGTTAGTGCTGGATCACCTTGATACCAGTCTACTAACTTTCCATGACAACAGCCAATCTACCAAGTACATGTACCTCAAGAAATTTGTACTATTTATTGCTCAGTAGGCAATTGTACATGAGCACAGTTTGATTTTGAAAGTGATAGACTGATCACGGATGTAAAATAAAACTACAAAAGCAGGCAAACAGCTGACAAAAATGTAAAAGCGAGTCCACAGCTGCGGTGTAGGGAGGTCAAACAACACATGCTTATTCACACCGCATCAGATGATGAAACTGCCAACTGTTCGGTTGCAAGGCGGATCAGTTTTCAAGTAATTGTATCACTGAGTCCAGTCTGCATGTCACTTGATGTGGACAATCGCATGATACAATCCCTTAGCCACGCATTGCTGTCTTTAAGAGGCACAGATTCTCATGAGCCCTGCAAATGCAGGGCTCATGAAAATCTGTGCCTCTTGCTGGTGGCAATTAAATCCATTTACTTGCACATCTGCTTCTCGGACCCAGGAAGTCAGCTACAGGATATCTGCTGCTCGAGGGTATTGTAAACAAGTTGAATGAAGGATACCAGTCCACCGATGATGAACAAATCCATGACCGACACAAGTTGTCCGACGAATAAACAAGTCACTTGACGGTCACAAGATATAGTCACCTGACCAATACAAGTTGCATGACGGATACAAGTAGCACGATAGTTACAAGTCACAGCCACACGACGAGAATGGGTCGCACAATGAGCGACGAAAGTTTATCAACGCACGGTAAGAAATTGCGAAGATACATAACCATATGACAAGAAAAGACGAAGACTACACATCATCGCATGAGAAATGATGACACATCATCGCATGATGAGAAATGAATAAAGTCTCATGATTCGAAGCGTGCATGAAAGTTACAAGGAATGAGGAGGTTGTAGTGGTGGTGACTGTGCGTGGCATGGCGTCCCTAATTCCTCAATGACATATAGGGGCCACAGCTCCAAAGCCCAACCTCCCATCAGCCACCAGGAAGGTCTCCCCCAGTGAGCGTATGAAGTGGTAGTCGTTGGCCTTGCAATACGGGCAGATAATCATGTGCGAGTACTGCGAGTAAAAATTCAGGCCCACGCCGATGTCGACAACAGCGCGACGGCAGCACTTGCAGGTCAGACGTTTCTGGCAGCAAGGAGTCGCTGCAAAAATGTCGTACGTGTACATGGAGCCAACAACAAGGTTTCGCCCATCCCAGTGACGCTTGCACGCCACGCACTTGACATCTGTCTGCCCCTCTAGACAGCCCAGGCATGTCGCATTCAGAAACTGCAGCCGCCCATCCCAAATCACCTGCAACACAAAATTTAATTTAAAACTTTGGATGTCGAAAGTGCTTTCGATGTTGCAAGTGCTACTAACATAGTAACAACCAAAGTGTTAAAGTAGACGGGTCATTTTATTATCTGCCGACTGATGCATGCAGTCACCCACACTGTATAAAATACCACTGGCTGTATGCAAAATGGGAGTAGATCTGTGAAAGATCATGTCAAAAATCTTAACCTCCATGATAACTCAAAGCGCCCTACATCAACAGATGTGAAAGTGTTGTATAGCATCACCAATGGCAATGCTACACGACACTTCTGCAGCTATTAATATTGGTTGCCTCGAATGAGGTCCTGGTAAATCAAAGTGGCACAGTTGGAGTGCGCCTGAGTTGATCAGTGTTCAGGTCGTACTCCACAGGCAATAGATTTCCCTGCCCCCCATAACCCGCCCGTCAGGGCCGTCCATGATCACCTCGGTGCTGTGGACGTTAAACCCGAACTAACCAACCATGAGTTACACTATAACAGACTGAAAGGCTCGATACCTGTTCCGCATTACTGTGAGAATTGCAGTGTTTAAGAGTGAGGCCTCATGCGCCCTTGTGATGCGCACAAAAGATATCATGAACAATATACTGCAAGTGTTAGAAAACACCCTCAGAGAACAGAAAATGAATCATGACTACTGCTGGTACCACTGAGGTCATCATGACCAGGTTTCTACATGAAATGAGAATGTGTGCACGTCATTCACAACATACATTTTGATGTTATGGAGAACACCGTGATCATTCCTATTTTTTAAAAACTAAAGATTTATTTTTAAATCCCAAAAATATGTGCATGCTATGTGTGGTAGTGTCAGTGGATGTGCGATGCAGCAGTCTTCTTTGTTGATGGCAAGGCTGATATAATTAACTGCAGCTGTTTTAAATCGGCCCTTTCTATAAAATCATTTCAAAATGTGGGACTGCCCGAAAACATAAGTGGGCTGCCTGCTGGTGTTAACTATGATGTACCAGTGCCAAAAATAGCAGCAAAGACTGTATCAAAATAATGGCCTTGAAACGGGCTAATGTAGCGTACACCACTACTGTCATAATTGGACCCAATCTCTCCTGCAAGCAAGGATTTAAGAGCACGACGTTTTGCTGGCGCCCCAAAAAGATATACACGGTGTAATACAAATGCTGATTAGTGATTTCAAAGCCCTTCTTTTCACACTTTTTGGTGGAAACTTTTTTACAAATGATTGCCGTGGTCTCTCGCACCCAACAAGAGAAAGATAAACTGTGATGGTTCAAGGCAGACGTCAGAATAGCTCGTCACTTAAAGGCTTTTTTTTCCCAAAAACCTCATATATCATGGTCCATCTGTCTCCTGAAATGAAATGAAGCCTTCACAGGACAACTTCCACAGTAGGTGTTAAAAAAAAAAATCTACAGGCAAAAAAACGATACCCCATGGATACATAAACACCATGGATGGAATAAAGAAAATTTATGATCAAATAAAAATACAAGCATTTTACCTGTATGGCAGACTCATCATATGACTGCGGGGAGAGGAAGAAGGTGCCATCGATCAGTGGGAGCCTGTCGAACACTGCTAGGTGCATCTTGCAAAGGGAACAGCGAGTGCTCGTCATGCGCTTGCTCAGCAGGTTGGTCAGCACAAAGTTACGCGTCTCCACGTCATAGCCACCCGACTCGGCAACATCCCATTGAGCTGAAGGCTTAGCCGTTGTGACGGAGCATGTCGTGAAGGCGTAGGCTAGTGTGCTGGCATCCTCCATACGGATGTGGTATGGGTTCTGTTTGTAGCGGGGCAGGTTGGAGAAAGCAGACAGGTCTTGGCGCTGGTGGAAACTCAGGATGGTGGATGGCCCGGTATCAGAGGAAGCATCACTGGACTTGCGGCTCTTGAAGAACATGTCACCATTGATGGGGGAAGAGGAGATGGGGGAAGCAGAGCCAGCTGAGCTGGGGATGCTGCTGATGCTGCTGGTGTGACTGCCCACGCTGCCAACACTGCTCATGCTATTGGTGCGCAAGCGCAGCTGGGAGCTCATGCTGGTGACCAGAGGTCCATGCGAGTTGTTGTTGTTGCACACTGTGCTGGGGATGTCTTGGCCGTTACTGTTGGTGGTTGGAGCAGTGGTGGTGGTTGTTTGGTTGTCCAGAGTGCTGTCCTGGTTGGTGATAACGTGGTTATCTGTCTTCTGGCCCTCTGTCTTGGTGCTGGTGGGTGTGGCGTTCTTCTTCTTGCACGGTTTGCTGCCAGTGACGTGCACAGCGTGGTTGGTCGTGACTGGTGCCATTACTTGATGGGCGTTGGCGTTGGTATGACCGACTGCCAGGGGACCCACATGGCTGTTGTGGCTGTTGGACTTGTGCGTGGTGCTGACCACTGGCATGGGCTTATCGTTTTTCTTCTTGTGTTTGCGGTGCTTCTTGGCATTGTCGTTGATGGGCGGTGGGATGTAGTCCAGGTCTTTGCGCAGGTGGCCACGTCCACACTTACAGTCGCATGCCTTGAAGGCCAAGTCGTAGCCTTTCTTCGTCCATAGGTTCTGCAGGCGCTGCTTCTCGCTCCAGCTACGGGCACGGCCACAGGAACGCAGGTAGGAGAGCACGGACTGCTCAAATTCCTCAAAACAGTCCTTGTGCATCCAGCATCCTTCCGTGCAATGCTCATTGTTGCAGGCGACTTTTACAGCGTCGTAAGGATCCTCAGGGTCGATGGTTTCGCTCGGGTAACAGCAGGAACCCGGCGTGGAGCACTGTTGTAACCGGGCCCCTGCGTTGTCATTTTGACGCTGCTGGTGTCCCATACCGTGGCCTGCTCCGGCTACGGCTACGGCTTCGCGTGGGTTGGCGGCTGCAACCGGCTGCTGGTTGTTGTTATGAGCATCTTCGTCGCGCTGACGATGTTGCTTTTGGTGTCGGTTGTTCGGCATAGCTTGCAATAAAATCAAAGCAACCTCTTCTGCACCGCAGCAATAGCTGTCACGCTCAAAATCACTCGCATTCTACTCTCGTACTTCGGCGTATCTGTCGTCTCCACAGCCGCTAGCTTGTTTTGGTCCACGAAAGAGGTGTGTCAAGCTCGCCGGCGCACAGTCGAAGTTGAGAGATGTTAGGATGGCAGCGATTGGCCATTGTCCTCAAGAATAATAACAGAGTGGTTTTTCATTGGTTCGTCTCTCGCAATGACCTTGAAACTCATTCCGATATGCAAATGAGGCCAAACGTGTTTACATCGCCGCCATAGTAGGTCGAGGTCGCAGAGAAAGGCAAGCAGGCAGACTTTGTTGATAGTTGATGTATTCACGTCCGCTGTGTGTTGCAGTTCACTCAGTTGCTTGTCAGAAGCAATAAGTATAGAGGCTGCGCTCTTAAACGTAGGCCTCAATACTCTATGCCTAAAGTGTCACAGTTCACTCGCGCGAGACCACAATTCGGCCGAGCTGATAGATATGATATAGTCCACAAGCTAGGAAGGTCTACCGTGCACCCCCCCCCCCCACCCCCACCCCCAGTACTCAATAAGATGGGTTTCAAAGTGTTCCTTAGTATGTCCTGAGATGTTTAAGCCATGTTCCCCGAAAATCCTTAGGAACACACCAGAGATATATATAGCCGATGCAGGTGCTAAAATGAGGTTGAGAAACATTTTCCTCTAAATAAATCAGAATTCATTACAGAAACCCAAATCAGGCAATATTATGTCAAGGCACACCTTCTGAATCCTCTGCAAAAAACAGAATGAAAAAATATTGAATCTCTGGCTCACAGTGAAGGTATTTGTGCACCCAGTAAACGACCATTTCCGCGAAATCGCAAAAAAAAGACAAAAATAATGTGTCAGATGGCTTCAGACATTTTCTATAGCACTGACAGTCCATTTTCAGGTTTACATCATTAAAACAGGATGTCACAATTATTATAAACTTGACTAGGTGATGCTGTGATCACTGTGAGTGCCACAGTGGTTGATTTTGTATCCCTACCCCCAAGTAGTAAAAATACACAAAATTAATTAGAAAAAATTGCTTAAGTTATTCCATTTTATTTTGACCTCTCTTTACCTATTAAGTTTCAATAATGTGAGCATAAAGTGCAAGAAATTAAGGAAAGTCGGCATCCTTTACGGTATGTTCGTGGTGAATGATAGCTCTTTCCCATTTAAAATTCCCGAATTGGGAAACGTACGTTGTTTCCGGTGCCCTCAGAAATTTTGTATACAACCGATAGGTCTTTGTTAGGTTTTATTGGTTAGGATAGAGTACCACAGTTACTCACAACCTGATTTTGTGATGCTATGATGCATTTAGGGGCCACAGTGGCTGAATCTGCTGCCCTACCCCCATTTTACCAGTATGCAAAGTAACGCAAAATAATCATAAAAATTGCTTACGTCATACTCCTCTGTTTAAATATTTTTTGTTGCCAGTTTTTTTTTTTAAAGTATGCATATTGAACATAAAAAGTTGTGATCATTTCATTAATTTCAATGTAACCCATCAATTTAATTGTAACTATTTTTAACTGGCTGGTCTTTTATGTGATATTTTACCTAGTGTAAGGCGGGTCTAGTAAGGTCTCCCCTTTTCCTTTCATTTATTTTCATCTAGAAATGTGTAAATATGAATGCGTAATAAAGTTTCATGGTTCCTAATAGCCAAAACAATGTTATCAAAAATACTTAGTTTCCACATGTCGACCACGAGATCTCCACTTCCACCTTCTGCAACATTCAATTTTTTATGGCCGTCTTTAAATCTTATATTGTTCTGGCTGCCAATAAGTGAGCTGTCAAGAGCTAGGCAGCATGTTTTCAGAGTTTGGTGTATAGGGGCGTGTCTTCTGGTCAGAACTGCCAGCAGACCGCTTCTGTGTATGGACATGTTTGGAGAATGTGCTAAGGAGACTGACTTTGTATGCCAAATTCGCATAGGGCTGTTTCCGCATGACCCAATCTCATGAGGTGAGTCCAGCAGGGTCCTTACGGTCTGTAAACATTTGTGAAAGTTGTTAAAAAATGACAAGGCTTTTTCAGGGCCCTGGAAAGTCTGTCAATCTCAGTCCTTTTCCTTAAAGTCTGTGAAAGTTTGTAAAAAATTAAAACGTGCTGGCAGACTTTTGTCTACTTCTTTTTTTTTTCTTCTCCCCCAATCTGTGACTATTCCATTGCGAACGATCATGCTGACGCTTGTTGCAAGTGATCTATATTTAGCTCTGATCATAAAGTGACTACCCCACCCGGGTTTGCCCTGGGGGACTTGGGTGGGGTTAGGTATTTTTTAGTTCCCAGGGTCACCCTGGTCAGCCCCACAGGGTGGGTTTATCTCTCTATTCTGGGGCATGTGTTTCTGTCTACCTTTTGTCCATTCACCTGTATTTGCCTTTTTAAAACTCTCCCTACTGTCTGCACTGCCTGTAGCTCTTGATATTGGATGTGTGTTGCTAAATGGTCTTAGCTTTATTTAGGCCCCATGTGTTAGGTTTATTTAATGTATTTGACCGGCTGGCGACATACATTCAATGTTCTGTTTAGTTTTTTCTTCACAAGCAGTGCAGGCACGTCCTGAGAAAGCCTTGTTGCTGTCGGGACGTTAAGCAATGTACAATCAATCAATCATAAAGTGACTGCATGGCCTTTCTGCCGAACATTCTGATTGGTTGTTTACGCTTCTACCGAAGTCCACCATTCGCTAAGCGTTCTTTTATTTTGGTATCTCTTCATGCATTAGGCACGGAAGCTTCAAATAACTGCTGATACAGAGTGATCTGATTAAAGTGTGTAAACCTTCAGGCTTCATTTTGGGTTTGTGAAACGTTCCTGCTTTTCTGTATGGACCCAGTCCAGAGTAATCAGTGCGTAGATGAAAGATGGTGGCCTGGCTCTCCATGTTCAGCTTGTTGATGTCATCTGCCCACGGGCTGCAGCCGCCATTCTGCTGTTGCCAATCACTTTGTTGTTGTAGTGTCTCCATTCCCAGCTAGTCCAGAATGCACTGGAATCCACTGCAGCACTATTTTGTGGACAGGGCACCCAGTCTATCCTCGCGCTGGGACCATATGGCGTTGAGGCGCGTCCCCTGGGTGGTGGATAGGGGGTCCCTCGCGAGAGGGGTGCACCGAATGAAATAAGGTGCCGTGAACCAACATGGTCTAAGGGAAGGTGACCCCGACAGAAAACCCCTGGTCCTCCTAGTAAGGGGGTTGGGCGTGGGGGCAGCTTCCCCACCCTGCAAAAAAGGAAATAGCTACAAAAACGCCGACGAAAAGACAAACAGTAATTCCTTTCCTGGAGGAGGAAGGTTCTTCTACCAGAAGATTTACTGTGGTGAAAGCCGGAAGTCTTCGGAAGCCACAGGACCGAGCCGCCTCTCTCTATCCAGGGACACAACCATGGGCACATGGAATGTCAAGACCATGTACCAGAGCGGCAAGGCCGCCCAGATAGCAGCGGAAATGCAAAAGAACAAGCTTTCCCTGCTAGGTATCAGTGAAGCCAGATGGACGCAGTCTGGCCAGAAAAGGCTGTTAAGTGGGGAGATGATTCTGTATTCAGGTCATGAAGAGGAGAATGCCCCCCATACAGAAGGTGTAGCATTCATGCTGTCACCAGTGGCACAGAGAGCGCTGATGGGCTGGGAACCTCATGGGCCAAGAATTATCACAGCAGCCTTTAGAACCAAGAAAAAGCTGAAGCTGAACGTCATCCAGTGTTATGCGCCCACTAATGACAGTGACGAGGAAGAGAAACAAGAGTTCTACGACCGACTCCAGAGTGCCGTGGACAAATGTGCGGAGAGAGACATCACCATCGTCATGGGCGATTTTAATGCCAAAATAGGGGAGGACAACACCGGATACGAAGAGGTGATGGGGAGACAGGGACTAGGGGAGATGAGTGAGAACGGGGAGAGGTTTGTAGACTTTTGTGCTCTAAACAGACTTGTCATTGGAGGCAGCATCTTCCCACACAGAAGAATACACAAAGCAACTTGGGTCTCGCCTGACCATACTACAGAGAACCAAATAGACCATATCTGCATTAGCAAGAAATTCAGAAGATCCCTTCAAGATGTTCGAGTGAGGAGGGGAGCAGATGTCGCCTCAGACCACCATCTGCTTACCTTAAGAATAAAGCTCAAGTTAAAGAAAAGCCACACAGAGACAACAAGAAGACAGCGTTATAATGTAGGCCTCCTGAGGGAGACTGGAGTGAGAGAAGAGTTCAAACTGGTGCTGTCCAACCAGTTTCAAGCGCTACAGGAGCTAGTAAATGAAGAGGAGGCGGTCACCACAGAGCAGCAGTGGAAGGCAGTTAGAGAGGCGCTGAACTCAACCTGCAAAGACACTGTAGGGTTCAGGAAACACCATCACAAGGACTGGCTGTCGGCACAGACCTTGAAGAAGATAGAAGTGAGGAAGAAGAAGAAAGCAGTTGTCAACAACAGTCGCACGAGAGCAGCCAAAGCAAGGGCACAGGAGGAATACTCGGAAGCCAACCGCGAGGTGAAGAGGAGTATCAGGGCAGACAAGAGAGCCTACACAGACAGCCTGGCAGCAGAGGCAGAAAAGGCAGCAGGCAGCGGCAACATGAAACAGCTCTACGACATTACCAGAAGATTGTCGGGTAAGTATGGCCATACAGAAAGACCAGTAAAAGACAAAGAAGGCAAGCCTATTGCAGACAGAGCAGACCAACTTGACAGATGGGCCGAGTATTTTGAAGAGTTACTGAACAGACCCAGCCCACCCGACCCCCCAGACATCCAGCCAGCAGAGACCGACCTACCCATCAGCTGTGACAGACCCAGCCGGGAAGAGATCAGAAGAGCAGTGGCATTTTTGAAGAACGGCAAAGCAGCAAGGCCAGATGGCATCCCAGCGGAATCTCTGAAAGCAGACCTAGAGACAACAGTGGAGATGCTGTACCCACTGTTTGGAAAGATATGGGAAGAGGAGGTGATGCCGGCGGACTGGAAGGAGGGGTACCTAATCAAGCTTCCCAAGAAAGGCGACCTCAGCAAGTGTTCTAACTACAGAGGAATCACCTTGCTGTCAGTACCAGGAAAGGTCTTCAACAGGGTTATCCTGGAGAGAATGAAGAGCTCCGTTGACCCCCAGCTGAGAGACCAGCAAGCAGGATTCAGAAAAAAACGATCATGTACAGACCAGATCGCCACTTTCCGCATCATCGTGGAACAGTCTCTGGAGTGGAGCTCCCCGCTGTACGTCAACTTTGTGGATTATGAAAAAGCATTTGACAGCGTGGACCGAGAGACTCTGTGGAAACTCCTACGACACTACGGTGTACCCACAAAGCTCGTCCGCCTGATCAAGAGCAGCTACGATGGCATGACATGTCGCGTGATCCACGAAGGGCAGTTCACCAGGGAGCTCCAGGTCAGAACTGGTGTCAGGCAGGGGTGTCTGCTGTCTCCGTTCCTCTTCCTACTGGCCATAGACTGGGTCATGAAGATGACCACAGAGCACAGACGAAGTGAAATACAGTGGACACTGTGGACACAGCTTGACGACCTCGATTTTGCAGACGACTTGGCATTACTGTCCCACACTCATCAACAAATGCAGGACAAGACCACGAGGCTTGCTGACATCTCGTCCCAAGTGGGCCTCACCATTCACAAACAGAAAACAAAGACAATGAGGCTGAACACAACCAGGGAAGAACCAGTCTTGCTTGCTGGCACCCCGTTGGAGGAGGTGGAGTCCTTCACCTATCTCGGGAGCATCATAGACAAAAAAAGGCGGCACTGATGCAGACGTTAGAGCAGGAATCGGTAAAGCCAGAGCAGCCTTTCTCCAGTTGAAAAAAGTGTGGAGTTCCAGAGAGCTGTCACAACACACCAAAGTCCGGATTTTCAACTCCAACGAAAAGCAATTCTCCTATATGGAGCAGAGACTTGGAGATTGACAAAAACCACAGTCAACAGAGTACAGATCTTCATAAACAGTTGCCTTAGAAGAATTTTGAAAATCCACTGGCCAGAGAAGATCAGCAACGTCAGACTCTGGGAGAGAACAGAGCAGATAACAGCAGAGAATGAAATTGGGCGAAGAAGATGGGAATGGATTGGTCACAGTCTGAGAAAGCCAGCTTCCAGTATCACTAGGCAGGCATTGTCATGGAACCCCCAGGGAAAGAGGAAAAGAGGTAGGCCGAGAAACTCCTGGCGTCGAGACCTCCAAGCAGACATCAAGAGACTGGGAACCACCTGGAGTAAAATAGAAGGAGAAGCACAGGACAGGAGTCGCTGGAGGTCTCTCGTCGACGGCCTATACCCGGGTAGGGGTGACAGGCGTAAGTAAAGTAAGTAAGCATTCAGTCTATCTTGAAGCTTCCTGGTGAGATCAGTGGATCGAGCTGCTGCCTTTCCCTAGCTAGTGCTCTGCTGCTGTGTTGAGCACCTGCAGATCTGTACGATAGTTGGAGCTGCTGCCACCAGCTGGTAAGGAGAGGGAAGTAGTAGTGTGGTCTGCACAACAGATGTACATGCCACTTCCTTCATTCCGCACTGCATCTTGTGTGGTATCACAGCTGCTGTGAGGGTAGCGCTTGTGCACAACCTCCAGCAAGATGGCTTTGTGCAGTGCCACGACCTTTGGCAAAGAGTCCTGGAACATTGTTTATGTTGTCTTGAAGGCTCCTTCGAGATGTCAGGTATCTGAAGGGAGCTGTTCACACATCTTTGGGCTTGGTTCCAGGACGCCAGTGTTAGCCCTTTGCAGGACCTTCAGTTGGTGGTTCAGATTTGCACATTTCTGACGGTTCTTGGTCTGCGCCTGTAGTCTCCCATGCTGTCGGTGTTTAGTAAGTTTCTTCATTGTGTGTGCTGTTCTGCATTCCAGTGGCTCCAATGTCCTCCATTTCCTAAATTGGGGTGCTCCAGATGGCTCTAAGAATGTCACTGCATCATGAGAATGACCAATGTTCTGCATCTTGTCAAGCCTGGCTTTTGTGGTTTTGCAGGCAGTGGTACCGCACAACTGGTCTGACCAAGCAGGTGTTAGCTTGTGCCAGGATGCTGTAATTTGCGCCAATGTGGTCCCCACCAGTTTCTTCATCAGAGACTTTTTTTTTTTTTTTTTTTGCAGCTCTAGCTTCCATGGCTTCAATGTGAGGCCTCCACGTGAATCCAGTAATTTATTTGTTGCCAGTAAAGTTGGCCTGTCTGTCTTTGGTACTCGAAGGTCTCCAGTTTTGAGGTGACCTCTTCTGTCTGATTGAAAGAGATGGTCTAGCTCAGTTTGAGTGGCCTCTTTCAGTCCAGCTGCTGCCTCTATTGGCAGCATCCTGGATTCTGGAGGATGCTATTTCTTTATGTTCTGCTGCGCTCCACACTGCAAAGTCATCCGCATGGAGGATGTTCAAGACGAACCTTGGTACTGTTGTACTGATGTCATTAATGTAGACCAAAAACAGCATCAGACACAACATCTCCCTGAGGTACACCTTCCCCGAGTTTGACAAGAGTGCTGAATGTGCAGACGATAGAAGCTTCAGCGGCAGCCCCTGTTAAGAATGCCTTAAATAAAAGAATTACAATTAAATTGATGGGTCACATTGAAATTAATGAAATGATCACAAATGTTTATGCTCAATATGCATATTTTGTTAAGAAAACTGGCAACAAACATATTTAATCAGAGGAGCAATTGTTATGATCATTTTCGTTCCTTTGCGTACAGGTAAAATGGGGGTAGGGCAGCAGATTCAGCCACTGTGGCCCCTAAATGCATCACAGCATCATAAAATCAGGTTGGGAGTAACTGTGGTACTCTTTCCTAAACAATAAAACCTAAAAAAGACCTAACAGTTGTGTACAAAATTTCTGAGGGCATCAGAAACAACGTACGTTTCCCAATTCGGCAATTTTAAATGGGAAAAAGCTATCATTCACCACGAACATACCGTAAAGGATGCCGACTTTCCTTATTTTCTTGCACTTTATGCTCACATTATTGAAACTTAATAGGTAAAGAGAGGTCAAAATAAAATGGAATAACTTAAGCAATTTTTTCTAATTAATTTTGTGTATTTTTACAACTTGGGGGTAGGGATACAAAATCAACCACTGTGGCACTCACAGTGATCACAGCATCACTTAGTCAAGTTTATAATAATTGTGACATCCTGTTTTAATGATGTAAACCTGAAAATGGACTGTCAGTGCTATAGAAAATGTCTGAAGCCATCTGACACATTATTTTTGTCTTTTTTTTGCGATTTCACGGAAATTGTCGTTTACTGGGTGCACAAATACCTTCACTGTGAGCCAGAGATTCAATATTTTTTCATTATGTTTTTTGCAGAGGATGCAGAAGGTGTGCCTTGACATAATATTGCCTGATTTGGGTTTCTGGAATGAATTCTGATTTATTTAGAGGAAAATGTTTCTCAACCTCATTTTAGCACCTGCGAAGAGCGTGAATGGGGGTACCCTTGCGCCATCGGCTATATCTCTGGTGTGTTCCTAAGGATTTTCGGGGAACATGGCTTAAACATCTCAGGACATACTAAGGAACACTTTGAAACCCATCTTATTGAGTTCTGGGGGGGGGGGGGGGGGGGGGGGGGGGTGCACGGTAGATCTTCCTAGCTTATGGACTATATATGAATGGAAAGCGGCAGACCGCCGGCAGATGGCATCTTTAAGTGGTAGGAAACATCGGTTCGCACGTGGCGCTCGCGCACTGCACGTGTCATGTAGTCACGGCAGGCCTTAGTACTGAGAATCTCATACGCATGAGGAAAGGATAAGAGAAAATATTTGGCAAGAGGTATAGATTCTCATGAACCCCTGCGAATGCAGGGGTTCATGAGAGTCTATGCCTCTTGCACATGGAAATATTAGTGGCTGAACTTGCCAGTGGCGGGTCGGGTCACGCAGCGGTCAACAGGGCGAATCAAGTTTTTCACACTACGCCCTCAATAGGCATCGATCCTCATGAGCCCGTGCAACTTGCAAGGGCTCATGAAGATAAATGCACCTTGCGATCGGCGATAATTTCGTATATGTTTTCTAGCAGCAGAAGCAATTTTGAATTTCAGTCAATACATGCCCTCATCGACCAGAAGCCCCATAGCTGGGATTGCATGTCCTTAGGGAATCAGCTTTGTTTTTTGTTTTTTTCCCCCCTCACTAAACGATTCAATAGTTGGGGTCAAGGTAATCTTCAAGCAAACCTTTGTAGCTGGTTGGAAACCCCCCCCCCCCCTCCCCCCCCGTCCTCTCTCTCTCTCTCTGTCTGTCTGTCTGGTCGGTCTGAATATTTGATGTGCCAGTACATGATGTGCAGTTTTCTCATAGTTTCGCTTACTTCAGTTATTTTAGCTTCTCTTACTTTTGTTTAATGTTGCAGTAGTTTGTAAACGAGACATCAATCCCGCCTGAACATCACCATCGATCATCATCATCATCATCATCTCTCTCTCTCTCTAGTCTCTCTCTCTCTCTCTCTCTCTCTCTCTCTCTCTCTCTCTCTCTCACACACACACACACACACACACACACACACACACACAAACAGTCTGTCTGTCCGTCTGTCTGTCTGTTTCTCATTGCTGCACTAACAAACTGTGTCCCGCTCACACACGCAAAACCACAGTGCCACCGCCCCCCACCCCCACCCACCCCAACCACCCCAAAACTAAAAAAAAAAAAATCCAAAAAAAAAAAAAAAAAAAAAATCCCCAAAACAAAACAAGACAAGACAAAATAAAATAAATAAACCCCACAACTGAACAACAACAAAACAACACCAAACAAAGAAACAATTAAAATGCCAGTGCACACATTTACAAACCGTTGTTATAGGCTGTGAATATTCAGCTTTCTTGCGATGATATTTTGTCAGTAATCTCAGTCATAACAAAAACGCATCTTGTTTGGCTGCACAATTTTTGTTTTCGTCTTTTGTAGTTTTGAAAAAAAAAAAGAGAAAGGTCTGTGCCGGGTGAATTGGCGGGTAGGGTTGGGGGGAGGGGAGGGGGGTAGGGCCGTGGGGTAGGTGAGAGAGTGATAAGGTCAGGCCAGGTGGGGGAGGGGGAAAGGTAAACTAGTACGCCCTCGTATCCTATATCCCGCACGAGTGTTCAAACAATGGCAAGGAAACCTTGTTTACCACCACGCCGCCCCGGTCCCATGTCCCAGCTCGTGCCGTCCATATGTGAAAGACATAGATTCTCATGAGCCCCGGCACATAAAGATGTCCTCCAGATGTTGCTCTATGCGAAAAATGTAACTTATAGCAAACCTTACTGACCATCTGCAAGAGAAATAGATTCACGAGAGCTCGTGCAGTTGCATGAGCTCTCGTGAATCCGCTATGTCCCTTGCAAACGAAGTTGGCTTTAGCTGTTCCTGAAAATGAGGTACCTTTTTTGTTTGTTTAGCCCGCAAGGTTGCCACAACCCTACGACACGGCGCGCACCTGGGCGAATGCGTTTGGGGGTCTGTCACGGTGGAGATTATGCACGGCAAGCCTAATATAAAGGTCACGCGCTAACTGGGGTCAGTGTTGATGGGTCTCTGGCCGCACTCCGCCAGTACAAGGAGGTTGGGGGTATGTCTTGGGACTCCCAAGACCACCCTCAGGGCCCCGACCTGGACTGTCAGGAGTTTTTTTGTTAGAGTTTTGTTGAGGTTGGTGAGGAGGGGGGCTGCATAAAGTAGCCTGGACATCACTTATGAGTGGTATAGATTTAGGAGTGATTTGGGGTCCGTGCCCCAATCTGCTCCGCTTACTTTGCGCGCATTAGGTTGATTCCTTTCCTGGCCGACTGACAGATTTGGTTTACGTATGGTGCCCAATTATTATTGTGTGTGAATATTGCTCCTAGGAAAGTGACTTGTTTGCTGTATTCTATGTCGGTCCCGTCGATTTGAAGCTGAGACACGGGGGTTCTTATTTGGTATCTTTTGGCGCGGTTGGTTTGAAATATGATAGCCTGGGTCTTTTGGGTAGAGATCTTTAGGCCTGCTCTAACTAGCCATTTCTCGACTCTTGTCAGGTCTTGTTGGAAAGAGTAGCGGAACTCACAGAATTAGGCCAGGAAATTAAGTTCATTTGGGTTCCCTCACATGTAGGGATCCCAGGTAATGAGAAAGCAGATAATAGCGAAGAAAGGCCTCGACCAAGAATCGACCTTCTTCGACCTACCCTTGTCGGCAGCCGAAAGATCAAACGCCCTCCGGCCAGCCTTCCAAAATCTATGGGAAAAAGAATTTCATCACGCAAAAAGAGGTATACGTAAAGGCCTCACGAGGGTCCCTAAACACGCCGAACGTAGCCCGTCAGTCACGTACTCTCAGGGCAAGGCGAAGGAGAGAGACGCAAGACCCCGGACTAAACCAAAGAATCAGCAGACTAGGTGGGCGCAGAGCTGATACACTGGTGTCCACTCCCAACCCCAGTCATATGTCACATGCGTTGGCCACAACACTCACGCAATCAGAACATATACTCCTAGACTGCCCTACAATAGGTTAGCCACGCTGGAGCCAGCACGTAGAGAGACATACTAAACCAGTCAGCCGTCCGTCACGCACTCGGCAAGGTACTCATCAAGACCCCCACCCCACGACCACTTCGGCAAGCAAACCACCCGCAAACACAGACAATACTACCAACTACTTACATCAAAACACACCCCCTGATCCACACACATACTAAACACTCCACACGGAAGTCCGTAAACCCCACCCGACCTGGCACACCACGCAACCGACAGTACGACTACAACCCCCCCCCACCTCCCGACCGCCACGACGACGAGCCCCCCCCCCCCCCCTACTACGACTCGACCCCCATAGGGCGCGGGCAGCCAGGATGCAAGATTGTAAAACTAGCGATGCGCGGGCACCAGCGACAGACAGCCAGAACTAAACCCCCTCCCCCCCCCCCCCAACCCTTTGGCCCATCCCCCCCGGACGAAATCAGCGCCAGCTGGAAGTCCTTGTCCCTTCAATAATAGCATAGCATAGGGTCAGTATAGAAAGGGGTCGAGTCAAAACACAGGGAAAAAGCGATGCAACGTGGAACCATAGATCTGCTTCTTCAGCATACGCCGACGATTGCTCTAACCCTTTTCATCCTGATACACTACTGCTTGAAATTATGTGTTGATTAAGGAGGGGGAGGGGGAGGAGAGGGAGAGAGAGAGCGAGAAGGGGGGAGGGGAGGTGGTGAGGCTCAAGGACGCAAAATTAATGTGATCGTCCCTGACCCAGCTCGTCCCATTGTGTACAGGGTGGATCAAGCTCAATGAAAACGGTGGCGCTGCCTATGGTTGGCCTTTGCAGTGTGAAATGAATAATAGATAATAACTCAGAAGTAGTTCACAAACTGTCCGTCTTTAGACACAAACAGCGGATCAGCCCATATATATAACGGCCGCCTTTCCCAAATTTTGGAGGTGTTATCATCTAACGACTATGTACCAGCTGCAGGAGATGGATCGATCATGATAACTCAAGGGTAGTGCCAGATGAGCTTGGCGCCTGAAGGTGCCATGCTCATCTGGCACTACCCTTGAATTATCATGATCGATCCATCTTCTGCTGCAGGGCGTTGGGGCTAAATGGGATAAAAACCCGGACAAACATGCAATATCGGCTTTGCATAGGGTTGGCTATTGCAATGTGAAACGAATAATAGACATAGTTCTCAAATCAGAAGTAGGTCAAAATTAAACGTGTTTTGATGAAAACACTAGATCAAAAGCCTGGACAAACATGTGCTATCTCGAAATTGTGCAATTTTGACCTACTCCTGATTTCAGGACTGTCTATTATGTTTGTGCACCTGTGTGTTAAATGTATAATAAGTGTATAAAATATTCACAGGAATGCTCAATCAGAATAATAAATATGGAAAAAATCGACCCTACATGACCTGACGGATTTTATAATTAGTCAGTTACGTAGTAAGCGTAATCAAAATAATGCATGTAATAAATTCAGCAGTCATTGAAGGCCTCTGAGGTGAGAAGTACTTTTAATGTGCAAATAAATATTTACCACATGTGTTAATTAATGTACATTTATTAAGAATTACGTTATCAAAGTCAAGATATGAAACCACTTTATCATCCAATGCACGGAGTGTTAACTCAATGAATACATGAATTATTTAATTTAATATGCATATCAGTTCAATTAACAGCTTTAATTGAACTCACCACCCAAATGCAAGAGGTATAGATCCTCATGAGCCCCCCAGTTGCGGGGGCCCATGTGGATCTATGCCTCTTGCTGACACAACTTGGCTTTGACTGAGTCCATCACAGTGTCAGTTGTAGTGGCACATGAGGATCTATGCCTCTTGTAAAAACCCCTTCGTATCCAACGATGTTCCCCAGGGTCATCCTGGTCAGCCCCACAGGGTGGGTTTTCTTCTGTATTCTGGGGCATGTGTTTCTGTCTACCCTTGGTCCATTCACCTGTATTTTCCTTTTTTCAACTCTCCCTACTGTCTGCGCTGCCTGCAGCTCTTGATATTGGATGTGTGTTGCTAAATTGTCTTAGCTGTATTTAGGCCCCATGGCGTAGGTTTATTTAACGTATTGGACAGGCTGGCGACATACATTCAATATTCTGGGGTTTTTTTTTTTTGTTGTTTTTTTTTCACACGCAGTGCAGGCACATCCTGAGAAAGCCTTGTTGCTGTCGGGACGTTAAGCAATGTACACTCAATCTAGGACCCAACACCACAGTTCAGAAACACAATTTGCGTCTACTGGCGGTGAAGGGATTGATAGAAAACCCATCTCCATGTGGATTGATCGGTGTGGGGATGGGGAGATGGGGGAGGGCAGGGGGGAGGGGTCAAATGTGGTGCGGTCAGGGTCATCTGATTTCTCAGTACATGTCATGTGCAGAGCAGTATGACATTCTGCAACTGAACACCATGCATGTGCCTGGGTCTGAGCCAGAGGCATAGACTCCACATGTGGACGGCACATTGTCACCAGGGTTCATGAGGATTTTTCACCCGCCAGTATTACGAGTCATGCTGGTCACAGAAGGACTGAGTCACGACGTATTCAATCGACAAAGACGGTTTTTTTTTTTTTTTTTTTTTTTTGTGGTGACATTGCTTGTTGGATCGTCCTGGGACAGGCCTCTGATTAAAAATCCATAGTTTGTTCGACCTTGAAGCTTGAAGGCCTGGTCTCGGTCGTTTCTTTCAAAAAGTGGAGGAGAGGGCGGAGTAGGGGGGTGGGGGTCAGTGGGGGACCGGGGAAGCGGTTTGGGGCCGGAAGGGGTGGTGAGGGGGGGGGGAGTGGCGGGATCAGTCCTTTAACTCAGTGGAGTATTCATGGTGCTTGTAGAATTTCACGAAAACAATGGAACGGCCTTCACTGAGATAAAGAAATGAGTTGTTTTGATTGAAATGCATCGGCAAAGATGTAATAAATGGCTCTCCATTTGCGGCTGTGATTTTTTAGTTAGGGAGGACTTGGTGCATTCAGCCTACAATCATGGCTCGACCTTCACCAGCGCACCGGGGCCCCCGCACAGACCGGTTTCTCTGGTCTTTTGGATCCCCACCTCCCCCCCCCCCCACACCCCCTCCCTGTCCGTCCCCTCTCTTCCTTTCATGCCTGTCAGCTGCCCCTTCCTCATTCCGAGTCGAAAACATCGAGGTCGGAATGAGGAAGGGGCAGCTGACTGACAGGCATGCGAAAAAGAAGACAGAGGGTTAGGGGGTCGGGGGTGAGGGGTGGGGGGTGGGGGTGTCACAGTGGGCCGGGGTGGGGGGGGGGCAGTTACAGACATCACAGGCACGGTGTGCTCTAATTTAAAACCTGGGCCATTCATTAGCCTACTGTTTGAGTCTCCATGTCTTCATCTTGTCAGCTGCATTTCTCGCTCATTACGTTACAACCCAAACGAACATGTCTGAGTAGTAACTACAGCCGATCTTTGCCGTTCAGCAAGATGTATATATATGCATTCTCATCAGATCCTGCGACTTCAGGGGATAATGAGATTCTGTGCCTCTTGCAGATGGATGGATATGGGTGAGGGACTGAGTTATGCAGATGGATGTCTCCGCTTTTTTTTGTCCGTGTCTGGTTCTCCGGCGTATGATGTCCACTGCATGTCGCCTGCCAAAGGGTCACAAAGGACATCTGGCCAGTATGCTTGTTCGGCGGTGTGCGTGTCCGCGCATAGATCTGACTGCCGAACAGACTGACAAACCGGCGTTTAGTCACTGAAATGTATTTAATAACTGAAATAATACATTTATAATATCAGAAGAACTTTTTTTTTTTTTTTTTTTTTTTTTTACATGATCATAATGAGAATACCGAGGTCGCGCGGCGAGTTTCCCAAACTAGCCTTCTCTCTAGCACGAGAGGCGAGAAAGCGCAGTGGGCTGCGGAAGACAGCGCGTCTCTGCGATGTTCGGCAGTGCGAGTCGGAAAACTTTACATAAACAAATTATTTCCGTGAAATCTCACTATATAAGCAGATTTTACTTGAACAAAATGCATCTACTGTAATTATACTAGCTTTTGAAACGACATGGCAGACCATTTTCCGAAGCCACCGTGACTGGCTTTCCGAAGCCACCGTAACAGTCAGCCGAGTTGCCCACATTTCGTGGGCTGACCCAAGGATATTTGTTACTCCAGCGCTAGCTCACATCTGGTTTGGACAGTCGTTCGCTCAAAGTCGCGTAATCTAGCGAGCGTTCTCGCGCTGCCCGGGAAGTGTGACTCGCAACCGGCAACTGTTTCTCGTAGCTGTTTGGCAAATGACAATAGGAATAGATATTCCAGGCGTCAAACCTGTCTGGCACTACCCTCGAACTATCATGGTCGGTCAATCTTCTGCTGTTTAAGTGTATCTTTAATCACCTTTTTATACTACTGGGTGCATTTTTACGTGTTTTGATTTCTGCAATTTTTGTTCATTTTCTACGACCAAAAGACATTAAACGTCCAAGGGAAAATGGATACAAATTGGTCTCAGTAAGAGACATATATTCACATGAGCCACCGCGACTGCGGGGGCTCATGAGGATCTATGTCTTGCAGTAGTATCATGTTAAATTCTTCTCAGCATCGATGTGGTTAATAGCAAAGGCGGCGGTAAAGCGTCTACCGCCAGTTGCAGGAAACTTTTCTAAGGACACTGAGCCGGACTGCCAACCAACTGTTCCCCCGCGTTGCAGCCAGATTTTTGTGTGGGGCTCAGAACAAAGCCGCTAGGAATATGACAGGCAGGTACGGGCTATTATTGAAAAGTACTTGTACTATTGAAAAGCGTGCAATTGGACTGACCCTGCTGACCAGCAATAAACAAGGCTGTAATGTGCGGCCTTGGCATTCCTCCACTGGGAGACCAGTGGGCATGGCCCGGTCAGCCTGTTCACATGCTGTACAAACGACGCCGGTACACTAAACTTTATCACCTTTATGTTGCCAAATTGCAGGTGTTCTTTAGTCATCGGTATAAAAAGGCTGTGAAACACACACACACACACACACACACACACACACACACACACACACACACTGCACACACACACAAGCACGCACGCACGCACACACACACACACCAGCACGCACGCACGCACACACACACACACACCACACACACACACACACACACACACACACACGCACGCACGCACTCAGGCGGCACGCACACACACACACACACATCACACACACACACACACATCACACACACACACACACACACACACACACACACACACACACACACAAATCAGGATCATTTACCTCCAAGAGATAAGTAGTACATTGCCCTTTCTTTTTGTTTGTCGGCTTTATTTACTCGTCCCTTCAAAGCGTGTATCTTTCTTTATTGGTTATTTTAAAAGGATGTAACCCGGCCGTGGGATTCAACACCACAGCGCGCACAGTAGAACCTGTTTTGAGGAAACACATTTATGAGAAGACTGTTCTTAAAGGACAGGCTCTCGCAAGACTGAGAAGCATTGCAGGCAGAAATAGTCACCCGTCGTTAAAGACCATTATTCAGTCCGGTGGCGACATCCACCGGCTGAATAATGGTCTTAAAGTGACAGGTGGTCTCTCTCAGGAGCCGTGCGCTCAAAGCAGAAACCTCTTCACAATATCGCGCAGTGTGCAAAGCAGTCCCTAATCAAACCCCTCTCCTCCCATCCATAAGAAGTGTGGACGTTCTGATGCTTGAGCCCAGCCATTAAGCACCTATCTCTAGGCAGACCGACAGTGGCTTGTCCCATCTAACTCCGACGCCCTACAGCAGGAGATGGATCGACCGTGATAATTTAAGGGTAGTGCCAGATTAGCTTGGCGCCTTTCAGGCGCCAAGCTAGTCTGGCACTACCCTTGAATTATCAGGGTCGACCCATCTCCTGCAGTTTGAACAACGTCGTCAGGCGACACCTCCAGTTATGAAAAAAGAAATGCGGCCTTGGGGTTAAATGGGTTAAAACTGATCCCGCTAAATAAACCCGACTTAATTAGTTTAAAAAAATTGTTTAACTATCAAATCTGTTTTCAGTGATTTAAAAAAAAGATCTACAAAGTCCCCGGGTATCCGAACCCCAAACACAGAGCACTAAATAAATACTGACACACAATATTTGCCCTGTCAGTCAACGAAGGCAAAAATCAGCGAGTCCATTTTGGGAAAAGCGAGGTTTGCACTGTAATATAATGAAAATATCTTGCTTTTTCAGATAAACGAAGGACTCACTATCCCTTGTCTTCACAGGGTAGGTTACAGTTACAGATAATCACGTGTCTAACAGTCAAGGTCGCACTTGTTTCATGTCTTCACAGTTGTGACTTACAATTACACACACTCACCCATTTTGGGGCTTCAGAGAAGAAGAATCAGTTCAACTCAAGTCAAAACTGAACTGAAATTTATTTATATCTTCCGGCTCTGCCCCCCCCCCCCCCTCCAACTGTGGCGGGGCTGTCTCATACTGACAAAGCTACTTAGACGGGTCTTTTTTTCCTTCTCTCCAGTGGCCATAATATCTGTGCACAAAAAACTGTGACATCGGCCTACATAGTGGCCCAGTCTTACATAGCCTACAACCCTTCATCGATTCTGTTCTAAATTAGCTCGCCAGACGGCGCTCCAAGGATTTTGTCCCTCTACAAGTACCCCAGACCTGCGCGATCACCCAAAATGTACCCATAGAAAACGCAAAATGCGACAGTGGTAAAGCTGACCATGGTACTCTGACCTATGCCTGGTGACCCGGTGACCCGGAAGTCAAAGCGACGCTCCCCTCCCCCCCCCCCCCCTTCCGTCATTACGTGCGAATACAGTTATTTAGACTAAGTACGTCTACTATGGACTTAGTTTGTTTTAATAAAATATATTTTGTAGAAATAAGCAGCCACACAATTCTCTTCGTATGACATTTTCCCTTACCGGAAGTGATGTATTTTGTTATTGTGAAACCAGCGCTGTCTGATTTGGCCAATCGTTGGGTGGGAGGTATGAATCAACTTGATCCCGTGACTCACCGTTGGGCAGACCCTTTGGCTCTGTGATGGAAATGACATCTCTTCCGGCCCCTCACTCTCCTTCACGCCCATCCTCGAACTAGGCTGTACATAGAGGACCGCAGTGGGGGTAGGGGGGAGTCGCTCAGCTGGGAAACATGAGGTGTATTCAGCGCGACCTCGCCCGTCTAAAAAATCAGGACATCCCGGCGTTCTATCCGCGATCGAAAGATTCCAGAATAGTCTCTCTCTCTCTCTCTCTCTCTCTCTCTCTCTCTCTCTCTCTCTCTCTCTCTCTCTCTCTCTCTCTCTCTCTCTCACTCTCTCTAACACATTCAGCCCTGGCACATTACAACATAAGGTCAATCAGTCGACCATGATAGTTCAGGGACGGTGGCACCACCCTTGAACTATCATGAGACACATTCGAGCGGCGGCCATAGTGACTATGGTTTGACTAAACTGACATCCGAATTTAGCGCGTCTAGAAATTTCCTATTATGCCTGTGATGCCGTCATGCCAAACAGGGCGATGATGAAAATAAGTGTGGGATGAGACGGGTTTTGCCAAGTTATTTTCCACTTCACGAGTTTTCAAATTGATCATGATCGAGCGAAGCTGAACGCTCTATACATCCTGTTGCTATGCCGGAGTGTCGTGAGCTAGCTTTAGGACAAGTGAGAGGAGGGAAGAATTTACAGACAGTGCCACAGTGACATACTGCACTACAGGCAAAAGGGTGAATAGTTCGCAAAATGTGGTCTTTTATAAATGTTCTTACCACATGTGTAGGCTGATGTAGAATGTATTTGGGTAGAAATCAAACACTCTAAATCCCCTCCTTTACTTGTCGGGTTTCTGTATCGAAACTCTGCAGCCACCTTTGAGTGGTACGATAGCTTTTTACACATGATCGATAAAACAGACATTCAGACCAAAGACGTTCTGCTTCTTGGAGATTTTAATATTGACTTTCTTAAACCTCATCCATCATGGGAGTGTACTACTACCTTAGTCGGTCTCCAACAAATGGTGATATCCCCCACCAGAATTACGCCAACACCAGCCACTATTATAGACCATATCTATACCAACAAACCTCTCGCAATTAGCAACACTTAAGTTGATAGTATGAGTGTCAGCGACCACTATCCAGTTACCTGCATATGGCTGTCAAAACTTCCCAAACTGAGAAAGCAAGGTCACACGTGCATCACTTAAAGATCATTTAAAAACTTTAATGAAATTGCTTTTTTGACTGATTTAGCTGGAGCACAGTTCACGGACGTGTATAACGATAGTGACCCGAACAAAGCATTAGACGCCTGGTACCGCGTCTTTCTCGGTGTGCTGAATAAACACCCGCCCCTGAGGCAAAAGAGAGTTAAGTACGCTGCCTTACCCCCCTGGCTTACTGCGGATATGATAGAGGCTATGGAACACAGGGACGAGCTGAAAAAAGCGAAGCGTTTTGCTGAATACAAAACACAGCGTAATTGCGTAAAATCAATGGTTTTAGAAGCAAAAAAAATCTCTCTTCAGTAAGGTAGTTAAGCAAAGTAAAGACTCCTCCACTGTATGGCGTGCCATAAATTTAGTAACCAAAGGTACAAATAAAAGTAGTGCGTCTTTACCACCCCACCTCACTGCAAACAGCTTTAACGACCATTTTGTCTCTGTGGCGGAATTACTAATGCCACTGGGGAAAAACTCACATGAGTATATTTGTCCAGACAAACTACTAGACTACTGTAACCAGAAAAATAAAAACAACGAACCTTTCATCATACCGCCTATAGCGGTTCATGAAGTGGGCAGATTAATTACCTCGATGGAAAATAAAAAGTCATCCGGACCTGATGAGATCAGCTCAAAAATACTCAAGACATCTCTTCCATATATCGTTGAGAGTCTCACATACATCTACAATCTCTGTATAAAACAAAACTGTTTTCCGGATGCATTTAAAGATGCAAAAGTAATCACACTACCAAAATCAAAAGATCTAAGTGAAATTAATAATTTTCGTCCCATTTCATTACTACCAGTTTTGTCAAAGCCTCTAGAGAGGCATATTCATAAACATCTATCTAAATATTTAGAAAACCGAAATCTTATCCATTGATTGCAGTCAGGTTTCAGACCAAACCATTCCTGCCATACTGCGCTGATTAGGATGACAGACACCTGGTTAGCATCTATCAATGAATCCAAACTAACAGGTGTAGTCTTTTTAGACTTCCGTAAAGCTTTTGATTTAGTAAACTATGATATACTGATAAAGAAAATCTCATTATACACCAGCAGCGCTGCCACGTTTTTCAAATCCTACTTGGATGACAGAAGACAAAAAGTCCTTCTTAATGGTACATATTCTAATCACCGCTTAGTCAAGCATGGCGTGCCCCAGGGCTCTATTGTAGGCCCTCTTCTATTTTGTTTGTTCATTAACGATCTTCCGCTCACAATTAGCGATCATAATGTTTCATGTGATATGTTCGCAGATGATGCTGCAATACACACACCCGACGAGGATTGATATACCCCTGCAAACGCACTACAAGACATTGACAACTGGTGTAGTAACAATTCCATGATCCTAAACCCAGCGAAGACTGAATGTATGGTATTAAGTACCCGTCAAAAGCACCAGCTCGGCTCTCTCTCACTCAGCTTATCTCTTCAAGGAAAACCCATAAGTCAAGTAACAGAACATCGTCTTCTCGGTGTTACTGTAGATAACCAGTTTAAATGGCAGTGTCATATTACTAACATATGCAACATAATATCAAAGAAACTTTACATTTTAGGCAAATTAAAATATATCACTGATGTAGAAAAAAGTAAACTGTTCTTTAACGCCCACATCAGGTCACATATCGACTATGCTTCTACAGTGTGGGATGGAGCAAGCGAGGTCCAGTTAAAGAACTCTCTTCATCGTAGAGCCGCAAAACTTATCCTACCTGACCCTAACTCAACTACCGATAATAAATTGAAAACCTTTGAGATTCTTCCCCTGAAAAATCATTTAATGTACAATAAGGATTATGTTCAAAACATTGAATAGCCAAATGCCTGATTATATTAAGAAACTATTTTCCTTTCCATCACCAACGTACTCAAGATCAAGGCAATTCATTATTGTACCACGACCTAGAATCGATCTCTACAAGACAAGTTTAGCGTTCTCAGGCATAGCCTGTGGAACACTTTGCCTAGGAAAGTTACAACATCAACAACCCTTTAGTATTTTAGAGCCAGTATTTTCAATTACCTCAAGTCATTATCTTAATACTTTCACTGCGACCCTATATTACTCAGTGTGTGCGTGCATGCGCGTGTTTGTGTGTGTGTGTGCGTGTGTGTGCACGTTTTAGTTGTTTTGTTTTGTTCTGTTTTTATATCATTTATCACTATTATTTTTTTTTTCTTTATTTTTCTTTTTTCAATATAATATTTTACACTTTGTGCATTATTTTTAGATTAGATTAGCAACGGCAAGTTCGAAAAATGGTTGTGCCAGCCAAAACTTTCACCGTTGTAAAATAAAGAATCATTGTCATTGTCATTGTCATCGTGTCTTACAACTGTGGCGGCCAACTTCACTTATAAAGTTTGAATAAAGTTTGAATGTCGTAAAATGAAAGACGTTTCTGCTCTTTGTCTCATTTAATAATAATAATAATAAAAACGGTATTTATAACGTGCTTATCTTATAATAATTATAACTCTAAGCCCGCACTCACAACTCGCACACGCATGCGCACGCTTTAGACAATGACTCACGTAACACAAATAGTGAAGATACCTTACGACGGTCAGCTTAGGGTGGGGAGTGTGGTTATATAGTACTAGAACTGTTGAAAGAGGTGAGTTTTGAGGGCGGACTGGAAGGAGGAGAGCGAGTGTTTCTGACGGAGAGAGAGTGGGAGAGTGTTCCAGGTAGATGGACCGTATACTGAGAAGGAGCGGGGGCCGAAAGTGCTGAGTTTGGTGCGGGGGATGAGAAGGCGGAGAGGGTCGGAGGCGGAGCGGAGGGAGCGGGGAGGAGTGTAGGGGTGAAGTAAGTTGGAGAGATAGGCAGGAGCGTAGTTGTTCAGGGATTTGTAGCAGAGAGACAGAATCTTGTATTGGATGCGTTGGGGGATGGGGAGCCAGTGAAGTGTACACAGAAGAGTTCGGCCGTTACAAAAACTGGGGCAGAAAACCTCTTTCACTGACATTTACTAACTCACGCGGACTGTGAAAAGAAGGGTAGGACAGTCATTCAAACCCCGCTGTATCAGCACATTTTAGCCGCCGCGGCAATCCTGGCAAGTCCGCCATGGAGCAGCAGGTCGCTTTAACTCATTCAGCCCGCCGACGGCCGTATTTCCCAAATTTGGGAGGTGTCATCTAATGACTATGCACCAGTTGCAGGAGATGGATCGACCATGATAATTCAAGGGTAGTGCCAGATTAGCTTGGCGCCTGTCAGCTAATCTGGCACTACCCTTGAATTATCATGGTCGACCCATCTCCTGCTGTAGTGCGTCATGGCTGAATGGGTTAGACCCGTGCAATCATACCAGACAGGGCGACGATGAAACAAGTTTCCAAAACGGGACGATGATGAAACAAGTCTGTATAGACGGATGAGATGGGTTTTCCATTTTAGCTGACAAATTAATATCGATCGAGTTGGGCAGTGACGCTAAAATCTGCAGCCTGTTGCTAAGAAGATAGTGTGAGCTAACTTTAGAGCAAGTGACAGCTAGGAAAGAAGCCGCTATATTTGGAGAAAATATAACCCCGTTCAGTGCCGCCGAGAACATCTGAACACCACCCGGCAACTGCAAGAGGTATAGCGGATCCTCATGAGCCCCCGCATTTGCGGGGGGTTCATGAGGATCTATGCCTATTGCTGACGCCACTTTGAATCCATGTTCCTGGGGAAGCGAGATATTTTTATGTGTTGACTATCAACTAACGAAGACTGCAGATACAGTCTGCGTCAGTCAACTGGGCTAAGAGAAGAAGCATTAGAAGAAAGTCCAAAAACTGTATTTATCCCACGAAGGGGAAACTCGAGTTTGGACTGACTTCCATTAAAAACGGGAAAAGTGTCTGTAAGTGTACCCGCAAACAAAGAGCCATCCCGACAGCAAAACAAGAAACTTTTATTTGTTGCTTACTTCAGATGCCCAGCCTACTGTCTGAGCTACCTTCACACAAAAATTGGATGAGTTATCGCCCATGGCTACCTTGGGGGACACAGGGTTTCATTAGTGGTGAAAATAAGCAAAACTGGACACACTCTGTGAAGCGAGTTTCCTGTGATATGTTTTAATACACAAGTTGTGTGGATTGCTTATGATGTTATTAACAGCCTCAAACGAAATTTGACTCGAAAAATTCATTAGAAAACCATAACTTCCGATGCACATAATTTTCTTAATAAATCTTATTTGATTTAATGTGAATTACTTTCAAACCATTTTTTATGCTCCAGTGACCGACATAGAGATAAAGAACACACCCATATCCATTTGATCAGGTAAATATGGTCGCTAACCTAAAAATAAAGAACTTTTTAATTTTCATGTTTGTAGGTCATGTTGATTATTTAGGTGCCTCAAGTTTGACAAACGAAAGTAGGTCAAGACCAAACAGGCCGGATTTTCATGCACACGGGCCCTAGTGACACTGCACATTGGTTGGCTTTCAGCTGTGTTCTCTGCAGATGCTCCCCATTTCACTTTCAATATCCTGTGATGGTAGTGTCACTGATGACGTCATAAGTCATCGATGTGCGATTTTTAAGACTAAACATTCTATTTGCACACGACATAACACACTCTTCATAACATTTTCTAATAAATGAAGTCAAAATAACCCGGCTTAAGGTTGTATACTATACCTACATTTTTTAAAATTGAAAACTGCCGCTTATAGGGTTTTTTGAGAGCCTTATTGAGTCTGGAGGCTATTGCCACCCTGAAAGACCCATGGTCCCGGGCATATTTGTAAGTTTGAGCCTTTTGCGTGACCTACCCCATGAGCGAAAACACGCAAAATAGCTGATTTCAGAACACAATAAAAATTTATCGAATAGTGTTAAAATGATAAAGAAACATTTCGGTCACTTCATAAAGTATGTTAGTATTTTCTCGTAAAAAAAAAGTGTGTTCTGATAATTGGAATTCTAAGTGCAATCGAGAAAAGTTTATGTTGTAAATTCGCAAATTGCCTGGATGTTATCAATAACATTACAAGTGTTTGCAATGTTGGGCAATTGCTCAGGCCCTTTTTATTCGATAAAGTCGTACTTTAGATCATATCATACACATTATTTATGAAAAAATGAGGGGGTCCCGCGCAAAAATTGGCACTTTGGGTCGTTTGCGAGTGCGTTTTCAAAAAGGGATACAAGCGATGTCTGACTCCCGGCAGATCATATCTCCGCCGTAGCCGGTCCCAAGCCCGCATGAGAAAGGAGGAAATCAACTACACCAAATCAACAAGTATAACCTACGCCCAAACTGTTGCAAACTACTAGTCCTCGATCACTATTAGTGACAGTGGGAAAGTAAACTGGAACAAACAACAACGGCAGATACGGGATGAGAAGGTTTATCTATAAGTAATTAAATGCACCGAATGTCCCTTAGTAGTTGCGTTAGTGCAGTGGTAAAATACTCTTTTTGCCATGCAGGTAACCAGGGTTCAATCCCTGTAGATGGATATTTTTTTCTACTTCGCTAAATGAAACAAACGCACACACACACACACACACACACACAAAAAGCAAAAAAAAAAAAAAAAAAAAAAAAAAAAAATATATATATATATATATATATATATATATATATATATATATATATATATATATATAAGAAATGCGTGGTAATATTGTTCTTTTTTTATTTAAAATATGCGATTATCATCACCGTTGTAATGTGGATGTTAAACCATGAACCAACCAACAAACCACTTTCAGTCTTGGATAAAAATGCATACTGGTTACCTCGGTACATTTGTTCATTTATTTTTTTTCAGCCAGGCATTGTGAGCATGTTTACATTCATTCAATCATTCACAGATTCACTGATGAAAAAGCACACCAAAGAGTGTTGTCATAGAGTGTTTTTTTTTTTTAATTTTCCTGGCATCATCTACAAACATTAATGAATAATGTGAATTTGTTTTAATATACCTGCTGCAAGCAATGCTACATGCTCCTTTGGTGTATCCGTGAAAGCAGGTCGGTGAACATCTCTGGTTGAAAGATGTTTGTGAACAGATTGGTAGTGGATGTACCTATCTCTCCAGCTGAATCTCAGTTTCCCAGCAGTTTTTGGTTACAAATTATAAGGAAACAAAACAAATGTCATGTTTCAATATGCCCCGTTATGTTTACACATGATCATTGTGAGTAAAGAATAATATCTCTCTTTATTTTCAAAAGAAATGCTGTATTTGCAGACATTCATTTAAAGTATACATGTACAGTCAAGTATGTTGAAAGCATATTAGGCTACAATGCACATAGGCACCCATACAAAAGTAACTACCTCAAATACAAAATGTTAAATGTTTAGGGCTTAACATCTTTTGTCCATAAAAGGTGATTTCAAAGATGGGTCACAGAAATAGGGTCTGAACAAATTTTGACCCAAGCTGTATTCGAACCCAGGACCTTTGGGATGAGAGTCAAACACACTACCACCGAGCCACCCAGCTCCCCCTCAAAATACAGCTTTACTGTGGAACAACATATTTCAACTACATTATTCACATTTACATTGACAAAGTGCTGACTTTATACAAGCGGGTGGAGAACAGTGGAGCTGATGTCATTTTCAGTTGTGTGCATGCCAACCGAGACTGACACCGGCAACCACTTGCTCATGAGGTATTTATTTGGGAGCCAACTACACAGTATATAAAAGAAGGGGGATAGGAGAGAAGGAATGACAGACTTATCATTTAGAGCCTTCCACTACATATATTATTTCCCTCATATATATATATATATATATATATATATATATATATATATATATATATAATATATATATATATATATATATATATAATATATATATATATATATATATATATATATATATATATATATATATATATATATAAAACACGAAGAGTTTTTGCGTTCCCAGCTGATGGCCATCTTATTCTGTATTAAAATTTCACTGATAACACGGAATGCTTAACACAATATATATATATATATATAATATATATATATATATATATATATATATATATATATATATATATATATATATATATATATATATATATATATATATATATATATATAGAGAGAGAGAGAGAGAGAGAGAGAGAGAGAGAGAGAGAGAGAGAGCATCACTGAAGTCCTGATATAACTCAACATTGCACATCCCACTACCTTATAACAGTGAAATTCAGTGTCCAGCCACCACTACACTACACACATAACACATACTGTGCACAATGTTGGCATGAAAATCAAACAATACTGTTACCAGTACCACACTCTGTCCCATTGCAGCACAACGAAGTGAAATGCAGTCTCACGCCCCATAACATATACTGCACAATGCTGATGTCAACATAAAATACCGTAACAACTGCATAACAAGGGTAAAATGCACTGTGTCACCTAGTCTGCATAATATAGGCATGCACACCAAACAATACTTTTACTGCTCTTGATACAAAGTCTGTGCAGTCGATCATATCACAACACTGCAAAATACATCAGTGCTACGCTGGCAGAGTGCCTACAATACAACCCGAAACTCTGAAGGTAAAATCTTTGTAAGGCACTGCAACACTAACCTGCGAAAGTTTTGTTTTTCTAACAGAGTTGCCATTGTTTGGAATGAGCTACCAGTTTCATTAAAAAAAAGCACCCAACATAAATTCTTTAAAAACCAGCTGGACGAATTACCAAAATTTAAAGAGTTTTTCTATTCATATGATGAATGATTTATAGGAAAATTGCATGAATAGCAGACTCATAAAGTAACTTAAGAAAGAAAGGACATTTGCAAAGGCCTCACGGCCTATTTTATCCTCACACTACTACAGTCTGCACCATGCCGGCCATTAATATAAGCAATACTCTTCAAAAACTCAACATGGTGCAGGCTATCCTGTCACAACTGATTGCACATTGCTTAGCACCCACCACACACAACCTGGTACTGTGCAAAATGTTGGCTTCAGTTTTACTTTATTTAATTTTGGACCTGCTGGGGGCATGAGAAAAATCACAAAAGAACTTACATGATTGCGCTCAAAAATTAACTATTACTCATATTACTACACTGTACACATGTTTCTTAGACAGCACAAATGACTTGTATGGACACAGATCATAGTCAGGTCATTCTGTTTGCTGGTATGTGTCATGTACAGTACGTCTGGAAAACGTGTGAAATGAACCATGCGATTAGCAATTCTGATACGATAAGTAAAGCTACACAGCTGAAAGTCAACGATTGACAGAGGAAGAAAAAATAATAAAACAAACAAACAAAGTACAGTACATATCATATGCCTATGATCAGTTATCACCCAACCACTGAAATCTGCTGTGACAGATGGAGGGTAATGCAAGTACATGGTCAACTCACTCTTTAGAAGTATTGCGATTTTCATTGAGCAAGTCCACATTTGGTATATTTTGAGCAGAGGGTTTAATGACATATATGTATATATATACTACATACCTGGCTGCATTTCTATATTTTGGCACACCCCCTCTTCAGAAAGGACCCATGGGTGTTATACTCTGAGGCCAATGACCATTTTCAGAATGTATATCATTTATAATCATGCAAAGCGGAGCAGTGATAAGTTTTCTCCTTGTTTCACACCGACGCTGCAAAAAATCTATCTGTACCACTGTTTCCTAACCCATAAGAGTCAGCTGTGGAGTACATATTTTGAATGACTGATGTATGCCAGTATTTGGGAACTTGTCACAAAAAAGACCTGTTTATATGCTGAAATGTCTTCGAAAAATGAACACATTGGCAGTAAAGGGGTTTTCCCTGGATAATCAAAAACTAATACAAATTAAGCTGCATTTCCAAATCGTGACATGACAGGAGAGTGCAGTAAGGCAAAGGCGTTTGCTGCATTGTGAAGGATGTGACTGTCCAAAATCTTGGCATTGTGGCCAGCATTATGGATGGACATCAAAATAACAGGACGTTTGCCCACAGGACAATCAGTTCACTTCCTTTGCCTTCCTGTCGGTTGGCCATCCCGGAGAGACGTACCCGCTGAACTCTTCTTCAATGTGGCTATTGCAACCTGCAAAAGATAATTTAGAATCAAAAAAAAGTTTTGAAATGCACATTATGCGTGCATATATATGCGTTTGCAAGTATATTTTTACAAAGTACATACATGCATAATAATTATGACAGTATTCAGAGCAAGAACAAGAAAGACAATGAATGCCTTATGGTTTACGTGTATGACCAATCCACATAATATGTCCAACCTGTGTGACCTTGTGTGAGGAGAAACAATTTGTGTCAAAATCTGACCATTTTTTACCCCTTTCTGGACCCCCCCCCCTCCCCCCATGACCCAGACCTTTGAAAGGTCACAGCAGTTGGTATGTTTAGAAAGATTGTACCACAAAGTACCCTGGTGCCACGTTGGACGTCTGAGGCTTAAATAGTCTCTGAGGAAATACCAATGTTAAAGTTGCCCACAGATAACAGACAGTCGACAGACGACCCATTACAAACACTTAGTTTTGCTATCACACGTGAGCCACATATGAGACACAACTGAGCTTTAAATGACCACAATGGGTGTATAAATATATCTAGAATCAGCATCACAGAAAATGTTTCATACAGGACACGTTTAACATATTGCTGTTTAGCAACAGTACACACTGGACCAAAAACCCACTCCACCACCCCCACACTTTAGTACCGGTCTCAGGCCACGTTACAAATTTCAAATACAAGCGATCAAAAATCTCAGTAACTTCAGTAGCTGAACTGGCCCTTTGTCTGTCTTGTACTGTGTTTGTCTTAAATGGCGTAAATCCGTGTCTGTTTTGTGAGTGTGTGTGTTGGGTTTCAGGCGTGGCGCTTTGAGTCGATTTCCCCAAAATTGAGAAAAAGCGCCTATATAATAACGGTATTATTATTATTTATTATTAAAAGGTGGTATTCAGTGTTTTCTTGTCATTCTGTGTGCACTAAGTGCTTATTAAAGAAAATGACAGTATTTGCAGACTTGCACAAGCCTCTAGTTTCCAAATCAAATGCAATATGGTGCCACTTGTTGACAGCAAGTGATTTTAGCATTCGGTGTTGTAGAGAATGCTGGTACTGTACTACACCATCTTCAAAATGAAAGAAAGCATTACAGTATGATGTGTTTATTCACACCAGTTGTGTTTTGTTATGAACCTGATTCTATTCACAAATCAACCGGTATGATTTACCTCGAGTCCAGGAGAATAAGTGTCGCCTTCTCTCTCTTTAGTTGATCCACTGGAACTGGCATTGCCTGCTTTCAGCTGTGACCTTCTCCTTTTGAGCAAACATGACCTGACTAGCTCCTGCCTCTTCTTGGTGTAGGCGTCATACTTCTGTGTTCTGTGCTTGTTTTGAAAGTATACCCTCTGGGTGCGACTCTGCAGTGCGACGTCAACAGCAGCATTGACCTGAAATGAAATACATGTTTATTAACGTGTTGTTTAGTAGCATGCCAATTTCACGTCTGATCTTATTTCAGGGTGGGTTGGTTCCAAACTCCCCAAAAAGGGACTTTGTTATAGCATTATAAACAATTCGGGGCCGGGGCGGGAGGACTCCCCCCCCCCCCCCCCCCCCTCGCCCAATATGCCCCTACATTTAGTTTACGCATTACTACCTTCAAACTAATGTGAAATAAACTGTAAACACCACAAACAACAATGTGCATTTAAAACTGATCATTTACATAATCTGAACTGTGTGACCTTTCCAAAAGGTGACTGAAATTTAAGTGCCATGAGTCTCCGCATCAGTAAAGGGCTGGCTTTTGTACTTGTGAATAATATTTGAGAAAAAATATCTGTTGTCAAAATATGGCTATTTCTTTACCTATTTCTTGATTTCTCATGACCCTTGGTCTTAACTCAAACTGGTATGCTAAGACAGGTCTTGCCACAAAGTATCCTTGGGCCACGTTGAAGACTGTGGTTTGAATAGTCTCCAAGAAAATGCCAACATTACCGTTTACCATGGACGACGAATGGCCCAGAACATAGCCTCACACTTGTTGCACACATGAGCCAATGACAGAAAGCATTACAGTATGATGTATTCATTCACAATCACACCATAGTTGTGTTTTGTTCTGCACCTGATTCTAGTCACAGATCTACCGGTATGATCTACCTTGAGTCCAGGAGAATAAGTGTCGCCTTCCTTCACTTCACTTGAGCTGTGGCCTTGGTGTAGGCGTCATACTTATGCGCTTGTTTGCAAGTAAGTCCTCTGGGTGAGAGTACTGAGACTCCACAGCGAGAGGTCAACAGCAGTATTGGCCTGAAATGAAATACACAATTATTACTGTGTTGTTGCAAAGTCTGTACGCCTCATGTGCATAACTAATTCACATATAAGTATAAACTGTGTGACCTTTCCAAAACTGAGGTAGCTGACTTAAGTGTCACAAGTCTCAACATAAAGGCTTGCTTTTGTACTAGTGAAATTTGTATTTTCTCTACAAATTACAATTATGCATTTTTCTAACGTTTGTCAACCTTCTGTGACTCTTGACCTGTGTAAGAAGTCAACCAAATTAGTATCTATAGGATGAGGAAGATTTCATCATCAGCTACCCTTGTGCCAAATTTGATAGGGAAATTGCAAAAACTTTGATACAAACCGCAATCATACAATGAAAAAAAAAATAAGCATATATATATCACACATTCCAAGGTCATCCAAAATGGTAGTCAACAAATATTATATTAGGGTTTCAGTCAAAGTAGCGTAGGTTTAATTTAACATACATACATACCTATAAAGTACTAGGTAACCCTTTTACTCCTGATACACCCACTGCTTGACATAAATGCGACTATGATAGTTCAAAGGTGGTGCCAAAATCGATCGGCGTCTCATCTGCCAAGCTATTCTGGCACCATCCTTGAACAAAACAAAAAAAAATGCTGGACCTATATCCTAATCTGTAATATAGCCTTTATAAGACAGCAAGGGAATGGATGAGCAAATTAAGTTACTAAGTACTGGAGGCAGTTACTGAGTTAGAGGTTCATAATGCCAAATTCTCCCTTAGCAGGACATTTTTCTACACACAGTACGTTTTCCTAGATAATAAGCACTGGCACTGGTTTAATATAACTACAATGTCGACTACATACCCTCCACCGTATTAGTAAAGGCTCTCCGAAAATGTATGGAAATGTTCTACTTCTAGGTGGTGACTGACATGGCCGGAATGCCCCCCCCCCCCCCTCAACCCACAATAAAATGTAGTCTTCTTCATTGCAGGTAGGCAGTGGCGACGGCACTAGTACTGTGGGGACTTAAATTTCCATGCATACACGGACAGTTAGCTATGTGGGGTTTTACGACGTGCAGGTGATATCTCACGGTGGTGCATAAAAGGGTTGGACGCTGAACCAGTGAGATATGCCACTTATATTACGACATTTTGCTTCTGCTAGTACCTCGTGTTCTAGTCGCTTAGCAAACACCACCCTTTTTTCTAATTTAGTTTACCTTTTCGTTGCTGATGTCTGAAGAGATTTTGTTGTTTTCCTGGCTGCCACGTAGACTCGTTTGGTTGGCCCGTTCTTTTTTTTTTTAAACTTCAGATTCAGAAATTGCGTGTTGCTTGGCGCTATCCTTTACGCAGGTTATGCCTTACGCTCGATGACTTGTCGCAACTTATGCAAAAGTATCTTATTTCTGAGGAAACAAAACATTTTCTGCATAGAAACAGTCAGCATACACACCTATTTCAGACAGTATATCTCTTTTATCAATTATCGATAAATTGAGCTTGTTTGCAATACGACCTGACGTACGGCGTTTTTTTTTTCTCCCGGTGAACTCCAGTCTCAGGTCACGGCAGACGCAAGATAGCGGTATCTAAATGCGCAGAAAAGATGCGCGAAAGAGGTGTGTCCTACAAAAGCATATTTACGAAGAAAGGCGCTATGTTGAAAAAATCGCGTTTTTAATGGAAGTCAGTGTATATCAAGTGAAGTAAAAAATGGATAAGACGGACATACGCACACGCATACACCCAGGCACACGCATACACCCAGGCACACACGCCGGCACCCATGCACGCAGAGTTAACTCATTCAGCCCTGACGCACTACAGATGGGTCGACCATGATAATTCAAGGGTAGTGCCATATTAGCTTGGCGCCTGTCGGCGCCAAGCTAATCATCTGGCGCTGCCCTTGAATTATCATGGTCGATCCATTTTCTGCAACTGGTGCATAGTCATTAGATGACGCCTCCGGCTAAATTTGGGAAATACCGCCATCGGGCTGAATGAGTTAAGAACTATACTAATACCGACAGCTAACAACTATACTAATACAGACATTTATGCTAATATTGACATACATTACATGTATTTAAAAAAAAAAAGCTATTATCACATAAACATATAGAAGAAGTCGTTCAAAGTTTGACTTCGCAATACTACGAACAAATCATGCTGACGACACGAGAGTATAGCCCTTACCACATGTTGTATAGATCCATGATACACAGGACGTCAGTGCTCAGTTCCTCAACACTCGATGAATGCAGAGCGCATATCCATCCACTGACCCGCCCAACCATCTATTCATTCATCCATCCATACGTCACCTGACAGTTCATTCACAGAACCATCCGCCGTACATCATATATCTGTAGTCCGGCCGTTTATCACGCGTGTTTGTATAGTGTAGCCTGGTAAAAGCGTCCAGCACGTAAAGAATTTAGTTGTACGAGTGACAGAGATTTTTCGAATTTTGCGAATTGTTGTGTTGATGTTCGTTTTGGATTCCTCAATGTGATTTCATCTGACTGTTTGTGAGGAAATGTGCAGTATTGGCTATTGTTTGCTTTACGCCCGATAGGGGTTGTTTGTTTTGATCTGCTTTTGGCTGAATGTCAGGCTTTGATTTAGGTCAGGTCAACAGGTTTAGGAAACAGTTACGCCTACATAATTATACTTCTGTACTGACGTTTTGTCTTGTTGTTGTTTTTTTGTTTTGTTTTGCTTGTTCACTACATATAACTTCAAACGTTTATCTACAATCTGTTTATCTACAAGTGGTAGATCCATTGACTCATCCGAGACGAACGGCATCCGGATACGCGACTTAAGCCGCGTATCCGGATGCCGTTTGTCTCCAATGAGTTAATGATATGGTCCGGAAGGTCCAAAGTCACATACCAGCAGACCTTTGTTGACGTCGGAGAATAGGCTAGCCCTTTCGCTGCCAAGTCGTGCTTTTGTCGCGTTGATTCCTGTAGGAATCATCTCGACAGAAGTGCTACGACAGCCAAAGGGCTAGCCTATCTTGCTATCTGGTCGGTACGAATGTACGCCGAAGATTGGTGATCAACTGACAAGACTGAACAAAAAAGTGGAGTCGTGTCGATCTGAGATTTGGCCGACTGTCACGCTTTGATTATCAAACGATTGAATGATTGATTTGCTTAACCCCTTCACTGCTAATGGAAGCAGACTGTGTTTGAAATCTGTGTTAACCCTTTGGGTGTCAGTAATTAATGGTTTTTGTCGCGATGATTCTTGCAAGAATCATGGCAACAAAACCGCTACTATCACCTAAAAGGTTAACTCGGTGCCAAAGAACTGGATTTATTTCTCCTCCCTTTCATTTTTTTTTTCAGTGTCTATTCCCCCCCCCCCCCCCAATTTATTACACTTTTTGGAGGCGGAGGGGTGGGTGTGGGTGGGTGTGGGTGTGGGCGGAGGTGGGGGTATGGGGAATCCCGATCATCTGGATCGCTCACAATCATGACTCATCGACGTACGCCCCTCCACACTCCTCTCCCTTACCCCCCCCCCCCCCGCACCACCACCACCTCCTGGTGCCACCTCCGTCTCCCCCCCCCCCCCCACCCAAAAAAAAAACCCAAACAAAACAAACAAACAACAACAACGACAACAAAAATATAACCACCACCATCCTCCACCCCCCCCCCCCCCCCCCCAAAAAAAAAAAAAAAAAAAAAAAAAAACCGCCGCCCCGGCACTCTGACATTTATATCTCTGTGAAGAACGTCCAGTTTCCAGAACGTCCAACTTTAAAGACCTTGGAGAGGCGTGCATCCTAACGATGAGACCCTACAGATCCACACGCGCTTAGGCAAAACAGCTAAAGCACGCCTGCTACATGTGTTTTCAGGGGCTCGTGAAGATCTATGCTTCTTGCAAGTAGGATTCGCTGGTTGATGGACGGTAGTCAGGTCCAAGATAGTCTTTTGATGCCGGAACCACTGATTCAGTCTGTGGCAGATTCTAGAAATCATGCCTCTCAGTCAAACCATCGCAGGGCCTGGCTTTCGGCGCACGGATATCAAGAAGGCCAGCAAGAGGAGTAAATCTTCATGAGGCCCCGGAATAGCGGGGGCTCATGCGGATCTATGCCTCTTGCACTTGAGCGGTGCTTGCTGTACTGCACCAGCAGCTACAGGAACACTCCCCCAATTTTGACATCCACTCTGCCCTGAAGAGGCAATCCATTTTTGCAAAAAAAACGAGATTTTCACTGTATTAAAATGAAAATCTCGCTTTTCACAGAAATTGACTTACTGTCTTTTGTATGCACTGGGCAGAAATCTGCACTATCCGTCAAAAAACCGCCTTGCTGGAGTCTGCACAGGTTGCTGAAGAAACATTGCACAAGTAATCAGACACAGTTCCAGAACCCAGAACTACAAATGGCCTTGACGGGTGGGTGTGCCTGAAGCTGCAGTGTACATCGAGTGAATGGTTTCAATTGCAATGTAACCTGTATCATCAACAAATGTCAAGTGACGTTAAGATGGAAGCCAAGCTGTTGTTGACTGACGACTGCATATTTAATTGCTTTGTTTACTTTAATTTTACTGATTTGTTTACTGTATATTTTATTGCTTTGTTTCCCTCCTGTGGTCTCATTTGCTGACACGTGTCAATGCTTCTCAAAATTCTTGTTTTTTTTATACTGAAACCCCTTCATGTCTAACAAAATAAAGAAGGTAACAGTGGACGGACCATGATGGTACAAGAGCCACCTGTGGGAGTATAGTTCAAGGGTGGTGCCAGAATAGCTTGGCGCGGTTAGGCGCCGAGCTATTCTGTAAATCACCCTTGAACTGTCACAGTCGATTTGTCTGTAATCAGAGTGGGCTTCGGAGGCCCTCCACCACCCACCCTCATTCTCTAGTCGATCTTAGATCCCACTGTGTTAATATATAATATAGGGTGTCCCATCAGTCTTCACTCAGTCAAGATTGACGGAAGCTGCTTGCCTTGGCTTAAGGGTTTTCCCGCCTTGCATAAGAGGCATAACTGCGGTCGAACCTGCCTGTCGCGGATTGGCCTCCGCAGTCACGAAAATGCCTGCAGACCGACACGACGTGGGCAAGCCCTATAGAATCTTCGTTCGCGAAGCCAAGCCATGATAAGAGGTGAAGGACGGGCGAGCAGGCTCTTAGTCAATCACGTGCATTTTATTAATGAATTGAGTCTGTACACGACAGAGTCATTCCGTCGAACCCTTTTGAATTGCGCGTCTGATTGAAGCGACTGTGTGCTGACCGACATTTGGCCCATTGAAGGACACAGATGTAAATGGGACAAAAGCAAAAAGAACCGCGTAGACTAACAAGAGACATAAATCCTCATGCTGAGCCCCCGGGACAAGCAAACATACGAAACTACAAAGTCCCAGGCAGAGAAGTTGGCCAGATTTGTCATCATCATCATCGTCATGATCATTATCATCATCGTCATGATCAGTTTATCATTATCACAAGTTATTGGCGGTACTGCTGTTATTACCAGAGATAGTCACTTTCATTCTTACTCTGTAAAATTCACTGAATCACTCCAAACTAATCTGGCACTGGCCTTGAATTATCATAGTCGATCCACCCCCCGCAGCTGGCATGCAGTCATTAGGTGACACCTCTAATCTGGGAAATGCGGCCTTGGGGTTAACTCACTCACCCCCGGCGCACCAAGGCAAGCCGTGTATCGAGCTTGATAGTCTAAGGGTGGTGCCAGAATAGCTTGGCGCTCATAGGCGCCAAGCTATTCTGGCACCACCCTTGAACTATCATGCTCGATTTGTCTCTAAAATTGTAATACAGTCCTTCAGAGGGCAATTTCAAATCAGTTGTTGGGGATTTCGGTCCTGGGGTCAGTATAGAATGTGCTAAATGAGTTAATTAGTTGGCTGTTTATCAGAGGCCGTCTACAGGCTGTGCTAGTTTGCAATCAGCAATTCCATCCGCGTAAGTTTGCTTCGACCGTCAGTTTTGATGTTTCCTGGGCGCTTTCAGTTGCCTGTCGTGTTTCCGACCCTTCTGCACGCAAAATGATACCTCATGCATATTTAGGTAAATTAAATTTACTCATTCAAAACGTGCCTGCACCCGAATACGCAGCACAAAGCCGGGTAGCCGGGTGCAGCTCGTCTCGAAAGCCGTTCAAAAAGTCGGATAGGCCGAATGAAAAAACACACTACAGGTAAATTTAGCGTCAGCCGCCTGTGTGGGGTGACAGAAGCACACATCTTAAACTCTGCGCACTGCTTCTCCCCCCACCCCCCAACTCTCCTCCTCCTTGTCGTACACGTCACTCCACGCACCACCTTTACCATCCGCCGGCGCTCTTCAACTCCCGTGATTCCATTAAAGCGCCAATGTTGCCAACCCCTTCCTTGCCGGAACGCATGCTAGACGCACAGAGCCTCATAAGCTCCTTGCAGTTGCAGAGGCTCACGAGGATCTATGCCCCGGCCTCCTCCTTGTCGCATAGAGCGTAAGCTATCAGTATTATGTTAGGCAGCATGCTGCGAAGCTGCGATTTTTCATTTTAGACAACACCGCGTCGGGCCTCTGGCTGGAACGGGGTTAACAGTTGCAACATTAACCCGCAATTAACCCGTTCAGTGTCGAGAAAATCTCAACATCACCCAGCTGCAAGAGGTATAGATCCTCATGAGCCCCCGCAGTTGCGGGGGCTCATGAGGATCTATGCCTCTTGCTGACACTACTTCGAATCCATGTTCCTCGGAATGCTGGCCTAAACATTCTGGCGTTAAATTAACAAAGATTGCAGAAAGACAATCTGCGTCAGCTGACACTGAACGGGTCAATCCTCAGTCTCAGATAGTAAACAACGCTGATGTATGCGAGCAAGAAACACAGATTATCATGAGCCCCAGTAGCTGCAGGAGCTCATGAGAATATCTACTATTTTGCCGGCACTGCGATGTTGGAATTTGGCTCAGTCGCAGAGATTCCACCAAGCAAGTTTTACGGATGATTCGCGATCTGCCTCCTTCGGAAAGCAAGAGGCATAGATTCTCACGAGCCCCTGCAGCTGCAGGGGGCTATGAGAATCTATGCCTCTTGATTAGCTGAAGGAGATTGCCCAAGGAGCTGTGGCTGGTGTATTATTGTCGCGAACAGGGTCAGGCGCAGCCGGTCCTGGGTCGGGCGGCCAAGGCCGTGGGGTGGGTAAAACGGCACAGGAGCCGAGTCAATCGGGGAGAGAACGGAACAGGGTGAACGGTACCAAGATCGATAGATGATGGGATGACATTGGCCCTCGCTCACACACACACACACACACAAACTGTCGGGGCACACACACCAGCGGCGGATCAGTTACCCCACTCAAAAAGGGGGGGGGTGTTCCAACGTTTTGTTTGGGACCCTCAACCTGGTATAAAAGGCCTCCCCGGCGCTAGAAAAATGGGAAAGCGGGGGGTGCGGGTGGGGGCGGGGGAGGGGGAGGAGGAAGAGAGTGCGTGTTAAGACTTTCAGTCACCATTCACCAAAATGTCAAACAACTGGTGGGGGGTGGGGGTGGGGGGGGGGTTCAAACGCTCTGAAAAGGGACTTTGCTATAGCATTTTAAAGAATTTGGGGTCGGGGGACGAGGGCTGGGGGCCAGATATAATATAATACCGGACGTACACACACAACACACACAGCGTCGCGCACAGCACACACATCAACTGACAAACCACACACTCAGTCACACACACACACACACACACACACACACACACACACACACACACACACACACACACACACACACACAGAGATACCACACACACACACATATTCAAGTTGCGGCAGCTCTGTTGGTTCTCTCATTGAAAACAAACCTTGAAAACAACAAGTCGAGCAAACTGGACGTGAATAAATTGCGTCCGAGGTAAACTGATAGGCCTGGTTGAGAGCGATCAGCTTCAGTCAAGTCCGCCGAGCTCGTGATGTCACGAATAAAAAAAATTAAAAAAAACACGACCACGCCGTGGATTGTGCGCGTGCGCATTTAATCAGACCTGCAAGTGTTTTGCAAACGATTACGTTACACTTAATGGAAAAGTGCCGCTTAGAAGCTTTGCCCACGCTACCACAAACACCTATTGCCGGGCGCAATTTTGTGGCGGCAATGTTGCCGCCTCAATTGCGACCCGATACAAACCGAGTCTATTCATTTGTGGTAGCCGGCAAGGCTCGAGCAATGTTGCCGCCTCTCAGCCAATCAGCGGTGTTCTTGCGCCACTTCCCGTTTCTTCATCTTCCGGCGAGCCGGAAAAAATGGCGGAGAAGCTGAGCGACGGCCGACGGCTTTGAGACTGTAATATTCATTGGAGACGCGCCGCATGTGAAACCGCTGCTAAACAGCTGCGTATCCGTATGCGGCACGTCTCCAGTGAGTAAATTGATGAACCTTGTCCGAGAGTTCCCATGCATATGGGACTCCTGCAGCTCTGAATATTTCAACCGGGCGCGCCGTGAGAGCTGTTCCATATATAGTAATGGCAGGTCAGTCAGTACAAAACATTGCGCGTACATTGAAACGTGTGCCACGAAGCCGATGTGGCAGGGGGCAAATTGTTGCTTACCACACATTGTTAGTGGCAAATTCTGGTAGCGTGGGCCCAGCTTCTTAGCAAGTTGTATCTATATCACTTCAATAGGGCACTGGGCCCGCGAAGGGGTGGTTGATGCCGGATAGCACTGAGTGAACCGACCAGAAGTTAACTCATTCCAGGTATGCTGCGTATTCAGATGAGTTAACACATTAAGCCCCACAGTCAGAATTCCAAGATCCGGGATTTGTCATTTCAAGACTGAATTACATTTCAGGAGACAGATCTACCATGATAGCTCAAGGGTGGTGCCCGAATAGCTTGGCGCCTGTAGGCGCCAAGCTATTTGGGCACTACCCTTGAACTATCAAAGTCGATCCAATACTTGTTGCAGGCAGTGTGCGTGTCATTACAGCATTGGGCTAAATGTATTTAGAATAGTGACCTAAGGGGTTATAGACTTGAGGTGCCAAACTAAAAAAAAAAAAAAAAAAAAAAATAGACAACAACAACAAAAGAAAGGGAAAGGAAATAAAGTCCAGCCGTGTAAAATGCAAGAGAATAAGCAAAATGGACAGAAACAAGCTTCGGAACACAATGGACAAACAGTAAACTGTTTTTGTAAGTCTGCCGTACGTACTGGTCGGCCCATCTCCTGCTGTAGGGCGTCAGGGCTGAATGGGTTAATTACGTTACGGATACATCCTCCCAACTCCCCGGAAGGTAACTGAGAGGAAAGAAATACGCAGCACAGGTTGCGCACTTGACAATTTCACTAGACATAGAATAACGAGACTGATGTGTACATTCGTTTGTATTTCCAACTATTTACAAGAGTTACAATTTACTAATTAAAATCTACTGTTTACAATATTATTTACATTACAATACTGCATGATGTCATCTGCATTTGTTTAATGTTTGTACTTAAATGTGACCGGGTACACCCAGCTCTCTTAACCCATCTGATGTAACTTTGTTTTCTTGCATCAAGACTTTTAAGAATTTTACTTGTTTACAAAATATGTTTTGTATGTTTTATTCAGTGGTTTTCCTTCAATGTAAGGTCACACTCGCAAGGTATTGCTTTCAGCGATGCCTGCGTTATTCCGACCCCTCCGGCTTACTTCTAAGACCACTAGGTTTTCAGCGTCTGTTCAGGGGACGCAACCGCGTCAGCCGCCTTGCTGCTTGGTTCTAGCGTGGGTTCCTACAATGGCGATTAGGTGAGCTTGTGTTTGTTGCTCGGCATTCTAAGTCGAATATCTCTTCAATGCCTGCACGGATTGTTTTAAACCAAGATCCGTAAGATTCAGCATGATAGCTACTTTCATTTTCCAATTTATTTCTAGTCCGATCGATTTTGGGTTAAACATTATTTTGGGATTTTGCACCTTTTGCTTCGTCCAGGTCCATGGAATAAAGTCATTGAAAAATTCATAATTAATTATGGCCTTAATTAATCAAGTCAATGTTTGGCACTAGTAAGACTACACTTGCGGCTCTTTTCTTAGTAGCAAACAGCAAGTTTCTAGGTCCTGTAGAATCGGAGCTATAGGCAGAAAACCTAGAGCAAACAAACACAGATTTCAGCTTTCCCGCTCCCTGGAAGCGGACGAGTGGTGCTTTCTTTGCGGCCCGGGCCTGCTGCATATAAAGCCCCTTTCGTAGTGCGCATGCTGTCAAACTCCGCCGTTGCCGGTCCCAAGCCCGGATGAGAAAGGAGGAGGGGAAAAACCTATGTCAAACTACAACCACCACGCTACAATTGTTGAAAACCACGCCAAACTGCTAGTCTCCTATCACTTCTAGTGCCAGTGGGACACAAATTGGAACCAGCAAGCAAGCGCATGCGGTCAGTACCACTCAGCCGTTACCTTGCATCTGACTACTCGCGCCGCTACAACTAGAAAGAACTACAATGTCGACTCCCTGTTAGCTCTGCGCTGTTTCTTCAGTTTTCTTCGCCTCAATAAAGACATGTCACAGCGACCCCTGTCTTCGACGTTGTTGCGTCCCTCATTTCTTGCCTGTTCCTCTACCCGGTTACATAAATTTACTATTTACAATATATATATATATTTTTTTTTTTACAACATTTTTACGCATTCATGCGTACTTCGTCATCAGATATTCATTATGTGTGTGTGTGTGTGTGTGTGAATTTGCGCTTTTTTCACACATTAAGTGCAAAACAACTTCAGCACCAAAAGAATTTCCTACGTCACCAATGACGTCACTCACTGTGCGGTCAAGGCGGTCCGTCGCTGACGCAGTCTCAGGGATATGAGAAACAAAGTTGGACGTCGTTTGCTGGCCGCCGAGTACATGTACACACTGGTTATTCACCTCGCACACTGCAAGGGGCAGAGATCTTCATGTGTCAATGTAACCTGGGAACGCTACAGCGCTCCCAGGCTACATCGACTCATGAAGATCTCTCTGCCCCTATATAGGCGGATTGTGCACCTCTTCTGTGCTCCATGTCGGGATACCACCCTGCCGTTGCATGGTTAAAAGCCAGCATGTCCGTTTTTTAGAATAGCGAGATTTTTCACTTTACAGCTATGAAAATCTCGCTTTTGACTCAAAAATGGACATGCTGTCTTTAGCCAAATAATGGCAGCACTGTGCTCTTCATAACAAGGCCATCACGGTCAGTGCTGTCTCCAGCTGGTTGCCGCATGGGCAACGGTAAGATCATCGTGTCAACAGTTGTCCCTCAGTTGAAATAGCATAGATTCTCATGTGCCCAGCAGCTGCAGGCGTGATGTGAATCTATGCAACGATAGATCCTCATGGAGCCCTAAAAGTCTGCAGAGGTTGATGGAGATCTTTGCCGGCCGCTGGAGGAAGCAAGGTTTGCTGTTGGATTCAGTGCCTGGTGGTGGGGGGGGGGGGGGGGGGGGGGGAGAGGGGTGGGGGGTGGAGACGACACCTCACTATCCTGTTGACTGCTTCTCTGTCAGTCAAGGAAAATGAACACCATCCAACTGCAAGAGGCATAGAACCGCATGAGCCCCGGGGGGGAGGGGGGAGGGGGGGGGGGCATGAGGTTCTACGCCTCTTGCACAACTGATTTCAGTCGTACCCGTTCTTTGAACGGCTTGAACTCTTTGGTCAGCGGTGTTGAATTTTCACTGATTTGAAAATAAATGAATGAATTTTAGTTAACCATTTTAGCCCCGAGTCATTACAGCAGGGGATTGATTGACCATGATAATTCAAGGGTAGTGCCAGATTAGCTTGGCACCTTCAGGCACAACCCTTGAATTATCATGGTCAATCCACCTCCTGCAACTGGTACATAGTCGTTAAGTAACCCTTGGGGCTAAAAGAGTTAACGTCTGTTGACCTCTTGGTGAGTTTATGATTATTTTCAGAAGGCGGGTGAATATTAAGACGAACTTAAACTCACGGCAGCTTGCAGTCACCGGCAGTAAACTAGTGGTTAAAACGAGGACGGCCTCTCTTACGTCGAACCGGAGTGCTCGCCCTGTTTGTAACATTGTGGGGTCAGGTCATGTTACATATTATTCAAATGTGGTAAAAAAAAAAAAAAAATTTAAAATAACTTTTTGCCTTGTTTGAAAATTTGTAGTAGGGCTGAATGTTGGAATTTGCTGGAAATTTCTGGTTAGATAAGAGGAGACATGTTTGGTGCTTTGATTCATACCATCCTGGGCTTATCCAGTGGACAATTGTGGGCCTATGTTGAGTTGCCGCTGCCATAGACGTTATTCACGCGCGGGCACTTCCGGTAGCGAGAACGAGGCGCACCACGCAGACATATGGCTGCCGCAACTGTAGAACTGAGCGAGCGTCTCATAAATCGGTCGGCAAAGTGCATCAAGCAACAGGCACTGCTGTGTTCCTCAGTGTACGAATGACAGCAGATATGATCCTGACGGCCAACTCCCATTTCATTTTGTTCCTAGTGAAAATGTTCCGGAAAACTATGCCGGGGTGTAGAAAATTCGAACGGACCGAGGCCCGTATTTCAAAGTAATGTCAGGCGTCCATCTTTGCCCAGAGTGATCTATCAAACAAAACAAAAAAGAGGAAAACTGATAAATAAAGAGTTTTCATAAACTTTTAGTATAATTATATGGCCCTTTACTGTGCATATATTCATTTGGAGTCTGCCAAGCGCTGGTCTGCAATGCAGTGATCGGTTAACTGTTTTGGGATTTTTGTTGTTGTAAGTTTACTGTTAATTCATGTGTGTTCTTTTTGTGGCCTTAGTATGTGCATTGTGCCATAAGTACAAGGGCTGCAATGCACGTGACAAACATTTTCAACATGAAAAGTACTGACACTATGCAGTATAACAGTGGCAGTGAATAGGTAAACATGTTCGCATGCATGATGCATGTTTCCATCAGTCCCAGGACATATACCTATTTAATCTTGAATGTGTTATTACATCTACCCTAATCAGGACCATGGCCTTAATTAAACTGTATCTCAGGCTGTCACAGGTCTTATTCTATTTGCAAAAAAAAAAAACATGGCTGGTTGGAAACTGAAAGTATCTTTCTTTTGCAATGACACAATTTGAAACATGTGCATCCCATGAAGTACAGTTTAGTTTTTTTCTGATCTTGCAAATAGCATTTGAGAATTTGCAGACTTCTGATCTGTAATAATAAGTACTACAACTCAACCATGTTATTATTACCCCTCTGTCTGTCTGTCTGTCTGTCTGTCTGTCTGTCTGTCTCTCTCTCTGTATCTATCAACTTTATTAGTATCATATTTTATCTTATCAACACATGATAATTATTTATTGATCGGTGATCATTAATTCGGATTCTGTATCATGCTACTTTGATCTGTTATCATATATTCAACTAGCATCGTATTTGCACGTTCGAATATTAATGTGTGCGTGCGTGTGTGTGTGCGTGATTGTCACTGTAACGCATCACTCAAGTAACAGGCATCATGCGTTATCCTTCGCTCGAATATTAATGTGTGCGTGCGTGTGTGTGTGCGTGATTGTCACAGTAACGCATCACTGAGTAACAGGCATCATGCGTTATCCTTGTGTTGCCTTACGTATGGCTGAATGTGTGTATGTATGTGTGTGTGTGTGTATGTGTGTGTGTGTGTGTGTGTGTGTGTGTGTGTGTGTGTGTGTGTGTGTGTGTGTCTGGTGCAACGCATCACTAATGACCGTCTTGCATTACTCTTGCGCTGCATCAGCATCTGGCACACATTAATGCGTGCGTGCGTGATTGTAACGCATAACTCGAGAAACAGTCATCATGCGTTACCTGACTGAATGTGTGTGTGTGTGTGTGTGTGTGTGTGTGTGTGTGTGTGTGTGTGTGCGTGCTTGTAACGTATCGAGCAACGGGTGTCTTATCAGCCATACGTTATGTTTGTGCTGCCTTACAACTAGCTCTATGTGTGTGTACTTGTGAGTGACAGTATGTGTGTGTGTGTGTGTGTGTGTGTGTGTGTGTGAGTTAATATTCTTTCATATAATCTATGATCACTTTTAAGTTTATTTAAATCTAATGTATGCGCACGCGTGAATATGTGTGCGTGTGTGTGTGCGCGTGATTGAGTGAGTTGTGACGGCGCATCACTTGAGTAACAGGCACCATGCCTTACACTGATCTGACTGAATGCCGGCCCATCTCTCTACATCGCCTTGCGATAAACGCGGAACCTCCAATAAACAGACACTTGACTTGGAAGAACTAGTAGCGGTCACCACTCTTCGATGAATCGGCTTGCGTGGCTAGCCTCGTTTGCGATTCAAAATGGCCGCCGCGTGAATAAGGTCTATGGTGATTTGAGGGGCAGGCTGATTTCAGCTGTGGGGCTTGGGTGTGGGGTTGGTAAGGAATCAGGTTCATAGCCAAGAATGAGACTGTCAATGTGCTGTTGTTTTTTTGGTTGGTATTTTGTTCATGGCAAATGTGCAGCTGGTAGGCGGTAGTGTGTTTTAGGGGATTGAAAAATTACTGAGGGGATGACTGGAATTGACTAAGGCTAAGAGACTGGACAGTACGGAAACGGCACTGTGTTCCTTGGCCGTCAGTGTGCGCAAACCACTCTGGTCAGGGAAGTGCAGCGTGCACACTACTCAGAACCGGCCGAGGTGAGAGCAAGTTTGCTTCGCGGCCTCCAGCTGACCGTGGCGCACATTTGTGTACTTCAGTAACTCCGGCATTTAGCCCTGACACCAAGGCAAGACACTGATCGAGCATGATAGATTCAAGGGTGGTGCCAGAATAGCTTGGCGCCATCCCTTGAACTACTCTAGAACTGTAATACAGTCCTTCAGCCGAGGACAACTTCAACTTAAACACAGTGGGGATTTCGGTCCTTGGATAGAATGTGTTAAGTTCAGCATCTCACAGGGGTTACAGCCCTCGATCCGGCTACAAGTTTCATCATGCATACCGGATCGAGGAAGGTAACCAGTGTGCACCTGAGCTCCGCCTTTTCAACTTAATCCGCTGCAGATGCAGTACATTCTAATGTGCACCTGCAGCCTGGAAGGTGAATTAGAGGCTCGGAGCTAGACCTTTGACTCTTGCCCAATGCGCAAAAGGCCACCGGGCCGACGACGTCGGCCCGATGGCCTTTTGCGCACTGGGTGACTAAACTTGAAACAACAAGCGCTGGAATGCTGCAGTGCGGCCAGAGAAGGTGCTGTTGCGTTCACTTCAGTATCAAATTTGTTCAGTTTTGTGTGTGCCGGCCGGATTTTTTTTTTTTTTTTTTTTTTTTTAAGGGCAGCTTTGACCGCCAGCAAGCGGCACAAAGTCCACAGGCCGACGACAGTCTGCTGTCCGGCGTCAGTTGGTCCGCGCTCGTCACAGCGGTCTGAGCCGCACGGGACACTTCAAACAGAATGAGACGACGGCACTAGACCGCGTCGGCACGAGGATCTTGCGCTTATTTGGCCGATTGTGTTTATGTATGTCTAATGACTGCCACTGACCCGGCAGAAACTCTTACGAAAAAAATAGCGCATTACTGACACCAGCAAGATCCGGTTTTGGCCGGAAGAACACTTTGTTTTCCGGCCTCGACTACGCGTCGGTGGGCTCCTTTCGGAGCTAAAGTTATCGGCCGCGCAGTGTGTGTGTGTGTGTGTGTGTGTCAGGGCCGTGTGTGTGTGTGTGTGTCGTGTGTGTGTGTGTGTGTGTGTGTGTGTGTGTGCGCGTGTGTGTGCGTGTGTGTGTGTGTGTGTGTGTGTGTGTGCGTGTGTGTGTGTGCCGATGTCAAGGGTCCGATTACTTATGTCCTTCAACCCGATATTCGGCTTATGCTCCTAGGGTCAGTTACATGAGCGTGCTTAGTTTTGCGCCAGCCACTTAGGAAGGTGCTCCGCTATAGCGGAGCACCTTGCTTAGTGGCTTGCGCAGGACTGACTAAGCTCACTCATATAACTGCGGGCCCCTCAAACCCTAACTGTAGGTGCTACGTCTTGGAAATACGACTTTTACTGGGCGAAGGACGTTACAGTTCAATAAATAAAGACATAAAAAAATGAGTAGGCGCAACTGACAGCCGAAAATAATCTTGTTGAACTTATCACTACGTATGGAAAACAGCCAACAGGGGTGTCACTGTCAACAGGCATTTGCAAGAAAATCATTAAAACCGTCATGAAATTGTTCAGTGCCCAGAAAAAAATTTGAACTGTAAGAGGTATAGATCCTCATGAGGATATATGCCTCTTGCTGACACCACTTCAGTTAACTCATTCTACCCCAGACACACCACAGCAAGATAAGGCTCGACCATGATAGTTCAAGGGTGATGCCAGAATAGCTTGGCGCCTATGGGCGCCAAGTTATTCTGGCATCACCATTGAACTATCATGGTTGATCTGTATCCTGCACTAGAGTGCAGTCTTCAGTGGACAACGGCAAAATTTGGGGATTTCGGTGTTGGGGTAGAATGAGTTAAATCCATGTTCCTAGGCCAGCTAGGCCTTGTTGATGTTGAATTGACGAAGACTGCAGAAACAGTTTCCGTCATGGGGCACTGAGCGGGTTAAGGTGTGATTTTCGTGCCTGATCCTCATCATATATTTCCTGTGAAGACAAAAAACAAAAACAAAACAAAAAACAAACAAACAAACAAAACCCCAGCAAGGCCATTTTCGCGTAAAGCGAGATTTTCATTGTCCATAATGAAAATCTCGTTCTTGAAAGAAATGGACTTGGGTCGTTTTTGCCTTCACATGGCATATTTGACTTGTAGTTTCAGTTGTTTAAAAATAGTCTGGAAAGAAGCATCTCTATTCCTTCCGCACTTTTCGATTTTTGTACCCATCTCCCTGTAAAACACACAAAACAACAACAAGAACAAACAAACAAACAACAAAACCAAAACTAACTGTACCAATTAATAAGTTGGTACCCCCCCCCCCCCCACACTCCTCCTGTTTGTACAGCTGATCTGCCTGTGCATATACACCCTATTAATTAACCCATTTAACCCCAAGGCCACATTTCCCAAATTTATGAAGTGTCACCTAACAACTACATTACATACCAGTTGCAGGAGATGAATCGACCATGATCATTCAAGGGTAATGCTGCCAGATTAGCTTGGCGCCTGAAGGCGCCAAGCTAATATGGTACTATCCTTGAATGATCATGGTCGAACCAGTCCTGCTACAGTACGTCGGGGCTAAACAGATGAATCATTAACTCAATCATTCGAGAGGCGGCACGTGTCGGAATGAGTTAACGAGTAGTGCCCGTGGATTGACAGAGCCCATATCGCCGAAACCTTGACCATGTTGACTATAATCAGCCTAACTCACTCACTCACCTTCTGAGTCCGCCTAAGCGTCCAGATCGGCGCGACCTTTTCCCATCCACGACCTCTGAGTAAAACCTTACATCAGCAAAAGTCGCAGAGTCTTATGCACCCCTGTAATATGCACGGGCTCATGAGAATCTATGCCTGTTGTTAACATCATCGGACCTATTTTTTCCCCGTCATTCTCGCCTTCTTAAGCGGAGAGTCATCGGTTTCAACTTAAGAATGTGACCGTTTGAGGATCAACACCGTATTGGCCAGCTCGTCATAAGTTCTACGAGGTCGAGCAAAATCAGCAGCGTGCAACTCCGTCTGCAAGAGGCAATGATCCTCACAAGCTTTGGGGCTCATGAGGATCAATCTCTCTTGCTGCCGTGCTACAGTTGCTTTAAATCTGTGTTCCTTGGATGAGCTAGAGTTGAGTCCTACCAGGGTCACATCACGTCTTCCCTTCTGGTTCAAGTCAACAGCAAGTTTGTGTGTCGAGCCAGGCTGAATCTTTTCCCCCAGTGATAGCAGTAGAGCCGCGTCCTGTATCGCTTTGTTTCGCGAAGCCAATTACCAACCTATTCAACTGCCAAACCAATTTGCACTTTGCATTGGCCGGCAGGCACACGCAGTAAATACACGAATACGTTGGTCCAAAACAGGGTCTAAACACGAACTGAGTGCGACATTGTCACTTTAACTCTTAAAACTCCCAGAAATAAATGCGGACTCAGTTCAGTCCATTCGATAGAATGGAAGTTATTTAGTTCTAGGAGTTTTGGAGTTAATGAAAGGATAGGCTGCTAGTGACATTATTTATTCATTATTTTTTAAACTGAAGAATTTACAGATAACTTGTTTTTAAAGTGAAAATTAGCAAACAAACAAACAGAAAAGAACAGGAAAAAAACTAAAGTGACCAAAGCGGCAAAACAAAATGACCTCTCCAGTCCCATGGCATGTTAACCCATATCATACTGAGGCTAAAAGCTTCAAATTTGTACACTGCCATATGCAAGCTACATTATAGATTCCCCTTGGTTTGTATACAAGCTACATTATAGTACTTGCAGATAAGATATAGACCAATTGCTTTAGTTCAAGGGTGGTGCCAGAATAGCTTGGCGCCTACAGGCGCCAAGCTATTCTGGCACTGCCCTTGAACTATTTTAGTCACTCTTATTTCACACCCTGGTTTATTCCGAATGATAAAAGTTAATTTAGCAACAGAACCAAAGCAACACAAAATATATAACCAACCTCACTTATTAGCTATGCTTGTTTTAGTTTTATTTGCATAAATTATTAAATTTAAATATCAGTTAATACTACATGTGCTAGTGTGTGATTGTCTTAATCACTTCTCTAGCCGTAAAAATATCCATGCTTGGAAAGTCCATAAGCGCTCCAGACATCATCAGACATCTTCCTGCAGTTCCTTAACTCCCTGACCGCTACTAACGATACCACACGAACGGTATTGTTAGTAGCAATCAAGGGGTTCACCCGTTTAGGCCCGGCGAACTACAACAGGAGATGGATCGACCATGTTAATTCAAGTGTAGTGCCAGATTAGTTTGGCGCCATCAGGCGACAGGCTAATCTGTCACTACCATTGAATTATCATGGTCGATCCATCTCTTGCAACTGGCACATTGTCGTTGAGCGATATCCCCAAAATTCAGTCTTAGGGTTTAATGGTTTAAGAACAGTTGACAAGATCTTTTTTTAGATTATTTCTGCGTTGGATGACAATCCATCCAGCCAAGGCGCTTCGAATCGCCTCAGATTTTCAACCCCGAGTTCAACAGAGTGTTGGTGTCAAAGACTGAACATGCTTCGGTGTTTACAGGCCCTGCTCAGCAAAATGTCTTTTGGCCGACTTCACCGAGTCACGTCGACCACTGCCGTTGGCTCGGGGCCGGCACCGGCTGTGCCGCGGACCAACAGCGGTCGACGCGGCTCGAGCCGAGGACATTTTGCACACTGGAAGAGCCCCCTTTAACTCATTCTACCCCAGACACACCACAGGAAGATAAGGATCGACCATGATAGTTCAAGGGTGATGCCAGAATAGCTTGGCGCGCCTATGGGCGCCAAGCTATTCTGGCATCACCCTTGAACTATCATGGTCGATCTGTGTCCTGCACTGCAATGCAGTCTTCAGAGGACAGCGGCAAAATTTAAGGATTTCGGTGTTGGGGTAGAATGAGTTAAAGCAGCTGAATCCACTTGTCTACAGGACACACAGATTCCGCGATGCTTCCGACTGACATTGAAGCCGTAGTCGTCTTTGGCACAGTGAGAGAAATCAACCGCATTATTACCCTATACCGAGGAAGCAAAGGCAGGTTGAAGTGTACGCTACAGCTATTTACTGAGAATGTTGCGGGCGCTGCAAAACAACACGTAACTGCCAGCCGACCGCGATGAATACAAGTAGTACTACGTACTGCGTAGAACTTTTAACTCATTCAAGGCTCCCCGCATCAGTACTGCGAAAGTGTCGTCTATCACGGCGTTGCCTCCGGCAACGCTAGACGACACTTCCGCAGCTATTGATGCGGGGCACCTTGAATGAGTTTTAACTGAGTGCTGACTTTTCGTCGTGACTTTTCGTCGTGGCTGCCAACAGACTTCCTCTCTCAGTCGATCAGTAGACGCAAACAATATAAAAAAACGCCGGCGAGACGTACAGAACTCGCTGTTTACTCCTGACACGTTACTGGACTGTGTAAGCAAGAAGAACAGATCCCCGTGAGCCACCAAATCATGATCTGAGGAGGCCCATGAGGGTCTGTGCCCCTCTCGCAGCTGGGCGGTGTCGTTCACCGTAGGATTGTGTTGACGATGTGGGGGCGTTTTTCTCATTGCCCACTCAACACGGCTGCACTGACTGGCGCCCTGCCCGAAACGACAACACATTGTTCTACACACGCATTTGAAAGGAATCCAGATTTAATAACAAAAAAGAAGAAAATGAAGGTGACTGCCATGCGTTTACAATGCAAGTACATTCCAATGAAAGAAGAAGAAGAAAAGCCAACACAACAAAAAAATGCTTGGAACGAATCGGTACAACACGCTTGTGTTGTACCTGGCCATTTTGACCGTGTTTCTTTATTTTTTTTTTTTTTTTCCTTTTCAAGATGTTGGTCGGGATTTTCTGTACACTTTTGAATAGGCGCCGTCACCCAACAGTTGTTATCTTAATGAAAAGTAGGTCAAACTGAATTACCCAGACTTCAACAATTCAGTGGATTCATCCAGCCCACGGTCATCCAAAAGCATACATTCTCGGCATGAGCACATGCAGCTCCTGGGGCTCATGAGAACCTACAGTTCAGTGGCGTAGGAACCAGCACCCAGTTGCAGGAAAATGTTCCAGTCTGGAGCTGCCAAACAACTGTTTAGTCCCACTGCATTGCAGCCAGATTTTTGCGTGGAACTAAAAACAGCTCAAAACAAAGCCACTGGCACTATGACGGGCAGCTACTGGCTATTGAAGTGAAAATTACTTGAAACTCGACCCAGGGTGAGTGGGGTGGGTTGTGGGGTGTGAGGTCGGGGTGCCTCCCCAATGAAAACGTCAGTGGGGAAGGGTGGGGGTGGGGGTCGTCGGCGCCGAGTATCCTCTGCTCCCCTCCCCCGAATATGTGTTGGAGAAAGAAATTATTATTAGTGGTATTTATATGGCGCATTTCTCATATTTATAATATAACTCAATGCGCAGTATGTAGCCGCGAACTGAACCCAACAAGCACGAGAAATAGCGGATTTTGTTTTTCATGACTTATTTTTCGGAGGTTTGACTGCCCCCCCCCCCCCCACACACACACACAGAGTACTTATTCACAGACTAACCCGTTCGGTACCAGCTAAAGCAGACTGCGTTTCTGAACTCTTCGTTAAATTCAACACAAAAATACCATAGCCTATTTTTCCAGGAACATGGATTCAAAGTGGTGCCAGCAAGAGGCACAGATCCTCATGAGCCCCCGCGACTGCGGGGGCTCATGAGGATCTGTACCTCTTGCAGTCAGATGTCGGTTCAGATTTTGTCGGCACTGAATGGGTTAAAGAGTACGACTGTTACGAGGGCGGCATCCCGCACTGTCAGGGGGATATCGACAGCCACTGAAACGGTCCCACGGGGCGCAACCTACTGTTTTTGACTTGATTCTGATGTAGTAAAAAAAAAAAAAAAAAAAAATGTGTTGCAGAAATAAAATGAGGTACTCACGAAGGCCGGAACAGAAATGATGTGTCTGACTGCGTGTCCTGCATAATTATTCACTGCCGGATTCCTCATTGTTTGTTGCATTGTTTGTTGAGTAAACAATCGCTGTAAATCAGTTTGAATAACTTGAAATAATGACGTCTCTCCGTCCAAACTGTCAGGTGAGTAAAGTGTGTCCGGATACATGCATGATTATTCGGTTACCACGTGACACTAGCCTGCGTCAGTCTATATCCCGCGCTTTCTATAAACGGTTGTTTATGTCTTAAATGAGACATTCAATTACAATATGCTCGGAGGCTCTCTTAGCCACCCCTTTAAGAAAGTATCTCGCCAAGTTTCAAGCTTGTGTGTACAGAAATATGGGAGATTCTCTTGTTTACATATATAATACGCACATACATAATACGCACATAAGGCGCTTCGTGCCAAATGTACTTCAAGTTCAGCAGCAAGGTTAGAGTAACTAGACATGACGTAATTTTTATCTTGTTACTTTAATTGTGAGAGGTTTAGGCCTGCCCGCCTTTGACATCATGGATATGCTATTAAATTCGCCCCACCGCAACACGTCCTAAAAAGTCCCTACTTTAAACAGAAGGGACTGAAAAACGGATTCAATAGCTGCCGAAGTGTCGTATAGCGGCAACGCTATATGACACTTTCGCAGCTGTTGATGCGGGGAGCATTGACCGAGTCAATTTGTGTGTGTTTGTATGTGTGTGTGTGTGTGTGTGTGTGTGTGTGTGTGTGTGTGTGTGTGTGTGTTGTTGTTGTTGTTGTTGTTGTTATGCGCAGAACACAAACGTTTGCGGGTCTGTTATTTTGGACGACCTTACGAACAAAATCACAGACCAGCACACTAAACAGAAATCAAAACCAGAGAGGTGCATGATGACTGCCAAGCGCGTAACTGACACGAAATGCCAAGAAAATGCCAATAAAGAAAGAAACACGCTTAGAAAAGACAACAGAGCACGTGTTTCGACGGCAAAAAAACACACACAAAAAACCCCAGTGGATTAAAAGAGCCCAGACAAACATGCGATATCGCATGTTTGTCCGGGCTTTTAATCCACTGTTTGTGTCAACAGACGCGGCACAAATTTAGACCGCCTTCTGGTTTCCGGATATCGCCTATTACGACACACAGTTCATGAACATGACCCATTCACCCCCGACGCCCTACAGCAGGCGATGGGTCGACCACGATAATTCAAGGGTCGTGCCAGATGAGCTTGGCGCCATCAGGCGCCAAGCTCATCTGGCACGACCCTTGAATTATCGTGGTCGATCCATCGCCTGCAACTGGTACACAATCGTTAGGCGACACCTCCAAAATGTGGCCGTGGGGCAAAATGAGATAATAATATCCAGACCACAATATTGTTTTGTAATTGTTCTTCCTACGAATGAGGATCTACGCCCTCTTGGAGATGGTTGTAGTGTTGTCTATGGTTATGGTAGAAGTTGTGAATTCGCTCTTCCGTTCGTTGTTAGGCGTCGTTCGTTGTAAACAAAAACCCACTATTGTTTCTTTGTTGTTGTTGTTGTTATTTCCTTTGCAACTGCCGAGAATAGAATGCTGCTGCTGTGCTTTGGCCTACTTATCTTTCTTTTGCGAGATGTATCCGTCTCAGTCGCCGCAGACAGATAAAGCAGTGCATTGTACACTGACGAGCAAAAGAAATGCGACATTTTTGGAATCCGATCGGAAACACGTTCGTGTTTCCTATGATTCCAAAAATGTCGCATTTCTTTTGCTCGTCTGTATACAACATATTTCTTGTCTGTATGTGAATTGTTGGGAAAAGGGGTTAACCCCCAAACTGAATAAATTGTGTTGTAATTGTCCTCTCCCAGCGTGTTTCTTTGTTAGTTGTGATTTTCTTTACACACACAGATAAAACAACTGATACACTGATAAGCGGGTCATATTTCGCCCAATCCGACAAACTGTTTACCACGAGGGACTCGAGATATATATATATATGATCATGATCTATCGGTCTAACGAGGGGTTCTGGAACCGAGCCAGTCTGGTGTTTGTGTCTGCTAACTCTTTCATGTGGAGTGACAACTGCGAGGAAATAAAACAGACAATGACTGACAGGTCTGCCGCCATTATATGGCCAAAAGCCGGCAAGTCCATTTTGAGAAAAGCGCGATTTTCATTGCTAAAGCTGCAGGATTAGCTTGATGACGCTTTTTAATGCCGCCGCCAAGCCAGCTGTTCTTCCCCGGAAAGGCAAGAGACTAAGTCCATTAATTGAATTCAAAGGCGATCCCCATTGTCCTACACTAAAAATATCGCCTTTCATACAAAATGGACCTAATGTTTTTTAGCTACTCTCTTTTCGCGACGCAGTATGCGTGGATTTTCATGATCTCATGCAGCATGTAATCATGTGATGTAAATTAACCCCCTCCCTGCCAGTGAGCGCGAGCTGTGTTCTGAGTCATTTTTGAAATCATGGTAAATTCAACGCCCCGAGAAGCCTATCTGTGCAAGGACTCGTGAACACGGATACACAATTTGGCCAGCAAGAGACAACTGCGGGGGCTCATTGCATAGTATAGAAAAACAAATTGTTTGTGTTTACTTTTTCTCTGCAGCGAAGGGGTTAAGATTCATAGCTTTGCATACAATCTAGTTACGGACAAGGTAATCGAACGCCACCTCAGTTTTTAATCTGCATAAACGACATGCCGTTGTGCAATGCGATTTTTATACTACAGTGGACGGTTCATGCAAGTTCATCGGCCAAGGAGATCCAAGGAACGTGTATACAACGCACAAACTTTGCACATTTCTGCGGCATGAGACGATCGAACGCATTTCACTTGTTTTGCCTGCAACACAAACAATTTGTTTTTCTACACTATGCAAGATTCATGCGGCAACCTCTGGAGCAAGGAGCGTGCGTAAAATAATTAAAAGTTACAACTACGACGATGTAACGGATTGCACTTTAATTCTAGCCCAACTTGAAACATTAACATGTTGTTTATACCAGTAGAACCCGCTTTTAGCGACCACCTTTTCGTTTCAAGCGACCACCTTTACAAGAGATCCCTTGTCGTCATTTAGGTAGTTACAGACTTATTAAATGACAGGTGACACCTTTTGCCCTTCGGATGCTTCTCTTGAGAGACGACCCGGCATTTCTGACGGGGGTTGCTCAAACAGGTTTTATGGTATCATACTGCAGGTTTCATGCAAGTTATAGGGCAAAAAACGTGCACAGAATCACTAAACGGTTCTAGTTTTTACCGTGTGTACGACGACGATCGAACCGGCGAATCGGCACTGCGGCTTCAGTGTTTCCTGCTGGCACAAAACAACATGTTGTTTCATGTGCCACGCCGCCAGGCGGGTTCTTGCAACCTCGGATTTGCCCTGCACCGGCACATAATCTCCAGTTTCAAACTCTTGAACCGTTACATGCAATCTTTCTCCCATAATCCCTTTCTGTTCCATATGCAAAGTGTGACCTACATGAGTTGTGGAATCGCCGTCTGCTAAGTACGCATATGAAAATCACTGAAGTGGTAAGAGACTCTCAGTGATCGAGAACAGGACAGTCGCAGGTGATGGCCGGATCGACCGTGACAGCTTAAGGGTAGCGCCTGATTAGCTTGGCGCCTTTACAGGCGCCAAGTTAATCAGGCGCTGCCCTTAAGGCAAGGCTGAGCTAGTCATGCTAATTATGCCCTATATACCTTTGTTCCACCACGGTCGATCCAATATGGCGTTGAAATGGGAAGAGTTATTGCGCGTACGGTCTGTTTTTCTCGCTAATAATTACTTGCTGCAGGTTCTGGGATACAACAGGATCGACATTGCTGCGCTCTGCCGCTGTACTCTGACAATAGGATCGAAAGGTTCAGCGACACCGGCATTCAGTCGTAAATCAAGAGTTTTATCTTATCTTTCCTATACGTGCATGTTGGCTTTAACCCCACGCACGTATTTCCCAAATTTTGGAGGCGTCATCTAACGACTATGCACCTGTTGCAGGAGATGGATCAACCATGGTAATTCAAGGTAGTGCAAGTTGGCGCCGACAGGCGCCAAGCTAATCCGCTGGCCACTAACCTTGAACAATTATCATAGTCGATCCCATCTCCTGCTGTAGTGTGTCAGGGCTGAATGGGTTAATACATGAACCAAAACAAAAAACAAAAACAAAACAGGGACGCGATTAAATATGTTTACAAAACTGTAATGTTTATCTTTGACAAGGGCGGATCCGAGGTGGGTTGCGGGGTAGGGGGTGGGCATTACATGTTTAAGGGTTTCCAGGAATTCCGCACGACCCCCCCCCCCCCCCTCATAAAAAAAAAAAAAAAAAAAAAAAAACAACTTTCAAATTGTTTATCAATGCCCATTTTTGGAGTTCGGAACCCCTCCCTGCTGCAAATGTACCGGGCAGAGGTAGCCCCCCCCCCCCCCCCCCCCCCGCCCCGCCTATTTGATTTATCCGGCAGTGGGGAAGCAAGGTTTGCCATCCCAGTGGGGGCCTTTTGTGTTACGCTGAGCGTACAAAAAAATAAGTTCCCCGGTTCACCCCCCCCCCCCTCCCCATTGAGGTAACTGATCCACGCCTGTTAGACTTTTATATTTATGTCTCTTTGTTTTGACAGTGATGTGACAGAGAAATCCAGCAACAGACTATCAACAGAATATTGCCGTGTCAGTTTGTACTTCTGTCACTTTAACTGATATTGCCTTTGTTTTAACGTTCAAGCCCACGCTGTATTAGACACTGGTGATGTCGCAGTTCAAACTCATCAGTTTGTCGTCAGCAGCAAATGTATTGGCAAACTGTCATTGGCGGATTTTTATTTTTTTATTTTAAGGATGCATTTTCAGACGCAAGAAAGAGGTCGCAAGCATTCTTACTAGCCAAATGCCGGCGATACAGCGTGCTGGGCGTAACGGGTCAGGGCGTCTTGCAAAGCAAGACAAATTCCGCTCAGGGTCTGTGTTTGTGTACATGGAAAAATAAATATCTGGTTAACCCCTTGACTGCTACTGACGATACCGCTCGTCGAGCGGTATCGTCAGCAGCAGTCAATGGGTTAATGTTGACGTTCGTGGAAAACACCTCAAAGCAGATAAGAGGGTAGACGTGCTTGGAAGTATTGAAACGAATGCGTGACACAGGCTGCCTACGTGACCCAAACAACTCTACACCAACTTATATCAGAGGCATAGATCCTCATAAGCCCCCCCCCCCGAGACTGCGGGAGGGGGGGGGTCATGAGGATCTATGCCTTGCCAGTGCGGGCTTCACTACACACAGGCCTGTGTTTCTCAGGCAGAGCAGGGTTTTAGGGTTTTTATCTGCTACTTGTCCCAAAGGCAGATGGACGTGACTTGGGACACGCGTCGGCCGGCCGCCTCATCGGCAAAATACCAATCGGTAATTTCAGTGGAGAGCGCCTCCGCCGTTTGAGGACAAGAGACGCCGGTGCAAGTGCGTGAAAATGAAGGGGGCCAAAATCTCTGGCAAATGGGAGACATACGTCATGAGCCCCTGCAGTTGCAGGGGCTCATGAGAATTTATGCCTCTTGAAGATAAAACTGAGAAAGTTTGCTTGAAAGATTAGCTTAAGCAAAACTGAATTACTTCAATCAAGGATCGTAGCGTATATCTTTGCTTGAAGTTCAAGTGGGCACTATAATAAAAAAATTTAAAAAGCAATGGAGACTTAGCTCGATGACCACTTCAGGGTCCCATGAGGGCCTATGTCCCTGGCAAACGGGAAAATAGCTAGTCTGACAAATTTGAAGGGCAGGATAAAAATACACGTACTACAGTCAAACTGGCGTACCGACGACTGTTCGATAACCTCTGCATAATCTGCGGCCCGCCGGCACTAAGAGGTGCCGCAAATCTCTATTGACTAGGTTGCGGAGGCCCATGACAATCTATGCCCCTAGCAAATGAGATGATTTTGCCGCAGCAGTTTTATATAGACGGTCCATGCCGTTACGCTAATAGTAGTCTGTGCATGATTGTATTGCGCAAGGTCAGTGCTATATACGGGACAGGACGCGAGTTCTGTCAACGCCGTGTTGACAACGTGAGTCGGTCGGCCTTTCGCACACAGAGACATTATCATTACCATTGACTGACTGAAATGTGGAGCAAACATAAACGACAGCTAGTCTATTTTTGTCGTTGTGTACGATCAAATGGAAGCGTTCCATTTTAACCCCTTCCCCTCCGGAACACAGAGATGGGGGTGGGGGACACGACGAATTCACGATTCAGTTTGCGGTTCCGTGAGAAATCACCGCAAAGTCAAAATACTAGTCGTAGCATTCACGTTTTAACCCATTTAACCCCACGGCCGCATTTCTCCAATTTCGGAAGCGTTACTTATCGAGTATGTAGGCCTACCGGCAATAGGCGATGGGTTGACCATGGGGCGGTCCGTGGCGCAGTGGTTAAGGCGCCTGCCACCAATGCTAAAGGTGCGAGGTTCGATTCCGGGTTCCGGCGTCGGATTTTTCTCCTCTAGTAAGTGTCACCGTTAATTCGGGCGGACCGTCGGGGGTTCTTTCTCCGGGTACTCCGGCTCTTCCTCCCCCTCCACTTTGGTATCAGTTTCAGCCAACTTTATAAAATTTCAAATACAAAACGATTTCCAAACTACCGTCAGTAGCTCGCTTGAGCTTGCCCTTAGCACCACGTGAATGTTCTGTGTTTACGTACAGTGTGTGAGTGAATGCGTGTGATTCACGTGAGCGTGCTTGTTGGGTTCAGTTCGCGGCTACATTCTGCGCATTGAGTTATATTATAAATATGAGAAATGCGCCATATAAATGCTATGCATTATTATTATAATTCAAGGGTAGTGCCAGATTAGCTTGGCGCCTGAAGGCACAGGCACATGATTGGGGACAGTTTGGAAGATAGGCATTGTTATGCCTAAAACTTTTTATCCTGAATAAAAACCTTTCATCATCATGGTCATTCCATCGCCTGATGTAGGGCGTCGGGGCTAAATGGGTTAAAATGAAAAGAGACGGTAAGGACAGGGGGTGAAGGTTTCTTAACCTCTTCAAGTACACTGGCGAAACTCGAACAACGGGAGAAGAGAAGGCTGTGAAGGCACGGATACTCATCGTCCTTGTCAACTGACCGAAAAGTCGAACGACCAACGCCCCCGCCCCCCCCCCTCCCCCTAAAAAAGAACAAACAAAACAAACAAAACAAAAACCAAACAACAAAAAAACTCGCAAAAAATATAACAAAAAAACCAACAAACAAACAACAAAACAAAAAAACCGACAAAACAAAACAAAACCCATACCCCCCCCCCCCCTCAAACCCCCCTAAAAAAAAACAAACAAAAAAAAAAAACAAAACAAAAAAAACCACAAAAAAACAACAACAAAAAACAACCCCAAACAAACAACAAAAAATAAAAAAAAACAGCAACAAACAAACAAAAAACAACAAAACAAACCCAACCAAACAAACAACAGAGCAACACAGAAAAGAAACAAAACAACAACAAAACAGCTTTCAGAAATTTGTCCGAAATTTCACTGTAGACTGCAGAGAATAACACAAAGAAGAAAGAGATACGGTTAGAAAAGACAGCTACAACACAATTTAACCCTTTGGGTGTCAGTAGGGGTTTTAGTCGCGATGATTTCTACAGGAATCATCGCGACTAAAACCGCTACCGACACCCAAAGGGTTAACAAAATTGTGTTGTAACTGTCTTTTGTAAGCGTGTCTCTTTACTCTTCGTTGGGTTATAATGATTCTCTGCATTTTGCACGCTTGGCAGTAGTCTCTTTTTGGTCAGGATTTTACTGAAGACTGCTAACACCTCATTAACAATGGTGAGGAAAAGAAATTAAAAAAAATGTAAAAATATCCGTGTAGCATATTTGATCATTTATCCCCCACGAACACTGACCTACTGACTTGTACAACCTTGCCTAACAAACAGCCGACCCAGTCCGCCCACAAGGTTTATTTCCGTCGCGTCTGTTTTGGGATTCATCCGTTCAATTTAGCGACATTTTTGCCCGGGCCTGCTAAAAATTCTTTGGCCAAGGGGGGAAATTGCAAATGGCGACACAGCCTAGTACATTTTCACCCCTTCACTGACACTATCCAGAAAATGTGATCACAGCCAACTTCAAGAGACATATATCTCCATGGGCCTCCGAATGAACCGGCATCTGCTCTGTAACTGCAGGCAGTGAGTCATTTTGTGAGAAAAGAGATATTTTAAAATTGTAATACAAGGAAAATCTTGAAATCCATACCAAAATGGTGACTGACAAGCGTGTAAAATGCAATTTTATTTAACCCATAAATCCCTGAAAGACTACGACAGGATGTCGATCGACCATGATATTTCAAGGTTCAAGTGGTGTCAGAATAGAGGCGCCAAGCTATTCTGACACCAACGGCCTTGAAATATCATGGCCGATCTGTCTCACCAGAAATGTGATATAGACCTCAGAGGATATCTACAAAAATGTGACAATTTCGTCCTCAGAGTGTAAGGAGTTAAATTGTGTTGTAACCGTCTTTGCTTAGCGTGTTTCTTTCTTCGTTGGGTTCTTCTCTAATGAAAACAAATCTTGTCACTTTAGACCAGAATTAACTCACTGTCTTTTGCCTTCACAGAAAAAAAGTGACCACCAATAAACTGTAAGAGGCAGACATCATCCTTTGGGGTGGGGGTGGGTGGGTGGGTGGGGGAGGGTGGGGATAAAATAAGCCAAAGTAAGCCGCTAGGACTATAACAGGCAGGTGTTGGTTATTGAAGATTACGTGCAATTCGACCAAGGCTCTTTAGTTGTCAACTCTACAATCATGTCGGATTCCAGAGATGGCCTTAGTCACCTGCTCGGCGTTAAACCCAAATAAGTAATACGACGATTCCAGAAACACAGCTTCTGACCAGTGGGAATGAAGGGGTTAATTTCTAGCATATTTGGCCTTCCATATATAATGTGGACACCATAAAAGTAGAGCCAAAATAAAATGGCATTTTCCACAATTAGTCCAAACCCGACACCCGACAGGCCAAAGTTACCCGGTCCGACGTCAGCCGCAGTTGTCCCGCGCACATATGTGCGCGGGCCAACTGCGGCCGACGTCGGACCGGTGGTTTATCGCTTACTGTGATCTTGCCCGAAGCTGTGAGACGATGTCAAGTTACTAGGACATAATTATTCCGTGGCCTAGACTCGGCGAAGATCGTCAGAAGTTCAGAGGCTGAATACGTGGGTCTGGTCGACTTGTGTGATGGTCTGTGATTTTGAATTTTGTGCCCGAGGGCTTAGGGGAAGAGAATTACAATACTCTGTGTCAGACGTCTCGAAAATATATTTTTAACGTCGAGTTTGTGTACTTCTGATCATCATCATCATCATCATCAGTCCCTTGCCCGAACTGGGCGTTGGGGGGACTGAGAGGCAGCAGCAACAGACAGTGCTCTCTTCTGATAGTTTGTACTATTTCGCATCTCTGCCTAGAGGTGTTTGTTTCCTCCCCCAGATTTTATAATCTCCCACCCCACCACACTCCCTCCATCATGATCTGTCTCTACACACACTGTGAAACAATGACACACACCATCCACACCTCCCCCCCCCCCCCAACACACCTAATCCCCCCCCAAAAAAAAAAACAACAAAAAAACAAACAACCAATACAACCAAGAGGTTTTCAGTCTATCTTATATATACTGCTGAGCAAAAGAAATGCGACATTTTTTGAATCATCGGAAACACCAAAATGTCGCATTTCTTTTGCTCGGCAGTATAGATCCGGCTATAGATGTACCTATATGATAAACGCCATACGTTTTGTATTCTTGGACACTGTACTGATATATTGTATAATAAGCAAATGTACATTCATGAATTTGCTCGGTATCTCTCCTTCTCAAAAGCATTGCAGACCAAGAAGATACAATCTGGACACCTGCATTTGTCAAAACGTAAATGCAAAATGTGCTCAAACGGCCACATTAACTCCTTATGGGCATTAGCAATGACTGAAATACAAATTACACACACACACACACACACACACACACACACACACACACACACACACACACACACACACACACACACACACACATCTAAAAACAGGACACTCAACAAGCTTTTACCTGTTTTATTGTATTCCCTCCATCTATTCACAACAAGGGGAAGTCGGTTAACAAAGTTAAACATCTGTTCAATATACAACAATTATAATACTCCTATTGAACACTCTCACTTCTAGAACCAAACGCTTGTGTAGTTCACTCTTAGAACTGTCTTCTCAACACTACACACAAGTTGCTAGAGTCAGCTCGACCAAGACTGCTCAAACATAGTGCCTGATTAGCTTGGCGCCTAAGGCCAGCGCCAAGCAAATAAGGCACTACCCTTGAGCTATCGTGGTCGATCCATCTCACGCGGTTGGTCCCAAGATGGTAAAAGTGAAAGAGACTACCTCCTATTTTAATGCACACTTTGAGCTGTGTGAAGCTTATTCAAACACCAAAAAAACAAACAAACAAACAAAAAAAAACCCTAACAAAAAAATCTTACTGTTTACCACATGAAAGTATCTGTACAATGATGAAGTATTCTGTGCAAGAATGTGCTCAGTGGAAAAACCTACAGAACCCCAAACTCTGAACTATTGTTAGTTTACCATGTTCACATCTGCAATTCTCTGTTCTATTTTAAAAATATCTGGAAAAGAACAAAATGGACCATACTCGCACATACACTTTTTAGTGAACCAAAGCGAGGCTAGCTTTACAGCATTTCCGCTACAGCTGATGAAATCATAACACACAAAAATATTATAATTATTATCTTTTAAAGAAATGATAATCGTTTTTATATAATTATCCTGTTATTTCACGGCATATAATTGTCCTCCAATTTATCACATTTTGGTCTTAGTAATAGAACAAATGCTTCCCATACTGGCCTCATTTTAAACACAGAGCCAAGTGAATATGGTCCACTAACTACACAATAACAGTGAAAGGTACACACTCACTTCAAACATCAATATTCTGCCATGTGACTGTGGTCTACTGTCTAAACAATAACAGTGTTAAGTACGCACAAATATTCACACAGTAAACACAACTAACATATGATAATTTCCTGCATAGATTGGTGTGCCTGATAGGAAGGCGGGTTGTGATAGTTTAAACATAATACCAGTACAATAGCTCGGGTTTTAACCATAACAGATTGTTAAAATCTACATCATTTTTTTTCCGCTGGTTTTTTATATTCAACTTTCACGGTTTCTGACTGTAAGGTCAAAATTCTAAGATCAGCACACATGACAGTGTGTACTAAAATGACACACTATCAACACATCTATCACAGTCTTGCGAAAAGGGACAGAAGAATAGGAAGTAAAGCTGCAAAGAACAAAGAGAAGGCTCTTTTTAAACAAAATTAATGCTGTTACACATATATTTACTGTATTTTCACTGTTAATGTACTTTGATCTGTTCAGAAAAAAATTAAGATGCTGACAACTGAAACCGAAGATTACACTGGTTTAAGATTATTCAATTTTGTACTGTCGATTATTTTCTCAATTAATCTAATGTTAATCTGACAACAGTGCAAGAAAATACTGTCCACTGTGCGTTATTACCAGCACAATGCTAATGACCACAAAGAAAAAGCAAATAAGCAAATGACACATATGAAGTAATACAAAGATTAATTTAAAATGATTGTGCTTTATACACGTAAAATTGCAAAAAAATACACCTGCAAACCATAAGCAAAATTATGCAAGACTCATTGACAAGTAAGCACAATTACAGAAGCATTTTATTTAAAATATTGAGCCACAAGGTCAAATTCCCGTATCTTAAGAACATAACACTGCAGGAGACAAATCGTACCCGATAGTTCAAGGACTGTGCCAAACTAAAATGACCTCTAGAAGACAAAGCTATTTTGGCACCATTCTTGATCTATCCTAGTTCATCAAAATATCTTGTTGTGCCAGGGCCGATAAACATATCAATCAAAGCACAGTTATGGCCAGGTAAAAAACACACAAAAAGCGAACAAAACAAAACAAAACATTAAAAAAAACCTAAACCATCATGTCTTTTGACACACACAGTGGATTAAAAGCCATGACAAACTTGTGATATCACTGTCAACACTTTGGCCGTCTGTAGCGTTTTTTGTTGCGATAATTCCTGTTGGATTGTAGGAATCATGGCAAAAACGGCTACCGACAGCCAAAGAATTAACCTACTGTTTTCGTCAAAACGTGACTTACTTATGATTTCCGAACGTCCTTAAGAAATAAAGACAGATGAGATATATGCACTATGGAATGTCATACTGGTTCTCTTGTGCAGTTGCAGGTGGGGTGGTTAGACTTGAGGTAAGGGGTAGGATGAGATGGGTTGGGTGGTTGGTGGAGTGTGTGTGGATGTGTGTGTTGGCGACGGCTCAAGGGTTGGGGTGTTGGGAATTTAGAGAGAGGAAGCTGATGATGAAAGGTGGAAAGAATCTGTAAGTCAGAGATCATACGTCACACAGGCTGCATATCCGCGAGATTATCCACATGAAATAACTGCAGACAAACAGCAGACTAGCAGCAGATCAACTGCACAAAGCCACACAAGAAAGTTGTGTGAACAATAGTCTGTCCGCAATACAACATCCTGATGTCGACCAACTAGATCTAGCCGAAAAAAACTATAGACGTAGTAAATGAAAACTACAGTCTGGAAGAATGAACTAAGACAACAACAAAACCTAATCTATATAGGTGCCTTTATAAAATTTAGCAAACGACCCTTTTAAATCGTGATCTAACGTACCTACATTTGAGGATACTAGCGACAATATTTTAAAAGATGCTATGCATACAATTTTACAAATTAGCAATTCAATGCCAAAAGCATGATCCAAAGTGCACATATACTTAGTATACTATGTACTTAGTATACTACAACTGCTACAACAACACTGACCCATTTAGCCTCAGAACACTACAGCGGGCAATGGATCAACCATGATAATTCAAAGGTAGTGCCAGATTAGCTTGGCGCCTGATGGCGCCAAGCTAATCCTGCACTACCCTTGAATTATCATGGTCAATCCATCAACTGCAACTATTCAATAGGTGATGCGACAAAACTTCTGGAAATATGGCTGTGGGGTTAAAGGGCTTACAGACAAAATGATATTTTCAATATGGAGTAGGTACATATACCAGTATTTAAATGCTGCTGAGGGTTTTCTTCCCTGTGTGGTAACAGTGATAATAGTGTACAGTTATGTGTGCTGGTCTGTGATTTTGGACTTTGCAGCCCAAGGCTTATAAGGCCAAGAAACACGGACCAGAACACAATACATTCTAGCATGGTAGACTGAAAGAAAACAGCAGTATACAAACCTGCCAAAGACAGTGAACTTGCTACCTATATGTACATTGAAGTCTGTACAGATCTCTCATCCATGTAAGTTTTGCTTCTTATTTACATACATATTTGACAAAGCTAACCAAAATCTGATCACAGATGATCACAAAAAGGACATGAAATGAATGAATGGCAAACAAGGTAACATAATTTGATAAACATGAAATTACGATGAAAGACCTTTAAAAAAAAATCCACCTCAACCGTATGAGTTTTCCACAGTTACCAAATTCCAAAAGATTGGTTGGTTGGTTGTACATTGCTTAACGTCCTGACAGCAACAAGACTTTCTCAGAACGTGCCTGCACTGCTTGTGAAAAAAAAAAAACCAAACAGAATATTGAATGTATGTCACCAGCTGGTCTAATACACTAAATAAAACTAAGACCATTTAGCAACACACATCCAATATCAAGAGCTACAGGCAGCGCAGACAGTTGGGAGAGTTTAAAAAAGGAAAATGCAGGTGAATGGGACACACATGCCCCAAAATAGACAAATCCCAAAAGATAAAGGTTTCTTCAAGTTCCAAGACATTACCACAAAACCTCTCTTTCTCTCTCTCTCTGTGTGTGTATGTATGTATGTGTGTGTGTGTGTGTGTGTGTGTGTGTGTGTGTGTGTGTGTGTGTGTGTGTGTGTGTGTGTGTGTGCGTGTGAATGGTCCCAAATACATGTACAAGCAGCAATTTAACTTTACAGAAAATGAGAAAAAACGTGACTGAATTCTGTAATGGTGAAAATCAAACTCCGGGGACTACAATCATGAAAGTTTACACCCACCAGCATGCTTGCAAGTCTGATCATACATCACACATACAGTACAATGTAATCACAACTAAGTCTTTGTTTGAACGTGAATGCACAATGAACACGACCACAACTGAAGTGCACACAAAGTCTCTCTGTTCTCTCAAATCACAGTACTCTCTGTCCTTGAAGATGCACCAGCCGCTTACCATATACAAAATGCACACTACTGAAACTACAAACGCATGGTATGGAGGGGATGGACTGGAGGGGGAAATGAATGCCTCCAGTAGCTCGGAGGGATTTGACTACAACGAATTTGCTCAAAATACAGCTGAACCTGTGTTGAGTGACCACCCTTATGCGAGATCACCTGTCATTAAAGACCATCATTCAGTTGGCTGTAGCCACCTGAATGATAGTCTTTAATGACAGGTGACACTTTTTGCCCAGGACTTTTCCTGAGCACAGGACTTTTAAGACCATTTTTTGCTCAATGTGGTCGCTAAAAACAGGTTTTACTGTGCGCTGTAAGCAACTGGGGCGGATTCCTTCCAACAGGAGGCAAAGATTCTCATGTGTCCCTGCAGCCGCAGAGGCTCATGAGAATCTATGTCTCTTTGAGACGGCTCCTGAACTGCATTCTTTGCTTTACTATAATGATTTGCTCTGCTTTGATTTGCATTGTTTTTGTAACTGACCTCTACACTGTATGTGTTTGTAACCCACTTACCCCCACCTCACTACAGCAGGAGATGGATCGACCGTGATAATTCAAGGGTAGTGCCAGATTAGCTTGGCGCCATCAGGCGCCAAGCTAATTCGGCACTACCTTTGAATTATCATGGTCAAACCATCTCCATCAGCTGGCACGTAAGCGACACGTCCAAAATAAGGAAATGCGGCACTGGGGTTAAATGGGTTCAACTGAAGGGGTTCGAAGGCAGACGAAAATACACTGTTGGGTCACGTGTAAATCTCTGTGGATGCTGAACACTGTATGCAGAGTCTGGCGACTCAAAGCATAACCCCTTCACTGCCTGTGGTCGCAGACTGTGTCTCTGAAGTCTGTTAACTTTAGAGTCCAAACCAAACAGCCCCAGCCGTCCAAGTAACACGGATACAAAGCGGTGTCAGCAAGAGGCACAGATCCTCATGAGCCCCCGCATCTGCGGGGGCTCATGAGGGTCTGTGCCTCGTGCAGTTGGACTGTGTTCGTTTTGTTCTATGCAGTGAAGGGGTGGCCATGAAGAAGACGCGAACAGACGACCATGACGCGTACGATGATTGCACGCTGAATGTTTGGTACTCGTGTCACACTGGTTGCCTCACTCGACTCGCCGCCGCTGATCGTCGGTAGCGAACCGACGGAGACAACCAGTGTGGAATTGGAGTACGACAATTTACAAACGGAGTCTTGGGGGATTCCAGACGGTGTCCAGTGAACGAGACAGGGTGTGGATGGATGGATGACTATTTTCTATACACTGACGGTTGTTGAGACTGAACGCCTGGCCGTGGTATTACGATAGGTCTTGCGTCTCCTGCTCTATCTGCTGCAGGATCTCTCGCTCGAGGTCGGCGTCGTCAATCTCTCCCGCTCCCCCCACCATTTCGTAGTCCTGCAGTTCTTGCTGTAGCTCTTTCTCCCACTCCGCTACTTCCACCTCTGTCAGATAGAAGAGAAAAAAATCCAACATTTTGACAAGAAATACTCAAAGGACGAAAGAAGCACGCTTAAAATGGTAAAGTACAACGGTTGAAATAAACTGGGTTGTACTTTCCCTTTGTTTCTTTCTTTGCTGGGTACTTCTTTGGAAAGTTACACGTTTGGCAGTCACCTTTTATGTGTCTGAATTTCAACATTTTGAGGAATATGGTAAAGTTTTGAAGTACATAGTCCTCTGACCATGACATGCTGACGATTATACGCCAGTTAAAAGATATGGTTCAAGGGTTGTCCCCTATTAGCTAGGTGCCTTCGGCACCAAGCTTAAATAAGGCACAACCCTTGAACAGATTTGGTCGAGATTGCTCCAAAATCAGGAAAAAAGTCCTTCATCGATTTACGAAATGGATGGAGCATGATAGTCCAAAGGTAATGCCAGGTTAGCTAATCAAAAACTACTCCGTATTAAACTAGTGTGATGTCTAACACTGTGCTAAAGGCATCTGCACGTGCCTCATTAAATAAACATCCCCAATGAGGCACTCTCACTGTACTAAATGTATCATTGCAGAATTAGTGGCAAATGAAAATCTGTGCTGAGTTAAAATTAACCCCCCCCCCCCCCCAAAAAAAAAAAAAAAAAAAAAAAAAAAAAAAAACCCCACAAAAATCAACACCCAAAAACATGCACACTGAAAAATGTAACATTTACGCCGTAAGGATTAGTCTTCACAAAAGTTATGAAAACACGTTTCACGCATAATGTATCTGGCAAATCTCTCCATATGCCAGCTAAGTCGCTGGCAAAAAAGAAAACAGCTTCACCCACACTGCCAAAAGAAGATTACATCGAGCGCTGTACACTAGAAACTCCACGTGCTATTCGTCTTAGAAACGCAGACGTTTCACGCACACCAGCAAGAGGCGTAGATCTTCATGAACCCCCGTGGCTGCGGGGTCGCATGGGGATCTACGCCTCTTGCAGACGCGTGGCCTGTAAATGCCGAGGCTTGCAAAAAGCAAGCTAATGCGCCAAGCTCTTGCCAATCACTTCGTCCGTGAGATTAAAGTTCAAACGGTAGTAAATCCGTGAACCTGCACAAGGCAGCAGATCCTCATGAGCCGGCGTTTACTGACTGCAGGATTAACTCATCCAGCCCGACGCACGTATTGTTCCCAAATTTTGGAGGCGTCATCTAACGACTATGCTCCTGCTGAAGTGTGTCAGGGCTGAATGGGTTATAGCGATCTGCTCCAAGGGCGGGCTTTGATTGATAACACTGGCCGAAACGACGGGTTCTCAATGTTGTCTTGCCTCAGCTAAGACTTCTCTACCCTTCTTTTCACAACCCTTGGACTAGACACTCGTTGTCACCGATGCTTTATTTCTACTGCCCCTCACTCGTGTCGCAGGAACTCGCCTGCGTACAAAGGAGAAGAAGAGCAGAAAAGTCTTTCATTTTTACGACACTGAGTCTACAAAGGTCAAGTTGGCCATTTTGTCCAGCATTATTGGTAAGATAAGATAGTTTATTGCCATATGTTTCCATGTACAAAACAATAATAAAAAAAAATTGGAATTTGTCTTGATGTCAGTTACTAAGACTAAAATCACACACACACACACACACACACACACACACACACACACACACACACACACACACACACACACAACCATGAGAGACACACTTAACCCTTATCGTTTGGAGTCACCAGCGTGTGAAATAAGTTTGACTAAAACAGTTCAAGCGTAGTGCCAGTGAATAGCTTGGCGCCTTAAGGGCGCCAAGCTATCCTGGCACCACCCTTGAACTACAGCCATTGGTCTATATCCTTATCTGTAAGTACTATAATATAGCTTGCATATGGCAGTGTGCAAATTTGAAGCTTTTAGCTTCAGTATGATATGGGTTAAGAACATTTAGAAAAGAGATATTTCGAGCTGTTAACCCTTCATCGTCTGGAGCAACCGTGTCGAATCAACTATACAACTGTGCCCTAAAGAGGCGAGACGTTTTTAAGAAGGAACTTCGCTTCCTGCAAGCACACAGTCGAAGATGATCTCGCATCATCCGAGGATGCTGAGCACTGAATGGAGCAGACGGAGGGGCTCATGAGAATCTATGCCTCTTGCAGATGTTACACTGGACGAGCGAGAGAGCTCGAACGTTTACTTACAATAAAGGCATGTTTAATGTTCAGATGGAGGAGGTAACAAGGCGTTCAGCTTCAGACTGACTCCTTCTACACAAGATATGAGCTAAGCTTAAAAAAAAATATAAAAGTTTTCATCCAAGCTGTTCACAAACCCGAACCAGATGAGGAGAGGATCGTCTTTAGGGGTGAGAAAAGGATGCAGTTTGATTGCGAGCAGATCATGTTTTTAAACTGATGCAATAACTTCACACACACACACACACACACACACACACACACACACACACACACACACACACACACACACACACCTTCATGTTTCCATAAAAAAACCAAGGTGAGGTCCATGACCTACTTGTCGAAAATGCAGCAGTTATCAGCGACTATAAAACCAGTTGCTCTATATTACCGGATTTTTTTTTTAATCGTTCACACGGCCTCAAGGAATACAATACTTCTAGGAAAGTAAGTCCTTTTTTTGTGTTTTGAAAAGCGAGATTTTCATTGTATTACAATGAAAATCTCGCTTTTCACAAAAATGGACTTACTGCGCCCCCCCCCCCCCTTCTTTTTTTCTTTCTTCATTCTTTTTTTAAAGGCAGTACTATTCTGCATACATACTTTTTTTGTAACGCGCTTAGAGCCCACTGCTCCTGCTATTTAGCAGGATATAAATGCTCTTTATTATTATTATTATTATTATTATTCATGTTTCCACACAGCAGCCTTGCAGCTACAATTTTATTTCCGTTGCTGTATTTTAGAAAAATAAATTGCGTTTCCTTAAACATAGCAAAGGGATGACCATGGCTCTGACTCAAAGCCGGCTGAGAAAGCAAGAAGGAAAAAATAAATTCAACAGCGCATCATGAAACGTGTCAGCTTTCTAGACGAGGTGAGAACAATCTATTAGGCGGCAGAGAGGAAATGTGCAACAGCACATCAGGAAATGAGTCAGCTTTCTAGACGAGGTGAGAACAATCTATTAGGCGGCAGAGAGGAAATGTACAAATTCCAGGACAGTTAGTTAGTTAGTAGGGTTTAACCTTTTGGCTGTCGCCAGCGCTTTTTTTTTGTCGCAATGATTCCAAAGGAATCAACGCGACAAAAAGCGCTGCCGACAGCCAAAGGGTTAACACCAAGTAGGCGACTAAGGCCATCCCACGGCGGCAGTAAAATGGGGGGGGGGGGGGGGGGGGGGGGGAATCAAGAAAGACAGAAACGCGTTTCCGAACAAGAATAAAACCTTGTTATTCAGAAACATGTTCGTTTCAGCGATTGTTATTTATTTTTTTGTTGTCTACCGTGGCTTTAGTTCAAGGGTGGTGCCAGAATAGCTTGGCGCCTAGAGGCGCCAAGCTATTCTGGCACCACCCTTGAACTATCTTCGTCTACTTTTGTTACAACAAGGTCGGATATAACAAAATTCGGATATAACAACTCTTTCTCGGACGTCTTTCAGCACTCTTTCTGTGTTACAGCACTCTGTGTTAATTACTTCGACAACAAGAAAAACTGGGTCCCCGGCCGATTTGCTATATCCGGAGTTTACTGTAGTTCGTTTCTGAATCAGAATCTGAAAGACGAAAATACTGCCACCCAGACACACACACACACACACAAAAAAAAAAAGGGGAAAAAAAAGAAGAGAAAAGAAGTGATTACCGAGAGTGTTAAACGCAAAGAAATATCCCAACAGAAACAAACACGATTAGGAAGGCCAAGTACTCGGGGCTCATGAGGATCTATGCCTCTTGCATCTGGGCAGTGCCTGTCGTGTTCCGGCAATCAATGGGTGAAACTCACGCAGAGTATGAGAAATAGACAGTCACGACGAGAATGGCTGATCAGGCAGCGTTCAAAGAAACCCCTCTGGTTATTTCTCCACAGCAGCCTGATCATTTTTACCAGAAATATGATATGAATACACTTGTTAAAAAATATACGTGTTAAAAAAGAACTGAATGAGGTTCTTTATGAAAAATCCATATCTGGTAGATTCAGGTTGCCATATATACACATCCGGCATGCCTTGAGGGATGACCTCGTTTTAAAGTGCACAGGGGTAGCAGTTTGAAAACGTGAGTGACAAACTTCAATTATACAAACCAGCCATGGGGCTTGATGTTAAAAGTAACTTTAATATTAACCTCATCACTCCAAGTGGCTTCAAGTAATCGCGGACGGCTTCTGACAGTGAATCGGCCTGAGGTGCACGATTAAAATAATGGGATCCGCAAGAGGCACAGATCCTCATGAGCCTCCGCATATGCGGAGGCTCATGAGGATCTATGCCTCTTGCATTTGGTGTTTATTAGCCAATATCCCCTAGGACCATGGTAAGTAGACCAATATGGGCAAGATCTGGAAAGGAACTCTAGGAGGACTTCTGATGAGGTGATGTGGTGCGCATATGGACCTAGCCTAGTTCCTGCGCTCCGATATAAGATCTACGCTATGCGCGCTCCGCATATATACGTTTAGCGAGCTTACAATGAAGTACTGGGGATGGGGAAATTCATCTTGCATGACCCGAAGTCAACGCGATTTTTTCCCCAAACATTGCTCCTGAATAGAGTTGAGCAGACTAAACGTGTTTACCATTGCTTAGTTTTTTTTTTTTTTTTTTTTGTTTTGTTTTTTTATACAGTAAAATAACATTTTTGATAAAGCAGCGAAATATTCTCTGTATGTGGCGTTCAATTTTTTTTTCCTGCACTACCTATGACCCAGTGACTTAGTTATTTGGGTTTAACGCCGAGCAGGCGATTTAATGGCGGGATGGGTAAACATCTGGCCAGCCAAAGAAAGGTCTTAAAGTATCATTACGCGTAAATCTCAAGACACGTTTCTACATCATTTGTAAATGTTATGTCTTGTCGACACACCTAATGAACTTTAACAGCGTTTTGGACAGGCAGCAACAGTACATGCGTAAACGCACTATTTCTTCTGTGCAGCCGTTAGCGTTTCAAACTATTTTTTTGCTGTTTCTCGTACTGATAGCACTGTATTTATAGAAAGGAGTGGAGTCATTGTCAGGTTACTTGATATTAAAGACCTGTGTGTAGCGTTTCGTAACGCCGGTTAGTTATAGAAGTGTATCTTTTAACAGTTACGGCGGTAGTGGGACTTTAAGACAGGATGCAAATATATCTTTAAAATATTTCATGCTAAAATGTCGCACGTCTTTCAAGGAAATGTCTACAGAGTCTCGAAAAGGTCAAAATAATAAAATTCACATAGTCTTATGAACGCTCAAATCTTGCTAAAAATATTGAGTTCTCTCAGAAAACTGAAGATTTTGTCCGGTGGAACATCCCGGCGGAAAAAAATCTTAGTCGAGTAGTCTGCTCAGTGTGAAGTGCTTATATCTCGTGTCAGTTAGATAGGCCCAAGACAGCAAAGTGTTTAACAGAAAACTGCTCGTCACAGGCATAACACCATGGACGCTCCTCCTGATTGTGATTTAGTAAATACGAGTGAGTAACAGACGTGTGGCCGATGTAGAGCCGAGCAAGGACAGCACAGTGACCTGCGCGTGACCTTCCTGTACTACCTATGATCCTGTGACCTGCGCGTGACCTGTGTGTGTACTTACAAGAACACGGGGAAACCATATAACGTTCTGGCCAATCCCTCGAGGTCACGTCAGTTATGGACGATTCTTAATGCGCTTGGGGTCAAAAGGTCGCGTGCGCGAAAACGAGGCTATCTGGGGCTAGACGCGCGACAGCAACATGGCGAGTGAAAGCGCAGAACGTCGAGGCCTTAGAATTATACCGTATTTTGAGCATTAGCAAATATCTGACCACATATAAAAATCACTCCCCTGTAAACCAATCACAGCCATTTGCATTGAAGCTTGATTGAATTGCGTTCGAAGAAACTGGTCAGCACTGATATTGAGCAATCAGACGATTGTGGTTTTAGGACTATTTTCTTCTGACACGGAACTTGTAACATACTGGGTGCACACGTGTTTTTTTTCCCAAACATTTGACAGCACATTAACATTGTTGGAGGGGTCAACTCGGTTATATTTTGTGAATTTAGCCAGCGAAAAACAACACAGTTTGAATTCAATTATCGGTTGCGGACCTACTTGGTGTTGTCCCATGCTGCTGCCCCCCCCCCCCCCCCCCCACCTCAATGTTTCCAGTTTGGTGAATTCAAGCATGTGTGGGTGTGCGTCAGGAAGATAAATAAGCTAGCGGGTTAACACTATGTACAAGTGTTTGTCCTCTCTTAACCATTTCGCAGTTGGTAGCAATTTCAGGAGTGTTTTTCACAGGCATCATTTCAACCAAATCGCTGCTGACAGCTAAAGGGTTAAAATTGTCGAAGTCAGAAGACTGCAGCAGAATTAAATATATGACATTCATCACTCTGTGTGTGTGTAAGTGTGTGCGTGTATGTGTGAGTGTGTGTGTGTGTGAGGTGTGGCAGCATATGGCACTACTCAATCATCTAAAGGGATCAACTATGACATTTGAAGGGTAGTGCCATGGTATTTTCATGTGTTAAGCTGATCAGACAATACCCTTAAGCTATCACAGCTGATCCCCTGTTTTCTTGAAATCAAGATTGTAAGCCAAAACTTTAATACAATGACATTCTATAGCAAAACACGCACACATACACACGTGAGAACAGGCACCTAACTTAAATTTTACAACAACAAAAATAAATGTTAACACAGCAGAACCTGTTCTAGCAATCACCATTTTTGCTAGAAGAAAGTGGCCTTAAACATCTCATGCTCTCTCAAGAGAGGTCTTGATGGGCAAACAGTGTCACCCGGGCTGCAGCCACCCAAATGTTGGTCTGTAAAGACAGGGGATCTGCTGTAAGGATGGTCGCTCAAAACAGTTTCTGCTGTAGACCATAAAGTCTATACATGCAAGTTTCTATCACACCCAACACACTGCCGGCACATGCACCCACACACGAGCAGATGAATTCGGATCAACCACTCCTTCCTCCGTTGAGTTTCGGTTGCTTTTGGAAAAGTATGAAATAAAAGTTTCGCGTTTTCAATATTCTGTGCTCTATTTGATGTGCACACAGGAACAACGCAATGGCGTTTCGATCTGCGCTTCGATTGCTCCTTCTCTATCGCCATGAAAGTACTGTCTGCCCCTCCCACATGTTCCCCATATAGCCTCGCTTTCGATGCGACCTTCACCTCATGAGAATCGTCCCAGCGAGGGTCGGCTGGGAGATTAGTAAGGACCCACGCAGGTTGTCCCGGCCTTTGATTCGATGTGCAGCAATCGAGGGAGACAACCAGTGTCAGTGGTGAACCTTTCCAGTCCGGCCGCGCGCTGAGATCCCATTTCAGTTGACCGAACTGAACTGAGATGAATCTTATTTCCGCGGTGAAGAAAGCTGATCAGATGTGATCTAGCACCGGGGAATAGCCATTAGGCCACTTGAAAGTGTTTAACCCTTTTCATCGTGACACACTTTTGCTTGAAATAAATTTGTAGCTATTACATTTCAAAGGAGGTGTCAGAATGGCTTGGCGCCTAAGGCGTCAAGCTATTCTGGCACCACCCATGAACTAAAATGGTGGATCTATCTCCTAACCTGAAATAGAGCTTTCATAGGACAATAAGCAAAATAACAAAATTCAGCCTTAGGATGTAACTGGGTTAACCTCAAATCCTATACTCCTCCATTAGACAAACTGACACTGCTGACGCTGCTTCTCTGCCAGCTGCAGCCAACAGGGATAGCACTGAAGTTGCTCTCCTCAGTTTGGGGTTTTAAATAAAGTGAACCATGTTTTCTGACGACGGTGTTGTAAAACTCGGGATATTTTGCGGCCGTAAGGCCGCCATTTCAAGCGACATGCTTCAGGCAATTAACGGTTAACCCCTTGACAGCCGATAAAAACTTAACACCGTGAACCAACTGCAATAGGTATTGATCACCATGAGCCCCCGCAGTTGCGGGGCCTCATGAAGATCTATGCCTCTTGCTGAAAAAAAACAACTTTGTATCCATTTTCCATTGAAGACTGGAGATTGTTGCCGATGAAGTTACGATTTCAAAAACACAATCTACGTCCACTGAATGGAAAGGGGTTAATAACTGGCAATATCCACTGTATCTATGTTTTTTTTTCCTTATGCCGTGTGATAATGCTGCACAAAATAACTAACTTATGAGGTCTAACTGTCACAAAATGATGATTTCCTGTTCTGTTCTTCTCTGCTATGCAGAATAGTTCTGGCCCCGACGTGCATCAGGGGCAGTACTAAAAACCTCCCTTACGTGCGAGTAAGAAATTGTGAACAGAAGGGTAGAAAAATAACAGACAACATTGAGAACCCGTCACGATGGCCAATTTCAATAGCCAAAGCCCACCCTGGAGCAAATCGCTTTAACCCCTTCACTGCCAGAGATCACGAATTTCGCGTATGAGACCACTGCACACTGACCGCCATTCGAGTGAAGAACACAAATGAAACGGGACCCAAAATTAATGGCCACAAAGAACACGGGACTAACAAGAAACAAATCTTCATGAGCCCCCGTTTATGTTTTTGTTGCACTCTTAGCCGGGTATTGGTGGCAGATCCCTGTGCAATCTTCGATTCGCAGACGATATTGATCTCATGGCAGGCAGCAATAGTGAGCTCCAAAACCTGACAGACAAACTTTCAAGTAGCGCAGGGTCTTATGGCATGGAGATCAGTACGGATAAAAGCAAAGTGATGATCAACACCACAAGCGACAGCAGCAGCAACATTCACATGAACGGCCAGAAGCTAGAAGAGGTCAATAGCTTCAAGTACTTGGGAGCCACCCTGTCCAAAGACGGTAGTTGCGTAGCAGAGATCCGTATCAGGATAGGTACAGCAACATCCGCAATGGCCAGGCTGGACAGGATATGGCGAAGTAACTCCATCAGCTTCACCATCAAGTACAGGCTTTACAAGTCCCTCGTAGTGTCTATTCTACTCTACGGCTGTGAGACTTGGACACTGCTTGCAGACTCAGAAAAGAAAATCCAGGCCTTTGAGAACAAGTGCCTGAGGAAGTTGCTCCACATCTCGTACCGCGAGCACAAGACCAACGAATATGTACAGAGCATCGTCACTTCCCTGGTGGGCCCACATGAACCCCTTCTGGCAACCGTGAAACGGCGCAAGCTTGCTTGGTTTGGCCACGTGACCCGACACAACACCTTGTCCAAGACTATCCTCCAAGGCACTCTCGAAGGAAGTCGTCGGTGAGGTCGTCAGAGAAAGAGTTGGGTCGCAAACATAAAAGAATGGACCGAACTCGAGATGCCAGACTTGCTTGCCACCGCCCAAAATAGAACTCAGTGGAGAGCACTGTCTGTTGCTGCTGCCTTTCAGTCCCCCCAACGCCCAGTTCGGGCAAGGGACTGATGATGATGATGATGATAGCCGGGTAGGGTTCGCCTTGCCCCGGCAGTTAAGGGGTTAAAGTGATTAACCGCAAACATTTACTCTTCCTTCATAGAAATTTTCGTGTAAATAATGCACACGCAAACCCGCTGCATCAAAACAAGGGCTCTTCTCAGTTTTAAGGGGTTTTAAATAAAGTGAGTCAAGATTACTAAACTGAATCTTCTCCTTTTCCCCTTAAGCAGCAAGAGAATTCAGTAATACACCAGCATCGTTAATGATAACTCTGCTTGAAGGCCCATTACCACAGTAACTGTTCAAAGATACATTGCTGTAACAGATTGTTACGAAATGATCACACAGGTCTAGTTATGGTTCATCTTAATGTCAAGTAAATTGACAATGACCTCACTCCGTTTTATAAATACAATGCTTTCAGTATGAGAAACAGCTAAATATAGATTACCACCCTAACGGCCGAATAGGTGTGATTATGCGTGTGCTTTTGCTGCGCGTCCCAACTGCTGTTAAAGTTCATTAGGAGTGTCGACAAGGCATAATAAACGCAAACGGTGCTGAAATGTGTCTTCAAACTTATGCGTAATGGTACTTTAAGGAAGCTGAACAACGTTGACGAATCATTCAGCACCCCCCCCCCCCCCTCGACCCTTCAAGGAACAAAAAAAGAAATAAAAAGAAACATAAAACGTAAAGTCATATTAACAGAGCAGAACCAATGCGGATTACAAATAAACTGCACGCAGTCATGGAACCATAGGCATGTGATGCCCGTTGATAATTAGTCCCCTCTTAACACCAGTAGTAGTAGTAAATAGCACCAAGGTGGTGTGATTTACAACTACGACCTTTAACCCCACAGCCACATATCCCACAATTTTGGAGGTGCCACATACTGACTATGTACCAGCAAGAGGAGACAGCGGAGTGACCATAATTCAAGGGTAGGGCCAGATTAGCTTGGTGCCTGAAGGCGCCAAGCTAATCTGGCGCTACCCTTGAATTATCATAGTCAATGCATCTCCTGCTGTAGAGCGTCGGGGCTAAACGGGTTAACCGAGAAGTGACCGACTACGCATCGATCAGCCAATGACTGTTACGCCAAAGACAGGTAGGTGGGCGAAAACACCACCACCAACCACCTACAACTGAGCCTGCCAAAACATTGGTTTTCAAAACGACAATAGATTTCATTCGCATGCGTCATGTAAGCACTACATCAAATAGCTCCAAAGAGCAGTGCTGATCAGGCACTTTCTCGAGCTGTCACGGTTGATCCATATGCCGCTGGAAGTGAAGGAAAAACAACAAGTAAATAATGCCAACACCGCCTGGGTGAAAAGGTCAGAGGCCTCATCAACAGCAGGAAGTGTTGGCTGCCATGTGTGAAAACATGATAGCAACCGATATCAGCATGTTTTTGTGTTTTTCTGCAAGTGAGCACCCAACACCTTTCTCGGTCTAAGAAAAAATGATGCAAATGAAACATATGTACATCTGGCTGATTCCTGCAGCAACAGGCATAGATTCTCATGAGCACATGCGTCCGCAGGCGCTTATGAGGATCTATGCCTCTTGAAAGTTTCTGAAGAAAGTTTTGTGGCTAGGCCGTAAATGCGCGGTTCTCAGTTGTCATTTTTAAGTCCCTTCTATCTATAGAAGGGACTTTTTCGGACGGGTCGCAGTGGGGCGAATTTAATAGCATGTCCATGATGTCAAAGGCGGGCAGGCTAAACCTCTCACAAGTGAAGTAACAAGATAAAAATTACGTCATGTCTAGTTACGCTAACCTCGTTGCTGAACGTACATCTGGCGCGAAGAGGCGTATGTATGTATGTATGTATGTGCGTATGTGTGTGATGTAAGAGAATCTCCGATATTTCTGTACACACAAGCTTGAAACTTGGCGAAATACTTTCTTATGTGGATGACTAAGACGGAGCCTCCGAGCATATTGTAATTGAATGTCTCATTGAAGACATAAAACAACCCGCGCTTATAGGAAGTCAGTGGACCCAGATTAGAGACCGTAATTTTTGTCATATTTACTTGAACCATTGCATATAGCTAGTTTAAAGAAAGACATTGGATGAGTTCGTTTGCCTGCTTCAGTCGTATCCTTTCAACTTTTTTTTTAGTAAAAATTATTTTTTTTCAGAAAAGAATTAAAACACTAAAAAAAACTTTACTTCTAGAAAAAGTCAGACAGTGGCGGTGACGTAAAAGAAGCAACTCCGTCACCACGCAGACACTGACTGACATAACACTCTAAATATGATGTCATCTTCTCTCTCGCGCGGCTCTCTCTCTCTCTCTTTCTCTCACACACACAAATATGCGCGCATCTCCAGGAGGAATAGATTCTCATGCGCCCTTCAGGCGCATGAGGATCTATGCCTCCTGGAGATGTTGGGGGGGGGAGGGGCGCATGCACGCACACACACATCGACGCGCTTTCAGAAGAGCATGCAGGTGAACCGTGTACATAGTATATCATCTAGGTAAAGTCAACATGCTTTCACACAAATTATAGCAAGACTGAAATTGTACTGTGAAGTTCTAGTTTTGTCACCATTTTCTCAAGCCTATGAAGCGAAAGTGAAACGCCGCTCACGTAAAATATAAAATTACGTAAAAACTAAAACTTACGTCATGTTGTCATGACGTTTGACAAATCAATGACACGTATGTCCTGCGCCCCTTTAAAAAACTCGCTGACGCATTGGCAGATCTGCGAGACTTTTTCAATAGGAGATAATTCAACATCAGAATCAGGCCAAAGACAAAAGGTATAACCCAGTGACAGCGACGACAGCTCTCATATAGAAGGGACTTTGTGGTTTATGGTTTATCCCATCTTGTTTTTTTTTTTTTTTTTTTTTTTTTTACGACCAGCAAAGCAACAACGCCGGAAATATACTGTACGGCCTATATACATTGGCAAAAATGTGCTTTTACTGCGTTTCACAGGGAAATGTTTTGAAAGACAAACAGATGAAAGAGACTCAATGGCGAATATATCTGAACCCATTTAGTGCCAACGCCCTACAGCAGGAGATGGATCGACCATGATAATTCAAGGAAAGTGCCAGATTAGCTTGGCGCCATCAGGCGCCAAGCTAATCTGGCATTTTTCTTGAATTATCATTATTGATCCATCTCCGGGAACTGGTACATAGTCGTTAGGTGAACTCCCCAAAATGTGAGAAATGCGACCTTGGGGTTAAATGGGTTAAAACGCTAGTTATTGGTAAATTTGTGTGGAGTGTGCGTGTGTTGCATGCGTGCGTGTGTGTTGCGTGCGTGCGTGCGTGCATGTGTGTGCGTGCGTGTTCCGAGTCTCCATAGTAAAATGTTTTGACAGATGAACGTTAATATATAAGAAACAAATTTGATGACAAAGCAAATGTTTTGACGGACAAACACCAATGCAAATAAAACAGATCTGACGACAATCAACGACTGTCCACAAAGCGTCAAGTCCTTACCAACTGGAAAATGGAAACTGTTATCAAAGGCAAACGCTGGATCTCTGGTGTGTTTCTTCAATATTTATGGCGCGCAATGCACACAAAACCAGAACCCCACAATCAAACAAACGAACACAGGCGTCGGTCGAAAACCCGTTTTCACGACACATGAATCAGTGTACTGCATTTACTCTTCTGTTTACTTTATAGTGGACAGGTAAGATTCAAGATTAACCCTGTGCGTGTCGGTAGCAGTTTTCGTCGTGATGATTTCTGTAAGAATCGTCGAGATTAAAACCCATACCGACAAGAAAAGGGTTAAAGACATGTACTGACCCAAAATGGATATTATTGTGACAGCGCACTGGAGCAAAAAAGAAACAAGTTAAGAGACTAGTAATACACATTGTCAAATATAAATATAATGTACAAAACGATCAAAACAAACACTGTTCATTATTCGTATGCATCGCGAAAATATGTTTCTCAACCCACGCCTACGCAAAAGAAAACCAAAGCGAAAACCAAACTCTGATTAAACATGGATGAAAAAAAAAAATCGGGATGAATAAAAAAAACCCACAAAACCCTGGGGAAGGAAAAGCCCAATCTGACTTCGGTTCATATCCTAGCGCAACCAAAAAATCCCTCGGTGACGTACCAACCCCAGTTCCCCATGACGTCACCGGCAGTGACGCCACTAATCCTTCAGCTCCAGCAGTTCGTCCATGAGCTCCTTCTCCCACTCCTCGTCCACCGGGTCATCCCCGCCTGGACACGTCAGCAACAATGCAAGTACGGGCCAACCTCAGTACCAGGCGCAACAGTACATCACGCGATGGGATGCAAATATGGATGCAGACATGTCTCTGGCTCTACCGCTAAGCCAAAAGGTCCTGGTGCCGCAGTCGTGGGTGGGCCACCCAAGGCTGACGTCGGCCCGAGGACCTCTTGCGTAATGTTTTATGACACCACTCCCTTTTTCGTTCTTAACCGAGGCATACATTTTATCAAATACAAGTGTGTGTTTTGGAAATCATTGTAAATAATTATAACGCCAAAGATCCCCAGCCGTCCAAAGAACATAGATCCAACTGAAGTTGTTTCAGCAAGAGGCGTAGATCGTCATGAGCCCCCGCAATGCGGGGGCTCATGACGATCTATGCCTCTTGCACGTTGCAGCTGAGTGCAGGGGTTAAGGTTGTTCAATCGTCCTATGAACCAGTTCGGATCTTAGCTCCTCCTGAACCTGATTCATGTATTGTAACCTCCACCGGCAACACAATCAAAACCTTCACCAAGAGGAACCATATTTGAATATAATTATACAAACAGATAAAAACTATGTTCCGGTATGCACACGAGGGTCAATAACCAGCGATTACAACAAGCAAAAGCTGCACTGACCTTCCTTTTTATCGTCCTTGACCCCAAGCTGTTCAAGGTCGCGGCGGACGTCCTCCTCTGTGAGCTGCTGGTTGTTGAAGGTGTCGCTGACAAACTCGTCCTGGGTGGGGCTATCTGGGGGGTCCTCCTCCTCCTTCCCGCCCTCCTGCGCTGAGGAATCTGCAACACCAGAAAGGAGGCATGGAAAACACCAGTCACATAGCTAGGTAGGTCAGGTGGCGCTACTCTGTGACGACACACTTTTTCACTGATGATAGCCCAACTCCTATAGGGGCGCACCTTGCTTAGTGGCAGGTGCAGGACTAAGCTCGGGCTCATGCAACTGGCGCCTGGTGCTTAGTGAGACAATAAAACTGCTCAGAGAGAGAGAGAGAGAGAGAGAGATTTTAAATGTGCATTCTTGCTGGAGGGGAAGGTCGTACGGTCAAAATGTGACCGCTACCGGTGATGTGGTTGCTTCACCAAGGTGTCATTCAGGCAAAGTAAATCATCATATGAACCGGTGCTATCTGAAGAAATCAGGTCACAGCAGACAGTGCTTCAGGTAAGCCTTAAGACTGATTTTACTACAGATTTTGTTTGAATACATGCTGCTCTGCATGGGCCCCTCAATGCGACCTTCAAAATGGGTTTGTCCCATCTGCACACTCCCAAAATAACAGCTACGTGTCTCACAACATTTAAAAAAGAAATGCCTACAACCCTTTGGCCTGTCGGTGGCGGTTTTTGTCGCGGTGATTCCTGTAGGAATCATCGCGACAAAAACTGCTACCGACAGCCAAAGGCTTAATCTGTACTGCCTCAAGCAGTGGCGTCCAAAATCACAAACCATGAACGGGAATCATTGCCTGAATTACAGTAATTAGTCTGCATGTCGTGTCATGTTTTTGTGTCAAAGTTTTCGTATGGCGTTCTGTCAAATGGGACAGTGCTGAAAGTGCGCTCTCAAATTACGTAGCCATTTGTTATCGTTACTCAATGACACAGTGACAGCAATGACACACTACAAGCTAAGGATCGACCATGATAGTTCAAGGTCAGTCCATCCATCTCATAAAATGACATGTAGTCTTCACAGTTCGACTCTAAGCCCCAATCTTTTAAGGGGCCGCGTTATCACAACCGAAACTGAACATCCGTAACATTTTCGTATTGAATGTGGAAAGGGCCTGCCATGAGTGGAATATACAAATCACTCGGTTGTGCTATGCAGGAGTAATACAAATGTAAAACTCTACAACTCAGTCAGCCCCGACACACCACAGCAAGACATGGATCAAGCATGATAGTTACAAGCGTGGTGCCAGAATAGCTTGGCGCCAATAGGCGCACAAACCCTTTCTGGCACCACCCTTGAACTATCATGCTCGATCTGTCTCTAGAGGGCACCTTCAAAATTGGGGATTTCGGTCCTGGGGTAGAATGTGGTAAACATCTGGAAATTACGTGGTGTCACTGCTGACGGGGCCAGACTGATTACATCGTTGTTTATCGAGCATTGATCACTTCGCTGTATCCGAGAACAGGGGCAGTCAAAAACTGGGCCGAGACAGCGACACTGACGAAGGGGGGTGGAGGCCGGGCCGGGGTAGATCCGGAATTATTTGTTCAGCAAATGTTTGATTATTATCTCGGTCATTTTCTGACAAATTGTGCAAACAACTAGGAGAAAATGATTGATGTCGCCGCCGACGGGACGGACGTACCCCGATCAGATCAGATAAAACACACATACACAGATACAGGAAACGCGCGCGCACGCACAGCGGAAACACACACAGACATGAAACACACACACACACACATATGAATGAGAGAGAGAGAGAGAGAGAGAGAGAGAGAGAGAGAGAGAGAGAGAGAGAGAGAGAGAGAGAGAGAGAGAGAGAGAGAGAGAGAGAGAGAGAGAGAGAGAGAGAGAGAGAACACACACACAAAGATAACACACACAACACAGAGAGAGAGAGAGAGAGAGAGAGAGAGAGAGAGAGAGAGAGAGAGAGAGAGAGAGAGAGAGAGAGAGAGAGAGAGAGAGAGAGAGGAAACACACACACAGAGATAACACACACAACACAGAGAGAGAGAGAGAGAGAGAGAGAGAGAGAGAGAGAGAGAGAGAGAGAGAGAGAGAGAGAGAGAGAGAGAGAGAGAGAGAGAGAGAGAGAGAGAGGAAACACACACACACACACACAGATAACAAACACACATACACACACGGAGGAAACACACACACACAACCTCTACCCACCAATCCCCCAGAAAAAAAAAACAAGAGAACAAACAAAACAAACAACAACAACAACAACAACAAAAAAAGATGGGACGAACCATAACCCACAAAGTCCCTTATATGAGAGCTGTATTCGCTGTCAAGGGTTTCTACCTTTTGTCTTTGACTTGATTCTGATGTTGAAATATCTCCTTTTGAAAAAGCCTCGCAGATGTGCCATTGCGTCACAGTAAACGCAGTGCTAACGCGTCAATGGTTTGTCAAACGTCATTTGTCATGACGTATTTTTTGTTTTTACGTAATTTTATATTTAACGTGATATGAGTTTAGCTTTCGCTTCAAGACTTGGGAAAATGGTGACAAAACTAGAATTTCACGGTACAATTTCAGTCTTGTTATAATTTGTGTGAAATCAGGTTCACTTTACCTAGCTACATACTATACTAAGTACATCTGCATTTTCTTCTGAAAGCGCGTCGATGTGTGTGTGTGTGTATGCGTGTTCGTGCGTGCATGCGCGCGCTGCAAACATCCTCAAGCGGCATAGATGTTCATGCACCCTCAGGGCAATTGAGGATCTAGGCCTCTTGGAGATGCGCATATATGTCATTGGTTTGTCAAATACCATTTGTCATGACGTATTTTTTTGTTTTTACGTAATTTTATATTTAACGTGATATGAGTTTCGCTTTCGCTTTAAGACTTGGGAAAATGATGACAAAACTAGAATTTCACGGTACAATTTCAGTATTGCTATAATTAAATTTGTGTAAAATCAGGTTGACTTTACCTAGCTACATGCTATACTAGGTACACCTGCATACTCTTCTGAAAGCGCGTCAATGTGTGTGTATGTGTATGCGTGGGCGTGAGTGCATGCGCGCGCTTCGAACACCCTCAATGAAGGCATACATGTTCATGCGCCCTTCGGGCACATGAGGATCTATGCCTCTTGGAGATGCGCGCATATATGTGTGTGTGTGTGTGTTAGAGAGAGAGAGAGAGAGAGAGAGAGAGAGAGAGAGAGAGAGAGAGAGAGAGAGAGAGAGAGAGAGAGAGAGTTACGTCATAATATGCGTGGTGACGGAGTTGCTTCTTTTACGTCAATTTGTACTAAAGAAGTTGAAAGGATACCGCAAAGCTGGCTAACGAACTCATCCAATGTCTTTCTCCAAACTAGCTATATGCAAAAGTTAAAGTAAAAATGACAAAAATTACGGACTCTAATCTGGGTCAACCGACTTCCTATAAACGGTTGTTGATGTCTTCAAGGAGACATTCAATTACAATATGCTCGGAATCTCTCTTAGCCACCCACTTAAGAAAATATTTCGCCAAGTTTTAAGCTATAAATAGAAGGGACTTAAAAACAACAACAAACAACACACTAAAACAAAACCAACAAAAACCATAAAACAAACAAAAAAACAACAACCCATAAACTAAACAAAACAACAATTACATCCACATGTAAGAGACACAGAGTTTCATGAACCCCTGTCGACGGCAGGGGTTCATGAAACTCTATGCCTCTTGCCAACTAGAATTCGAAGATAGTTTCCGCTTTTGTTCCATGCAGAGGGCGAAGGGTGGTGCTTCAATGTATCACTGTCAGTGTCCACGTTGTAGCCGGGTTACCGCGACCCAGGACGTGTTTTTGTGCAGCTCCGGTCAGCATGCTAGCACATTACTTAGGCCACGTAGCACATGGCACTCGGCCTGGTATGCACTGATAACGAACACTAGACTTGCTTGTGACGCAATACAAGTTGTGTTCCAGTTATGATGTCAAGTTCATAAGGAATACTAGATGTACTCAGACCGCGGACGTCAAGGAGGTGATTTCTGCTCTGAAGAGAAATACTGAGATTCTCACTGCTGCAGGGGCTGAAGCGGATCAGGCTATGCCGCTTCAGTGCAAGTAGACAGAGCTTGGCTGCGGGACTGATACATGAAACTAATTTGAAAGACTTTTGTTCCATCTGTCATGTTCTAATTTCTATAAAGCATTTTTTTCTTTTATTTGCGCGCTTGATTATATCACCCATTTCAAGCGCTGCACTGATTTCCAAAATTTTGGGACGCCGTGTTTTTGTGCATCTCACTCATGCTAGCACATTACTTAGGCCACGTAGCATATGGCACTATGCACTGATAACGAACACTAGACGTCAGGAATACTAAGATGTACTCTGACCGCGGACGTCAAGGAGGTGATTTCTGCTCTGAAGAGAAATAGATTCACACTTCTGCAGGGGCTCATGGCGGATCTATACCGCTTCAGTGCAGGTAGACAGAGCTTGGCTGCGGGACTGATACATGAAACTAACTTGAAAGGCTTTTGTTTCATCTTTCACGTTCTTTAATTTCTATGAAGCATTTTTTTCTTTTATTTGCGCGCTTGATTATATCACCCATTTCAAGCGCTGCATTTAAAAAAATTTGGAGTTGCCAGCTAACGACTATGTACCAGCTGCAGTAAATGGATCGAGCATGATAATTCACGGGTCGTGCCAGATTAGTTTGGCGCCATTATGCGAAAAGCTAATCTGGCACTACCCTTGAATTATCATGGTTGACCCATCTCATTTTGATGGCGCCAAGCTAATCCGGCATTATGCTTGAATTATACCTTTTCGATCAACCTCTTGCTGTAGTGCGTTAGTGGTTTAAATCAGCAACAAAACAAAATCTGTTAACGTTAAAAAAAGCCGAGGACAACTTCTGTTGGGGAAGAGGTAAAACTGAACCTGTGATGGTTTCAGGGCGACCTCAAGGCCACTGTCACTGCAGGGGGTACTCCCGTTCCCCCTTTCTGGTCCCTCAAATTGTGCTTTGAAAAGATAATGACGCTTATTTTGGGCCGCACATTACAGGACACAGAAGGCAGGTCTGAGTCAGACGAAAAAGGATTTATCGACAAATGTGCATGTTGCGTGGATACATAATAGAGATAAGCTAACGTTGCTGATTCATACTGAATCTCTCTCTCTCTGTGTGTGTGTGTGTGTGTGTGTGTGTGTGTGTGGCGTAGTGTATTCATCTGTGTACATGCGTTTGCGTAGTGGGAAAAAAATTACACCGATACCGGTTACTACTATGGTAGAATCTATGTTATGGCTGAAACAAGCCCTGCTCCCGGGCCGAACATGCCATACATAGGCCCTGAAACGGGTCTTGGGAAAATTGATCTACGCATGCGGGTGACCCGGAAGTCAATGTGAAGCTATTTCCTCCAAAATGTACCGCCGCGAAAAAAGTTATACTAAGAAGAAAGAACGCTTGTGCTTATTAGAGAATTGTTTCATATGTTTATCTTTTACTTTTATTATTTTAACCCATTTAACCCCACAACCGCATTTCCCACATTTTGGAGGTGTTACCTAACAACTACGTACCAGCTGAAAGAGATGGATAGACCATGATGATTCAAGGGCAGTGGCACTTTGCGCCTCAGTGAAGGCGTCAAGCAATTCTGCCACTACCCTTGGATTATCACAGTCAATCCATCGCCTTTTGTAGGGCGTGGGTGCTAAATGGGTTAAAAGAAAGCAGTTCAGCATCCTCCACGTGTGACATTCGTGTTCCTTCGCTAAGGGAAATGGCGTATTTGTCGATAAATAGCACGGGAATCTTCAAGCATTTTGGCCAATCGTCGAGTGGGAAGCATGATGCAACATGGTCACGTGAGCAGATAGTATCTACGTTGGACATTTAACCCTTTCACGGCTGAAGAGAAAAATTCAACGACACCCAACTGCAAGAGGCACAGATCCTCATAAGCCCCCGCAACAGCGGGGGCTCATGAGGATCTATGCCTCTTGCTAAGACCGTTTCAGTCATACGCATGTTCCTCTTTGGACCGCTAGGGCTCTTTGGCGTTGAATTAACAAGGCGTTTAGAAACACAATCTGCGACCCACTTGCTGTGAAGTGGTTAAGAATTAGACTGACACGAGTTTTGACCTCTTCTCGTGGCCATTTTACAGAGGGCACTGTGAGAGAGCTAGTGCATGGAATCTATCTTCGTAATATCCAATAGCAGAGTCAAGAGTTGTTTTCATCCCTACGTCACACGACCAATCCCTTTAGCGCAAACTGTACCACATGACCGAGATACTGACAAAAACCCTTGTGTGACTAATGGCGGACTTCTTGTAGGCCTCTTTGTGACGCGTCTTGGATGCCAGTTTTGTTCTATAAAAGAGCACCAAAACGTTCTAAAGTATAAAGTTACTTAGTGTCGTTAGAAACAATAGGCACGCTACTGGATTTGTTTGCAGCACGCATTTGCAGCAATAGTGTGTATCAGATCACTAAAGAAAGAATATTCATTTGCAAAATCGAAAGCACATGAGCGTCCTATGCGACTATTTTATTGAAGACTTTTGAAATCGTTTGAGGCAAACAGCCACTCACCTCTTCCATTGCATTACTCTGACAATTTGTACACAATGCTGCTGGTCATGCAGACGGCAACGTCATTACATATCTTATATTATGTCATAACTCTATTATGTATACATGTATATTCTTTTGAGACCCCCGGTTCCCCCCCCCCTCCCCCCCCCCCCCGGTTTCCCCTCACTTGGTTTAGCCAACCAGTCAAAGCTGTTGCCCGTGGTGTGGCCGCTATGCTGCAGCTACATGGAGTCACAAGTGAGAGTTGAGTGTCAAAGTGGGGACCTAAACTGGTAGACTACTCTCTAACCTTCGAGAGGCGACTTGTCCCCCCCATTATAGGTGAAACCCCCTCCTTGAATACTCCAGACACCACAACACCTCCAGAGAAAAGCCCAGAGAGAACTCCGCAACATGCAGGACACCTGGTGGGACGGCAAAGCAAAAGAACTTGAACACTTTGCTGAATCCAACAACTCCAAGGAGTTTTTCAGCGCTATGAAAGCTGTATACGGCCCTGCCAGACCCAGCACAACCCCTCTCTTTTCCGCCGACGGCTTCACCTTGCTAAAGGACAAAGGCAGCATCACTGAGCGCTGACGAGAACACTTCTCAAATCTGCTGAACCTGCCTTTCACTGTCGATCTGGACATGATTCCCCAGAAGCCGACACTGGATGACCTTGACCTCCCACCAACCCTGGACGAGGTCAAGAAAGCGATCAACCAGACTAGCTCCGGCAAGGCTGCAGGCATGGACGGTATCCCTGCAGAGCTCTTAAAGGCAGCTGGACCCGAGACCCTTGATGCCTTCCTCAACATTCTGACATGCATCTGGGCAGAGGAGAACATGCCACAGGAATTTAGAGATGCTACAATCGTCTCCCTGTTCAAGAACAAGGGCAGCAAAGCAGACTGTGCCAATTACCGAGGGATCTCACTCTTGTCCATTGCTGGCAAGATCCTTGCGAGAGTCATCCTCAACCGCCTGATCAGCTCTGTATCTGAGGAAGCACTCCCAGAGGCTCAGTGTGGCTTCAGACCCGGCCGCAGCACAGTGGACATGGTCTTCTCTGTGAGACAGGTCCAGGAGAAATGCATTGAGCAGCACATGGACCTCTACGCTGTCTTCATAGATCTGACCAAAGCATTCGACACCGTGAACAGAAAAGCGCTTTGGGTCATCCTCACAAAGCTCGGCTGCCCCAGGAAGTTTACCAACATCATCCGCCTCTTCCATGATGGAATGGTAGGAGTTGTCCAGTCAAACGGCGACACATCCGCACCCTTCGAGATTCCAACGGTGTGAAACAAGGTTGTGTTCTTGCCCCCGTGATGTTCAAACTGTTCTTCATGTGTGTCCTGACCCATGCAGTACGCGACCTTGAGAAGGGAGTGTACCTGAAGTACAGACTAGATGGCTCTGTCTTCGACCTCCGTCGACTGAACGCCAGGACCAAGACCATCGAGAGACTGATCCTTGAGGCGCTGTTTGCCGATAACTGTGCGCTGATGGCGCACACGGAGTCTGACCTCCAGACCATCGTCAACAGGTTCTCGGAAGCCTCTCAACTGTTTGGCCTCACCATCAGTCTCGGCAAGACCGAGGTCCTGCACAAGAGCAACCCCCCCCCCACCCAAAGTGCACATCGAAGGCACCGAGCTGAAGACTGTCGACCAGTTCAGGTACCTTGGGAGCATGATCTCTTCTGACGGTACTATCGACAAGGAAATCGCAGCTCGCATCAACAAAGCCAGCCAAGCCCTGGGTCGCCTGCGCACTCGTGTGTTGAATAACAACAACAAGCTCTCCAAAGTCTACAAGGCAGTAGTTCTCCCCAGCCTCCTCTACGGCTATGAGTCATGGACGCTGTACAGAAAGCACCTCAAGCAGCTTGAACATTTCCACATGAGATCCCTGCGCTCACTCATGGGCATCAAATGGCAAGACAAGGTGACAAACCTGGAAGTCCTTGACAATGCTGGCTTAGTGAGTGCTGAAGCCTTGATCTTAAAGACACAACTCCGCTGGACAGGTCATGTCATACGCATGGATGATTCTCGCATGCCACGCCAACTCCTGTATGGTGCATTCTCAAAAGGCCACAGGAAGCAAGGACGGCCAAAGAAACGCTTCAAAGACTGCATAAGAGACAGCCTCAAGCACTGCGTCTTCCCGGTAAAGGAACTTGAAGCACAAGCACAAGACAGATCCGGCTGGCGTGCCGCCACCAGGAAAGCCTGCAGGCTCTTTGAACACAGTCGGCGCGAACGGATCACCAATGCCAGAGCTCGCAGAAAAACAGCGTCGACTCTCCCCACAGCTACGTTCCAGTGCCCCCATTGCCCTCGCAGGTGTGGCTCCAGGATTGGCTTGGCCGGCCACACCCGCACCCACAAATAGAAGTCATAATAATAATAATAATAATAATGAGTATTTATATAGCGCTTAATCTTACTCAAAAGCTCTAAGCGCTTTACAATCTGTACACAAAAATAAAAATACAATGACATATGCACATAACAAACAAAGCACAATGCCCGAACACACCACTTTTACAATAAACTAAACAACAATACATACATAATAATTTATATTCTAATTAACATTCAGTCTAAACAAGGAGGATTGCAGAACTACAACTAAGGCATCAAACACTGGCAGTTATTCAAAGTAAAGCTTGAAGAGGTGAGTTTTCAACGACATGCACAATGACGACATCATCGGTTTCGATGGTCTACCCATTATATTCTTTTGACATCAGTCATGTCTGGTGTCCTCGCGCTGGGACCATACGGCGTTGAGGCGCGTCCCCTGGGTGGTGGATAGGGGGTCCCTCGTGAGAGGGGTGCACCGAATGAAATAAGGTGCCGTGAACCAACATGGTCTAAGGGAAGGTGACCCCGACAGAAAACCCCTGGTCCTCCTAGTAAGGGGGTTGGGCGTGGGGGTAGCTTCCCCACCCTGCAAAAAAGGAAATAGCTACAAAAACGCCGACGAAAAGATTAACAGTAATTCCTTTCCTGGAGGAGGAAGGTTCTTCTACTAGAAGACTTATGACGTCCTGTGGTGAAAGCCGGAAGTCTTCGGAAGCCACAGGACCGAGCCGCCTCTCTCTATCCAGGGATACAACCATGGGCACATGGAACGTCAAGACCATGTACCAGAGCGGCAAGGCCGCCCAGATAGCAGCGGAAATGCAAAAGTACAACCTTTCCCTGCTAGGCATCAGTGAAGCCAGATGGACGCAGTCTGGCCAGAAAAGGCTGTTAAGTGGGGAGATGATTCTGTATTCAGGTCATGAAGAGGAGAATGCCCCCCATACAGAAGGAGTAGCACTCATGCTGTCACCAGTGGCACAGAGAGCGCTGATGGGCTGGGAACCTCTTGGGCCAAGAATTATAACAGCAGCCTTTAGAACCAAGAAAAAGCTCAAGCTGAACGTCATCCAGTGTTATGCGCCCACCAATGACAGTGACGAGGAAGAGAAACAAGAGTTCTACGACCGACTCCAGAGTGCCGTGGACAAATGTGCGGAGCGAGACATCACCATCGTCATGGGCGATTTTAATGCCAAAATAGGGGAGGACAACACCGGATACGAAGAGGTGATGGGGAGACATGGACTAGGCTCGGAGATGAGTGAGAATGGGGAGAGGTTTGTAGACTTTTGTGCTCTAAACCGACTTGTCATTGGAGGCAGCATCTTCCCACACAGAAGAATACACAAAGCAACTTGGGTCTCACCTGACCATACAACAGAGAACCAAATAGACCATATCTGCATTAGCAAGAAATTTAGAAGATCCCTTCAAGATGTTCGAGTGAGGAGGGGAGCAGATGTCGCCTCAGACCACCATCTGCTTACCTTAAGAATGAAGCTCAAGCTAAAGAAAAGCCGCACAGAGACAACAAGAAGACAGCGCTATAATGTAGGCCTCCTGAGAGAAACTGGAGTTAGAGAAGAGTTCAAACTGGTGCTGTCCAACCAGTTTCAAGCGCTACAGGAGCTAGTAAATGAAGAGGAGGCGGTCACCACAGAGCAGCAGTGGAAGGCAGTTAGAGAGGCGCTGAACTCAACCTGCAAAGACACTGTAGGGTTCAGGAAACACCACCACAAGGACTGGCTGTCGGCACAGACCTTGAAGAAGATAGAAGCGAGGAAGCAGAAGAAAGCAGCGGTCAACAACAGTCGCACGAGAGCAGCCAAAGTAAGGGCACAGGGGGAATACTCGGCAGCCAACCGCGAGGTGAAGAGGAGTATCAGGGCAGACAAGAGGGCCTACACAGACAGCCTGGCAGCAGAGGCAGAAAAGGCAGCAGGCAGCGGCAACATGAAACAGCTCTACGACATTACCAGAAGATTGTCGGGTAAGTATGGCCATACAGAAAGACCAGTAAAAGACAAAGAAGGCAAGCCTATTGCAGACAGAGCAGACCAACTCGACAGATGGGCCGAGTATTTTGAAGAGTTACTGAACAGACCGAGCCCACCCGACCCCCCCGACATCCAGCCGGCAGAGACCGACCTACCCATCAGCTGTGACAGACCCAGCCGGGAAGAGATCAGAAAAGCAGTGGCATTTTTGAAGAATGGCAAAGCAGCAGGGCCAGATGGCATCCCAGCGGAGTCTCTGAAAGCAGACCTAGAGACAACAGTTGAGATGCTGTACCCACTGTTTGGAAAGATCTGGGAAGAGGAGGTGATGCCAGCTGACTGGAAGGAGGGGTACCTAATCAAGCTTCCCAAGAAAGGCGACCTCAGCAAGTGTTCCAACTACAGAGGAATCACCTTGCTGTCAGTACCAGGAAAGGTCTTCAACAGGATCATCCTAGAGAGAATGAAGAGCTCCGTTGACCCCCAGCTGAGAGACCAGCAAGCAGGATTCAGGAAGAACCGATCATGTACAGACCAGATCGCCACTCTCCGCATCATCGTGGAACAGTCTCTGGAGTGGAGCTCCCCGCTGTGCGTCAACTTTGTGGATTATGAGAAAGCATTTGACAGCGTGGACCGAGAGACTCTGTGGAAACTCCTACGACACTACAGTGTACCCACAAAGCTCGTCCGCCTGATCAAGAGCAGCTATGATGGCATGACATGTCGCGTGATCCACGAAGGGCAGTTCACCAGAGAGCTCCAGGTCAGAACTGGTGTCAGGCAGGGGTGTCTGCTGTCTCCGTTCCTCTTCCTACTGGCCATAGACTGGGTCATGAAGATGACCACAGAGCACAGACGAAGTGGAATACAGTGGACACTGTGGACACAGCTTGACGACCTCGATTTTGCAGACGACTTGGCATTACTGTCCCACACTCATCAACAAATGCAGGACAAGACCACGAGGCTTGCTGACATCTCGTCCCAAGTGGGCCTCACCATTCACAAACAGAAAACAAAGACAATGAAGCTGAACGCAACCAGGGAAGAACCAGTCTTGCTTGCTGGCACCGCGTTGGAGGAGGTGGAGTCCTTCACCTATCTCGGGAGCATCATAGACAAAAAAGGCGGCACTGATGCAGATGTCAGAGCACGAATCGGTAAAGCCAGAGCAGCCTTTCTCCAGTTGAAAAAAGTGTGGAGTTCCAGAGAGCTGTCACAACACACCAAAGTCCGGATTTTCAACTCCAATGTAAAAGCAGTTCTCCTATATGGAGCAGAGACATGGAGATTGACAAAAACCACAGTCAACAGAGTACAGACCTTCATGAACAGTTGCCTTAGAAGAATTTTGAAAATCCACTGGCCAGAGAAGATCAGCAACGTCAGACTCTGGGAGAGAACAGAGCAGATAACAGCAGAGAATGAAATTGGGCGAAGAAGATGGGGATGGATCGGTCACAGTCTGAGAAAGCCAGCTTCCAGTATCACTAGGCAGGCATTGTCATGGAACCCCCAGGGAAAGAGGAAAAGAGGTAGGCCGAGAAACTCCTGGCGTCGAGACCTCCAAGCAGACATCAAGAGACTGGGAACCACCTGGAGTAGAATCGAAGGAGAAGCACAGGACAGGAGTTGCTGGAGGTCTCTCGTCGACGGCCTATACCCGGGTAGGGGTGACAGGCGTAAGTAAGTAAGTAATGTCTGGTGTGATCCAGGACAGAAGATGTCAGCTGTTTTCTTTCACGAAAATAGTGGAGGAATGAAAACATATACGTTATTGGTAGCAGGGGTTTGCTGCACGGACCCCCTTAGGTCATCGGGAGGTCAAAGGAACCATTATACCCCTCAGGCCTTCAGGGTACAATGGACTTCCCTCAGGCCTACAAGGGTCCGTGTCGCAAACCCCTGCTACCAATATATATATATATATATATATATATATATATATATATATATATATATATATATATATATATATATATATATATATATATATATATATATATATATAATTTTTTTTAATAAATTCTGAGAATGCTGTGCTAATGCCATGGAATTCCAGGCTGGTAAGCTTGCATTGTGTCATCAGGACATCAGCTGTCCTTTTGTGACTGCATCGCTTATTAGATCTTTTGAGCCTTCCACTGAACACCTATCACATAAAGCAATAGGGACTACCCCCAGGCGCCCCGCCACCCGGTGGAGAATATCCAGTCTTCCCCCCCCCCCCCCCCCCCCCCCCGAGGGGGGATGCTAGAAAATATTCCCAAACAGATTTTGGACCTGCTGAGTAGATTTAAAGTTTTTGCCGCCTACGACCGGTTTCGCCGCAAGGTGGGGCTCTTCAGGTAGGCATACGGCGTAACCTGAAATTGCAAACACAACGCATGTACCAGAAGCCGCCTCCAGAATTTGACTGGTAGCAACCACTAGTCCAGCGTGGATTGCATCCCTAAAGCTTTATGATGTGTTGCAGTGGAAGAAGACAGACTAATTTTGAAAAGGCAACACCTAGGCAATTTTATGGTACAATTATTCTTTACTTTTAACAAAGGCGTCGCCCAAAGCCAAAAAATGCACTCAATCAGAGTAGCTCCAAGGGACGTAATTTTTTTAAAAATAAATTCTGAGAATGCTGTGCTAATGCCATGGAATTCCAGGCTGGTAAGCTTGCATTCTGGAGGCGGCTTCTGGTACATGCGTTGTGTTTGCAATTTCAGGTTACGCCGTATGCCTACCTGAAGAGCCCCACCTTGGGGGCGAAACCGGTTGTAGGCGGCAAAAACTTTAAATCTACTCAGCAGGTCCAAAATCTGTTTGGGAATATTTTCTAGCATCCCCCCTCGGGGGGGGAAGACTGGATATTCTCCAGCGGGTGGCGGGGCGCCTGGGGGTAGTCCCTATTGCTTTATGTGATAGGTGTTCAGTGGAAGGCTCAAAAGATCTAATAAGCGATGCAGTCACAAAAGGACAGCTGATGTCCTGATGACACAATGCAACCTTACCAGCCTGGAATTCTATGGCATTAGCACAGCATTCTCAGAATTTATAAAAAAAAATTACGTCACTTGGAGCTACTCTGATTTAGTGCATTTTTTGGCGTTGGGCGACGCCTTTGTTAAAAGTAAAGAATATATATATATATGGTGCTTACTCCCCCCCCCCCCCCCCCTCCACACACACTCGTCTTGAACTTAGAAAAAGGAGGGGAAGGGGCGGGGAGCGGAGGGAGCAGGGTTGCGTTAAGTCTGGGATTTGAAAACTGCTGGGTGGGCTAAGACTTCCTTCTGTNGGAAGGGGCGGGGAGCGGAGGGAGCAGGGTTGCGTTAAGTCTGGGATTTGAAAACTGCTGGGTGGGCTAAGACTTCCTTCTGTGTGTTTCGATAGCGACAGATGGCATGCGACCCAATTTACGTGACATGCATTATTATTTTACACCGAGCAGTAAGTTCAAGATCCAATTCCGCGGCGAACCCAACTCATTTGAAAGATGTATAAATCATCATGAACCCCCGCATCCTGCGGGGGTTCATGATGATTTATATCTCTTGCTTACCGTATCTGCATCTGCGCTTCTTAAGCCATCGAGAGTTCAGGTTAAAACTGAGTAAACTGTTGTGTGATTCAGCGGCATATGATGCGTACGTATTCGCAGGCTGAAATCCCATTCGCGTGCTCGGTCTGAATATTCCGAGTAATAAATGAGGCAGATGTCTGCAAGAGGCATATATCTTCATGAGCCCCTGCTAAAGCAGGGACTCATGAAGATATATGCCTCTTGCAGGCAGAAATGAACTGTGCATGGATGTATACGGACGGTGAGTCATCCGTCCAATCGGTTAGCACTGTATTATATTATTTCGCTAATTCACATATTTCATCATGATGTATCTCGGACACACACACATACACACACACACACACACACACACACACACACAGGCACAAGCGCGCACAGAGAAGAAACCACGTATTATCTCAGACGTATACACGCACGCAAGAGAACCAACTATTTGTGGGTCATTTGTTCTCTTCCAGACACGCTACCGCGCGCACACACACACACTACAGAGAGAGAGAGAGAGCAGAAACCATGCATTCTCTCACCGGCTCAAACACATGCGCGCTGATCACACAAATGACGCACGCATGCACGCGCGTGTGCACACACACCATGTTTCGGTTGTGACAAACACACGTTACATGCTTAGTACATGTAGTAGGCTACTACCATAAAACTAAAAGGACAGAAACAGAAGACTGGAAAGCCGTACAGATTTGCATCAGTCCTGTAACAACTACCACACGGGATAGATAGTAAATGCGTTTCTCGCTCATACGAAACAGAAACCAAAAGCATTTTTTTTTTCACCTCTGAAGTGGATAAGACCAATGTATTTTCAAAAGAGGACTGCCTCCCCCCCCCCCCCTCTCCAGTATCAATGCCTCCCATGATCAATCCGTATCGCTTGTCAGCCCAGAATCTTCAAGGTCGAGGATCACCAGGCTGCAGGGCTCCTGAGGACACTTCATGCAACTTGAGACTTCATGCAATGAGCAGACGACCAGGTGTTGCAGCTAAAACAGACCCATTTTTGTGTGCAGGTCTGTGACGTTTGACCTTACGCCGTGCAAAGGTCCAGAAATCACAGACCAACGCGCCAATAAAACACGTCACCAAGACTGAAATGTCTCAGCGACATTTGCTGCTGTCCCTCCACCGCCCTCCCAATTCAAGTCAGAGGGCCCTGCACAACTAAGTGGCGTAGGAACCTTATCTCTCCAATGAACATGAGGGCTCAGCGAGAGGCACAGATCCTCGTGAGCCACCGCAAATGCGGGGGCTCACGAGGATCTTTGCCTCTTGCGTTTGGGTGCTGCTTGTCACATTCTGGCTGTGGAGGGATTAAGCTCGTGGGAAAAAAAGGGGTGTGGGGGAATTGGGGACGTATGGCCCTGCCATGCCTCCGCTGAGCACTGTACCACTGTATGCTGGAGTATCTTCATGCTGCCAGAGTATCTTCATGCCACATCGGTTTGGCAACACCAGATGACCTTCAACATAGACGAACTTCACCGTAAGACTTGAAAGGTCCTTGTCATATTAATGTCTGTCGGAGAAAACGAGGCAATGGTGTTAATCCCAGCCAGTGGTTTGCACGGGTTTATAGTCTATTACGAGAATTCACGACGTGGAGCACCATATCATAGTATGCCACAGTATCTTTTTTCCACTTCTTTTTCCTGTTCGCAGTACCAGATGATCGTCACCAAAGGCAACCTTCCCCGCAGACCTTGAAAGGCCCTTGCCACATTAATGGCCGTCTGAGAAAACGAGGTAGCCAGCGGCTTGCATGAGCTTATAGAAAATCACGACTCAGCATAATTATATAGAGGCAGTTTCCCATCAAGCACAAACCTACGGGCCGATGTCGACCGCAGTTTGCCCGCGCGCGGGCAAACTGCGGTCAACATCGGCCCGATGACTTTTTGACTACCAGACACATGATGTGAAATGTTAATGGGGCAGATCACAGGATGCATAAGATACAGATTATTCATCAGCACCTTCAGCTGCATTGGCCTATGAGGCACTAAATCGCTTGCATGTAGTTGAGAACTGTGGGCGTTTTTTTATTTTTTATTTTTAATGTGGCAGCCTTGACAGACCCACCCGACCGGCTTATCCATAAAACCATAACACTGACCAACAATAGCGTAACCTTGTTACCCATACAATACCCGTTCCGGCCCAGAGCACATACAATTACACACAAGTATGCGGCGGCTATGCATGAGAAGTGCAATGGAAACGCCGAGCTGGCCTACGTGAAACAGGATTAATCTATTGCAGATCGAACGCAAAATTACCCACACGTATGAACACACACACACCAAGCTTGAGGCGGCATACACCTTGAACAGCCCACAAACCAAGCAAGGATCCTGTCCATTCGTCCAGAAGACGAATTTGGCTGACATAGACTTGCGAAGAAGAAGAAGAAGAAGAAGAAGAGGAGAAGAAGAAAACACCACTGGCTAAGCAGAAGGCACACTTGACGATGTCAGCCTTAGCTAGCCCGCGCCCGGTCGTGCGCAGGCCAACTAAGGTTGACGACGGCCCGATGGCCTTTTGCCTTACTGGGCATCCTCTGTAAAAGAGGCACTGAGGTCTGTGAGCGTTATATCCGAGACCACGGTATACTGAAGCGCGTGAAGAAATAACTCGACGAGGCTCGCCTTATGTCGTGATACACAAAACTTTGAGAAACGTACTTATCTATAGGCAACTGCCCTGACCGGACCAGCAGATTAACCATTTGGCTGTCGGGATATGCGGCTTATGTAGCAGGTATTAACCCCTTCGCCGCCAGTGACTGTGAATTGCGCGTCTAAAACGACTGCACACCAATTCGCGTGAAAAACACAAGATGTAAATGGGACACCACACAAAATGGATATTAACCCATATCATACTGAGGCTACAAGCTTCAAATGTGTGCACTGCCATATATGCAAGCTACATTATAGTACTTACAGATAAGGATATAGACCAATGGCTTTAGTTCAAGGGTGGTGCCAGAATAGCTTTGCGCCTAGAGGCGCCAAGCTATTCTGGCACTACCCTTGAATTATTTTAGTCCAACTTATTTCACATACTGGTGTATTTCGAATGATAAGGATTAAGAACACAGAAGCTCACGAGGATCTACGGCTCTTGCAAACGAGCAAGTGTCCAAAAAGTGCTTATTCGACGCATCAAATATCAGTTGGACAGGCGGAAACAATAACACCGCCGATTTCATCAGGCAACTGGCCCCTGGATATTAACATGCTGGCTTTCATGATGATTGTGCAGATTTGCAAACAGATTTGCAAAGTCAGTCAGGTGAGACTTGAAGCGTCGCCAGAAATACAAAAGTACAAGGACAGAAGACCGGTCAAATGTTGAATATGTAATGCCTTTGTTCATTCTGTTGCTGGTAGGGCGGGGCGGGGCGTGGGGAGTAGAAAGAGATTTTGCCCCCCGAGTATAACACTAATGGATGTAAAAAAAAAAAATGTATGCTCTCCGATGGGGGCATACCTTTCGCTGGTACGTTATTCCATTTTATTTATGTCTGACTTCATTCTTTATAGACAGGTTATGGTATGTTTGTATAGACAGGTTATGGTATGTTTGTAATTCAGTATCTTGAGTTTCTAAGGTCATTGCTGCATTTCTTCACTTACTACTGTGTTGTTTTGCACCTGTATTCGTCAATTTTCTTGGCACTTCTGTTTTAATTGTTTGGCTGTCAGTAGCAGTTTTTGTCGCGATGATTCCTGCAGGATGTCAGGGTGTTGTTATGCCTGCAGGAATCATCGCGACAAAAACCGCTACCGGCAGCCAAAGGGTTAAAGCTGGGAAGTAAGTCATGTCAAGGTAAACGGGTTCCTCACCGGCGCCACGCCGCCAGAACCGGCTCATCCCCATCGCAGACTTGGTATGTACGCGCAGGTTTGGGCGACCAGGGGCAGTTGCATGAGCGAGTTTTAAGTCAATCCTGCACCAGCCACTAAGCAAGGTGCGCCGCCCTATAGCTGCGCACCTTGCTTAGTGGCTGGTGCAGGACTAAGCTCGCTCATGCGACTGGCCCCAGATCCCAAGCCGACTTCAGTCATGTCTGATCCTCCAAGACAGAAGACGCCCCGACTTCAAACGTCTACCATCTACATAGATCCTCACGAGCCCCTGCAGTTGCACTGAGGGGCTCGCGAGGATCTATGCCTATTGCTGGCAGATACTCTATGTCTAATATACATCGTGGCATTATCGATTTGCTCTAACAAAAACAGGAGACCGCACTGACGTATCCTTACACCTAGATATGTCACCTACACGTCTTTACCACATTCCAGTCCGGTCAGTGCTGCATTCGGATACGCGGCTGTACGCCGCGTATCCGTATGCAGCACGTCTCGAATGGGTTAACTTACCGAGGTTAGTGCGAATAATGTATGCCTCTTGCTGACACGTATCAGTCTGTCCGATTTACATGTGTGTTCTGTGGGAGCCGGAGGCCTTAGGGTTTTCAGGCGGCGAGGACTAGGTACACTGAATTCAAAACTCAGCAATTCTTTTGCCAGTTGTCTGACCTGCCATGAGGACACTGTGGATCGGAGTGTTAGGCCGCACAGCACAAGGTTATCGCCGTGCACCAGTGTAACTCTCAGTAAGGAACAATAAGTAACACAGAGACCGGAAACATTTCGTCTTCAGGACACCTTTCATCCGTCACATTACATCGTACTATAGTTTAAAATACAATGAGTAAAATGTCGCTCTTCAGTTGCGCGTGCGTTTCTCGGCTGTCTCTTTCTCTCTGTGTGTGAGTGTGTGGAGCAAGAGGGGGTGGGGTGGGGTGGGGTGGGGTGGTGGTGGTGGTGGTGGTGGTGCGGACAAGGCATGCGGCCGTGACATCGTTCGGCCGTGGATACACCGAGCTGACCCCGTCAATTTGACACAGGTCGGCATGCCGAGGGGAAGTGCGGCGCTGCAACATTACACTTTACTTCAACTTTGATCACCGGGCTCTTACCATGGAGTTTCCTATAATATACCAACCGCTTCAGTATGGGGCCGGCCTTGCGAGACAGCGACTGCCGAATGAATTGCATACCGTGCTCAGTGAAACCGAACCCATTTAACCTCCCCGGCCGCCGATGTCCAAAATTGCAGAGGTGTTATTGCCTAGCGCCGACTACATACAGTTGCAAGAGATGGATCGACCATGATCATTCTAGGGTAGTGCCAGATGAGCTTGGCGCCTGAAGGCACCAAACTCATCTGGCACTACCCTTGAACGATCATTGTCAACAGTCCATCTCCTGCTGTAGGGCGCTGTGGCTAAATGATTTACGACTTGGGGAGTCGCGGCGGGGGGGGGGGGGGGGGGGGGGAGGGGGGATGTGTATCTTAAGTTCCGGATTAGTGATTGCATGTGCACGATGTAGCCAATACACTGCAGAGCAAAAGAAATGCAACACCACTGGCACCATTGGAACCACTTTAATTACCACCGCTGATTCCAGTAATGTCGCATTTCTTTAGCTCGTCAGCATATATATATGTGCCGGTTTCTGCCGGTTTGCAAAATCACGTCACCTGACCCATATTGTATGTCCACGAAATCACTGGAGACCGGCTTGCCATACTCGAGAATCGAATTCCCAAACGACGCTTTTGAGCATTGACTACACGCCAGCTCTACTCGACCACACATTATTTTTATAAAGCCCGAAGCCGACAAAACGCACGTTACGGTTTTAACCCTTTGGTCGTCGCTACAGGAATCATCGCGACTAAACCCACTGCCGACAGCCCGAAAGGGTGAACGCGGTTCCACAAACGGATGTAAACACACGATTACGCAGATCGGGGTTTTCCAATGTCTCCTCATACCACATTACCACTGAGCCACCGAAGCTCCAACCTGTTGACGCCGTGTACATTTTTAAACCAAACCAAACAGTCCAATGCATTATGGCGAACTCCTTTCGCCTGCAAAACCCTGTTTCCATGATTTTGAGGAGATCGTCGGACCTTTGCTCTATGCCTTCGTTTGTACAGTCATAAATCAACCACTTGCCACTGCGATGCGACCTTGAACTTCACCTCAACGGCAGAAGCGGCCTAGATTGTAACCAACCACGGTCAGTGTTACATCGGGCTGATAACAAAGACCGCCCAGTCTCGAACTTAACCAACCCATTTGAGTTTTTGACAGCCTCAGATTCTCTTGAGCCTTGCCGGTGCAGCGACTCATGAAAATGTTGATAAATAACCAGCACCTATTTACGTTTCCTCCCTTATAGGGAGAAAGTTGTAGTCTTTGCAGCTAGCAAGTAGCATGCCTCGCTGGCTGGCTAGAGATAATGGTTGGTTGCGCGCGAATACAAAAGTTTGCATTACTACCGCGTAACACAACCCGTACTGAGTAGACAAAATTCCACAACCAAATGAATACAGCCCACGTGATATTTGTGTGTTGGCAGTTTGCCAGATCCATAAAGGCATTTGCTGGCTGCACACTGTATACCCAAATAAAGCTCGTATGTAAATATTGCACTACCAAACTGATCAGTTACCCCTTTTCCCTCATGTTTTTCCTCCCGAATATTGCTACATGTACTACAGCCGTTGTACATGTAGCAATATTCGGGAGGAAAAACATGATGTACCAGTTGCAGGGGATGGCTGATTGACCATGATTGATATTTCAAGGGTATTGCCAGATTAGCTTGGCACCTCAGAAGGCGCCAAACTAATCTGGCACTATCCTTGAATTATCACGGTCAATCCATCTCCTGCTGTTGAGACTTGGGACTAAATGGGTTAAAGGCAGATCTGCGGTGCATTTGTGATCAAACCCTATCGGCATAACAACAGCGCAGGCTCTCTCAGTTGTAAACGGGTGCCGCAGAGTGCGAGGGCATCATAACACTTTACATGAAACCCTCTTCACCCCCACCCACACAGGCGCATAACATCATAGAAGAGCAATAAAAAAACACTTGAATGAAAAGCTTAGTGTGTGATTGAGAAAATGGCTTAGGCTTCACCAGTTGGAGTTGAAAACAAACAGGACAACGTGCAGACATAAATGTTCGCAGGACAACTCCTGATAAGACCGATAAGATTACAGTAGTGACTAGTCCGATCTCTAAGGGTCGATTTATATGTAAATTGTGCATTTTGAAGTTGTCTTTCCAACATTTTGCACAGTTGTAGTGCTCCATCCAATGAGCGTTTTTGACACATCGCGGATTCTGTTTGGTTTCCATGGCAACCGCTCTTCAATAAATAGTGCTTAAACCTTGTGAGATTTAGTTTTCTGACTATACTGCATAAACAATTGAAAATATTTTATAATACATTTACAGAATTTGTTGTTTGAGTGTGCAGTTGAGACAGAAACTGTTATTTGGCATAATTTGCTGCTTGTGCGTTTGTTTGTTTTTATACATGGATATTTGCACATTTTCCCTTTTAACATACAATAGAATCTTTATAGATACTTCTGAGCTGCTGTGTTTGCATAGAAAGATACCTGTTTATTAGTATGTTTTAGCAACTGTTTTCTGCATTTTGCATGTCCAGGCAAGGTCAAATAGTATTTAAATAACTGTAACAGCCAGCAATACATTACACACATCTGCTCACACAAGCAGTTCATGCTTGTGTCTCAGGACATGTAAGATGACATATGCCTATCAAACTACCACTATTGATCAAGGATGAGGTCAAATAAAGGTTACAGGCAATACATACCGTGCTGAAAAAATTAACATCAGAATACTGGATGACTTGCAACAGACTCAAGTTAAATGATGATAAAACAGAGAGCATGCTTGTTGGTATTCGAGCTAGAACATCCGCCTCCAGCAGTGATCATATTTCCATAGGTGGCCAAGACATTTCTTTCAAATCCGATGTAAAAAATCTGGGTGTATTCCTGGATTCAAGTTTATCGATGGAAAAACAGGTTAGCCATCTTTGCCGCACTGCCTACCTGGAGCTCCGCAGAATAGGCATGATCAGATGCTTTTTGACAGAAAAGGCTACTGCCCAGCTCGTATGCTCTCGCATTCTGTCCCGTCTAGATTACTGTAATTCCCTCCTTGCTGGTATCTCATCTGATCAACTCACTCGCATTCAGCGTATCCAGAATAATGCAGCCCGGTTAGTCCTTCGCAAAAAAACGTACTGATCATGTCACACCACTGCTAAAGCATCTCCACTGGCTACCTGTCAAACAGAGAATAGAGTACAAGCTGGCCACTTTGGCATACAAACACTATGACAATACGCTTCCTGCATATCTGTCTTCTTCCCTTGCCTCACACAATCCTAGTAGAAGTCTACGCTCAAGCTCACAAAAACTGCTTGTTCAGCCCAGAGTCAGCCTAAAAACTGCTGGTGCCCGTTCTTTCAGTTATCAGGCCCCTCACGTCTGGAACTCACTTCCACTGCATGTCTGTCTTTCCCCTACCCTGTTGACCTTCAAAACAAATTTGAAGACCCATCTTTTCCAGGTAGCATATCAAGATTAGCTTAGTCTGGATGTGCTGCCTGGAAATGTTGGTTGTTTCCCCATGTTGATAGGCTGTGTGTGTGTGTGTGTGTGTGTGTATGTGTGTGTGTTTTGTGTTAGGAATGCGCCTACATGGTGCGAGCAGATGTTTATTTAAAGAGTGAGTGCGTTCTAATTTTTCTCCTTTTTAATATTTTTATTTGTGCTGTAAAGCGCTCCGAGCTTGCTGTTCGTGGGGAAGGGCGCTATATAAAAACTATGTATTATTATTATTATTAATACTCTCGTTAACAATAGAAACCAGAGAGTTAAAGTACTATACTTACTTACGCCTGTCACCCCTACCAGGGTATAGGCTGTCCTGTCCTGTGCTTTTCCTTCGATTTTACTCCAGGTGGTTCCCAATCTCTTGGATGTCTGCTTGGAGGTCTTGACGCCAGGTGTTTCTCGGCCTGCCTCTTTTTCTCTTTCCCTGGGGGTTCCATGACAATGCCTGCCTAGTGATACTGGAAACTGGCTTTCTCAGACTGTGACCAATCCATCCCCATCTTCTTCGCCCAATTTCATTCTCTGCTGTTATCTGCTCTGTTCTCTCCCAGAGTCTGATATTGCTGATCTTCTCAGGCCAGTGGATTTTCAAGATTCTTCTAAGGCAACTGTTTATGAAGATATGTACTCTGTTAACTGTGGTTTTTGTCAACCTCCAAGTCTCTGCTCCATATAGGAGAACTGCTTTTACGTTTGAGTTGAAAATCCGGACTTTGGTGTGTTGTGACAGCTCTCTGGAACTCCACACTTTTTTCAGCTGGAGAAAGGCTGCTCTGGCTTTACCGATTCGTGCTCTGACATCTGCATCAGTGCCATCTTTTTTTGTCGATGATGCTCCCGAGATAGACTAGTTCTTCCCTGAGTGCATTCAGCCTCATTGTCTTTGTTTTCTGTTTGTGGATGGTGTGGCCCACTTGGGACGAGATGTCAGCAAGCCTCGTGGTCTTGTCCTGCATTTGTTGATGAGTGTGGGACAGTAAAGCCAAGTCGTCAGCAAAATCGAGGTCGTCAAGCTGTGTCCACAGTGTCCACTGTATTCCGCTTCTTCTCTGCTCTGTGGTCCTCTTCATGACCCAGTCTATGGCCAGTAAGAAGAGGAACGGAGACAGCAAACACCCCTGCCTGACGCCGGTTCTGACCTGGAGCTCCCTGGTGAACTGCCCTTCGTGGATCACGTGACATGTCATGCCATCGTAGCTGCTCTTGATCAGGCAGACGAGTTTTGTGGGTACACCGTAGTGTCGTAGGAGTTTCCACAAAGTCTCTCGGTCCACGCTGTCAAATGCTTTCTCGTAATCCACAAAGCTGACGTACAGCGGGGAGCTCCATGATGATGCGGTGAGTGGCAATCTGGTCTGTACATGATTGGTTTTTCCTGAATCCTGCTTGCTGGTCTCTCAGCTGGGGGTCGATGGAGCTCTTCATTCTCTCCAGGATGATCCTGTTGAAGACCTTTCCTGGTACTAACAGCAAGGTGATTCCTCTGTAGTTGGAACATTTGCTGAGGTCGCCTTTCTTGGGAAGCTTGATTAGGTACCCCTCCTTCCAGTCATCCGGCATCACCTCCTCTTCCCAGGTCTTTCCAAACAGTGGGTACAGCATCTCTACTGTTGTTTCTAGGTCTGCTTTCAGAGCCTCCGCTGGAATGCCATCTGGCCCAGCTGCCTTGCCGTTTTTCAAAAATGCCACTGCTCTTCTGATCTCTTCTCGGCTGGGTCTGTCGCAGCTGATGGGTAGGTCAGTCTCTGCTGGCTGGGTGTCTGGGGGGGTCGGGTGGGGTGGGTCTGTTCAGTAACTCTTCAAAATACTTGGCCCATCTGTTGAGTTGGTCTGCTCTGTCTGCAATAGGCTTGCCTTCTTTGTCTTTTACTGGTCTTTCTGTATGGCCATACTTGCCAGACAATCTTCTGGTAATGTCGTAAAGCTGTTTCATGTTGCCGCTGCCTGCTGCCTTTTCTGCCTCTGCTGCTAGGCCGTCTGTGTAGGCTCTCTTGTCTGCCCTGATACTCCTCTTCACCTCGCGGTTGGCTTCCGAGTATTCCTCATGTGCCCTTGCTTTAGCTGCTCTCGTGCGACTGTTGTTGACAACTGCTTTCTTCTTCTTCCTCACTTCTATCTTCTTCAAGGTCTGTGCTGACAGCCAGTCCTTGTGATGGTGTTTCTTGAACCCTACAGTGTCTTTGCAGGTTGAGTTCAGTGCCTCTCTAACTGGCTTCCACTGCTGCTCTGTGGTGACCGCCTCCTCTTCATCTACTAGCTCCTGTAGCGCTTGAAATCAGTTGGACAGCACCAGTTTGAACTCTTCTCTCACTCCAGACTCTCTCAGGAGGCCTACATTATAGCGCTGTCTTCTTGTTGTCCCTGTGCTGCTTTTCTTTAACTTTAGCTTTATTCTTAAGATAAGCAGATGATGGTCTGAGGCGACATCTGCTCCCCTCCTCACTCGAACATCTTGAAGGGATCTTCTAAATTTCTTGCCAATGCAGATATGGTCTATTTGGTTCTCTGTAGTATAGTCAGGTGAGACCCACATTGCTTTGTGTATTCTTCTGTGTGGGAAGATGCTGCCTCCAATGACAAGTCTGTTTAGAGCACAAAAGTCTACGAACCTCTCCCCGTTCTCACTCATCTCCCCTAGTCCCTGTCTCCCCATCACCTCTTCGTATCCAGTGTTGTCCTCCCCTATTTTGGCATTAAAATCGCCCATTATGATGGTGATGTCTCGCTCCGCACATCTGTCCACAGCACTCTGAGTCGGTCGTAAAACTCTTGTTTCTCTTCCTCGTCACTGTCATTAGTGGGCGCATAACACTGGATGACGTACAGCTTGATCTTTTTCCTGGTTCTAAAGGCTGCTGTGATAATTCTTGGCCCAAGAGGTTCCCAGCCCATCAGCGCTCTCTGTGCCACTGGTGACAGCATGAATGCTACACCTTCTATATGGGGGGGGGGGGGGGGGGGGGGGAGGGGGGGCATTCTCCTCTTCATGACCTGAATACAGAATCATCTCCCCACTTAACAGCCTTTTCTGGCCAGACTGCGTCCATCTGGCTTCACTGATACCTAGCAGGGAAAGGTTGTACTTTTGCATTTCCGCTGCTATCTGCTATCTGGGCGGACTTCCCGCTCTGGCACATGGTCTTAACATTCCATGTGCCCATGATTGTGTCCCCCAGATAGAGAGAGGCGGCTCGGTCCTGTGGCTTCTGAAGACTTCCGGCTTTCACCACATGACGTCATAAATCTTCTGGTAGAAGAACCTTCCTCTGCTGTTTGTCTATTCATCGGCGTTTTTGTAGCTATTTCTTTATTTGCAGGGTGGGGAAGCTACCCCCATGCCCAACCCCCTTACTAGGAGGACCAGGGGTTTTCTGTCGGGGTCTCCTTCCCTTAGACCATGTTGGTTCACGGCACCTTATTTCATTCGGTGCACCCCTCTCGCGAGGGACCCCCTATCCACTACCCGGGGGACGCGCCTCAACGCCATATGGTCCCAGCGCGAGGAGAGTTAAAGTACCATTACACGTAAATTTGAAGACACATTTCAGCACCATTTGTGTTTGTTATGCCTTATTGACACACCTAATGAACTTTAACGGCAGTTTGGACATGCAGCAAACACACATGCATAATTGCACTTATTTATTCTGCGCAACCGTTAGCGTGTCTATTTTTAGCTGTTTCTCATACTGATACAGTTGTAATTATAGAACGGAGTGGAGTCGTCAGGTTACTTGATGTTAAGACGACCTATGCTGAATTGGATTCTCCTATGTCTAAAAAGTAAATGAACGATAACTAGACACGTGTGAGGCGTTTCGTAACCATCAGTTACAAAAGTGTATATTTGAACAGTCACGGTGGTAGTGGGCCTTTAAGCTTGACAGATGAATAGTTGAGGTAAGACTTTAAAAAAATAATCATTTTGGCCGACCTTTCTCAAGGACACAAAGCCGAAAACAAAGGATATAATTCACCAGTTTTCTAGTTTGTACAGATGCTATTACAGGTTTACACATTGAAAGATCAAAAATGGACCACAAGTTGCTTTGGAGAAGGCATTTCTATGTGTGCTTGTTTTGTGGACTAGTCTGATAGGTCAACACATACATAATAAAGCCTGCTTTCAGACAAACTCTTGGTGATCTCTGTTACTTTAGCAAAAGTTTTAATCAAATTTTACTTACGAATAGTTTATAATAAAATATGTTCATGCATACTACTTTCGGTGATTTCTCTGAAAGGTCATGGGTCAACATATGGAATAGAAATACCTAAGTTTATACAATGTATTTTCCAGGTACCATTTGTAGACGATCTCAATGAAACATGTTCAATGACTTGGCTTATACACATCTTTAAATTGTTCACCGCAAGAGGAACTGCCATGATAAAGTTTTGCTAACCCCTACCAGTGAGGCCAAGGTCACGTTGGCCATACTTGGTCTTGGTCTGCTCATGCAAAGTCTCTGATTCTATTCGACCGATTTGGTTCGATTCTATTCGACCGATTTGGTTCAAATTTGGTGAAATAGTAAATATTAAACACGGACATGTTAATATGCAAGAAAAGCATCAGTCTGTGAAAGGCCAAGGTTGTGGGGGCCATCTTTGTTTTCAATTCATGTATTCTTGTTAGGGCAATATCTTTAGAACCATTCAATCGATATGGACTAAAAGCTTAAAAGATGATAGTCTTTGATAAATGAAAGTGTGCTTAACAAAATCAAGCCGTTATAGCCAAGGTCAAGGCAGCAATTTTTGTTTTGGGTCTTTTCAAGCGAGATCTTTGAAACAGTTTGATTAATTTATTTCAGACTTGAGAGAGCAATACACTATACTAATGGAAATTGTGCATGAGTGACGCCACTTCCATGAAGGTTAAGGCCGTGGCAGTCGTATTTGTTTCACATTGTGTATTCTTCTCAGGACCATAATGTAACCGTGGAGCTAGTCATAGTACCTGTTACTGAAATAACTTAGTAACTTGTAGTGTTATGATAAACAATTAAGTTACTGCATGCAAGGTCAAGGCTATAGTAGTCATATTTGTTTAAGATCCATCTAGACCATAATTATATTGAAAAGCGTTTGACCAGTTTGCTTCAGGCTTGGCATAGTAATAATTGTTACAGGTGTAAAGTGTTTAGTGCAAGAAATGTATCATTTTGATGTAGGGTCATGGTCATTGCAGCCATCTTGTATTGCACTTTTTCCATTCCCTTTTAAAAATATGTTATGTAATATATTTCCTGCAACTGTCAGATTCTTTGTGTAGCCAGCTCTCACTTTATACACTGTTAGTATGAGTGTCTGTCCATTTTTTTCCCCCTCATTGCCACAGCTCTCTTTTGGCTGTTGTCAGAAAGATGCGAGGGAGCGCGTGGGCATGAAACGCTGCTAGACACAAACGTATTGTCATAAATGTATTCTGTGTGTCATTGCTCTTTGTCAAAGAAAACATATGTAATATGTAAAACATATCACTGTCATCAATAAAATTTGGATTTAAAACTGACTTAGACCTTTGTTCAAAATTGTAATAAACAAAATGACAATACAATTGTCCTTGCTGTGACCCTGACCTCGAAGGAAAAGGCGTAACATTTGTTGAAACTAATCTTTGTAGTAATGAGTCAATTCATGCACAATCTTAAATAAAGCAGTCTAAATCAATGTGATAAAGAAATCATTAAGAGAATGAACGGGAAAAAGAATGCAGATGACCTTGACGTCAATGTCAAGGACTTCATAATAGTATTGAAAACTTGTTCTTGTTCAAGAATATCAATCTATAGTGTTTGTTTTAAATCAGTCTAACAGTTTTCAGGAAATTGCCTGAAAATACAGTCAATGTTGGAACCACTCTGACCTCGACTGAAACAGAAAACATTGATATGACTTATCATGTTCTTTCTGTTACAACAGTAATCGCTTGAACCACCAGGAAGCAGCTTTGAAGAGCGGTTTACAGAAAATGTTGTTGAAGCAGATTTAGTCCATATATATATAACAGAGACAGGCTGCGACCTTGACCTTCATGTTAGACATGCTGCTTTTAGATATCACAGTCTGTCTGGTTAAGACTATTTACAAACTACAATTGGAATTGACCATGTACATTGATTCTAGAAATAGTCTGTAAAACATCATTACAGTTGGTTTTGAACATTAAAAAACACTAGTTGCCACAGAAACTACATTTAAAAGGTCCAAGGCGTGTTTTTGTTTCCATAAATATCTGAGTTATTTTCATAAATTTGACCATTCAGACCATCCCTTGTGAAGATTAAGCAACAATATCGGAATAAATGGCTCTGTTACAAGTGTAACAGAATTAGCAACACATCAGTTGGCAATGGTCAGGACCGAACTGTATGGATTGTGCAACCTCAGCTAGCCTAGAGAACGATTTGGATCTTTCATGATCACAATTTCCAAATAATTTGACCCTAGAATGTAGCAATACATATACAAATCTTTCTCGAGTTTAAATATGGTTGTCATGGCAACCGTATGAAGCAAAAACATGATCTGTACAAATTAACTTGTTCATCTTTCAAGCAGCTGTGTTTCTGCCGAGTAACACAAACATATTGCTATCAATGAAGCGTCTGTGGTTGACAAGCACAACTGAAGTAATTTTAAAGTATATTTCATAAACAAACAGCAATAACATATTTTCTGTCAACGGTAAGTGCCCACCAGTAATTTTGATTTCGTTTTCTATGTAAATGATGGACAACCTGAAATCCATGGCAAAGATTGCAAAATGTTATTTTTCTCACCCAAACAATTGGTACACATAAGATATGGTAACGTTCATTTTTAATATTGGTTGTCATGGTAACAGTAAGCAAAATCTTTGATGCCCCAGGTGTGGAATTTTCTTCAATCACAATTTTCTACCGCCGTGCCAAATTTCAGAGCAATCGGCCCATTATGCATTATTCTGCCATAAGAGATCGGACTATAGTACACAAAACACTTGGTCACATGTGTCAAGGCCAGCCTAATCTAGATTAAACATGTAGAACGTGTGTTTATTCACAAACGTATCGGAAAAAATGGTCTGCCAATAAATCATTAAATGTATGGCCATTATCCAGGTTGATGTTTTAACCCATTTAGCCCCATGATTGATTGATTGTACATTGCTTAACGTCCCGACAGCAACAAGGCTTTCTCAGGACGTGCCTGCACTGCTTGTGAAAAAAAAACTAAACAGAACATTGAATGTATGTCACCAGCCAGTCAAATACGTTAAATAAACCTAACACATGGGCCTAAATAAAGCCAAGACCATTTAGCAACACACATCCAATATCAAGAGCTACAGGCAGTGCAGACAGTAGGGAGAGTTTTAAAAAGGCAAATACAGGTGAATGGACAAAGGGTAGACAGAAACACATGCCCCAGAATAGAGAGGAAAACCCACCCTGTGGGGCTGACCAGGGTGACCCTGGGAACTAAAAAGTAGTTAACCCCACCCAAGTCCCCCAGTGCACTACAGCATAAGATGGATTGACCATGATAATTGAAGGGTAGCGCCAGATTACCCTGGCACCCTCAGGCACCAAGCTAATCTGGCACTACCCTTGAATTATTATGGTCAATCAGTCTCTTGCAACTGGCACATACTTGTTAGGTGACACTTTAACAATTTAGAAAATGTGCCCATGGGGTTAAATGGATTAAAACAAAGCCTGCACACACGCTTTTTGTGAAAAATGAGCACTCTATTATATACAAGAGTAACACCAAGTAAACACCAAGTAAAATGTAAGTCAAAACCCCAGTAAACATTTGTGTACGGGATCTGGCATAAAATTAGTCTTAAGTTAACCCCCAGTGCATGTAGCCAAAAGAACTGTTTACATTACCAGTGGCTGCACACACATAATGCTTAAAAATAATTATGAGCCATCAGGTCCTGAAATTCTTTTCTTGACTTGTTGGCAGGCTACCAAGCACAGAAAAATGACAGCCAACTTGTTTTGTTCTCGAGGTTATACTAATTGCAGCTGTCGAGACAATGACAACAGAAATAATTTCTTCTTGTGTGATGAGGGAATTGGGCAAAGCCCCAAGTTGTTTTAGGGCTTGAAGGACATTTGTGAAGCTGACGGAAAAAAACACCAAATGACAGAAGACTAAACCAACACACACACACACACAGTGTGATACTTTGTCACACAGTCTTTCATCCAGACATTTCCATCCACAGAAGCACCACAGATACGGGGGCTTATGACAGAGAATCTATATTTCTTGATCTTGCTGACCAAAACCGGATGCAGCTCCAACGCATGCTTTAACACATTACATCCTGACGACATATTTTTTCAAATCTGTTTATTGTCCTGTGAAGACTACATTATGGATTAGGAGATAAAACAACCATTTCAGTTCAAGGGTGGTGCCAGAATAGCTTGGTCCCTCAGGTGCCAAGCTATCCTGGCACCACCCTTGAACTTTCGTAGTCAAACTTATTTCAAGCATTAATGTATCAGGATGAAAAGGGTTGAATACAATCCTGAGAATTGTTAATAGGTTCATGGATTGTCAAGAACTTTCGCCAGTGGTTCAATGAGTTCCACACTTAGAAAAAGACCTGCTCGATGTGTTCACAAACAATTTGTGTCCAAATATGAAGAAGATTGCAGAAGTATGTTCATTGAATCTGAGGACTGCCATAAGTCTGCATGTTTATTTTCAACAGTTCCTGAAACTATGTCAGGCTTTCCGTTAATGGAAAGTTCTCCGTATTGGACTGCCAAATTTTGAGAGGGTCGAAAAAAAAAAATGGAAGGCTGTCCATCCCCAGGATGGACAAATCTTGAGAAAAAAAGAACTTTCCCTGCTGTGTTTCAAGTACACAACGGACTATAGAGCGCCTGGGATGGATTTTTTTGTCATGCTGTCCATCCCAATGACAGACAATTTTAAAAGTAGTAGAAAGCCTGAATGTTTTTTTTTTGTACAGCAGAACCTGTTTTGAGCGACCACCATTATGAGATATCACCCGTCTTTAAAGGCACTCATTTACAATTTCGGATCTGTGGTGGGATGTGAAAATCCTTGGGATAGTCTCTGTAGCCCATTGGAATCATCCTGACTAAAAACCTCTACCGACATCCAAAGAGTTAGTCTGTAACCATTATACCCCTTATGCATGCAGCGACTGGTGCTGATTACAGTGCTGGTGGCTGCATGCACAAGGGGGTTAACCATTTAGCCCTTGTGCCCTACAGCAGAAGATGAATGACCCTGATAATTCAAGGGTAGTGCCAGATTAGCTTGGCGCCATCAGGCGCCAAGCTAATCTGGCACTACCCTTGAATTATCAGGGTCAATTCTAGGGTAGTGCCAGATTAGCTTGGTGCCTGATGGCACCAAGCTAATCTGGCACTCACCTTGAATTGTCATGGTGGAACAGGATCCATCTCCTGCAACTGGTACATAGTCGTGAGGTGACACATCCAAAATCTGTGAAATGTGCCCGTGGGGTACAATGGGTTAAGGAGTCAGACGCACCAAGTGAGCAATAAAATCCACCTGCCTACCTTTCTGTTCACTGCTGTCCGAGGAACGCCTTGAGCTGCTGCTAGATCGACTCTCCCCTGTGCTCCCTGGAAAACAATTTATTGATAATCTCATGAGGTCTCAATCTTTTAACTCCTTCACGACGAGAGGTATCCGGATACACGGCGTTAACGCGGCGTATCCAGATGCATCACGTCGTGAATGTGTTAACACTCTTGTGCTTGCAGCCAATATTGGTATTGTAGGTGATAAAGTACTGGTGGCTGCATAAACAAAGAAAACATTAGAACACCAACCAAACACAAGAGGCAAAGAACCTCATAAGCCCCCGCAGATCGGGGCTCATGAGGTTTTTTGCCTCCTCATATATGTTTCTTTGATTTATGGGATAATAATTATGGTGTCGAATTTGCCCTGCTTTCAAAGGCATAATTTTGCATCCATTGGCAGCGAAGGAGTCCATTTCATTTATAAAGTAAATAACTTGATTCTAGATGAAAGACTGTTAGTGTCTGCAGCATATATTAGTGTATAAACATGTAAGTAATTACCTCTATGTCAATGCGCCGACCTCCACTTTTCCCCCCCAATCAATTTTCCCACCCAATAACTTTTCAAGTTTCCCAGGTGCAGTAGCTTGTGATCTAGTACCTTTTCCCAGATGGTAAGCAATATTTTCCCCCCTCACAATAATTTTCTCCACCCAACTATTATTTATTTCTCCGTTTTCTTGACCCCCCACCCCCTTCCCAAACACACACTTGCATCCCAACCTTTGCAACTGTTACTGCACCAAACTTTAATTTGTCGCAAATGATGCCAGAGTAAAACTGGTTTATTCATGCAGATTACAAGGTCATTTACCATGTATCAGATCAAAGCATTCTGAAATAGCCAGCAAATGAGGCGTACATTTTAATTTGTGAAAATGCGCATTTTGGCAGCCTAGCAGATGTTGCGCTTATCGACTGGTGAAGTCACACCAGGCTGACACTAATGACTCTCACATACAACGTACATGTTGCATAATGCTTTCAAGAGTGAATTTCATCATTCATGTTTCAAGTTTGATGACAAATGACTCAACTTCAGAACAGTCTATTAGTATTAACTTAACAGCGAGTCATGATACATGAATTGACTGAGGCACTTCAACGGGAGTGTCTGATTAGGCACCAAGATAATCAGTCACTCCCATTGAGCTGTTTTTGTCAGCCAATCTTCTGCAGTTGGCACTGGAAGGCACCACACATGACCCAGATGTCCCAATGCCAAGGCAAAACTGTCATACGATATCCACTATGCAAATCTGCTGCCGCAATAAGGCTCTTGTTAAATAGAATTACTATGCTAATGACTTTTTCATTTCTCTTTTTAGTGGACGAGAGCCATCTGGAGGAAGTGGAGAGATACCGAGGAACCTTTCAAGACATTGGATTGTATTAAATACAGTATGTTAATCATTATTTTATGGTGTTGTGATGGACTGAGTCAACAGCTGCAGAAGTCTGCAACAAACAGAGCTTTGTGCAATAAAGTCTAATGGTTTGTTTGTTGTTGCAATCTCTCTAAATGTGCATTTGCAAACTTAAAATCATTAATGCAAATTCTTGCCTCAGGTTGAGCAGTTATGTTTTTACACAAGGCCTATAGCACCGAAATTCTGCAATAATTCAACAGAATGTTTTGCAATAAACCTGAATGTCTTCTGAAATTGTGAAAAGTGCATTTGCGAGATTGCAACATTAATGAAGGCCATCTCGTGAGGTTTAGCAGTTGTGTTTTAAATGCAAGGGGAAACAAATCAGGCCCAGAGCATGAAAATCCAGGTTTTTGGGTCAGGGTGGGTCATGGTGACCCCAAACTACTTTATTGCACTTTGCAGCTTGCACAGTCACTCAGCCAGACCCGGCCACACATCTGCAAGAGGCACAGATCCTTATGACCCCCTGCAACTGTAAGGGCTGATAATATGCCTCTTGCTGGCCATCATGACTGTCCCATGAACACCTCTAATTATCCCAGGGAAAATTAATGGCTTTTATGTCTAAAAGTTTAAGAAGTGGATCTCCTGTTCTGTCCGTACCCTGTCAGCCATGTCTATACATCTGCAAGAGACATAGATTCTCAAGAGCCCCTGCAGCTGCTGGGGCTCATGAGAATCTGTGCCTCTTGCTGGCAGTTTAGATAGTCCCTGTGTGCTGTTCTTGTTATCCTATGCGTACATTACATGGATTCAATCTGTTGTTCCATCCTTACCAGCCGCCAGCCATCTCTTATTATGGCAAAAATGGAAAGGTCAGACGAAAACAATCGATGGCCTGGATGGATATTTTTAGAGCTGAATGTCAGTACAGATGCTTACAGGCATAAATCATGAAAAATGGTGCAAGGACACATAACGTTTTAGGCAAAAACATGCACGAACATATAATTAGTGATTAAAGCAAAAGTGGACCATGAGTAGGGAACAGGGAATGTTGACAGATTAACTGCTCCACTCCAATTAGACAAAGGAAATAAAAACAGCTGAGAAAGTGTGTGTGTGTGTGTGGAGTAAGGGAGGTGTATTAAAGACAGAGTAAGCATGCACACACTTCACCATCTGTATTAGCACCATCTGTATTGTTCCAAAGGGATATTTAGAGTGAGGCTAAACATTCTGTCAAAACATCTTAGAATTATTTTGCTGGCTGGAATGCCTGGTGACATACATGCAACGTTCTGTTTTGTTCTTTGATGGCACAACCTATCTGCATTGCTGCTGAAACCTTCGACAAAGTACAACTAAGCAACTAATCAAACTGCTGTGTGAGTGAAGACACCTGAGCACTGATCTGCCTTTTTTAGACCTGACTGACCCCATCTCCCACGGCCAGTGCACAGACTTTATGCATCCCTCCCTAAGTTGTCAAAGTCATTACCCAGTAAGCGAAAGGTCATTGGGCCGACGTCTGCCGGAGTCAGCCCGCACACAGCTGTACGCGAGTTAACTCTGGCAGATGTCGCCCCGATGACCTTTTGCTCCTGGGGTACCCGGTATTAGGTTTAAGTACTAATGAATAATAAGTGAAAATAGCAGCCATCGCAACATACCAGCTTGCTGAGTCAGAGAAGTCAGCTGTGTGGACTGCTTGATTAGGGAAACACGGTAGAAGTAATTCCTCCAGAACTGTTCCTCAGACACTCTGAAATGTCACAAACACAACCACGCTGACCCTCTAGGCATTGTAGCACTTATTTTCTAGCTACTTCCTGCAGGAATCACTTCAACAAAAAGCACTACTGACAACCAAAGGGGCAATAAATCTGTACAAAGGCATCAGTTTAAATTTTTTAAAAAATTGAGAGCCTCTGGCGATATAATCCACGGTGATCACATCAGGTCAAACAAAAGCCAAACAATGACTCAGAGGTGCACTTTTCTATGCAACTAAATCCCCTTATGACAAATTTTGGATAGAATAACACAGAAATATTTGTGCCTCAGTACTTATATAGCCATGTTCCCTGCAGAAGGAACAACAGAATTACAAAAAGAATTCTCAAAGCATGAAGTAAAATACACAGTTTCAGCATGCGTCACAGAAACCCACCATTCTCAACGAACAAAAAGTCTATCTCTTTGCACCCAAAACACCCTGAGCACCCCAGAAATTCCATTTTCATCTGTGGCAGACCAAACACGCACAGCATCAACCCCTTCACTGCAAATGGTCCCCGCTAGTGTTTCTATGCCAAACACACACAGCATCAACCCCTTCACTGCAAATGGTCCCTGCTAGTGTTTCTATGCCAAACACACAGAGCATCAACCCCTTCACTGCAAATGGTCCCCGCTAGTGTTTCTATGCCAAACACACACAGCATCAACCCCTTCACTGCAAATGGTCCCTGCTAGTGTTTCTATGCCAAACACACACAGCATCAACCCCTTCACTGCAAATGGTCCCTGCTAGTGTTTCTATGCCAAACACACACAGCATCAACCCCTTCACTGCAAATGGTCCCTGCTAGTGTTTCTATGCCAAACACACACAGCATCAACCCCTTCACTGCAAATGGTCCCTGCTAGTGTTTCTATGCCAAACACACACAGCATCAACCCCTTCACTGCAAATGGTCCCTGCTAGTGTTTCTATGCCAAACACACACAGCATCAACCCCTTCACTGCAAATGGTCCCTGCTAGTGTTTCTATGCCAAACACACACAGCATCAACCCTTTCACTGCAAATGGTCCCTGCTAGTGTTTCTATGCCAAACACACAGAGCATCAACCCCTTCACTGCAAATGGTCCCCGCTAGTGTTTCTATGCCAAACACACACAGCATCAACCCTTTCACTGCAAATGGTCCCTGCTAGTGTTTCTATGCCAAACACACAGAGCATCAACCCCTTCACTGCAAATGGTCCCCGCTAGTGTTTCTATGCCAAACACACACAGCATCAACCCTTTCACTGCAAATGGTCCCCGCTAGTGTTTCTATGCCAAACACACACAGCATCAACCCCTTCACTGCAAATGGTCCCTGCTAGTGTTTCTATGCCAAACACACACAGCATCAACCCCTTCACTGCAAATGGTCCCTGCTAGTGTTTCTATGCCAAACACACACAGCATCAACCCTTTCACTGCAAACGGTTACAGCTTCTGTTTTTATGCCAAAGAACCCCCGGCTGCCCAATGAACATGGATAAAAAGTGGTGTCAGCAAGAGGCACAGATCCACATGAGCTCTCACTTTTGCGGGACTCATGTGGATCTATGCCTCTTGTGGTTAGATGGTGTTCAGTTTGTGCTGGCAGCTAAAGGGCAGCCAGCACAAAATGTAATCTTACTTTTTTGGAACGAGCTCAAATCTCATTTTCTGCAAGTTTGGATCTTCCTGCAGAGTTGCCATAGCAACAGGATAAGCTGTAGCAAAGTCAAATTGGTATTTTACGCCTGAAGGAGGGTTGCGAAGAAAGTTCCTCTTGTCCTGGAAAGAAGAACGAAATATAATGGTTGAAAATAGCAAATTAGGCAGTAAAACGTTGCAAAAAAAAAGGAAGAAAATAAAAGGATGGGAAATAAACAACGGACTAATTTTAAGGAAACCATTAGCGCGTCGTCCCTAGCCAAAACAGAGCAAGGGAGTTAACACACTTCTAAAGCACAACAATCCATTATTGCCCGGATCAGTTCCCCTCGATTTCTTGTATGAAAATGCATTAGTCCAAGGGAGGTGATTGTATCATTAGTGCGGCGCAGTATGAAGGCCGAAAGTGCGAAGTGCCTTCCCCTGTATTGATTCAAAGTGAATCGTACTTGAGTTATCCCTAATCATTCGGAATATGCATTTTTCTTTAAAAGGTATTTTTTCGAAAAATACTTACCGATGACATGACAAATGGGAGTGTCTACTACGTGCTCAAATTCTAGCCTACGAACCCGTTGTGTGCACACACAACCCGGGAGGCACTCGGGGAACCCTCCAGAGGGGCCAAGAGTTGTCTCCCGGACCTGCCTATCCGGTTCCGAGTCACCTGACTCGCCAGTCAGATACTAGGCTCACCAGCGGCAAGCGGGGCAGGTGGGAGGGTCCTCCGTGTCATGTCATCGGTAAGTATTTTTCGAAAAAATACCTTTTAAAGAAAAATGCATTTATTTCATCAAAAACATTACCGATGACATGACAAATGGGAGAATCACGAATAGGAGGAGGGTGCCGCCCCGGTACTACCGGAGACCAAGACCGTCCTCCCATTGCTAATTCCCAGGTAACGAGCTAGGTGCGTACCTACGGCGCCTGCTGCGCCGGGAGGGAGTGCTGTGCCACCGTGAGGTCCCCCAACAAGGCGAGGTTGTCTCGCTGTCCCGCCAGATCCCGAAGGTAGAAACGAGCGAAGGTAGATTCTGCTCGCCAGCCCACCGCGGCCACGATGTCCTTGACAGCGCAGTTCCGATCGAATGCGACGCTCGTGGCCATGGCGCGTACTTCGTGTGCGCGGATCTTCAGTCTCTGCGCTACGCGTGGGGAGAGATCCATGTATGCCGATCGTATTACCCAGCGCAGCCAGGAGGAGATCGTCTGGGCTGTGATATCAGTCTTGCCCTGGCGTATGGGCAGGAAGAGGCGGGAGCGCCCTCTACGGGTAACTTTGGTACGGCGCAGGTAGATGCGTAGGGCACGCACGGGATCCTGTCGCCGAGTCTCCGGAGAGCAGGCAGGCCCTCCCAGGGGCCGCAAGGTGATGATCTGTGGAGCAGTTAGGGGCGACCTTGTTTTGGCAATAAAGCTGGGGTCCGTTAAGAGCTGCACGGAGCGATCTGCCCTGAACTGGAGGCAGTCTGGGCGGGTAGAAAGAGCGTGTAGCTCGCTAACTCTGGACGCGGTGGCCAAGGCTAGAAGGAAGCAGGTCTTGCGTGTCACATTTGCCAGAGGGGCTAGAGCGAGTGGCTCGAACTGGGAAGAATTCAGCCACGTCAGGACCCAAGGTAGGTCCCAGCGAGGAACGAGAGAACGCTGAGTCGGACGTTGGAGGCTGAAGCTGGACATGAGGTCGGAGAGGTCCTTACAGGCGCCGGGGTCTGGAAGGCCGAGATGACGGTACGTGTCGGCGACCATGGATAAGTATCCCCTGATGGTGATGGGCGCCAAACCTTGGACCTCGAAGAGCCATAGGAGAAAGTCCGCTAGCTGTGGGTTAGTCAGTCCGGTGGGTAGGAGGCGACGGGCGTCGCACCAGGCACACAAAACGCGCCACTTCCCTTCGTAAACACGCCGGGTGGATGGCTTGCGGGCTGCAGCGATTGCCTCCACTGCTGCACCAGAGAAGCCTCGAGCGGTGAGGGCGCGCTGCACAACCTCCAGGCGTGAAGAGACAGGCGTTCGGGACAAGGGTGGAAGAGAGCCTGCCTGGGCTGCTTGAGCATGGAACGGGGCGTGGGCAGGCGCAGGGGAGGAGAGGTGGCGAGGTTGAGTAGGTCGGTGGTCCAGGACCGGGCCCAAGCCAGCGGGGCGACCAGAAGCAGGACTGCGTTGCTCCCTCGAAGTTTGTGGAGGACCTTGGGAATGAGGACTGTCGGGGGGTACGCGTAAGCGATGAGGCCGTCCCAAGGAATCGAGAGGGCATCGACTGCCCAGGCCAGCGGGTCTGGAATCGGGGAGACGAAGAGGGGAAGCTGGCGGTTCCACCTCGTAGCAAAGAGGTCGATTAAGGGAGTCTCCCAACGGGCGCAGATCATCTGGAAGATATCCGGGCGCAACGTCCATTCTGTGTGGAGCAACTGGCCGCGGCGAGAGAGCGAGTCCGCCAACACATTCAAGTGGCCAGGAATGTGTCGTGCGAGGAGTGTAATGTCGCGTTCCTCGGCCCAGCGCATCAAACGGAAGAGGAGCATACAGAGGTCGGGAGATCGGGTGCCCCCCTGTCTCTGGATGTAGGCCACCACCGTCGAGTTGTCGGAGAGGACGAGAAGCCGCTGGTTCCTGAGCTGGTTCTCCCAAACGAAGAGGGCTTGCCAGACTGCCTGCAGCTCTAACCAATTGCTGTGCTTGTCCGCAAACTCCGGGGGCCAGAGGCCGGAAGCCGAGGAGAATTGAGGAAGCAGGTGGGCTCCCCACCCCGAGAGGCTCGCGTCGACACACAGGGAGAGGTGCGGGGGGGGGGGGGGGGGAGGACAAAGGGACTCCCGAAGCCAACCAAGCCGTGTCGGTCCAGCGTAGAAGGTGAGGGCGAACCAGGGGGGAAACCGGGACCAGGTGGGTAAGGTCGCCAGAAGAGGGTCTCCATAGAAGCAGGAGGTGCAGCTGAAGGGGGCGGGCGTAGAGGCGACCCAGGGGGAGAAGGTCCGCCGCTGCGTTGATCAGTCCGAGGAGTTGAAGCCAAACTCGGGCGGGAGCTGCTTCCTGCTGAGCTAGCTGGTTGGCGAAGGTGGCCAACTTCCGAATCCGGGGATCCGGGAGGCGAACAACGTTGAGATCGGTGGCAAAATCCATTCCGAGATGAATGAAGCGGCGCGAGGGCGTGAGATCTGACTTCCCGACGTTGAGGAGGAACCCCAGTCGCGACAGCAGACGCATCAGAGTATCCCTGTCCTCTTCCAAGACGGACTCGATGTGGTTTCTCAGGAAGAGATCGTCGAGGTAGTTGGACATAGGGCTGAGAGACGACTGCCGTGCCTTGGCCATAACTGCATCCATCAAGCGGGTGAAGACCCAGGGGCTGAGGTTGAGGCCGAAGGGTAGGGCTCGAAACTGGTAAACGGTTCCATCGAACGCGAAGCGCAGATACCTCTGGGCGGCCGGATGTATGGGTACGTGTAGGTAAGCGTCGGAGAGATCCAGGCTGACGGCGTAATCCATGGGTCGCACCGCGGTACGCAGGGCTCGGGCCGTCTCCATGTGGAAGGAAGGAGCCACGATGAAGCGATTTAGGGCTGAGAGGTCAATCACTGGGCGCCACTTGCCGCCAGGCTTGGGGACGACGAAAAGTCTGCTGTAAAATCCCAGCGAGTCTGCGCGGCGCACAACCTCTGTGGCATCCTTCCTCAAGAGAGAGTCGACTTCCCCCCGTAGGGCGCACTCCTTGAGCGGGTCTGCGGGGATCTCGGTCCACAGCGGAGTCGTACGCAGAGGAGGAGGGGAACGAAAGGAGATCCGTAGGCCGCCGGAAACAGTGTCTAAAATCCACGGGTCTTCTGGAATCAGTAATCGCCACTCGTCGCTGAAGAGGGCGAGCCTGCCGCCGACTGGAGGACCCGAGACGGCCGGCGGAGGCGGAGGAGGGGAGGAGTCACTGAGCCCGCCCGCGCCCAGGGCGACGGGCGGGACGGGGCCAAGCGGGGGCGGGGGCGTTAGCTTGGCCGGGGCGACCGAAGGCGGGGCGACGGCGACGCAGGGACTGCAGCTGGGTTGTTGACGTCGGGGCGACGGGTCTGGAGATCCGCAGGGGGCGACCCACGGCCTTGCGGGCTGACTGAAAACGCCGAGGAACAGACTTGGGAGGCCACCTGTCCGCATTGGAATCCTTGACGGCTTGCCAGGTGTCACCAAAGAGAAGGGGTCCCCCGAGGGGGGCCCGACGCAGCTGGGTCTCCAGGTCGGCAGGCATTCCCCGGCAGGCCTGCAGGACAGCGTCGCGGCGGAGTAAATCACAATTGGCGGCTGCAGCCATAGCGTTGACCGAAGAGTGATACGCGGCGCGGCTGGCCGCTTCAGCGAGGACGAGGAGGTCGCCAAGAAGGGGGGTCAGGGACGGGTGCCACGAATCTTCCACGCGCCGGAGGAAGGCTTGCGTAAGGAGCTCCATGAAGCCGGCGCAGGCCAAGGAATTCCTGACAAGCGAAGCCGTCTTGTCCAAACCCGCGGGGAGCGCGCGTCTGAGTGCAGAGGCCCCACCCGCCTGAACCACGGCGGCTGGATCCACCGGAGGGAGAGGGCAGAGGAAGGCCTGGGAATGGCCGGCGTACCACTGCTGGCGGAAGTACATATCGAGGTCCGGAGGCCATCTGTGGTCCGAGAAGAAATTACTGTCTCTTGAGTCAGACAACAGGTGGGCCGAGAACACATCCCGAAGCTCACGAAAGGAGGGGGGCTGAGGGAGAGTCTTGAACTTCTTTACCTGTCTACCCGCGTCGACGAAGGCAGAAGGCTTCCTCTTCAGGGGGGGGGATGGAGGGCAGTCCGCTGCCGGAAGCGTGGCGGAGATGAGGCGAGCGACCTCGTCGAGGGCCAGAAGAACCTCTGTGCGGGAGGAGGCCGGTAACCCGTGGGCTGTCGACGCATCCGAAGGAGAGAGCGGCGAAGGAGAGCGGCTGAGACCTCCGAGGAGAACTGAGATGGAATCATCAGGGAGAAGACTCAACGAATCGTCGTCCACGCCGCCGAGAGCCGTCGAAGAGGGACGGCGACCGTGACTCCGAGAGCGAGCAGCTCGACGAGGACGAGGGGAGCCATAAGGCGCCGAAGCACGCAGGGGAGAGCGACGTCCGCGACGGCGACGCGACGCACTAGAGGAGCGGGAACGGCGGCGGCGACCAGACGAGCGACTACGAGCTGGAGACCGTGATCCTCGGGAACGAGGAGGAAGGAAAGAGGCTGGGCGAGGGGAAGGGGAACGGGCGGGGCGAGGCAGGCGGCGGGGAACGTGGGACGAACGCCGCGAAGAGGTAGAGCGCGAAGGTCCATGGTCCAGATGACGAGAAGAATCCCGAACTTTACGACGCTCACACGAAGGAGCGCGAGAGTGGTGGTCCGACTTCGATCGCAAGGAGGAACTGGACACAGGTAGTGGTGTGGTGAGTGTGCGCGAATGTCTCCGCGAGCCGGACTCTGTGGCGAGGCGGGCTCGCAGCGGCCGAGGGGGATCCAAGGCCTTCCTAGGAGACGAGTGGGGACCGGTTGACCATGGACGGCGCGAGGCACGTCTCTCCGAACTGACCTCTGTCTCGAGATGGGTTCTCTGCCTGTCGTAAGGCTTGGTCCAAGCGCGTTCCCTCCTGGGAATCCGCGCCTCGAACTCCCGACTCCGCACACTACCTTGCTGTGTCTGCTGTGGAGATCTTTCCAGACTGGGGCCATCGGGGGCAAGAGCGGTCGGTGTGTCTGAGATGACAGCCGACACTTCCGCAGGTCTTGCAACAGGCACAGGTGTCGGGCGTTCACGTCGGTAGAAGCTCCAAAGTTGGACCCAGCGGAGCTCCGGACAGACGGCGCAAACGTCACAAGAACGCTCAGATGTACAGCCGACACACGGCAGGCAGACCTTGTGCGAATCCGAGGGCCACTGGAAACCTCCACACTGCGTGCAGGTCATCAGGAGGGCACTCTCTGCCGAAGCGGTAGCGGGAGAAGAGACGTCCATGTCGCCACCGGCGAAATGGCGGGAACCAGCAGGTCCGCCAAGCGAAGCCAACCAAGGAGGACGCCAAGCGAAGAAGCGCAAGCGAAGCTGCAGCGAAGCAAGAAGCGAAGCAGAAGCGAAGCAACAGGCGAAGCCAAAGTCACGGTGAACTCGAGCACCAAGACCGACCGGTCGAAGGGAGCGCGAGGCTAGAACACGTCCGAAGGTCGTGAGCCTACGTAGCTGACTGGCGAGTCAGGTGACTCGGAACCGGATAGGCAGGTCCGGGAGACAACTCTTGGCCCCTCTGGAGGGTTCCCCGAGTGCCTCCCGGGTTGTGTGTGCACACAACGGGTTCGTAGGCTAGAATTTGAGCACGTAGTAGACACTCCCATTTGTCATGTCATCGGTAATGTTTTTGATGAAATAAATACCAGTGTGTGAAATAAGTTCGACTAAAATAGTTCAAGGGTGGTGCCAGAATACCTTGGCACCTCTAGGCGCCAAGCTATTCTGGCACTACCCTTGAACTATATCCTTATCTGTAAGTACTATAATGTAGCTTGCATATGGCAGTGTACAAATTTGAAGCTTTTGTTAGCCTCAGTATGATACGGGTTAAATAAGTTCCAAGTTACCAAAAGAACGCCGACAAAGAATCGATGCCATATGTGAACAACATGTAACCCAGGGTTGCAAATGCATTCTCCTCAAAGAACAGGGCTCACGAGAATGCATACCTCCTCATTTATATACATCATAACCTGTTCTGTGCCAGCTGCCGCAGACTGTCTTCCTGCAGTCGTCACCGACTCAAACGCCCCCCCCCCCCCCCCCCCCCCTTCCAAACAAACCCCTAGCTGTCCCAGCAACACAGATTCAAAGTGGTGTCAGCAAGAGGCATGGATCCTCATGTGCCCCCACAATTGCAGGGGCTCATCATGATCAAATTTCTTGCAGATGGGTGGCATTCAAAGTTTCTCGGCACCGGACAGGTTGAAGTTGATGAAATCATCTGGGTTGTAACCCCACCACTGTGAGAGCTTGTATATATTTTAACCCCCTTCTCCACTAATACCATAAACAGCAGTGGTGGCTCCATGCATGAGAAGGTTAACCCTTTGGGTGTTGCTAGTGGTGTTAGTCACGATGATTCCTGCAGGAATCATTGCGACTAAAACTGCTACCGACACGCAAAGGGTTAAAGATAAGATGATTAACTCACAGAAGAGAGAGCCATTATCTGCGACTTCATTGCCTCCTCTTCGTTATATCCCACCCATGGTGGAACTGCAGCCTCCTCTAGTTTTTTACACTCCTGCTTTTCTGCCACAAACTTGTCTTGCTCTTTTGTGAAGTCACCAAGCAGGGTCTGCACACACAAAGCAAATTTACCGCAACTTTTCTCCAAAAAGGCATAACCCATTTAGCCCAAACTCAGTACAGCAGAAGACAGAACAGCAATGATAATTCAAGGGTAGTGCCAGATTAGATTGGCGCCCTGATGGTGCCAAGCTAATCTGGCACTACCCTTGAAGTATCATGTTGTACCATCTCCTGAACCCAAGAGTAATGTGTGTATCAACCTAGATACACACACAAATTGTTAGAACTTACCCATGTTGATGATTTTAAACTATCAGTCTTTTTATCACACCGATTTCTAAGACTGAAACCCCTTTTCAGATGGACTTCTGCAATTCAAGGGTGGTGCCAGAATAGGTCGGCACATTTTCTTGAGAAATATCAAGGCTTAACCCATATCATACTGAGGCTAAAAGCTTCAAATTTGTACACTGCCATATGCAAGCTACCCTCGCGCTGGGACCATATGGCGTTGAGGCGCGTCCCTGGGTGGTGGATAGGGGGTCGCTCGCGAGAGGGGTGCACCGAATGAAATAAGGTGCCGTGAACCAACATGGTCTAAGGGAAGGTGACCCCGACAGAAAACCCCTGGTCCTCCTAGTAAGGGGGTTGGGCGTGGGGGTAGCTTCCCCACCCTACAAAAAAGGAAATAGCTACAAAAACACCGACGAAAAGACAAACAGTAATTCCTTTCCTGGAGGAGGAAGGTTCTTCTACCAGAAGATTTATGACGTCCTGTGGTGAAAGCCGGAAGTCTTCGGAAGCCACAGGACCGAGCCGCCTCTCTCTATCCAGGGACACAACCATGGGCACATGGAACGTCAAGACCATGTACCAGAGCGGCAAGGCCGCCCAGATAGCAGCGGAAATGCAAAAGTACAACCTTTCCCTGCTAGGTATCAGTGAAGCCAGATGGACGCAGTCTGGCCAGAAAAGGCTGTTAAGTGGGGAGATGATTCTGTATTCAGGTCATGAAGAGGAGAATGCCCCCCATACAGAAGGAGTAGCATTCATGCTGTCACCAGTGGCACAGAGAGCGCTGATGGGCTGGGAACCTCTTGGGCCAAGAATTATCACAGCAGCCTTTAGAACCAAGAAAAAGCTCAAGCTGAACGTCATCCAGTGTTATGCGCCCACTAATGACAGTGACGAGGAAGAGAAACAAGAGTTCTACGACCGACTCCAGAGTGCCGTGGACAAATGTGCAGAACGAGACATCACCATCGTCATGGGCGATTTTAATGCCAAAATAGGGGAGGACAACACTGGATATGAAGAGGTGATGGGGAGACAGGGACTAGGGGAGATGAGTGAGAACGGGGAGAGGTTTGTAGACTTTTGTGCTCTAAACAGACTTGTCATTGGAGGCAGCATCTTCCCACACAGAAGAATACACAAAGCAACGTGGGTCTCACCTGACCATACTACAGAGAACCAAATAGACCATATCTGCATTAGCAAGAAATTTAGAAGATCCCTTCAAGATGTTCGAGTGAGGAGGGGAGCAGATATCGCCTCAGACCACCATCTGCTCACCTTAAGAATAAAGCTCAAGTTAAAGAAAAGCCGCACAGAGACAACAAAAAGACAGCGCTATAATGTAGGCCTCCTGAGAGAGACTGGAGTGAGAGAAGATTTCAAACTGGTGCTGTCCAACCGGTTTCAAGCGCTACAGGAGCTAGTAAATGAAGAGGAGGCGGTCACCACAGAGCAGCAGTAGAGGGCAGTTAGAGAGGCGCTGAACTCAACCTGCAAAGACACTGTAGGGTTCAGGAAACACCATCACAAGGACTGGCTGTCGGCACAGACCTTGAAGAAGATAGAAGTCAGGAAGCAGAAGAAAGCAGTTGTCAACAACAGTCGCACGAGAGCAGCCAAAGCAAGGGCTCAGGAGGAATACTCGGAAGCCAACCGCCAGGTGAAGAGGAGTATCAGGGCAGACAAGAGGGCCTACACAGACAGCCTGGCAGCAGAGGCAGAAAAGGCAGCAGGCAGCGGCAACATGAAACAGCTCTACGACATTACCAGAAGATTGTCGGGCAAGTATGGCCATGCAGAAAGACCAGTAAAAGACAAGGAAGGCAAGCCTATTGCAGACAGAGCAGACCAACTCGACAGATGGGCCGAGTATTTTGAAGAGTTACTGAACAGACCCAGCCCACCCGACCCCCCAGACATCCAGCCAGCAGAGACCGACCTACCCATCAGCTGTGACAGACCCAGCCGGGAAGAGATCAGAACAGCAGTGGCATTTTTGAAGAACGGCAAAGCAGCAGGGCCAGATGGCATCCCAGCGGAGTCTCTGAAAGCAGACCTAGAGACAACAGTAGAGATGCTGTACCCACTGTTTGGAAAGATCTGGGAAGAGGAGGTGATGCCAGCTGACTGGAAGGAGGGGTACCTAATCAAGCTTCCCAAGAAAGGTGACCTCAGCAAGTGTTCCAACTATAGAGGAATCACCTTGCTGTCAGTACCAGGAAAGGTCTTCAACAGGATCATCCTGGAGAGAATGAAGAGCTCCGTTGACCCCCAGCTGAGATACCAGCAAGCAGGATTCAGGAAAAACCGATCATGTACAGACCAGATCGCCACTCTCCGCATCTTCGTGGAACAGTCTCTGGAGTGGAGCTCCCCGCTGTACGTCAACTTTGTGGATTACGAGAAAGCATTTGACAGCGTGGACCGAGAGACACTGTGGAAACTCCTACGACACTACGGTGTACCCACAAAGCTCGTCCGCCTGATCAAGAGCAGCTACGATGGCATGACATGTCGCGTGATCCACGAAGGGCAGTTCACCAGGGAGCTCCAGGTCAGAACCGGTGTCAGGCAGGGGTGTCTGCTGTCTCCGTTCCTCTTTCTACTGGCCATAGACTGGGTCATGAAGAGGACCACAGAGCAGAGAAGAAGCGGAATAACAGTGGACACAGCTTGACGACCTCGATTTTGCAGATGACTTGGCATTACTGTCCCACACGCATCAACAAATGCAGGACAAGACCACGTGGCTTGCTGACATCTCGTCCCAAGTGGGCCTCACCATCCACAAACAGAAAACAAAGACTATGAGGCTGAACGCAACCAGGGAAGAACCAGTCTTGCTTGCTGGCACCCCGTTGGAGGAGGTGGAGTCCTTCACCTATCTCGGGAGCATCATAGACAAAAAAGGTGGCACTGATGCAGGTGTCAGAGCACGAATCGGTAAAGCCAGAGCAGCCTTTCTCCAGTTGAAAAAAGTGTGGAGTTCCAGAGAGCTGTCACAAAACACCAAAGTCCGGATTTTCAACTCCAACGTAAAAGCAGTTCTCCTATATGGAGCAGAGACTTGGAGATTGACAAAAACCACTGTCAACAGAGTACAGATCTTCATAAACAGTTGCCTTAGAAGAATTTTGAAAATCTACTGGCCAGAGAAGATCAGCAACATCAGACTCTGGGAGAGAACAGAGCAGATAACAGCAGAGAATGAAATTGGGTGAAGAAGATGGGGATGGATTGGTCACAGTCTGAGAAAGCCAGCTTCCAGTATCACTAGGCAGGCATTGTCATGGAATCCCCAGGGAAAGAGGAAAAGAGGTAGGCCGAGAAACTCCTGGCATCAAGACCTCCAAGCAGACATCAAGAGAATGGGAACCACCTGGAGTAAAATCGAAGGAGAAGCACAGGACAGGAGTCACTTGAGATCTCTCATCGACGGCCTATACCCGGGTAGGGGTGACAGGCGTAAGTAAGTATATGCAAGCTACATTATAGTACTTACAGATACAGATGGCTTTAGTTCAAGGGTGGTGCCAAAATAGCTTGGCGCCCAGAGGCGCCAAGCTATTCTGCCACCACCCTTGAACTATTTTAGTCAGACTTATTTCACACACTGGTGTATTCCGAATGATAAGGGTTAATGGGGTAACAAAGCACTGTTTAGCCAACTCCAAACTGAACTAGACATTTTACCTTTTCCTCAACTGTGGATTTCAGTTGTTTTGCCGTGTCTGCAACAGTTTTCCCCGCTGCTTTTCCAAAGCTGAAAAGGATGTCTGGAACACAAAACAAAATTGAGATTAAATAAAAATATTTTACAAATTTCAGAATTAAACTTAATTCTGTAAAAATAAATCGGTACATCTCACCATTTTATGAGATGCCCAGTTAATCTGGCACTACCCTTGAATAATCATGGCCGATCCATCTCCTCCTGTAGTGCATCAGAGCTAAATGGTGGTCTTTAATGACAGGTGATCTTCAACAATAATATTTGTGGTCTTCAAAACAAGTTTTGTTGTATTTTCAAGATTTTGACAGGTAGTGTTATCCGTGAAGCATGGGCTGAAAAACAAAACAAAACACATCATTATCAGACTCATAGTTAAAACTAATAATAATATTTTATACATCATTGATAGTCCATTGTTCTGAATTTTATGACTCTAAGCTGTACAGTCCAGATTCACAGACCAGCACACTGATGAGAATATTGACCTCTGGACCAAAAGACCTTTCTTTGTTACTGGTCCTCAACCCTTTGCTGCCAGTGATCACAGATTTTGCATTCTGAAACCACTACACACTGACCGACATTCACATGAAGGAGACAAATGAAATGGGACAGAAAATGGACACAAAGAGCAAGAGGCATAAATCCTCATGAGCCCCTGCAGCCGCAGGGGCTCATGAGGGTTTATGTCTCTTGCAGCTTGGTAGCATTCACCCTGCCCAAGCAGTTAAACGGTTAACATTCATGTACAGAGACAAAGTGAACCTAATTGTGATTGTAATCTAGTCTGCCTACACCATGCTGCCTATCTGATTTCGTTATAACATTGTGTGACACCAAGTCAGACAATGTGACCAATGAACCGTGAAAAGTAAAAGAAGTGTTGTGCACTTTACAAGATGGGTCATCCCCTTCACTGCCAGTGGATACAGACTGCGTTTTTGAAATCACTGCAAAATTCAACATCAAAGATCCCCAGCTGTCAAAGGAACATGGGTACAAAGTTGTCTTAGAATAACTAGTTTCAGAAACTTCCATGAAGAAAAATCATGATATGTTTCATTGTTCTGCCCCATTATAGTGTCCCTCATCTGGCATTTCATCCACAACTCAAATCGGTCCACCATGTCATCCTGCTGTCAGGTTCTTCCCTACCATAAAATGTTATCTGTCATTTCACTAGCTATTCAAACTTTATCTGGGTGGTCAAAAGAGCACGCTTGTCAGCTAATGCACAGTGAGGATTAGCGGTGTGGAGTGGGATACGGATTTAGGATTACTATACTGATGAGTAATGCAACTTTTTCATCTACTGAGAGCAACAGCAATGTGACATTTTTAATATTAGAAAAACTTTTTTGTTTCTGATAATTTTAAAAATGCCACACATATCATATATATTTGCTTGTCAGCATACATTTTTACTCTTCTTTCTTTGTCACAAAATGGTGCCAGAGAAACTGGCTAACAGATATGGCTTGCTTGATAAGCACCCTGGAACTGGAAGTAGCTTTTTAGCAAGTTGGTGAAGTTTTCCTGTAAGGTGATCAATGTCCCAGATGGCAGAGATACTGGAAAATGGCAGACACAGTGACATGGCCACAATTGACAACTGCAGCTGATCCCCTACTAACATTTTCCCCATCACAAATCTCTGATTGCAACTCTCCCTACAGAAGCAGCTACTTGTGTAATGGGTCACTGGTTTACATTAACCTCCCTTTTGTCCTCATAACAATTTGAGTTGATGATCTTCTGGAGCTGTACTGTTTGGGGCCTCAGCTCCTGGTACCTCCAGCAATGTCGAGCTGGTCCAGTTGCACTGTTAACCGGCAGAGATAATCTTACCTTTTAACTCTCCGTCTTAATTTTTTGGGTGTTGTCTAATTAACACTAAATTATTATAGTCACACTGAAAGCAATTAGCATGTTGAGTGTGGCAGCTCAAACTAAGAGGACATGTGATAGTCTGTAGAGCCATGCATAACTATAGTGGTTGTACAAACTCTGATAGTAGAGTGGCTCGTAACTTGGATGGTTAAAAATTGATGTTAAAGGACAAAAAGAAATGAGCATGAACATGCAGCACTTGGAAATTATTTCAGCACATAGTGATAGAGAGACGGACAAAGAAATTCTTACTTCCAAACTCCTTAGCTGTGTTGAAAGCTTTGGCAGATACATCTTCTAGAGTGTGCAGAGCGGAGCTGTCCTGTGACTGCTCAGATTCCTCCTCCGACGTAGCTGACTTGCCCTCCTCTGTGTCTGTGTCTGGAAGCGATTTGGAGCTGGAGGACGTCTCTACAGACGTGGAACTGATGCTGTCTCTACTTTCTGAATGTGGTTGTGCGGCCTGTGCTTGGTTCTCCTTGTTCTCTTCGGTCGGGGCACTGTCTTTCCTTTTGATGTTCACCCCCAACCAATTTGTCACTGAGCTGAACATTTTCACCTCAATGGATGATGTGTCTTTTTCGACGTTCGATGCTGACTTCTCCTGAGGTTTATAAACAGTTGTCACGTGACACAAAATGTCGTAAGTTTTGTTGTCATCAGTTTCGTGAAACATTTATCAAAAGATAATATAAACTTATCATAATGTTCAACATAATATTTAAAGAAAAATCATTAATGTGAGAGAAAAAAAAATGATCAGATAAGAAAGTCTCATTATAGGGGTGAGACGGCACAACCAAGATGGCGACCTTCTATGGCGAAGTTTTGCCAGTCATCTCACGTGCTGTCGATGAGTATGAAGAAGATGATGAAAGCGTCTTCGTACAGTGGTATATGCTTATGATTGCTTCCTTTTGATCATATGCACTTTTTGTTTGTTTACACGTCATTCTGTTTTATACGTGGCGAACTGGTTCCAACTTCTGTAGTTACCAATGACGCTGCGTAACTTTCTATTTCGTAAAATGCCAAACACACCGGCGAGTACATTGTGACTGCTGATGCATTAAAGTTCGGAATGGCAGTAATGCACATATACACTCATTTTACTGGATTTTACTCTTTTTATATTTCAGTGATCCCATTCTACACTGGTATGGTAGAATCAGGAACAACCTCCTTCATATTCCCAACAACAAAGTTACTTGCAATGTCCTGATTATAGCTATTGGGCCGGCTGCTGTAGGTATGCATTGCACAGTTTACTTTTTTTCCCAACTGAGCCCATGTGACTACAGGGGCCTATGTGAATCTCTGTCTCTTACAGATGAATACATTCAGGGCATCTTAACCAATTCTGTTACAAAGAATCTGTCACCCCAAGAAAATTATTTTGAACTGGTTAAGCCAACCTATGTAAAAAATCTATACATTAAATTTAGACTTGGCATAACCGAATTGCAAAGTAACAAACAAAGATATAGTACTCTCAATGTTGTAACGAAAGTGTGTCCATTGTGTGCCAAGGCTGTGGAAGAAATTCACTTTATGTTTTACTGTCCATTCTACGGTGAACTGCGTGTCAAATACCTATGTAAGTTTGACCTTATGGAACTCAAAAAGAAAGAATTGTGTATCCTAGACACTACCAACCCGCTGTCTATTGCCGATTTAGCAAGATTTGTATTTCATGCATTTAAACTCCGTAGCAGCATGCTTGTATGATTCCACGTGCAAACTGTGGTTCTTACCCCGACCTGGTCTGTGTAGTACACGGCTGTGGCCTGGATTTGGATACCGCATTTTACGTGTAGGTCAAAAGTGGCTATTATGTGCTGGCGTAGATCGAATGGAAATGTGTGTGTGTGTGTGTGTGTATGTATGTGTGAGTGTGTGTGTGTGTGTGTGTTGTTATAAACATCACCTTATGGCTTTTATATACACCTGAATTATAAATTATGTAATGTCTCACTCCATTGTATGGACATTTTGTCTGAACAATAAACTGTCTGAGTCTGTCACCCCTTAAGTTTTGATTGTACTTTTTTAGATGTTATATTCACTCCAAAATGTGCGTTGACTTGAAAGGTTTTCACATGCTGACGTACATAACATGATTATAAAAAGACCAGCTATATGTAATTGTATGGCTGCATGATGATGTGACAAGCAAGAGCACTGGGGCATGCAGTGCAAGGGTTGACCAAGTTGCTGATCGGATACAGCATGTTCAGAATGGCATCACACAGAAATCACTGCAACAAAACACACAGCAGATAGCCAGTAGGTGAATACAATAATCAAGGCACAGTTTGCTATTCTGGCACCACCCTTGAACTGTCGTAATAGATCCATTCCTTATTGTCATGTGTTGTGGTTGAATGAGTGAAAACGGTTTTGCAGGCTTCACAGACATCTATGTCAAACACTCTGGTTATCATCTTGTGGGCGGCATCTTCAGTGGTTTGCGGGATGGAGACCAGCAGACATTGTCACAGAAGTCACCCACGGACAAGACCTGTTACATCTACCACAGTAATGAGGATGCATCCACCTTCATCTGTCTGTGTAACATGGATGTGGCTGTGGAACAGTGTCATGTCTGGACAAATCAAGTGAGTGAATTTCAGTGAATCTAAATATTTTAACCCATTCAGCCCCATGGCCATATTTTCAAAATTTTGGAGGTGTTACAACTGTACCATTTGCAGGAGACTGATTGACCATGATAACTCAAGAGTAGTGCCAGATTAGCTTGGCACCTTCAGGCGCCAAGCTAGTCTGGCACTGCGCCAAGCTAACCTGGCACTACACTTGAATTATCAAGCAGGGGTGGGATTTTTCCGCGGATTTCCGTGGACATTCTTTCACAATTCCGCTGTGTTACGATTGTGGTTGTGTTATCCTGTGAGATCGTGCGTGTGTTGATCGTAGGTAACGATCCGTTGTTTATTTGAGCTATCACAGTTATGTTTCACATGTTTTTTTTAGTAAGATTTTTCTTTTTGTTTGTGAGTACAGTAGAGCCGATTTTGTTTTGTTGTGTTTAGTCCGGAACGTTCTAGACAGGTCGCACTGTCTGGTGGCCTCGTACGTGTCATGTCGGGTAATTGGCAACACTTCACTACATTTTTCGCTACTTTTTGTTTTCCTGTGCGCGTGTATTAACAGCCTTTATTTTGTTTTGGGAATGTTCTCGTACTTTTTTGAGCTATCATAGTACGTGGTGATAGGGATACCATACTTTTATGTGTCTTCATTATACTTTAGAATTTAGAGCTGAAGTTAGCAGCCAAGTTTTTGTAGCCTGTTATAGTATTTCTGGAAAGTTTATTTTAATGAGCTTCGACTGCGTGTTTCGTTCTGATTGGTTGCGTTGTATGATTTCCGTAGACGTTTCGGGAATTTCGTAGTATATATAAGGAGGACGCTGGGAAAGCCCGTGCGTACATTGTCTTGCTTTGTCAGTTGTAGAGACATGTAGTTTATTGCGAGAGACGCTGTGTATGAGAAACTTTATGTTGCAGTGTGGACATTGCAGAAGAGACTTTGTATCAGTAGTTTGTGCATTTGAAAGTGCATTACTGTGTGGATATCACATCTCTGAATTAAATATTGTTGGAACTGTTACTCCAGTATTGTCTACATCCTTAAGCCACGTGTGACGGATTGCAGCTGAACGAGGTTTATTTTAAAGAACTCTACGTGTGTGTATCTGGTGTGTTTATCATACTTCGACTACAACTCCACCACGTAACATTTTGGCGACCCCGACGAGACCTCTTCAGTTGGTTCAGTGGAAAGGGTAGCAGGAGAAAACAGCCAGCAGTGAAAAGCAGAGATGGCGACATCCGAGATGGAGACATTCCTGAAAATTGGAAAGGAATGTGGACTCGAAGGGGCTCAACTCCTCGAGTTTGTAAAGAAGAGAGAGGAGAAAGAAGAAAAGAGACGAGAGAGAGAAGAAAAGGAGAGATTGGAGAGAGAAGAAAAAGAAGAAAAGAAACGAGAGAAAGAAGAAAAGGAGAGATCGGAGAGAGAAGAAAAAGAAGAAAAGAAACGAGAGAAAGAAGAAAAGGAGAGACTGGAAAGAGAAGAAAGAGCCAAAGAGCGTGAAATTAGGAAACTCGAAATTCAAGCAGAAGAGGCGGAGAGGCAGCGACAACACGAAATTCATCTGAAGCAGATGGAGACAGAGGCACAGAGCCAGAGAACTAATGAAGCAACAGCATTAGCGAGCAGAGAACAAACAGCCCGTGCGCCAAAACTTCCACCTTTCATTGAAAATTCAGATAAGATGGACGCTTATCTGGAGCGATTCGAGCGCTTCGCACATAGCAACAATTGGAAACAAGAGACTTGGGCTATTAAACTGAGCGCACTTCTAACTGGCAAAGCGCTTGAATTTTACACCCGCTTACCAAGAGAAGAAGCCGAAGATGAAAAACCGCCCTGCTGAGACAGTATGACTTTACTGAAGAGGGTTACAGGCGACGATTTCGAAACTGCAAGCCTGAAGAAGGAGAAACACCCGGTCTATTCATTGAGAGAATTAGAAGCTACCTGGAGAAATGGATAGAGCTGGCTGGTTTAAACAGAGAGTACCAAGACCTGTGTGACCTCATCATCAAAGAACAAGTTTTCAGCGCATGTTCTAAGGACCTGGCCGCCCACCTCAGAGAGCAAAAAGACCAGTCACTAAAGGCCCTGGCCGACTTCGCTCAAAGATACCTTGACGCTCACAACATGGAGTTCAGATCCAGTAAGCCACAGCGTGTGTCTGCACCAGCAGAGGAAATCCACAATGTCAGAGACACCCCGAGATACAAGCCGGTGGAGAACCTGACATGTTTTCTCTGTGGAAAGAAAGGTCACAAAGTGATACGGTGTCCCTCTAAAGATGTTCCCCGAGGCGACAACATCAGAAGATCCAACCAAGATCGTGGGATAGCAGGCAGAAGCAGTACCACGTCTCAACACAGAGCTGCCGCTGTATTAGCCAATGATGTGACGTCATCCAAGGACTTTGAGTCTAGAGAAACGCGAGTGACACCAGAGCTGATTGAATCTTTCAAAAAGAATGGACACATCCCAGTAGGAGATGGGGCTACATTTTTACCAGTCTCAAACATCGCGCTGCCTGAGAATGAAGTGCAGAACATGCCGGTGGTGTCAGGATTCGTCGGCGACACACCAGTGAGAGTGTTGAGAGACACTGGTTGTAGCTGCATCATCGTGAGAGAGGACCTAGTAGCTGAAGACCAGAAGTTACAGGAGTGGACCACCCTCATTTTGGCTGACGGAACTGTAAGGATTATCCCCCTTGCCAAAGTCAGTGTCGACACCCCATACTTGACAGGAGAGGTGAAGGCGTTGTGCGTGAAGACACCAGTCTACGACCTCATCATCGGAAACATTGATGGTGCCAGAAACGCAGATGATCCAGATCCAGAGTGGATACCTGAAATATGTTCTGTTACCACGAGAAGTCAAGCAAAGAAGAGTAACCAGACCATCCCTCTAAAAGTGGTGGACAACACGGAAGCAGCTGTCGTGAATAGGGAAAGGCTGGTGGAGCTACAGAGAGGTCAAGACAAACCAAAATTGGCGGAGTCGGTGCGTCTTGCTGATGACGAAAGACTAGACGACGAGAACCTGTTTGACCTTAATGAACTCCGACACAAAGAGGATGTAGAAGATATCCAGTTCGGTCAGAATCTGACCCACACTCAACGAGAAGAATTGCACGTTCTGACAAGAATTCAAGCATCGGTTTACACCTGACCCAGGGACAACAGACACCATCCAGCACGAGGTAAACCTGACGTCAAACGAGCCAGTTCGCAGCAAACCTTATCGTCTTCCTTATAACACGAGGGAAGAATTGAAAAAGGATATCAAGGAAATGCTGAGTCTGAATGTCATCAGAGAGTCCAAGTCACCATATGCGTCCCCAGTTGTCATCATAAAGAAACCCGATGGATCCAAACGAGTGTGTGTGGACTATCGCAGACTCAATAAACTTACAATCTTTGATCCGGAGCCTATGCCCACAGCGGAAGAACTGTTCCAGAAGGTCAGTGGAGACCGATTTTTTCTCCAAAATTGACCTAAGCAAAGGGTATTGGCAAATCAAGGTTGCAGAAAAAGATATCCCCAAGACAGCGTTCGTCACACCCGACGGTCATTGGGAGTTCCTGAAGATGCCTTTTGGTATGGTGAACAGTGGTGCCACATTGAAGAGAGGACTGGAAAAGATCCTAGAAGATATGCAAAATGTGGTCTTTTACTGGGATGACATTTTGATCCATACCAAAACTTGGGGGGACCACCTCAAAGCCCTCCGAGAACTGTTCCAAAGACTGTCAGATGCGAATTTCACCATCTCTCCAAGCAAGTGTATTCTTGGGGCTGACAACATAGACTTCATTGGACATAAATTGAGCGAAGGTTTAAAGGGGCTACACGACGCCAACGTGCAGAAGATCAGGGATGCCCCGCGACCTACGACCAAAATGCAAGTCCGCTCATTTATGGGCTTGGCGAACTACTACCGGGAGTTCATACCAAACTTTGCGGCAGTCACAGCACCCCTGACTGATTTGCTGAGGAAAGGACAACCTAACATAGTGAAGCGGGAAGATGCCCAAGAGCGAGCATTCCAGGCGGTTCGAGACATCCTAACCGAGAAGCCTGTTCTACACCTTCCTGACCCGTTGAAAACGTTCTTCCTGAGAACAGACGCCTCCAACGAAGGAGTAGGTGCAGTCTTGATGCAAGAAGATAACGGAAAACTCCACCCAGTGAGCTACGCCAGCAAAAAGTTGACCAGAGCTGAGAGAAACTACTCGACCATTGAGAAGGAGTGCCTAGCCATCATCTGGGGAGTAAGGCGATTCGAACTGTACCTTCTGGGAGTGCCATTTGTTCTCCAAACAGACCATCAGCCCTTGAACTATCTAAACTCTGCAAAGTTTACAAATTCTCGTATTATGAGATGGGCGATGTTCTTGCAGAATTTTTACATTAAACTACAGTCTATCAAGAGTTCGCAGAATTTTGGTGCAGATTACCTGAGCAGAGCAATTTAAATGAACATTTCTGTGTCCAGAACATTGTGTATGAAACATTTCGATGCAGTCAGGACTGTTTACAGGAACTGTGAGACGTTTATTTTAATTTGATTTTTGATGTGAAATTATATTTGTTTAGGGTTTTGTGTAGGTTTACACAGCCACAACCGTATTTTTGAAATTTGAGAAGAAATTTTTGTGAAATTTCATTCTTAAGAGGGGGGTAATGTTACGATTGTGGTTGTGTTATCCTGTGAGATCATGCCTGTGTTGATCGTAGGTAACGATCCGTTGTTTATTTGAGCTATCACGGTTATGTTTCACGTGTTTTTTTTAGTAAGATTTTTCTTTTTGTTCATGAGTAGAGCCGATTTTGTTTTGTTGTGTTTAGTCCGGAATGCTCTAGAAAGGTCGCACTGTCTGGTGGCCTCGTACGTGTCACATCGGGTAATTGGCAACACTTCACTACATTTTTCGCTACTTTTTGTTTTCCTGTGCGTGTGTATTGAACAGCCTTTATTTTGTTTTGGGAATGTTCTCGTACTTTTTTGAGCTATCATAGTACGTGGTGATAGGCATACATACTTTTATGTGTCTTCATTATACTTTAGAATTTAGAGCTGAAGTTAGCAGCCGAGTTTTTGTAGCCTGTTATAGTATTTCTGGAAAGTTTATTTTAATGAGCTTCGACTGCGTGTTTCGTTCTGATTGGTTGCGTTGTATGATTTCCGTAGACGTTTCGGGAATTTCGTAGTATATATAAGGAGGACGCTGGGAAAGCCCGTGAGTACATTGTCTTGCTTTGTCAGTTGTAGAGACACGTAGTTTATTGCGAGAGACGCTGTGTATGAGAAACTTTGTGTCGCAGTGTGGACATTGCAGAAGAGACTTTGTATCAGTAGTTTGTGCATTTGAAAGTGCATTACTGTGTGGATATCGCATCGCTGAATTAAATATTGTTGGAACTGCTACTCCAGTATTGTCTACATCCTTAAGCCACGTGTGACGGATTGCAGCTGAACGAGGTTTATTTTAAAGAACTCTACGTGTGTGTATCTGGTGTGTTTATCATACTTCGACTACAACTCCACCACGTAACACGCTGAAGCATATTTATTTTCCGCATCTAAAAAAACAACAAAATAGACGAAAAAAAAATTTCTTCTTAAATGGCAAAAAATTCTCAAATGGGTTGGATTTGTATGTAGTTTGGTTCACTATCGCTCGATACTTCCGGCAGCTTTAGGTCGCAGTGGAAAATGGCGGTGAAAAAGGATATTGTTCAAGACAGATTGTTTAGTGTGCATCTGACCATAAACTGGTAAGCAAATTCCATTTTTACAGGGCGGATCAGGAGTGCCATAACAAAGTCCCTTTTTTGGGGGTGTTTGGTCTCGCTCCTCCTGTCGGTTTTTGGATACTTTGGCGAACGGTGGACACGCGCATACCCCCCCCCCCCCCGCCTGTTGTTTGATTTTTTTGGCTGCTGAAAATGAAAGACATGCTTCCACGTATTCTTTGTTACTAGAATCCCACCCCTGGTCAAGGTAATCTGGCACTACCCTTGAATTATCATGGTCAGTACATCTGCTGTAGGGCGTTGGTGCTAAATGTGTTAATAGCAGGAAGACCAACTTGTTTATACATTGCTTGGCAGCAGAAAGGTTTTACTTCCAGTTACAGCTCTGACTCGACATATTGCACTTCATTAGATTGCAATCCTGGATATATTGCAGGAGGGACCTATCATCCCCCCAAAAATTGGACTGACCGTGGATGCCAGTGAACTGCGATTTATCACCAGCCCAAACACCTCTCCCCCTTACCGTGCGCACACCTCACTACACACTAACCTCTGAATGACCTCCTCCAGACTAAGACCTCACATGCAGATGATTTGGGCTGTAACTAGTGTAAGCGCAGAATTGATATGAAATGAAAGTCTGTTGTCACATTCAACTTCAGCGGTTAAAGGTCCTGGTTCAGCAATTAGTCAGTTGAGGACAGCGAAAAAAAATGTCGAAGTCCCTACCTGACTTGAAGTGCAACCCTGACAGGGCCTCATCAGATGGGATCCCCGAACATTCACGTTACTATAGCTGCTGTAGAGTGTCAGACGTCCTTGACGGCTGTCACAGTTCATGCAAACAGGTATACGCCACTCAGCTGCCAAAGGTCACTTCCAGTTGCATCTGTCCGTACACGGTAACACCCACAATTCTCGTGCAACAACAACGAAAGATGACTATCCAACTTTCACTTCTGGGCCGGTACTGGGAAGCACTGAGCGACGTCCACAGCGTCCAAAAATGGCCCAGGGAATGGTGACGGTACGTCGAACATGCTATATCGTGGTCTTCTCATTTCTTATGTCCTCGCATTTATCCAAAACAAGGTTTCCTCGAAAGCGTTTGCAAACAACAAGTCTTTATGGTAGTCGCCATTTTTACGAAGGGAAGCTACTAGATAATGTTTGTGTAAGGGACAGCACTCCCGTGCTAAGCAACGCGCAAACGCCCACCTCAAAACGATTTTATTTTTCACAAAAGCCTGGGAGATAATTTACAGGTCATCATGCAACAATGTGATGTGCATGGGTGACAGTGCGAGAATATGAAATGAATGTAAACGGGACATAAATATGCCCCATAAATCCATGGCCAGCAAGCGATATACATTCCCATGAGCTCCTGCGGATGCAGGGGCTCATGAGAATGTATGACGTTTGCATTTGGAACAGGCTGGCTGAAGGCCTGTTCTGTCTGAACCAAACAGCTGAAATTCAGCTTTTCGGGATTTTGAAAAGCTGAATCAGCTTCTAGGAGTGAAGACGGTCACCCATTGATGTGATTGTGCCTGTTCGTGTGTGTTACACGGACATAAAATTTGATTCCATTATAAGAATCTAAGCACTAGGTAATATTTTGCTTTGTCGTTAACTTCTCATCTTGTTTTTTGTTTTTTTGTATCACAAAAGATAATTACCGTCTGCAAACTTGATGAGTTCAGTGATAATATTTTCTCCCCAGACCAACTGCTGTCTATGCACACGCAATGCACCCTGCCCAATGCATACCTCATGCAGGTGCCTGACAGCAAACACCGATACACCAACTACAAGCTAAAGGGTGCACGAGCAAACGAGAGGCAAGTTTCAAAATAATTAGATACAGGGCCGCAGCAGATGGTTCCGGCCTTCGCCATACCAATAATGTATACATTTTTTTGACAAGACCATATAATTATGTCTGTTTATGCCCTCGACCCAAATTAATTTAAATGTTACTAATTTTTCCATTTTTGGGGGGTTGTGCGAATTCTTCCCCCCCCCCCCCCCCCCCCCCTGCCCGATTGACTTTAGGAAGCAGATGAAAGCAAGCTGGCATCATGCAGGCATGCACCCCTTCGGCTGGAGCATTAGGTTTCTTTCACCTCGTGCTGTGGTTATGAGATATGAAATAAATGTTAGGAAACAGATATATATATATTATGTAATTGGTATTCTAACCACAATATATTTCATTCATAGTTTATCTATGTTTGCACTGACAGCAAACCATGTGGGATTTATTTCTGATTACTCCATATAGCAATGTTCTCTATCAGAAAACTGAAATGACTCAACCCGCAAAAATAAATATCAAGGAAATATATCAGTTCACAACAGCAAGAGGTATATCTCACTTGATCTTCATTTTGTGACAAAAACATTGTTTTCAAATACACTTCAACGTATGGCTTATTTGTTTATATCTGTACTGAGTGAAACTGTTAAAAATGCCTTTCATTGTGAGGCTTCTCTTATGAGTTTACCAAAATCGTCAAGTACATCAATAAGTGTCTCTTGGCTTGACTTCACGAACGAAGATTCTATAGGGCTTGCCCACGTCGTCTGCAGGCATTTTCGTGGCTGCGGAGGCCAATCCGAGACAGGCAGGTTTACATCAATAAGTGTATACATAAATAAAACACAATTACCATGATTGTCATAATTCCTAAAAATACAGCTGATTTTTTTTATGAAATGAGTATGTCTATCCTCAACAAGACCAAGTAGTCTATGTACCCTACAGAACCACATAGTCCAGATCAAAATGGTGACTGCGAAGCGTGTGTAATGCAGAGACGAACTCAACGAAAAAAAGAAAGACGCTTAGAAAAGACAGCTACAACACAATTTTATTCATATTATCTAGTAATAAATTGTGTTGTAACTGTCATTTCTAAGCGACGTTCTTTCCTCATAGGGTTCTTCTCTACAGAACAACATACATGTGCACTTTTACTTCCTGCACCATATATAACTGTAATAATACATGAGGCAAAAACACAAACAGAACAGAGACAACCATTTTAATTATAAAGAAACAATTTCAGTGATGTCATTGAATTATATGCATGGTATATTTTGCTTATGATGCTGTCATTCAAACTTGGTCACTGTGTTTTGGTAAGTGAGGGAGAGGGGGGGGGGGGGGGCTGGAGGGGGCGGGTACACATGCAGGCATATATATATATATATATATATATATATATATATATATATATATATATATATATATATATATATATATATATATATATATATATATATACCGCAACGATTTCCTAATGTAATGTTACATATGGCAATATAGTTTTATCATCATATGCTAAATTTTGCTATCCACCAAAATGCTAATATTGCCATGATTCCACAGCAGACAGACAGCCTTCATGGACAGGTCCAACCAGTGAAGAGACAACAGACTGGCCAGTGTCAAACATGTCACCAAACTGCAGGGGCCTTAGCAGCAATGTCACACAGAAACTTTGGAACAGCAAACAGCCTGATGCAGTGCAGTGTGCCCCAACTTGCTCTCAGCAGGCAGCTGCAAGACAAGAACAAAGGTCAGTTAGTACATGTGAAGATGTACTGCAAACACTGTTCTAGATGAGTTTACTTGGCTACCGGGTATCAGCCAGTATAATCTACTCAACATGAAACCAACCGTAATGAATCAATCACAGCCAGTGTAATCAATAAACTCCATACAAGACAGATTTGCAAAATAACTTTTACAAACAATTTCTTTGTCTCGGTGATGGTCAAACGATTTATACAGTTTTGTTCTAATAATAAAAGACATTGTAGCTTTGCAATGCTGCTTGGTAACATGATATTATATGAATATGTTTTCAGGCCATATAACCAACTTTTCCCTGGGGGAGACTAAAGATGCACTCAACCGATGAGCAGCCCCTGGTGACCATATCAAATGTGGGAGTAGAGGCGACACCTTATCAGCGCGTGACCAGTGAAGACAATCCGGCCTACTGTTTGTGTGGGAATCATCTAATAATAATGGACAACAAGAACTACTGAATTTGATCCAGCTGATCGAGTTAACAGAAGAACCAACTTTTCTAGATATTTGTAAGAAGCAGACCGAAGTCAAATTTTGCAGCGTCAAAAATTATAGCATCACATTTGCAAATAAAATTCCCACATTATAATAGCAATCAAACATCACCAACACTCTACATACAGATTTTTTTCAGTTGTGGCATGAGAGCCATATGGGGCTTGGCAACAGCAAACACTGTTGCTCTTGTCAGGTGGCCATAATCAGATGGCAGTTTCTAAGCCCCAATCTAAACTACCTGAGGGCACTATCTGGTTGTGTATGTGTGTGAAACCAACCTCCAAGTCTTTACTTCTGCTGAAAAACCACATCCACTCGTCGCTCAATCTTGTCATCTGTACTGCGTAGGTAATGTAACAAACTGGAGAGCTTCTCATCAGTGAGGCTTTGGGGATACAAGGCCACGGAGCACATTCCTTGATGAGAAAAAACAGAATGAAGAGAACATTTTCATTAACTTTTAAAATTTACTTTCTGTCATGGAGATTGTTTACATCTGTTTGTACAAGTAGTTGGGACATGAATAAATGGACACATGCATGTAATATATACTCCATATTGTGCACTTTGTACTCTCTATACAAGAAAGTATTAAAGTTGAATGTAAAAGCAAAATGTTGGACATTTTTTGTTTTCAATACATTTGGACATTCTTCTTCATAAATTGCATACATGTCTGCTTTCATTTTTCATCCTTGTTATAACTACATACTGTAAACAGTGCACATGAACAGGAATTCTGCACCTGACTTGCCATAAGAAAGAATTAGTTTTCATGGTCAGTGTCACAATCCTAAATAGTATATTTCTACAAATACATGTACTGTAATGATACTGAAAATGACATGTACAATACTGCACTTGTACCAGAAATTGCACAAGTGTGTAACATACATGTACTATGCATATTTCTGCTGTGCTACCTGGTATGCCTGTTGCTAATCTTGGTATACTGCTTGCATACTTGGTGGTTGAAGTCAAGGATGGTAAGCCTGTTGCGCATTGTGTAGCCTTTGTAGCCAATGAAAGTTTTGGGGGGGGCCATTTCATTTTCAGCCACATAGATACATCCCCTTGACTAACACTCAAAACACTCAATGATGAGACTGAAACATATCTAAACTCTAAGTCAAAATAAGTGCATAAATAAGACATGATACCTTGATCATGCCTGGCAAGGACACTCGTAATGTGTGGTGATAACAGGCTTTATCCCTTGTTTCAAGTGGTGTTTAGCCTTTGGCAGCAGCAAAGAAACTGAAAACAGATGGCCAATATAATAGATAAAGCAAAACCTGAAAGTAAAAAAAGCACAAAAGTGAAAATGTACCAGCAGCAGTTTATACTGAGTAGGTTATTTCGATGACAGGACAGTTTCGTGTGTTTTTGTTCTGCATACACTCAAGGATATAATCCTCCATGTAAACACACAGCTCAACTCAAACCTTTTATGCAATTCGCTTGCCTTTGTGCCACACATCAAAGTAATGATCCAGATGTTTCAGTGGCTGCGATCAAGTCAGTAATAATATACAAATCTATTTCATACTGGAAAAAAGATACATGCATTACAGAGTGGCAAACTGACCGGTAGCTAGCACTAGCTGTTATGAAGACTTGGGAGAAAAACCACCATGGCACCATGATAATAATGTTTACTGTCAACTTGTAAATATACTTACAGTGTGGAGGTAGCAGTCATATGTAAATCATAACTTAGTGTTGTGACAGCAATATTTCCAGGACACTATAAGCTACTTTATGATAACACTTTTACAAACAAAAATGATTTTGTGCAAGCGCACGGGTGTACCATACTTCAAAATCAAATGCCACCAAACTGATAATTACCTGAAAGTAGCAGGAGATTACAGTAGAACTCTGTCGGTGACAACTTATCGGACAGGTCTTGCTGTCTTCAGAAACTCGATGCCATGCTGTGCATTCACCAGTTTCAAGTCACCTGACCTTGTGACAGCCCTGCTGTCTAGAAACAAACCATAAACACAGTCATGGATGGACAAAACCTGTTGAAAAAGAAATAAATACAGAAAATAGGCATGTGTGCACATACGCATGTGCGTGTGGCTTTCTAAAAATGGCTTAGTCACAAAATAGCAGCACATTTGAGTGTTATGATATGGAGCAATATATACATGTATTTACATGATTCACAGAAAAACTTGCAATAAAATATTTTGGTATACAAGAATGATATTATAAGTTTTTGTCACTCATATTTCTCCTGTTCATAAGCTTGTGGTTTCAGGAAAATATGAGAAATACATTGTATCAGTGGCAAGCCAACTTACAATAGACCACTTATATACCTGATTGTGAGTTTCATAATGAATTATGCACATACATGTATTGCTCTATTTCATCACACTGAAATGTGCTGTTATTTTGTGAACAAATATATTTTAGGTTGATTATAGTGGTATATTTTATCCTTACCTAGACCTGTTGATTATATTCTCATCCAGACAATTGCTGATGTTGTTTTCATACAGCGAGCAGCTGTACATTTGTTTTCATTCAGACAGCTGAACATTTTGTCTGTGTTCAGACAACTGCAGGTATATTTTGTTTTTTATTCAGACAGCTGTATATTTAATTCTATTCAGACAGCTGTATATTTTGTTCTAAATATAAGCCAGCTGTACATTTTGTCCCAAGCATACACACACACACACACACACACACACACACACACACACACACACACACATTTTAGGTTCACAACTTACCTTGCCACTGCGATTATCTGTTATGTATTGTGATGAGATTGGGCGTTGTTCCATTACTGATGCACCTTCACTTTGTACTAGCTTCACAAATGTATCCACAGAAATAACACATTAGCTGCTTGCTGCTCTGTGAGCTCATTTGGTGTGGCACTGAAAAAGAATCAAATGACTGGTATTTGTATAGTTATGTAATGCACACACGGGTCTTGTACTAGAAAATGGCGTGGCGTTCTGAAGATATTTACACAAAAACAACCACCACGAACCCCCAAAACAAATCGCAACTAAAAGTGGAAACTTCTAAATGTACATCAGACCAGAGCTCAGAATATATCGCATATTTCATTATGTATATAACACAAATATGTGTAATAGAAAATTGCCCAGAAACTATTACACTTATTTATAAAGGAGAGAATATTTAAAAACAAAGTTTCAGGCTGTTACTATAGTGACGTATATATATATAGTAACTACAGAAGAGACGAACAGTGAGGCTAAGATTTCCAATCTATTCTTCGTCTTGTTCATCGATGTATTCTGCCTACTTCTCACCACTGTCGTCTGCTGTTATTTCCTCAGTCATCATTTCCCCCGAAATTGGTGTCCTGTACACCAGAACACACATAACATTACGATCGCTAGGGCTTCTTGTTGTTGACAAGGAAGTGGTCATTAGAGTGGTGTCCCCTGATAATACATATTTACGAGTACCTTCCCTTTGTAAACACGACGTCAGCTACACGCGCATAGGTGTTTGTTGTTGTTGGAAATATACTTACCAACAAAAGTAATATTTGTACCACAAAAAGTGAAAAGACCACACCATATCATGTTGGACTTACCGCCACCATTCGCTGGACCTTTTTTGGACGCTCTGGACGTCGCGGCTCGGTGCAGGCTTCACCAGTGCGGCAAAATGAAAGTTGGATATTTTTCAGTCGTAGTTGCACGGGAATTGGATGTTACCGCGCACGGACAGATGCAACTGGAAGTGACCTTAGGCAGCTGGATGGTGTATACCTGTTTTCGTGAACTGTGACAGCCGTCAAGGACGTCTGACACTCTACAGCAGCTATAGTAACGTGCGTGCTCGGGGATCCTATCACACGGGGCCCTATCAGGGTTGCACTTTCTGTGTCAGGTAGGGACTTTGAAATTTTTTTTCGATGTCCTCTACTGACTAATTGCTGAACCCGGACCTTTAAGATGCTTAGCGTGGCGGGTGAGACTAGATTGACACTGAACCCTCAAGGACCTCCTCCACATGAAGAACACACGATCACGAAGGGCCTTGTGTTGGTACAATGAATGCTAAAGTCTACCCTCGAGGTTTGTCTCAGATGGAAGTTGTTCACTGTTAAGATGCAGGGTGGCTGTGGAACACTCACTGGCTGTATCTGGCGGTCAGGTTAATTGGATTACTCACCAATTAATCAAGCAAGGTGTCGGCAATAGGTGTGCGACACCTTACACTTTGTTTCCTCAAAAACATTACCGATGTCATTACTACCATGGAACAACCTATAGCTAGCGTAATTTTAGCCCAAAAACTTACGATGTGTACCTTTAGGGCCAGGGGAGGCCACCAGGGATGCCGTGACCTGGTACCTGGGTAGCCTCCCTTCCCATCCGTTACGGGTAACAGCCCGAGCAGCCAAGCCACATCAGTTCTTTCCTTTAGCTTGCAGCGTATAGACGTGTTTGCTTAGCCCTCTGCTGTGCTTCTACGGCTGTATATGGTTCAAGCTGTACTTGAATATCTTCGTCAATGGAATTCGTTCCCGGCCTGTGCTTTCGCCTTGCCTTGGAACTTTCTGGCCTTGTGTGTACCAACGGCTGTGTTTGGTTCAAGAGTACTTGGACTTTCGACAGTGAGCTTCGTTCCTGGCCTGTGCTTCGCCTTGCCTTGGAACTTTCTGGCCTTGTGTGTACCGACGGCTGTGTATGGTTCAAGAGTTTTGGACTTTCGACAGTGAACTTCGTTCCCGGCCGGTGCTTCGCCTTGCCTTGGAACTTCTGGCCTTGTGTGTGCCGACGGCTGTGTTGGTTCAGAGTACTTGGACTTTCGTCAGTGGACCTCGTTCCTGGCCTATGCTATCGCCTTGCCTTGGAACTTTTCTGTCCGTGTTGTAGCGTAGGGTCGTGTTCTTAGACCTCTACTGTGCTACCTATAGCGTGGCTTCGTTCCCGGGCCTGCGCGTCGCCTTCTGTGACTTTTAGTAGTGAGTGTCATGGGTGCTTCTTGCGTCGCTGCCGGAAGATAGGTCCCTGGGCCGTGGGGCCGGCCTTCGTCCCGCGTGGGAGCGCTGTCCTGCACCGGTTCCGGCTTGAGAGATTTACGTCGGCTTCGCCGGTTGGACGACCGGGACCTTCGTCGCGGACCCAGCCTTCCTCTTCCTGGATGCTTCTGGGCCTCTGGGCGCTTCTTCTTCTTCTTCTTCTTCTTCTTCGACTACAGGTGCTACCATCCCCTGTCCCTTGCGAGATGTCCAGGTAAGGTCTCGATGTTTGCCAGCGCTGCACCTCTGGCGGCGTGCGCCGGCATCCTTTGCTATATCGGTGCTTGTTATTAGGAAAGCGATATTGCTCAGAACAGGATAGTGGGGAAGGGTGGAAGTGTGCACGGTTTTTCAAAAGGGACCGCTGTGAGATGGCCTTAGTCGCCTGCTCGGCGTTAAACCCAAATAACTAACTAACTAGTTTTGGGGAACGTGGCCTTCTACTAGGACCAGTCGCTTTGTTGTTTCACTCTGTGTTGCAGTGCTCAAGCCCACATCTGCACACCGTGTGACGACTTGCAGTGGCCGAGTTACAAGCATGCGATCTACCTCCCCGGCGCTGGCTACACTTCGGGACCCTCCCGTGATGTCTGCGCTCTGGGTAGAGGACCTTGGGACACCCAGCTGCGGAGCCTACGGCGTGACAGTCCGCCCGCCCCCACAAGCATGCTTCGGCCCCGGATTCAGCAGGAACACACTTCGCTGCCGTTGGGGGACGGCATACAAGGCTCCCCCCTTGCGCACCCACTCTCTCGAGTCTGGTCCGCAGCAGGTCCGCTCGCCCTGCTCTGCGGAAAACAAACCCCAACATTCTACATTGGGGGACGCCTTGATCCCCCCTTGCACACCAGCTCGCTCGAGCCAGGTCCTTGCGGAACCCAAGCCTCACAAGACCTCTGGCAGAACTGAACGCCGCTTCTCTCCGCTTGCGACTCCGGGTTCGCGACCGCCTGGACTCAGCTCCTCGCCCCTCGCCTGCGTACGCCCCTCGGACTTCGGCGTCCTACTCCGGACCCGCAGCCCTGCGGCTTCGGTTCTCGCCTCCTCTTCGCTCGCCGCTTCAGCTTCGCGGACGTCTCGCCCTCCTCGTCGGTCTTCCCCTCGTGCTTCGCTGGTTCTTCTTACAGTCGCTGCCCCTTCCGGTCGGTGTCCTACTGGGTCGTCCGTGCTGCTCGCCCTCCGGCCTCGTCCTTCCCCGGCACCCTTTCTCCACCCTCCCCACTCCCCTCCCCTTCGCGCCGTCGGCCACGTGCTCCGCCCTCCTTCGTACGGACGCTCCACTCGTCGGTCTCGCCGCCCGCGCCTTCTCTGCCGCTCGCCCTGGTCTCGCCCCGTCTGACGGCGGCTTCCGCCTCTCCTGCTCCTGGTGCGTCGGCCTCCTGCTCCGCCCGTCGATGTGGATAGCAGCCTTTGGCTCGCTCTGGCGGATTCCGACTCGGCTCCCTCCTTCTGTTCAACCTCCGCGCGCTCTCTTCTACGCCCTTGACCCTGCGTCCAGGACGCCCAGGATGGAGACCCTTCCCTCGCTCGACGCGCCGCGCCTCTACTGTCTCGCGTCTTCCTCGAGCCCGAACGCCTTCCCCGTCGCCCGCTTGGACGTTGCTCTCCCCCCTAGAGGTTTCGTCCCTGCAACGCCCCGAGGTTCAAGGGTTCGTGTCACCTTCTTCGCCCCTGCAGCAGGATTCAGGCTCCGACGCAGGTTCTTCGTCACCGTCATTCGCCGGCCGGTGGATTGGACATCGCCTTTCAGCGCAGCTGGATGCCGGACATGCACAGGCCTTGCTTCTGCCCTCTCCGCAGTGGATCCTGCCGCTCAGCAGCAGCTGGTGGACTTCGCGCCTCGCGCCGTTGCTTCCTCCCTGTCGGATTCGGACGGCGTACCCCTCCGCGGCGCTCTCGCCTGTGCTGGATCCCTAGACTTGGCCAAGCAAGCGCTCGTCTACCTGGAGCTGGCTCTTCTCCTTCTCGCCGCTATTAGGGCCCCACCTCGCTCTGGCTGTGGAGAAGAAGTCCTGCCTTCCGAGCGGCGTGTCAACGCTTAGGTCTTCGATGCTCCGATGCCACGCCCTGCTGTGCTCGTCGTCCGCCCCTATCTCCCGCTGGACCTGCGGAGACAGCTGCGACAGGCTCCACTTGGCATCCCCTCCTCTTCGGTCCTGGCAGTCGGTGAAGGACGCGTTGAGATTCTTAGTCGGCCCGCCTCACCTCCTCCTGCTTCCAGCCACCCGCGAGGTCCTGGGTCGCGCCCTGCGGATCGCCGGACCCGCCCAACACCTGCCCTACCGGCGTCGCTGCCCTCCCCCGCGCGTCTCCGCCGCCCGCCACGCCTGCCCGCCCCCCGACTCCGCCTCTGCCCCCGCCTGGCCTTGCATAGCCTCAGGCGGCGTCCGACCTCGACCTTCAGCTTGGCACGAGTTCCTAGCGGCGCCTCCCTTCCTTGGAGACTGCCTGAGCCTTCACGCCGAGGTTCCTCCCATGGGCTTCATTACTTACTTACTTACGCCCATCACCCCCCCTGGGGCATAGGCCGCCGACAAGGTCCCTCCAGCCGTCTCTGTCCTGGGCGAGTCTCTCCAGCTGTCCCCAGGTGTGGCCCATCTTCTTGGCATCTGTCTCCAGGTCACGTCGCCAGGTGTTTCGTGGCCGACCTCTCTTCCTTTTTCCCTGTGGGTTCCATCTTAGGGCTTGCTTTGTGGTGTTGGTTGCTGGCTTGCGTAGTGTGTGACCTATCCATCTCCAGCGGCGTTGTTGAAGCTCCACTTCTGCAGGCTTCTGCTTTGTCCGCTGCCACAATTCCTCGTTGCTGATTTTGTCCGGCCAGCGTATCCCGAGAAGCCTTCTCAGACTGTTGTTGATGAACGTCTGTATTTTCTTGGTGGTCAACACTGTGGTCCTCCAGGTCTCTGCTCCATAGAGGAGTACTGGTTTCACATTGGTGTTGAACAGTCGGATCTTGGTGTTGACTGACAGATCTCTTGAAGTCCAGATGTTCTTTAGCTGGAGAAATGCTGCCCTGGCCTTGCCTATCCTGGTCTTCACGTCAGCATCCGTCCCCCCCCTTCTTGTCGACTATGCTGCCGAGGTAGGTGAAGCTCTCCACCTCTTCTAGCGCCTCGCCTTCCACTGTGATGGGCGTTCCACTGGCAGCGTTGACTTTCAGCACCTTGCTCTTTCCACGGTGGATGTTCAGGCCTAGCCTTGCGGAGTTCACTGCCACTGCGTTTGTCTTTTCTTGCATCTGTTGTTGGGTGTGCGAGAGCAGGGCTAGGTCATCTGCAAAGTCCAGGTCGTCCAGTTGGGTCCAAAGTGTCCATTGGATACCATTTCGCTTCTGTGCTGTGGATGTCGTCATGACCCAGTCGATGGCCAGAAGGAACAGGAACGGTGACAGCAAACACCCCTGTCTCACCCCTGTCCGGACTTGGAAGGAGTGGGTGAGCTGGTTTCCACAGATCACTCTGCAGGTCAGTCCCTCGTAGGAGTTCCTGATGATGTTGGTGAGCTTTTCAGGTACTCCATAGTGTCTCAGCAACTTCCACAAGGTGGCTCTGTTGACGCTGTCGAAGGCCTTCTCGTAATCAAGGAAGTCGATGTAGAGGGACGAGTTCCACTCTAGCGACTGTTCCAGGATGATTCGCAGCGTGGCGATCTGGTCAGTGCATGATCGGTCCTTGCGAAAGCCCACCTGTTGATCTCGAAGTTGGGGGTCCACTGTGTCCTTCATCCTGTTGAGTAGGATCCTGCTGAAGACCTTGCCTGGGACAGACAGTAGGGTGATTCCTCTATAGTTGGCACAGTTGCTGAGGTCTCCATTTTTTGGCAGCTTGACCAGGTAACCCTCCTTCCACTCTGCTGGCACTTGTTCTCTCAGCCAGATTTTCCTGAAGAGGGGGTGGAGCATCTCGATTGTGGTTTCAGTATCCGCCTTTAGCGCTTCTGCCAGTATACTGTCGGGTCCGGCTGCCTTGCCCGACTTGAGCTGTTTGATGGCTTTCCGGATCTCCTCCTTGGTGGGCTCGCTACAGTCTATCGGCAAGTCTCTATCGGCTACCTGAATGTCTGGTGGGTCTTGTGGAGCTGGTCTATTTAAGAGCTCCTCAAAGTGCTCCTTCCATCTGTTCTTCTGTCCCTCCTCTCCTTGGATGGCTCTTCCCTGTTTATCCTTTACTGGCCTCTCTGGCTTGGCAAACTTCCCTGAAAGCTTTTTTGTGGTGTTGTAGAGCTCTCTCATGTTTCCATGTCGGGCTGCCTCCTCTGCTTCTTGTGCCAGTGACTCTACAAAATTTCTCTTGTCTGCCTTGATGCTATTCTTTACTATTTTGTTGGCTGTTGTGTATGCCTCCTGAGCGCGGGCCTTCTCTGTTCTTGTGCGGCTGTTGTTTACTTCTGCTTTCTTCTTCTTTCTATCTACTACTACTGAAAAGTACTACTTTCTTGAGTGTCATTGGTGTTATCCACTCTTTGTGAGTGTGCTTCCTGTAGCCCAACACCTCCTTGCATGCTGCAGTTACTGCGTCTCTCACCCCTCTCCACTGCTCGTCAATGGTTCCTTCGTCCAGAAGCTGTTGGAGAACCTGGAACCTGTTGGAGAGGGCGAGTCTGTACTCCTCATGCTTGCCTGAATCTTTCAGCAGCGTAGTGTTGAACCTCTGGCGCTGACAGGTCTCGCCGGTCCAGTTCCTCTTCAGCTTCAGTTTCATTCTGGCAACAACCAGGTGGTGGTCTGAAGCAACGTCGGCTCCTCTCTTCGCTCGGACGTCCAGGAGAGATCTTTGGAACCTTCTCGAGATGCACACGTGGTCGATCTGATTCTCGGTTAAATGGTCCGGTGATACCCATGTCGCCTTGTGGATGCGCTTGTGCGGGAAGACTGTGCCGCCTATGACAAGGTTGCTTATGGCGCATAGGTCTGCAAATCTCTCTCCGTTATCGTTCATTACTCCCAAACCCTGCTGCCCCATAACCTCCTCGAAGCCCCTGTTATCGCTGCCGACCTTGGCGTTGAAATCGCCCATGATGATGTTGAAATCTCTTCTAGAGAGGGTTCCAACGATGGTCTGCAGTCTGTTATAAAACTGGTCTTTGGTCTCGTCATCGCTGTCGTTGGTTGGGGCATAGCACTGGATGATGTTCATGCTAATCCTCTTCTGCTGTGTTCTGAACGAGGCTGTGATGATGCGTGGGCCATGGGCTTCCCACCCGATGAGAGCACTCTGCGCAGTTTTGGAGAGCATGAGAGCCACTCCCTCTGTGTGTGGTGCATTGTCCTCCTCATGGCCGGAAAACAGCAGCCTCTCTCCTGTGGTCAGTCTCTTCTGTCCGCTGCCCGTCCATCTGGCCTCACTGATGCCAAGGACGTCGAGACGGTAGTTCCTCATCTCCACTGCCACCTGAGCTGTTTTCCCTGCTTCGTACATGGTCTTCACATTCCATGTTCCGATGTTGATGGTTGCCCTGGTCGAAAGGATGGTAGTCTGCTGAGTGGCTTCCTTTCGGCTTTCACCACCCCGCGTCATAAATCCTCCAGCTGAAGGTCCATCCTCTCCCAGGGCCGAGTCAGTTGTTGGTTTTCTTGTTGGCGTTTCTGTAGCAATGTGTGTTTTTATGGGGTGGGGCAGCTAACCCCACGCCCAACCCTCCTCCTTTCACATCCGGGCTTGGGACCGGCCATGGCGGAGTTATGGGCTTCATTGTCAGCCGGGATCTAGCGGACGCCTACACTCTCGTTCCCGGGCTTCCGGTTTCCAGACGCTTCTGCGCTTCGCATTGATGGTGACCTTACCGTTCCGCCGTCGCCCGCAGCCTCCACTGGGTCTTAGCCCGTCCCATGGTCGGCGTCTCCGCCACGGCCAGGCGGACTTCGTCGAGCCCTCCTCGAACTACGTCGATGATCTGCTCCGGCGCCTCCGGTCGGCACCCTCCTGGGAACAGCGACGAGACGCCTTCTGGCCTCCTCGACACCCGCGGCTTCGTAGTCTTTTAGGCAACTTGAATCTCGCTCTGTCCCGCCGCTTCGCATGCCGTGGTTGGAGTTCCTGACGGATCTCGTTGGGTGTGACTCCCGGAACTGAGGATCTGGAAGTTGGCGAACCTGGCTTGTCTTGGTGCTCAGCAGGAGACAGTCTCCGCCAGACCCTAGTTGCAGCTCTCTAGCCTAGTGAGCACCGCTGCGGATCTCCTTCGCTGGCGCCCTCGACCGGAGACATCGAGGCTCCCTTTCCGGCTCCTCCCTTGCTCGTTCCACTCCCCCACCGCTAGGTGGTCCCTGCCTGGCTTGCGCCTGGAGTCCCTCTCCTTCGCCTCCCCCCCCCCCAGTTGTCCGTTGCGTCGACGCCAGCCGTTCCGGCTGGGGTGCACACCTGCTGCCGATGTGCCACGGTTTCCGGCAGCTGTCCACCGGTCCTTGCGGTCAAGCCTTCAACTGGTTGGAGTTACAGGCGATACGGCAGCTCCCCTCCCTTGGAAACCGACTCGGAAATCAGGACCTGATCGTCGTTCCGATGAATCCGCTGGTGTGTCCTGCGTACAGAAGCAGGACAGGACCTGCTCCCCTTCCTCTGCCTTCTTCTTACCAGCGCCTCCATTGGTGCAAGGATCACCGCGTCTCTCCCCGAGCGAGATACTTCACGGCCCCCTGCTTGTCCTTGCAGGCTCCCCCTCCTGGCATGGTCAGCGTCTCCGCGCCAAGTGAGAAGAAAGAGGAAGAGGCGCTTCGCCCGGACGTCGCCCGGATGATCTGCGCCATGTGGGAGACCCCTCCCCCCCTCCCCCTCTTCGTTCTTCACGACAGGGTGGTACCTTCAGCTCCCCCCTCCTCATCTCGCCCGTCCCGGAACCCCTAGCCTGGGCGGCCATTGCGCTCCCCCTTCCCTGGGACGGCCCCTGCGCTTCCGCTTACCCTCCCTCAGTCCTTGTCCCCAAGGTGCTTCTCTAGCGCAGGGATGCTACGCGATCCTGTTGCTGGGGGCGCCGTTCTGCTGGACCAGATCCTGCGCCACCGACCTTCTGAACCTGGCCACGGGCCCCTCACTCCGGCTTCCCGCTCCTTGCACGATGCTCTAGCTACTGCGCCAGGCGCTCTACTTCCGTGCTCTGGGAGACTCCTGCTACACGCTTGGAGGTTGGATGGCAAGCCCTCGCCGCTGGAGTTCTCGAGTGAGGCAGTGACAGCTATTGCTTCAGGCCGTGCACCCTCGACCCTGCGTGTCTACGAGGGAAGGTGGAGAGTACTGGGAGCTTGGTGCGACCTCCGTCGCCTCTCCACTACCGATCTGACTTCCCCACCGCTGGCTGAGTTCTCCCTGGCTTTTGCCGAACAGCTCTTGGCACCGATCACCTCAGGGGCTATCTCACTATGATCGCCGATGCTTACCGGCACCCGGGCCGAGCGGAACCCGACACTGTAAGGTCCTCGCTGACTTTATGGCCCTCTTCGGCACACAGCGACCTGCCCTCCGCTCCCTGATCCCGCGCTGGGATTTACCCTGGATACTCTTCTGGATGAACGCTAGCGTTTTGAGCCGCTTCCCCTAGCAAGAATGGCCGACGCTACACGAAGACTTGCTTCTGCTCACCGTAGCCACAGCCTCCAGAATGAGTGAGCTGCCTGCGCCTTCCGCGCCCCCGCCTGCCAGTAGTGCAGGTCGGATGACCCCGTGCAGCTACTAACGGACCCGGCCTTCTTGGCCCTGAACCAGTCCCCGCTGACGGCCCCACAGGTGATCACTGTGCGATCTCTTACGCCGATCGACTCCTACGAGGAAGTCAGACAACAGGACCCAGTGAGAGCCTTATGCGTGTACCTACGCCGTACCAAGCCGCTCCGCCAGGGACGCACCCGCCTCTTTTTGTTTTCTCTGTCCCCAGGTAGACAAGACATCTCAGCCCAGACGATCTTCCTGGCTAGATGGGTGATGCGCTTCGCCTACCAGGACCTCTGCCCCGACGCTGCCAAGCGGCTACTCTTCCGGGCCCACGAGGTCAGAGCCATGGCTGCTAGCGTCACGTTTGACTGCTACTGCGCTGTCCGAGACACTCTGGCTGCCGTAGGCTGGCGGACCAAGTCGACCTTCACCCGGTTCTACCTCCGTAACCTGGTTGGCCAGCGAGACAACCTGGCCCTGGTGGGGGACATCGCGGCGGCGCAACACTCCCTCCTGGCACCTTCGGTGCCGTTGGTAACCCTTTAGCTAAAATTATCGGGAGATGGCGCCGGGGAGGACGGGGCTGGCTGGCTCAGTCAGGCACTGGGTTATGCGGCACCCTCCTCCTCTTCGCGATTCTCCATGGTAGTAATGACATCGGTAATGTTTTTGAGGAAACAAAATTAATTAATTTTTCTCTAAAATGTATTTTTTCGAAAAATACTTACCGATGTCATTACTCGGATGGCCCTCCCACCTGCCCCGCTTGCCGCTCGCCAGCTAAACGAAAGAACTGGTGTGGCTTGGCTGCTCGGGCTGTTACCCGTAACGGGTGGGAAGGGAGGCTACCCGGGTACCAGGTCACGGCACCCCTGGTGGCCTCCCCTGGCCCTAAAGGTACACATCGTACAGGGGTCAAAATCTTCTGCTTTTCCGAGGATATCAGCGTTAATTTAAAAAAATCTGCTGTTTAAAAAAAGTTAATTCCGCGTGGAAAAAAATAAAACAAAAAATCTGAAACGGTCATGGTTCTTAAACGGCACAGGTCTACAAGTTGTTAGATTCGTTTATCGTTAACTTTAGGCAAGCTTCGTTTTTCCAAGATGGCGTCTAGCGATGCAGGACACATTGTTGTTCGCGGCTAAACTTTTAATGAAACGGGAGTGAGAAAGAAATGGAGATGGGAGTGGTGTGAAAGTTAAGTCGAACCCTGACATGCTTGAACGGATATAAAAGCACATTCTGAAGCTGGAATCAGTGGAAGTGAGCAACATTGTGTACCATGATTCTTCGCGCCCAACAACCCCCCCCCCCCCCCCCCCACGCTGTTTGAGTTTTCGGCCCCCGGAATCAATGACTCGCTTGCCTCCCCCCCGTTGTTTCCGCCTTTTTCCCCAGCACGTGTTTTGACCCCCGATCGTAAGTTTTGGGCTAAAATTACGCTAGCTATAGGTTGTTCCATGGTAGTAATGACATCGGTAAGTATTTTTCGAAAAAATACATTTTAGAGAAAAATGAATTTTTACAGCTAAACAAAAGCGATGCACAGTGCTGGTGTTACTATCTATAGACATTGGTTCCGAGGACTGCGCAGTGTATCACGGAACACCTGATCATCCCTTCATACTATAACACAGATGTAGATTTACTAGTTGGGAAGACTCATAACTTCTGTTCGGCCCTAATGCCTGGAGTGCCCTATGAAGATCTGTGTCAAGAAGAGAATAACATGGGTACTGCTGGTGTGTGGTGAATGCCTCATGCGATAGCTTTCACCTCCAGTGCTAACTGCTGCTAAAAGGATTGTCTATATTGGCTCATGTTTAGTGGCCCATTAGCTTTTAGCTTGAAAAGTTGCCATGCTGATCAGTCACTGCTACCCTTGCAGGGTTCATTTTAGGCAGGTGCCCTGCGCCAATGTGGATCATTTCCTGAAATGACCTATAACATTTTGAGCTGAGGGGACAATGACCCATTGATTTCCCAAGGCAGCGGGCCCTCAGTACTTGTTTCTAAAAGCCTACCTCTCTTTTGCGTTCTTTCTTCTTTCGATGCTTTTTTTTTCATTCATTTTCTTTGTTTATTTTTTCCGCAATCCCATCACACTTGAACACGATTGATATCGATCGAAGCGGTGCATTTGTCGTCTGCTCGATGATGGGAAGCAAATCCACATACATGTCTCTTGAACTGCAACATGTAATACGATTGGCTACAGTTGTTTGATGGTAAACGAAGCATCTCCATTGTGTCCGACAAAAGCTCAAAATGGCGCCTAAAAAGCAAATGAAGCTTATTACTGGACAGCGGAAACTGACATTTGGTACCGCTGTGTCTGCCGAGGGACCATCCAGTGCATGTGCAACAGTAAAGTGCTGCAGCCTGCGGAAGTACAGACGATACTGGAGGTAAAAGAAAGTTCCAGGCCATGTGGCTCTGTTTGTTTCCGTGGCTGCTCTGTAAGAACAATCTTATGTTTTGTAAATTGTGCTGTGAGCATGGGAAGAGAAACAATCTAGCAACTGGAACTAAAGCTTCTGAACAAGCACGTTGACCAGGCATATAGATCAGCCGGATCTTCAACAGCTGATAACTGCACCCAAAACAAAAAGAATACATGCAAAACGCAGCTGCGAACACTCTGTCAAGAGACATGACGAATGTTACAATTGCCTATATGGTGTTATTTTTTTGTGTTCAGAGGGAGTTTCTTTCGGCAAATTTCCATCCCTGTTAGATTTGCTTAAGTTGCTGAGTAGCAAAACTACTGCGCATACTCGAGTGGCACATCATTGAATGAATTTCTGAAAGTGATGTCAAATTTGATAGTGGCAAATATCACTCAAAAAGTCAGGAGCTCGCCTTATGTGAAAGTGTTTGCTGATGAAATCACAGATATTGTAGTCCACCACAAACTGGCTATAAATGTGAGGTTGTCCACCGTGGCACTCCAGCCATCTACCTTTTCTGCAGGATGCACACATCCATGCAGTAACCTCTCTCTCTCTCTCTCTCTCTCTCTCTCTCTCTCTCTCTCTCTCTCTATATATATATATATATATATATATATATATATATATATATATATATATATATATATATATATATATATATATATATATATATATATATATATTTATATATATGTTTGTCAACACTCGGGCCCATCTAATTTAAAAAAAATTCTGAAAATGAACACTACCCTAAGCTGTCATATTCAATATATGTGCTGTGCAGTGTTTTGAAAACTGTTGTGAATGTGTTTGACCTCGGAAGTGAAAGGACCATTAATTAGACTGGGTGGGTTTGAAGTCCACCCCTATCCATTGTATACTAGATAGGCTCTTAACCACCACACAGCATGCTGCTAGTAGTGGTTCCCTGTTGTTCCTCCCTTCCTACTTGTAAACCCCCCCCCCCCCCCCCCCCTCCCCTTCCAGCCAGTATATTGCGGACGGATACATCACAGTCTCATTTATGGACCCCAGCAACCACGATATATCGAGTCAGAGCTGTTATTTTAGCTTTGAGGAACAGTCTTCAGATTTGATACACAGGGCTGAAAAAGAATTAAAAGAAAAGAATTGTGATTTGTTACTGTTGATGAATGGAATGCAGTAACTTTATCTTAACCAAAAAAAAAGGTAATTATACAGTGTGTGTACAGTTTTGAAGTGGCATGTTGGTGCCTATTACTTTATAACAATCTTGTGTGTGCAGCCTCAGGTATTGTAAACCGTATGGGGTGAATGTATGCACATCTAATGTAGGTATACAACTTATTCTATTTCACTACTCCAGCCCCGATGGACATTAAATTTATGTTGTCATATTTTCAAGTTGTTTTCAGATTTTGATGCAGGGGATGCCTATGTTGTTGTCCTGAACACACAGCACACCAGCATGTTCACAAGTGAAGTGCCCACATCTGACCTCCCCCTCCCCATTCTGCGTGGTCTGAAGACCAACAAATTTACCGGCACTCCCCTCTGTGATGTGCTTGAGCAGCCAAATTTGGTTACAGGCCTTGCAGCACAAGGTGAGAATAACTTTCAGGGTCAGTGGTTTTTTTGGGTTCCTGGGCCTTAAAAGCCCACTGCCACTGTAACTGTTTAAATTTCAGATTAAGAAAACTTTAAACTGTATTGTCCCATGCCAAGCTGGCCTGGGAAATTTTCCTTTTTGATCCAAAACACATAATACAATTGCATCTCCTTTTTTCGGGCAGTCACTCAACGTTACATACACTTCTGAAACAGATGGTCACAAAACGTTTCATGCAGGTGCAGTTTGGTTCATTTAGAGACAGGCGAATCCAGTTCACCACACGTCCTCATAATATCAGGTAATTTGACAATGACTCTGCTCTGTTACATTACTATCAGTACAAGCAGCAGCTAAAAATAGACTGCTGCAGTTATGGTGTGATTATGTGTGTATTTGCTGCGTGTCCAGACTGACATAGCAGTTCATTATGTGTGTTGACAAAGCATAACATACACAAATAGTGCTGAAAGTTGTCTTCAGATTTACGCACATACTTACTTACTTACTTACGCCCATCACCCCCCCTGGGGCATAGGCCGCCGACAAGGTCCCTCCAGCCGTCTCTGTCATGGGCGAGTCTCTCCAGCTGTCCCCAGGTGTGGCCCATCTTCTTGGCATCTGTCTCCAGGTCACGTCGCCAGGTGTTTCGTGGCCGACCTCTCTTCCTTTTTCCCTGTGGGTTCCATCTTAGGGCTTGCTTTGTGGTGTTGGTTGCTGGCTTGCGTAGTGTGTGACCTATCCATCTCCAGCGGCGTTGTTGAAGCTCCACTTCTGCAGGCTTCTGCTTTGTTCGTTGACAAAGCATAACATACACAAATAGTGCTGAAAGTTGTCTTCAGATTTACGCACATGGCATCAAGCTAATCTGTCACTATCCTTGAGATATCATGGTTGACCCATCTCTTGCTGTAATACTTAGGGTTTAACTTATATTTCTGTCAAAGATTTCAGACACATGGCACCAAGTTAATCTGGCACTATCCTTGAGATATCATGGTTGATCTATCTCTTGCTGTAGTGTGTCAGGGCTAAAGGGGTTAAACAATGCCCTTTTCATTGTCCTAGTGATGACATACTGCCAGGCCCAAGCAATGAAGGCAGTGCTGTACCAGTGTTACACCAAAGCCAGACGACTGGTGGACGTTTCCACTGTGAAAGCTTTTCTGCCTGTCCTCGAGTCTACACCTGTTAGAGACATCATCAGGGTATGTTTCAGTGGAAATTGACTGAATGATGTTTGCATGAGATGTGGTTGTTAAGACCAACCGTATTTTGCATTGCACCTTATTCTTGTTAGAAGTGTAGGTGTAAAGCGAAACAAGATAGGTCTTGACAAGTGCATTGTACGCAACTACAGTTTAGCGTCAGGCCTTCATAAAAATCATATTGTTTGTTGTTAAAACAAATTTACAAGACTTGTGTTCCTCCTTAACCCTTTAAGTGTCGGTAGCGGTTTTAGTCGCGATGATTCCTACAGGACATGCAAAGGGTTAAAAATTTAGATGCACATGATCATGCATTTCTCGACTGCAAATATTGAATTGCCTTTAGTAACTTTGACTGGAAAATTGTTGTAAGTGGCAAAAATGTGTTAAGTTTTTGTAAAAACACACACATCTGAACATGGTCTGATTTTGGACATGCAGCTTCCTGCTGTAAGGTCCAAGAATCACAGACCAGAACACATACCTCATCCTGAAGGGTGCTGCTCTTTTATTTTATCATCGAAAACCTTTCATTTGTCATTTTTGACTCGCGTGCCAAGCAAAAGTGAGCCTATGTTCTGGGCCAGCAGTCGTCGGTCTGACCGCTGTCGTCTGTCCGTCGTCTGTGATAAAAACTTTAACGTTGGCATTTTCTCGGAGACAATTCAAGCCACAGTCTTCAAACTTGGCCCAAAGATACTTTGCTGCAAGCCCTTTCTAAACATACCAATTTCAGTGACCTCTCACAAAGGTCAAGGTCACAGGGGATCCGGAAATATATAAAAAATAGCTGTATTTTCACATTATTTATTTTTTCTCAAATACTATTCACAACTTCAAACACAAACTTGGTGCGAAGATACCTGATGGTAAGACCTGTCTATGCATACTAATTTGGTTGATCCCTCGGAAAGGTCAAGGGTCACAAGAGCTCAGGAAATAGGTCCAAAATAGCCATATTTTGACAAAAGATGTTTTATCTCAAATACTATTCACAACTTAAAACTCAAACTTGGTACAGACATACCTGATGGTAAGATATATCTATGCATACTAATTTAGATGACCCCTCAGAAAAGGTTAAGGGTCACGAAGTCAACAAATGTGTATAAAATGCCATTTTTTGATAGAATTGTAGTTATTATCAACATTTTTTGGCAAACTTTTCAATCAAATTTGGCGCAAAGGCAGTTGATGATAAGACCTTCCTAACCGTGCGTGAAATGGCCTTGGTTGCCTTCTTGGCGTTAAACCCAAATATGTATACTAATTTAGTTGACTCATCGCATAGGTCAAGGGTCTCGAGGGTTTCACAGATGTGTAAAACTGATTAAATTTTGAGAAAACATGGATTTACTTATTGTCACACATGTGCGGATCGGTCATACACGTGAGCCATAAGGGCCTTGCCTATTCACAACCTCAAGCATGCAACAGAGATACCAGATAGTAAGACCTATCTATGCATACTAATTTGGATGACCCCTCGGAAATGTCAAGGGTCACAAGAGCTCAGGAAATAGGTAAAAAATAGCCATATTTTGACAAGAAATGTTTTTTTTCTCAGTTACTATTCTCAACTTCAAACCCAAACTTCATACAGAGATACCTGATGGTAATACCTATCTATGCATACTAATTTGGATGACCCCTCGGAAAAGGTCAAGGGTCACACAGGGTTGACATATGTGTATAAAATGTCAATTTTTGATAGAATTGTAGTTATCAACATGTTTGCAAACTTCTCAATAAAATTTGGCACAAAGGTAGCTGATAATAAGACCTTCCTATGTATGCTAATTTATTTGATTCATTGCAAAGGTCAATGGTCATGGGGGTTTCACACGTGTGAAAATGATTACATTTTGAGAAAACATGGATTTTTTATTGGTGCAGAAGCCATCTATTTTTTGTCACACGTGTGGATTGGTCATAAACGCGAGCCATCAGGGCTTTGCCTTTCTTGTTAAAATTTGATTTGTTTTAGTTGTTATTTATTTATGTGTATATTTATTTAATTACTGATTATTTATCTATCTTTTTACAACACCCTTGTGATAGGTCACCTGTCAATAAAGACCATCATCTGGGTGGCTGTAGCCACCTAAATAATGGTCTTTAATGACTGGCGACACTTTTTGACCTTCATGATACTCTTGAAAAGCATGCTTTTTAACTCATTCTACCCCAGACACACCACAGCAAGATAAGGATCGACCATGATAGTTCAAGGGTGATGCCAGAATAGCTTGGCGCCAAGCTATTCTGGTATCACCATTGAACTATCATTGTCGATCAGTGTCCTGCACTAGAGTGCAGTCTTCAGAGGACAACAGCAAAATTTGGGGATTTCGGTGTTGGGGTAGAATGAGTTAAAAGATCTCTTTTTTCTTGCAAAAGAAAAGTGGTGGCATGAAACAGGTTCTATTGTATATGTATTTATTTTGTGTTGCAGCCCAATCCGGAAGCTGAGCAACAGGTGAAAGACATAGTGACTCTACATGAAGTGCAGGACACCCTCTATTTGTAGCAGCCAGGATCACAGTGACATTTATATATCCCTTACTCCCAGAGCTAAATCATGTCCCTTCTCTGGATGGATTTAAGTCACTGGGCGTCAAGGGACTAGAGAAGGACTCAGTATAATGCTGTACTGGGGAGCCATTAACCCATTTAACCCCATTTCCCAAATTTTGGAAGTGTCGCATAACAACTGTGAACCAGTCGCAGGAGATCGATTGACCATGATAATTCTAGGCGAGTGCCAGATCAGCTTGGCGCCTGATGGCGCCAAGGTGATCTGGCACTCGCCTTGAATTATTATGGTCGATCCATCTCCTGCGGTAGTGCGTCAGGGCTAAATGGGTCACATAAAGTCAGATGGCAACGCCAACGCCATCTTGGTGATATTTATGTCCTGAATTTTGTAGGCTTGTGAAAAATAACCACCTGGTAAGAAAAAAGGATGCCAACTAAGGCTGTCAGTCCAAGCACCTTTTGCTTTTTTGCACCTGTCGAGGAGCCAGATGTGTTTGCGTTGTATTGGATTCTGCAATATGCTGGTGTGCATAATACCAAAGCTGACCTGTACTTTCTTACCTTTTTGCGTTTTATGTGTTCAGAAAACTGTACTTGCCAGCGATCTCACCATGAGGTGCATTATACAGTTTGCGTGTGTGTTTGTGTGTAAAAGAGAGAGACGTAGAGTGCATGTGTAACCGTGACTGAGAATTTTACTTGTGCAAATTGTTTACCGTATCAAGTCTCAAAGGGGTTTGCAAGACATGTCGCCTTGTACGGCAACAGGCAGCTGTTGCCAAAGACTATTAACCCCTTCCCTGCAAGCGTACATACATTTTTGCTTTTAAAATGTTCATTCAACAACCAGAAGCCACAACCACAACAAATTGGTCTCAACAAGAGGCATAGATCCTCGTGAGCAGGCTCATGAGGATCTATGTCTCTTGCAGTTGGATCCTGTTCACTTTTTCGCGGCAGCAAAAGGGTAAAGTTAATACATCTATATGATGATGTTCATTTTTAGAGCATTCGGTACTGAATGCTGGAAGTGCTTTGGGGAGAGATTTTGAAGGGAATAGACAGCAAAGCACCAATTTTGAGAGAAAAAGAAGGAAAGGAGAATAAAACTGCAGTCAGTTCGCTAGCTTATGACACTGACAAGGCGTCTTCTGCTGTCTGCGGAAAGATTGAAGAGAGATTCCGCTGTCTTCAGAGATGCCAGCAGAGTGTTCCATAGCTTTGGATGTGCATTTATGAATGACATTCATTGCAAGGTTTGGAGAAAATTGTTATGTGCACAGTTTACAGTAGAACCCGTTGTGAGCAGCCACTTTTTTGGGCAAGAAAATTAGCCTTAAAAGACAGGTGCTCTTGAAAGAGAAATCTTCAAGGGCAAAAAGTATTACCTGTCGGTTAACCCATTTAGCCCCGACTGCCTACAGCAGGCGATAGATCGACCATGATAATTCAAGGGTAGTGTCAGATTAGCTTGGTGCTGGATGGCGCCAAGCTAATCTGGCACTGCCCTTGAATTATCATGATCTGTCCATCTCGTGCAACAGGTGCAGCGCATACATGTACAAAATTTTGGAAATGTGGCCTTGGGTTAAATGGGTTTAAAGACAGATGTTCTCTATAGAGAAGTCTTGAAGGGTAGAAAGTATTACCCATCATTAACCCTTACCATTCGGTATACACCAGTGTGTGAAATAAGTTTGACTAAAATAGTTCAAGGGTAGTGCCAGAATAACTTGGCGCCTCTAGGCGCCAAGCTATTCTGGCACCACCCTTGAACTAAAGCCATTGGTCTATATGCTTATCCGCAAGTACTATAATGTAGCTTGCATATGGCAGCGTACAAATTTGAAGCTTTTAGCCTCGGTATGATATGGGTTAAAGACCATTTATTTAGCCAGTCACCTAAATAATGGTCTCTGATGCATAGCTGCCAACCTTGAGGCAACGAAAATCCTGAGCTGCGGCCTCCACGACGCTAGCCCTTGCTTCCAGGTGCCGAAAAATCAAACAACAGGGGGGGGGGGGGGGGGGGGGAGGGGGGAGTGTACGCAGTGCGCGTCAGCCCGCCTAGGTTTACTGTGCAGCGATGTTTATGTCTGCCCGGCACATTTTACAAACGGCAAAGTGTTCGCCCTTTCTCGATTCGTCGATCATGCAAGGAACGCTTGTAGTCTGGATGGAACTTTACCAACCACTTCTGCTTCTTTGGAGGCATCGTTTTCTTGAAAATCGAAAATAACACTTGTGAAAATCGCTAAGCATGTGCTCCAGACCAGGGCAATTTCGAAGGAACCGGAACAAACACAGAATGGATGCAAATTTGCTGCGCATGCGTAATCAAGACTGGCTGTGGGTCCCCGAAAGCTTAGCGGTACAGTATAGCGGCAGGCTCTCAACTACAGGCGCTTGACTGGGAGCAGTACGCCAAAATGCCTCGAATTTTCAAACAAAACTTGAAAATCTGAAAATCGGGAAAAGTGTACAAAAAAACGGAAAATCGGGACTTGAAAAAAAAATCGGGAAATTCCCGATAAAATCGGGAGGGTTGGCAGCTATGCTGATGGCAGGTGGTCGCTCAAAACAGGTTCTGTTGTATTATGTACAAGTTGTTTATTTTTTACACATGCTGTAAAGTGTTCTTGATTGCACAGAAGGGTCCAAAGAAAATGCTCTGCCTTATTTTGTTTTCTCCAGTGTAATTCTGTAAGAAAATGCTGTTTCGATGAAGCCAACTCTTGTTTGCTTGATTTGTATCTGATCTTGTCAAAACATTTTACAGACAATACAGCAGGGTGTATGTGTGTGAGACAGACAGAGAGAGTACGGTACATGTGTGATGTGTGTTTGCTCATTATGTATATGATCGGTGAAACTTGAAAACCTCGTACATGTATCTTGCACACATTTGTGTCTCAGATACACGAGGTACACTAACGAAATGTTTGTCAATGTAACATACGCAGACTTTCAACCGGTTGCACGCACAGACTCGCAAACGCAACGGGCACATACACAACAACGCTAAATTGCAATCGGACACATTTGTGCATAATAAATGCAAAACATTCTTTTTCTCTGTGGCTCCTTTTACTAAACTAACAAAAAAAAGTGAACTCAAAAATACTCTTTACAAGATACACAATTCTCAACACTACTACATCACTGTCACATCCACACACAATATAGTAAAAGCCAGGTTAGGTACAAGTCCTCATTATCCAACCTGTTCACTGCTGCTGTCGGTGTGTATTGTTCGCACGTTTCTTCAAGTCTAGGCATGTAGTTTCTTGCGTCATGCATTCCCTGAAGCAGTCCCGTGTTCCCCGAACTGTGGACGTCCTCTCAACTCCCTCCTCTAGCGCAGCCTCTGTTGACTATATCGTCTTGGCACCAAGCCTCTCGCTCCCCGAGCAGTGAATGTCCTCACGACACGTTCCTCCAGCGGCAGCCTCTGTTGACCTTGACGTCTCGATGTCACATCAGTTGCTCCGCCCAAGAACTCTGTACAATAAAGTTCTAATATCATAACACAAACGTTGGACGATATGAGGTACATTACGTAACCTGGCTGATACAAATAAATCTACACGTTCATTCACACACTCGTGCTTCATAAAACAGACTAGATTCACAACACACCATAACTCGGTCACTACCCTTGAAAACACTATAACATGACGCACGCGCCATACATTGGTTTGTACATGGGGAAAAGATTATACTGAACACAACCACGTACTCCCTTCATAAACGACTTGGCCATACACACATCACATTCCTTAGTTATCTATCTCGGTAAATAACTACATAGGAAAATCACCGGTTATCTCAACATATTCCAAACTGACATAACTGAACGAAATCAACGCTACACAACCAAACTAAATCTTACCAACGTATACGACCTTTAACTCGGTAGCTGTCAATAATACATATAAAAACGTACCTGAAATCTAGGTCTCGGAGTCTTGGAATACAGCTAGCATATCCACATACATCTGCCCTCAATGACAGTATAGCCTGTACTGAATACTTTAGAGCTCTGTTAGACTGAGCTCTCCCTAAAACTCCGTGCAAAGCGCTGCACTTATGAATGCATGAACTACTGGTTACACCCGAAAAAACGCTGACACTTCAGTACAATGCAAAAACCCTGTGTGAACTCTATGCGTGGGCATAGAGCTTCATCACAGTCGAGACAAAACTATACACAGTGTAAGAGTCGCACATTTTATTTTAATTCAGCATTTGCATTCAAACATACAAGCAAGCAGCAGCAAGACGGTAACAAAAAAGTATGGAATATAAAAAGACAAAGTTTAAAAAAGAAAGAAAATCCTTTTGAAAATTAACCTACAATTAAAAAAAGGACCTTTAAATGGAAAAAAAAACCAACATGAAGAGAAAAATGATGTGAAGAAACAAAGTAACAAACTGTTTTGCGCTTGTTTCGTTTCTGTCTTGGTTTTATTGTTGCAGTTGTAAGCTCTTCCTGTAATAAATGTTTGTACTATTGACTACATTGTTCTCACAGAGTGACACAAATGTTATAATGTAGCTTAACCCCTTCACTGCCAAGAAAAAGGTGAACATGATCCAAAAGCAAGAGACATAGATCCTCATGAGCCCCCATGTAGGGCTCATGAAGATCTATGCCTCTTGCTGAGACCAATTTGTATCCATGTTTCTTGGACGGTGTTTTGGTCATCGATTGAACCAAAATTTCAGAAACAAAAATTAATTTTTCTCTAAAATGTATTTTTTTCGAAAAATACTTACCGATGACATGACTGTCAGGAAATAGTCTACTTGCTTACCAATTTTAGCCTAAGACCCAAAGGGTCCCCCCAGGAGGCTCTCGGGGATCCCTAACAGGGACGAGAGTAGCCTCCCTTGCCCATCCGGTCACGTGCCACGTGGTGTATCCTTTAGCCAGTTGTCTACGGAGCTACCAGCGGCAAGCGGGGAGGAGGGAGGGACCTCAGAGTCATGTCATCGGTAAGTATTTTTCGAAAAAATACATTTTAGAGAAAAATTTATTTGTTTCCTCAAAAACATTACCGATGACATGACTGTCAGGAAGAATGACAAAAAGGAGGAGGGTGCCGCACAATCCCTTTAGAAACCTCTCCAGGGACGAAGACGGCCCGTCACTCCTGATCACACACTCCCGACAATTTTAGCGAAGTGCATACCTAAGGCGCCAGGGGCGCCTGGAGGGAGTGTTGTGCCGCAGAGATGTCGCCCACCAGGTTGAGGTTGTCGCGCTGGACTGTTAGGTCGAGGAGGTAGAAGCGGACGAAGGTAGATTCGGCTCGCCACCCCACTGCAGCCACGATGTCCTTAACTGCACAGTTGCGGTCAAATGCAAGACTTGCGGTCATAGCGCGAACTTCATGGGCGCGGATCCTGAGTGCCTCAGCTCCCTGTGGGGAGAGGTCGCGATAGGCGGACCGTATTACCCAGCGGAGCCAGGAGGAGATCGTTTGGGCTGAGATGTCGGTTCTGCCGGTGGTCAGCGGCAAAAAGAGACGAGTCCGTCCCCTCCACACGGACTTGGAGCGACGCAGGTAGATACGGAGTGCCCGCACCGGATCTTGCCGCCGAGTCTCCCGAGGAAGGTCGGGCCCTTTAAGCGGCCGAATAGCGATGACCAGAGGCGCCATCAAGGGGGATCTAGTCTTAGCGAGAAAGGAAGGATCCGGGAGTAGCTGAACGGAGCCATCCACCCGGAACTGCAGGCAGGAAGGTCGAGACGAGAGCGCGTGGAGCTCGCTGACGCGGGCTGCCGTGGCGAGGGCCACCAGGAAGCAGGTCTTCCGAGTCACGTCCGCGAAGCGGGCCAGATGAAGTGGTTCAAAACGGTCCGAATTCAGCCAGGTGAGGACCCAGGGGAGGTCCCAGCGCGGAACGAGGGAGCGGGAAACCAGACGCTGCAAGCCGAAATGCGCCATAAGGTTGGCCAGGTCCTTGCAGGCACCGGGGTCGGGACGGCCGAGGTGGCGGTAGGTGTCGGCAATCATAGAGAGGTAGCCGCGGATCATGATGGGAGCCAAACCTTGGTCTTGGAAGAGCCAGAGAAAGAAGTCCGCGAGCTGAGGAGTCGTCAAGTCGACGGGGGAGAGGTGACGGTCAGAGCACCAGGTACAAAGCACCCGCCACTTTCTCTCGTAGACACGTCTGGTGGAAGGTCTGCGGGCTGAAGCGATAGTGTCCACTGCCGCACTCGAGAAGCCTCTAGCGGAGAGGGCTTGCCACACAATCGCTAGGCGTGTAGGAGAAGTCGCTCGGGGCAGGGGTGGAAGAGCGGCTGGCGAGGCTGCTTGAGCATCGTGCACGGGGTCGGAAGTGGGAGGGGCGGGTCCGTGGCGAGACTGAGGAGGTCGGTAGTCCACGATCTGGTCCAGGAGAACGGGGCCACCAGGAGAAGGACTGCGTTGCATCCCCGGAGCTTGAGCAGGACTTTGGGGACCAGGACCGTCGGAGGGTAGGCGTAAGCGACCAGTCCGTCCCAAGGGATCGAAAGCGCATCGACTGCCCAGGCCAGAGGGTCGGGAATCGGGGAGACGAAGAGTGGAAGCTGGTGGTTCCACCTCGTGGCGAAGAGATCGATAAGGCGAGTCTCCCAACAGTCGCAGATCAGGCGAAAGATGTCCCAGTGCAGGGTCCATTCCGTGTGAAAAAGCTGACCCCGCCGCGAGAGGGAGTCTGCCAGGACGTTCAGGTGACCTGGAATGTTATGGGCTCGGAGTGAAATGCCGCGGTCCTCGCACCAGCGAAGGAGTCGGTAGAGGAGGATGCAGAGGTTGGAGCGGGTTCCTCCCTGCTTCTGTATGTATGCAACGACCGTGGAGTTGTCGGAGAGGACGAGGAGGTCCTGTGCCCGAAGATCGGAATCCCAAGCGCGGAGGGCCTGCCAAACTGCATTCAGTTCCAGCCAGTTGATGTGCCGTGAAGCCAAGTTCGCGGTCCAGCGGCCGGCCGTTGAGCGAAAACTCGGAAGAAGGTGAGCGCCCCAACCGGCGAGACTGGCATCGACGCAAAGAGAGAGACGGGGCAGCGGCGAGGTCAGGGGAATCCCGGAGCCGAGCCAAGAAATGTCCGTCCAGCAAAGCAGATGGGGCCGCAGCATAGGAGAGATCGGCACCAGGGTAGAGAGATCGCCGGAGGATGGTCTCCAGTGGAGGAGAAGATGCAGTTGGAGAGGACAGGAGTACAGACGACCGAGGGGAAGGAGATCTGCCGCCGCACTCATCAGGCCGAGGAGCTGGAGCCACACTCTGGCGGGGACAGCCGCTTCCTGAGCTACCAAACGGGCTAGATCGGCAGGACGGGCAGGTCGGGCGCGGCCAGGGCCGGGCGCACGAGAAGAGGGGCGGGGATGGGCGGCAGAGGCGGAGGGTGGGGCCGTCGTGGAGGGTCTGACGAACCGCATGGCGCGACCCACGGCCTTGCGGGCTGGCGGAAAGCGAGGCGAGGGAGTGCTGGGCCAACGGTCCTTGTTAGCTTTCTTCAGGGACTGCCAGAAAGGGCCGAACAGGAGCGGAGCGCCGACAGGAACCCGGCGGAGCTGCGACTTCACATCGGGGAGAAGGCCAGGGCAGGCCTGGAGCACCACATCACGCCGCATCAGGTCACAGTTGGCGGCCGCTGCCATGGCGTTGACGGACGAATGGTAGGCCACTCAGTTGGCCGCCACTGCCAAGGCGTGTAGATCCGACAGCAGGGGAGGGAGGGAAGGAAGCCAGGCCGCCTTGATACGGTTAATGAAGGCTTGGGTGAGGAGCTCTAAAAACCACGAACAGGAGAGGGAGTTCCGGACGAGGGAGGCGGTACGCTCTAAGCCGCGAGGCAAGACACGCTTGAGCTGGGAAGAGCCGCCCGCGAGCACCAGTGCAGGCGGATCCACCAGAGGCAAGGGGCACGAGAAGGATTGCGAGTGGCCAGCGTACCAGGACTGCCGAAAGGCGATGTCGACACCGGAAGGACAGCGGTGGTCGGAGAAGAAGTCCGTGTCAGAAGTGGAGTCTCGCTGGAGGTGAGCAGACAGAGCGTCAGCTAGGTCGCGGAAGGCAGGCGGCTGGGGAAAAGATTTGAACTTCTTGACCTGACGAGCAGCGTTCAAAAAGGCGGCCGGCCGCTTTCCACTTGAGCGGGGGGGAGGGCGGGCAAGCATCCGCGGGAAGGCAAGCCGCGATGAGACGGGCGGCGTCGTCCAAGGCGCGTAGCGTCTCGCCACGAGGAGTGGACAGGGCAGCAGGAGACGCCGGGTCATCCACCGGAGAGGGCGAACGGCTGCCGGAACCAAGAAAAGCCGAGACGGAGTCCTCCGGAAGCAAGCTTAAGGTCTCCACGTCGACGGCAGGCGGAGGCGGCGGACGCGGAGAAGACCGAAGAACGGAGGGAGGCAAACTGGCCCGCGGAGGCGGCGGAGGGGGAGCCGGGGGGCTAAGCTGACGCCGCAGTGGGGACGTTGGAGGCGAAGGGCGCCGAGAACGAGGCAACCGCCGGTCCCGAGGAGAAAGACTGTGCCGAGAACGAGGCGGAGTCCTGTCGTCTCTACGACTCCTACGGGAGGAGCGCGGTGAGGGGCGCCGAGAGGACACGCGCGGCGGAGAACGACTGCGCCGACGGGAAACACAGGAGGAAGTCGAGCGTGAGGACGACGAACGCCGGGGGCTACGTTTCCTATCCACGCGACGAGGGCTATGGCGACGGTCCACGGAGCGGCGCCTGGAGGATCGGGGACAGTACCTCCTGTCCCGAGGAGGAGGAAAAGGCGACAACGGTCGCGGTGCCCGGGGCTCAAGGAGGGGGGCACGTAGCCGGCTAGGCGACTCGCCGTAGGAGTCAGCGGGCTTAGAAGCGGGGGCCGAAAGGCCAAGGTGTGAAGTACGAGGCGACAAAGGTCGCGGTGCCCGGGGCTCAAGGAGGGGGGCACGGAGCCGGCTCGGCGACTCGCCGGAGGAGTCAGCGGGCTTAGAAGGTGGGGCCGAAAGGCCGACGCGTGTGCTACAAGGCGACAAAGGTCGCAGTGCCCGGGGCTCAAGGAGGGGGGCACAGAGCCGGCTTGGCGACTCGCCGGAGGAGTCAGCGGGCTTAGGAGGGGGGGCCACAAGGCCAATGCGTCTACTAACAGGCGACAAAGGTCGCGGTGCCCGGGGCTCATGGAGGGGGGCACATAGCCGGCTTGGCGACTCGCCGGAGGAGTCAGCGGGCAGGGTCGGTGCGGACACCATAGCAGAAACAGTCTTACCAGGAGACGAGGCGTGCGTTTCTCCACGTCTGAGGAGGGGAGCTTGACCAAGTCCCGGCGTGCAGAGATAGGTCGCTCGCGCCGGTAGAACTTCCAAAGCTCAGACCAACGGGCCTCCGGCCACGAAGAGCAGATGGCGCAGACGAGGTCAGAGGAGCAGCCAGAACACGGTAGACACACAGCGTGCTGGTCACTAGGCCACTGAAAGTCGCCGCAATGGGGACAGGTGCGCACTTGATAACTGCAACACAAACCCAAACATGAGAGGCGACCGGCGGCGGGAAACTAACCCGCCAACGCAACTTCCGAAAATAGGTAAACGAGAGAAGCTTACTACGAAACGCGGAAGAGAAACCAAAATAGGTCGAGTTGAGACCGACGTCCGGCCCAGCCGGGCGAGACGTAGGAAGCGGCCGAGACGTTACCTTTCCATGGTGGAGCGCCGAAGCACAAACCACCGTGAGCGACGGGAGAGGCGAAGGCCCCAGGCCCAGCAAGCTGCATGAGGCACAGACGAGGCTAGCAGAGAAGCAGGAGGCCACGCCAGAGGCAGAAGACGGAAGGCAAGGAGAAGGCAGGCCGGTAAAGAACGGTCGCACAGTACACAGTCTCCAAAAGGGTCCATAGGCTCAAAACGCGTGCGTACGCTAACAGCTCCGTAGACAACTGGCTAAAGGATACACCACGTGGCACGTGACCGGATGGGCAAGGGAGGCTACTCTCATCCCTGTTAGGGATCCCCGAGAGCCTCCTGGGGGGACCCTTTGGGTCTTAGGCTAAAATTGGTAAGCAAGTAGACTATTTCCTGACAGTCATGTCATCGGTAATGTTTTTGAGGAAACAAATGTAAGTACAGTGTACTACAGTGGCGGGGAAGGGGTTCAAATTCACTTTCACCTCCTTGTGCATGCAGCCACTGTTGCTATTCACGGTACTGGTGACTGCATGCACATGGTATTAGCCCTTTGGCTGTTGACAGCCCTTTTTTTCACAATGATTCCTGCTGCAATCATCGTGACAAAAAAGTGCAACCGACAACCACACGGTAAAAAACTTTAGCAGCATAAAAACAAAAGAACAACCGATACGTGTTCAACAACATGAAAACTGCACTGCTATCTTGCTGTGAAACATAGCTGACTTTGCTGTGGTTTATTTTTTTTAAATAATTCTTAGTGGTTTAGATGAACAAAACAAAATTATGCTAACAACATGTAAACATTGTGCTAGATAGTAAATTGGACAGTATATTCTGAACAGTGAGCAAAAAACCCACATTGGAGCAACCAAATTACAATACCAGGACATGGACACAAATTTTTAAACAAACATGTTCATGATACTGGATGATGATTGATTGTACATTGCTAACGTCCGACAGCACAAGCTTCTCAGACGTGCCGCACTGCTGTGAAAAAAAAAAAAAAAAAAAAATAAACAGAACATTGAAGTATGTCGCCAGCCGTCAATACATAAATAAACCTACACATGGCCTAATAAAGCAAGACCATTAGCACACACATCAATATCAAGCTACAGGCATGCAGACAGTAGGAAGTTTTAAAAGGCAAATACAGTGAAGGACAAAGGTAGACAGAAACACATGCCCAGAATGAGAGATAACCCACCTGTGGGCTGACCAGGGTGACCCTGGGAACTAAAAAATACCTAACCCCACCCAAGTCCCCCAGCACAATGCCATTCCCCACACTTTTTTGAAAGCAGTTTTAACATTTCTAGGTACTGGGTATTCTGATTGGTGACAAACAATGAACACAAGTATGTCCCATTTTGCCCATGCTCACACAAACAAACAAACAGGAAGAAGAAAGCTAAAACCATCAAAACAAAGACACTGACAATCTCTCACACACTTTCAATATACATGTATTTTGACACAAATAGTTAAATTTTGGTTACAGTTGAACACACATTGTCGTGCACATGATTATCATGATGCAGATCATTTTATTTAGCAGACAGACCCCTTATTTTGGAACGTTTAACCCATTAAGCCGCAACACACTGCAGCCGAAGATGGATCAGTTATGATAAGTCAATGTTTGACTTTAACACATTGATTGAGTCCAAAGGCCTAAATTCCCAAACTTGGGAGTTGTCCAATGAAGACTACTACTGTACATAAAGTTTAAAAAAAGATCAACCATCTTAGTTTAACATATTTAACCCCACGGCCACATTTCCCAGATTTTGGAAGTGTCATGCTGTGTACTACCCTTGAATTATGATTGATCCATCTCCTGCAACTAGTACATACTTGTTTGCTGACATTTAAAAAATTTAAACCTGGGAAATGAGGCCTTTGGGTTAAATGGCTGAAAAGAAGATCGAGCAACAACACATAACCTTTCTAAACTTCTCACTCTCATTATTTAATTTCACAAGAAATCTTACCACGTTTGGTGAGAAAATAAGGCCCCAGCCAATACAGACCTGAAACGTAATAGAGAACATTCCAAGTAGCCCAAAACCTTTACTTCTTAAGAAATTAACTGAATGTACACCTGAAGCTCATTTCTTTGCAAAGCAGCAGCACCATCGCTATATGCACATATCTCAAATACATCCTCACATTCCCTTGCTGTAATTCTAAAACTCATAAAAGGCCCGCACCGAAGAAATCTTGTGAACAAGAGTTATATTCCGTTTGTTTTAATCAAGTCCTGGGGTCATTTGCATGTGTGAGCTTAGTCCTGTGCCAGCCACTAAGCAAGCGGACCGTCGGGGGTTCTTTCTCCGGGTACTCCGGTTCTTCCACCCCCCCCCCCCCACCCCCCCCCCCCCACTTTGGTACCGGTCTCAGGCCACTTTACAAATTTCAAATACAAGCGATCAAAAATTCTCTGTAACTTCAGTAGCTGACTGGCCCTTCGTTTGTCTTGTACTGTGTTTGTCTTAAATGGCGTAAATCCGTGTCTGTTTCGTGAGTGTGTGTGTCGTGTTTCAGGCGCGGCGCTTTGAGTCGATTTCCCCAAAATTGAGAAAAAGCGCCTATATAATAACGGTATTATTATTATTATTATTATTAGTGGCTGGCGCAGGACTAACCTCATTAATGCAAATGACCCCTTGACATGATGAAGTTCTGGTAGAATCCCAAAGCCATTGTAAAGTTTAATCACCACTGTTACACTCCCAAAGCCAATATAAAGTTTAACTACAACTCTTTAAATCCCTTGACTGCTACCGCTTAACCCATTTAACCTCATGGCCGCATTTCCCAAAGTTTGGAGGGGTCACCTAATGCCTATGCACCAGTTGCAGGAGATAGATCGACCATGACAATTCAAGGGTAGTGCCAGATGAGCTTGGCGCCTGATGGCACCAAGCTCATCTGGCACTACCCTTGAATTATCATGGTCAATCTATCTCCTGCTGAAAAGCATTGGAGCTGAATGGGTTAACAGAAAAGACAAGCAGTTACATGTTTTTTCTGTGAGCGGTATCATCAGTACCAGTTATACTTAAAATGACTAGCAACTTTGGTAGACATCTATAACCATGTACCAGCTGTGAGAGACGCATGGGACAATAAGGGTAGTACCAGACTAGCTTTGCGCGATCCCAGATGCCAAGTTCATCTGGCACTAGCCTTGGACAATCAGGGCTTATCTGTCTCCTCCTGTTGTCTTAACCTCTTCACTTCCAATGGTTGGGGATTGTTTCTTAAATCCTCTACAATTCAACCCAAATTGGCCCCCGGCATTGAAGAATATGGATACAAACTAGTGTTATCTTTTCCCCATGAGCCCTCTCTTGCAGTTAACCCATTTAGCCCTGACACACTACAGCAGGAGATGGATTGATCATGATAATGCAAGGGTAGTGCTAGATTAACTTGGCACCAAGCTAATCTGGTATTACCCTTGAATTGTCACTGTCAATCTGTCTCCTGCAACTGATACATGTGTCAGGTGATGCCTCCAAAATTTAGGAAATGTGGCCTTTTGGTTAAATGAGTTAAAGTATGTTCACAATTTCTTGGCAGTGAAGGGGTTAATGCTGAGTGCGTGAAAGATCACTCTGTTTTCTCCAGAGCCTTGAGGCGCTCGAGGAGTGGGGGGTGGGAGTAGTGCCAGGCGGAATACAGCCAGTCTGTGAGGGGGAAGCCTAGGTTGTCTCTGTTGAGCTTGATCAGAGCTGACTTCAGCTTCTCCGCAAAAAGCTTGCTCTTGGCGAACGCGTCCGCTTGGAACTCGAAGCGTCGGCTCAGCACCGTCATGCAAAAGGACAGCAGCTGAAGCAAAACAAAAGAGCTGTGACGTGAAAAGCTATGGAATAAACCATGAAGCCCTAGCAGATTAACCCTTTTCATCCTGACACATTATTGCTTGACACAGATTTGACCATGATAGTTCAAGGGTGGTGCCAGAATAGCTTGGCGCCTCTGGTGCCAAGCTATTCTGGCACTACCCTTGAACTAAAATGGCTGATCTATCCCTTAATTTGTAATGTAACCTTTAGAGGACAATAAGAATTATAAAAAAAAATTCAGCCTCAGGAAGTAATGGGTTAAACAAGAATTGACCATGATAGATCAAGGGTGGTGCCAGAATAGCTTGGCACCTCTCTCTGACATTACAATACATGACTCGTTCAATGAATCAATCATTTGTTCCTGCTACACACCACCTACAACATAATCTTTAATCTTTAACACAATTAAAACCATTGCTTTAATGGAAGAAGATGAATCGACCATTTTATTTTCATTATTTCAAGCGTCATACATTGCTGCAGGAAAATGACAATGATAGCCCAATAACAAATTTAACTGTTTGCATGTCGGTAGCAGTTTTAGTCGCGATAATTCCTGCGGGAATCATCGCGACTAAAACTGCTACCAACATGCAAAGAGTTAACCATGACCGTGAAAGGAGAGGCTGGCACTTCCCCTTTAGTCACCATTGTTAAACCATATCTCCCACAATTCTGCAATAATTTGGCAAATAATGTTTTGTGAAAATTGAGATGTTTATTGTTCTACCATGATGATCCTCCCAATGCGCAAAAGGCCATCGGGCCGCCGTCCACCACCGTTGGCCTGTGCACAGCCGTGCACAGGCCAAAGCTGGTCAGATGGCCTCTGCGCACTGGGTTGCTTTTCACAAAAAAATGGACTTCACTGTCCAGTGTCAGATTACGGCAGGGGAAGAGATTCTAGCAATGCGAACCTCATTGTAAGGTGCAAAGATGAACTGGAAAATAATCAGCAGTCCGATAAGCGTAGGTTGACTGGTGAAGCCAAAAGCCTGATACAGCACGGCCTTCTTGATCAGCAGACCAAACACCAGGAAACATAAAAATGTATTGACCTGAAACACACAGGAACAGTTTATAAATGAGACTGCTAATATCTTGTAAACACTGGAGCTTCCATGGCCATGAACTCCTTTTGAGTGAGAATAGCAGGCGCAATGTTGACAAGAGGGGCAGATCCTCATGAGCCCCTGCAAGCTGCATGGGCTCATGAACAGGGATGCAACTAGACATTTCCACTGATGGGTCAAATGTCCTACGTTTGCCAAAATGTATAGGATATATGTCCGCCACATAAAAATCTTGAATGATGTCACATTTGATTTGCTCATCAGCATAGTAGATACACAAGAGTGTTTTGTGAGTGGTCACTGCATGCAATGCAGACTTAGACTGCACCTGAGGACCTGCACCTGGTGTGGCGTTCCGGTGGCCTAGCGATGCGCACAATGTCGGCCTACCCTGCTCAGTCTGTGCCTCCAGTCGGACATGCAACTATGCATGACGTGGGAGGAGGAACGATGGTCGCAGCTTTGGGTGTTTTACCTGACGGAGAGACCGGCACGCAACCCCACAGCGACTGCAGCCTTGGAAGTATCACAGAGGAGGGCCACCTCAGACATCATGAGCTTGTCGGCGCAAAAAGGGACCTGCTGCCCCCACTGGTGCCTCAGACAGAGCTGCTCCACCTTGAGCAGAATAAACAGCCTTTAAGCAGCCGACGAGACTTGCCCTCCTGTCAAGCACCAAGAGCTCCACCCTGCCTTTTGGCCTGGGATATGCCGCGACAGGTTCATCCCCTAAGGATATGCAGGCATTAGGAGCTCGGTCCCCCCGCAAAGAGAAGTTGGGCCCCTCGCACGCCACCAGGAAAACCGAGAGCTCAGGCAGCAGAAGCGGGGGACCATCCCTCTGAGACGTTAGTGCCCGCCAGCCTTTGGCTGGACCAGCGCCTAGACCGAGCCGCAGCCAGGATGTGCCTCTCAGAGTGGGATAGGAAATTAAGCCGCCGACTGGACAGGCCACGAACACAGACTTCGGGGACCCGAGACAGAGAGTGGAGCCACAGATGAGAGGAGGTTCTCAGTCAGGGCAGATCCACTAAGACCGAAGCCCGCTAAGGAGAGGAAGCAAGCTCGGTCAGTAGTACAGCCAACGAGATGCGGTTCCTCGTCGAGTGCGGGCCCTTGGATCACCCCCCACCCTCCGCCCTAGGTGCGTAGAGAGGGCCTCCCAGCAGCCTTTGTATCCGTGACACATAGGGGCGAAGTCTATGTGATCGAAAGAGCGACCGCAGCAGAAGGGGACAGGGTGCCACAGATACCGCACACCAGGGAACGTCTCCATTTCTCGCTCCTCCTCGCCGGATCGGCGGACAAGCTCGAGCACGTCGCAGCGGCGGATCTCTTCACAACACCGAACCTCAGAGGCACCCACCAGGAGCAGCCGATCTTCCAGCCGGACCTTCAGGGACCGATCTACCTCGAGGATGTGGCGGCCTCAACGTCGGCGCTGGGACCACTCGGATAGCAGCCACAGGACGGAGTCAGCCTCTCGTCGGCGCCGGCCCAGCCCTCGCCAGCGGTCCGCGATGGTTCACAGGAACAGACTCCCCCCAGGGGCTACTCTTCGGTCGGTGCACAGACTTGCAGTGTCTCCCTCAACACGGGCCGTGTCGGACGACGAGGAGGCGCTCAGTCTACACCTGGAGGACTCGGTGTTGGCTGTTGGGCGTAGACGACGGACATCAACTGGTGAACGGGCGTCGCTCTCCACCACCTCGGTCGACGCAGCCCCGACATCGCAGACTCCCCGCTCCTTGGACGAGGCGTCCCGGCTCATCACGTCATTCCTCCCTCCGGAGTACTGCCATCCATCTCCGCCCCTGAGAGAAAGGCCTCGGCGATGGTCGACGCAACGTGGCAGCCCAAGTGCTTCAAGTCGCTCCCTCATCCGGCAGGCTTCCGGGATCTAGCGGAGGCGTTCTAGGCTCACCTGCGACAAGACAGCTTCGGAGACCAGGGCTTCTTCTCAGACGCCCGATGGCCAGAGGGGATGGATATCACCTTCCGCCTGCAGTGGTATGGAGTCACTCCCAGGCGTTTCGGGTGCCCTTCCGGCGGTGGACAAGGAGGCGTTGATGCAGGCAGAGGCACCCCGCAGCCAACGGACACTGATGCGAGGCTTGGACAGAACAGCTAAATTGGTCCACTACTCCCTAGCATGCGCGGGATTCCTTGAGATGATGACGCAGTCCATAGGCAAGGGTCTGGAGAACACCTGGGACCTCTCGGCTTCGGACCCTCTGTGTGGGATACACATGAGGCTAGTGGCGGCGAATTGGATGGCGTACCACACATCAGCCAACCACATGGCGGCGGCCCCAATGGCGACCTGATGCGACAGGACGAGCTGCTGGGATGATGCCACTCCCTCCCAGCTTCGGTGAAGACACAGCTGCGCTAGGCTCCGCTTGGGGTCACTCTACTGGTTGGACCGACTTGGCAGACGGTAAAGGAGACAGCGAAGGAACTCTGGCCGCGTCACTGCAGGATCCATCTCCGCCCGCTTTCAGTCAGCCGCAGAGCCGTGGGTTGCGTTTGGCAGTTCAGAACCCCCCTCCTCCCGTCCTCCCAGAGGCCGTGGGGGAACCCTCCCCTTTCCCCGCACCACTGTTGGTCCAGATGCGAGGGTGCGGCCGGGCCCGCTGACATGTACCCTATCCTCCCGCCGATTCCTGTAGGGTCGCCGGTCGGCAGGAGGCTAGCCCTCCACAGCGTGTAGCAGCAGCTAGTTCAGGTTGACCCATGGATTCTTCGACTGTTACGGAGGGCCTGAGGATCTCCTTCCAGTCACGCGAGTCTCGACCTAGCGGACGCATGTCTTCACGTACCCATCCATCCGGCGTCGCGGCATTACCTGCGCTTCGCCTTCCGCGGGGTTGTGTGTCAGTTTCGGGCCCTACCTTTGGACTTAACCTCAGCCCGTGGGTCTTCACCGGGATTATTGACAGAGTTGTCTCAAGCTTCCGACAAGTGGCCTCCATCCCAACTTCCAACTACCTGGATGACCTGCTCCTCTGGAACCAGATGGCGAAAGCGGTGGAGGACACAGATTCATGGCTGACTCTGCTCCGCCGACTCGGATTCCTGGGCAATGGAGGCAAGTCCCATGGGATACCGGCACGCAGGTTGTCCACCTAGGTGTGCAGTTCCTGGCCGACATCAACCAGGTACGACTCCCCGAAGGGCGGATAGAGAAGATAGCGGAGGCGACACTCCGAGTGTCTCGCGCGGAAGCTCTTACGGCCAAGGTCTTGCTCCAGCTGTTGGGCCTGCTAAGCGCTGCAGTAGATTTCCTACCCCTAGGCAGATTCTACTCTCGGCCGATACAGCTGCATCTGCTCTTGCACTGGCGCCCCTCCTCGGTCAAGTCTCTTCCCCAGCGGTGGATGGACAGTGCCTGGCTAGTGTCGGGGGGGTCCCACTCTTCTCCCCACCGCCACAGCTCTCCATTTGCACGGACGCAAGCCTCTCAGGCTGGGGAGCTCACCTGTGGCCGGAATTGTCACAGCCTCGGACAGCTGGATGGGGGAACAACATATCAACAGGCTGGAGAGGAAGGCGGGGTGGCTGGCTCTCGCCAGATGGGAGAAATGACTCGTGCAACAGGTTTTGGTGCTCTCCGACAACTCGATGGTCGCAGCCTTCATTTGGGACCAGGGGGAAATGCGCACGCCCTCCCTTGCATCCTCGTGTACCAAGTCCTCCAGTGGTGCAGGGATCAGGGCATCACTCGGCGGGCGCGGCACATCCCAGGCCATCTCAACGTACAAGCGGACTCCCTCTCGCGCCGGGGCCAGCTGCTTCTCACAGAGTGATCACTGCGCACGGACATCTTCTAGCTACTCTACGCGCGTTGGGAGACGCTGAGGACTGACCTGTTCGCCACTAGGTGGAACAAGTAACTCCCCCATACCGGAGCCACAAGCCTGGACCGTGGATGCGCTCTCTATCCCTTGGGACGGACTACTTGCGTACACATTCCTTCCCACAGTGCTGGTACCAAAGGTGCTCCAGAAGCTCAAGGGTGGCAATACGTTACTGATCCTCATGGCCTATTTCGGCTGGACCGGGAGTGGGACCACAGACCTCCTGAGCCATGATGCTCAAGCAGCCCCGGCAGTAACTGTTTCATCCGTGCCCGAAACGACTGTGGCTTCACGCTTGGAGATTGTCAGGCAGGCCCTCGCTCCAAGAGGCTTCTCGGGTGCGGCAGTGGAAGCAATCGCAGGAGCTCGGAGGGTCTCTACCTGTATCGTATACGAGGGAAAGTGGCCAGCTCTCCAGGCCTGGCGCGCGGCGGAGCGACTCACCCCCGCGGACCTGACTAACCCCCAATTGGCCAAATTTGTCTGTGGTTATTCCCCAAGCAGAACCGGGCCCCCATCACCATACGAGGTTACCTGGCAATGGTGGCAGACACTTATCGTCACCTGGCACGGCCGGACCCGGGCATCTGCAAAGACCTCTCAGGTCTGAAGGCGCACTTCGATCTGCAAACGCCCAGCCCCTGCCCATGGATTCCTCACCGGGGTGCTCACCTGGCTCGACTCGGAACAGTTCGAGTCCCTACCACTCATGCGACTTGAGACCTAACCAGGAAGACCTGCTTCCTGCTCACCCTCGCCTCAGCCTCTCGGGTTAGCGAGATACACGCCTTCTTGGGGCGTCCCTCCTATCTCCAACTCAGGGCCGATGGCTCGGTGCAGCTCCTCACCGACCCTACTTTCTGGCCATGAACTGCCTCCCAGCATCCGCGCCGCAAGGGTTGACCGTCCATCCGCTCAGGGCAACGGACCAGTCCCGGGAGTCCCGTCTACAGGACCCTGTCAGGACGCTTAAAGTATACCTGCGCAGAACTAAGCCACTAAGACAAGGGCCCTCACGCCTATTCCTGCCCTTGGCTTCAGGCAGACGAGACATCTCAGCGCAGACAATCTCTTCCTGGCTATGCTGGGTCATCCGGTTGGTGTACAAAGAGCTCTCCCCAGAGCAGGCCAGGACGATGCGCACCCGAGCATGCGAAGTCAAGGCAGTGGCTGTGAGCATCGCCTTTGACTGCAACTGCGCAGTGAGGGGCATTGTGGCGGCCGTGGGTTGGTGGGCCGAGTCTACCTTCGCCCGCTTCTACCTGCGAGACCTATCCCGCCAGCGCGACTACCTGTCCCTAGTGGGGGACATCTCAGTGGCGCAGCACTCTCTCCAGGCACCACAGGCGCCATGGGTAACACCTAGCTAAAATTGTCAGGAGTGGGCGCGTAGGGAGGGCCTTGATAGTTAACGCGCGGAAGCGCTCGGGCAGAGGTGTACCGAGGGGTGCAGCACCCACCGCCTATTCACCATTTTCCTAGTAGTAATGCCATAGGTAAAGATTTTGAGAAAATTAATGGATTTTTCTCTAAAATGTATTATTTTTGAAAAAGTAATTTTTCTTTAAAATATATTTTTTTGAAAAATACTTACCGATGACATTACTGTCTGGAAGTGTCAACTACTTACCCAATTTTAGCGTAAAAACTTGTTGTGTTCCTACACAACCCGGGAGGCACTCGGGGAACCCTAACTAGGGCCGAGAGTAGCCTCCCGTCCCAGCCCATCCAGGCACTCACCACATGGCCCAATCACAATCAGTCGTGATACTTAGCTTACCAGCGGCAAGCGGGGCAGGTGGGAGGGTCCTCTGAGTAATGTCATCGGTAAGTATTTTTCGAAAAAATATATTTTAAAGAAAAATTAATTTGTTTCTTCAAAAACATTACCGATGACATTACTGTCTGGAAGAATGGTGAAAAGGTGGAGGGTGCCGCGCCCAAGTTACTGCCATAAAGGGCATACGACAGAGCCACACACCCAGTCGCCAAACTCCCGACAATTTTAGCTAAGTGCGTATCTACGGCGCTTCTGGCGCCGGGAGGGAGTGCTGCACTGCGGCGATGTCCCCCACCAGGGCGAGATTGTCTCGCTGGCCCGACAGATCCCTGAGGTAGAAGCGGGCGAAGGTTGATTCTGCCCGCCAGCCCACTGCGGCCACGATGTCTCGAACAGCACAGTTGCGATCGAAGGCGACGCTTGCGGCCATGGATCGAACCTCATGTGCGTGGATCTTGAGCCTCTTCGCACCGTCTTGGAAAAGGTCCTGGTAGGAGGACCGTATGACTCAACGCAGCCAGGAAGATATCGTCTGAGTTGTTATGTCATTTCTGCCGGGGGCCAAAGGCAGAAAGAGGCGGGACCGTCCGCGATGGATGGGCTTGGATCTGCGTAGGGAAACGTGGAAGGCGCGCACAGGATCTTGTGGCCGGGTCTCCTGAGGAAAATTTGCGTGTTTCAACGGCCGAATAGTTATGACCGGTGGTGCAGTCAAGGGAGACCTGGTCTTGGCTAGGAAGGCAGGGTCGGTGAGCAATTGCACAGAGCCATCCGCCCGGAACTGGAGGCAGATAGATCTCACCGACAGCGCGTGTAGTGTGCTTACTCTGGCCGCCGTGGCTAGGGCAAAAAGGAAACATGCCTTCCGTGTCACATCAGCGAAGCGAGCCAGGTAAGGGGTTCGAATCTGTCTGAATTAAGCCACGTCATGACCCAGGGTAGGTCCCAGTGAGGAATCAGCGAGCAGGAACTGGACGCTGAAGGTCAAATTCCCATCAGGTCTGCAAGATCTTTGCATTCGCCAGGGTCTGGCGAGGTGACCGGGTAAGCCATAGTGGACAGGTATCCTTGGATCGTGAAGAGGCTAGGCCTTGGTCTCTGAGGAGAAATAAATCAGCGAGCTGTGGAATAGACAGATCGGTGGGGAGAGTTGTTGGATAGCACACTAGGACTGAAGTACACGCCACTTTCCCTCGTAACGAGTCTGGTCGAGGGTCTATTGGTTAGCGATAGCTTCCACAGTCGCACTCGAGAAGCCTCCAGCGATGAGGGTTTGCCGCCGAATCCCCAGGTGTGACGGAGAAGGTGTTCCAGGCACAGGTGGTGGAATAGTGGTTGACGTGGTTGCTTGAACATCGTTCTCAAGGTGGCCGAAGCGGAGAGGCCCGTGGCGAGACTGAGGAGGTTGGAGTTTCAATACATGTTCCAGGTGAATGGGTCTACCAGCAACGCGACCGTATTGCATCTTCTGTAAGTAGAAAAACTGCGGCGGTATCCGAAGTACAAGTAGCTCCTGTTGGCGAAGGAGCGTTTCCTACTCGATGAGGGCTCGCCCAACTGCTGGCAGCTCTAGCCAGTAGGTGTGTCTGCCGGCTAGGTCCGGAGTCCAAGGGCCAGACGTCGAGAGGAACCTCAGTAGCAGGTGTGTAGCTAGAACAGCCGGGAGTAACGACGACCGAGGGGAAGGATCCACCGCTGCGATCATCAAGACCAGCAGTTGAAGCAAACCCTGGCGGGGACTGACCCCGCCTAAGCGACCTGGGCGACTAAGGAGGCCAGCTTCTGAATCCGAGACTCCGGCAAACTTACCCTGGAGAGGATGCTCCGAAACTGGTAGAACACACCATCGAAGCGCAGAGGTGATACCTCCTGGAGGCCGGGTGCCTAGGGACATGGAGATGCGCCTCGGAGATGTCCAAGCTGACCGTGAAGTCTACAGGATGCACAGCTGAGTGACCCTGGCGGAATCCAAAGGAGAAGTCGGAGCCACGAGAAATTGTTCATCACTGCGAGATCAATGACAAGGTGCCACTAGCCACCTGGCCTGGGAACCACAATTCAGTGGCTGTAAAGGTCGGGGAGACGAGACCATAACTCCATGGCGACTTTCTGCAGAAGCGAGTCATTTTCTATGCGTAGTGCGATGGCGTCACTCTCGTCCGACGGAATCTCGGTCCATAAGGGAAAACATCTCAGTGGCGGTGTGAATGCAAGGAAACTGAGAGTCCCTTGGTGATGGAGGTAGAGAATCCAGGGTCCTAACGGGATTGGAGAGGCCGAAGGCGGGGACCCGCGGGGGGCCCTTAAAGTGAGCCAACAAAGAGGACAAGCTTGCAGTTCGGTATCTCGACGCATCAGGTCACAGAAGAAGGTGGCCGCCAAGCGAAGAGTGAAACGCTGCCCTGTTGGCCGCGACAGCTAGGGCGAGAAGGTCACCAAGGAGGGGCGAAGTAAGCTTGCAGGCGTCCACAACACGACGGAAGAAGGCTTCAGGAACCCGCGCAGGCCAAGGCGGTCCGCACTAGCGAAGCCGTCTATCCAAGCCGCAAGGGAGGGTGCTTCTCAGCTGAGTGTTGACGCCAACCTGCGCTACCGCCAGGGTGCAACAAGGGAAGTGAACAGTTGAAAACTAGAAGAGCCCGCAAAGCAGGATTGCTGGAAGGAGTGGCTTGTGGTCAGCCGGCCGCATGCGATTCAAGAAGAAGTACTCCTGGGAATGGCCTGGCGATGCGCGGAGAAGGAATCCCTCAGATCCTCAAAACCGGGGTTGTGGCAGCGACCTGAACCTCTACTGCTGACATCCGAGTTGACGAGCGGGGCACGGGGCGCACGCATTCTAAGGCAGAGCGGCCGTGATCCAATGGGCTGCTTCGTCGATCGCCAGAAGCGTTCGTGAGCGCGACGCCAAAGGGGTCCTAGGTGACGCAGGATCATCCGGAACAGCAGAGTGAGGTGTGAGGGGGGGGGGGGGGGCGTCTGTCTACGCCAAGCCGGGCCGGAACCGAATCCTCCAGGAGTAAGCAGAGAGTCACTTCATCCCGCGAAGGGTGTGAAATCCGGCGAAGGGTCCGGATGGAGAAGATCACGCTAACCACGTCCCAACAAAGAAGGCGCCGCGGGGGCTGAGGAGGCCGTCACGTAGAGCATCAGGATGCTTCCTCCTTTTGTCCTGGGTGCGCACGAGCATCTAGAGATGCTGGCCGAGCGGGAATAGTCCCAACTGTCAGTGGTCCGTGCACACGTAGACATGGGTCTTCGCTGGCCTGCCTCCATAAGGCAGGCACTCTGTCGGCTATCGACTCTCCGTAAGAGTACGCGGCTTTTCCTGGCGAGACCTCTCCGGACTGTCATTGGACCAAAGACTGCGCGAGGCACGTTTCTGCATTCCGGCCTCCATAAGGCGGGCTCTTCGCTGGTAAACAGACTCTCTGTAAGAGGCAGCGGCGTTAGTCCGGCGGGCGTCACGGATAACGCAGTCCTGTGGCAAGGTCTGAGAAGAGGAGCGACTGCAATGACGGAAGTGACTGCAACGACGAAGCCTGACGGGCGAACTCCTAGAACAGCGCCTGAGCAGCGAAGGTGGTGGGTGACGTAACCTGCGAGGAGATACGTACCAAGGCAGACATGCTGCAGGGCACGGGAACGAAGAACGTGAAGGGAGTAAACGTGATGGGAGTCGGACCGTCACAAGCGCATCACGATTCTTCCTCCATTCGTCACCGGACACATGAGTGTCTGAAGCTGCTGGCTGCGCGGGAGGTGTCAAGACTGTCTGTAGGCTTTGGACGGGTCTCTGCTGGCCTGTCTCCGTAAGGCAGGCACTCTGCCGACTTAGCGACTCTCCGCAAGAGTACGCGGGCTTGTCCTTGCGAGACCCCTCAGAACTGTTAGAGGACAATGGACGGCAAGAAGCGCATCTCTGCAGGCCTGCCTCCGTAAGGCCGGCACTCTGCCCGAAAGCTATCTCCCCATAAGAGTCAGCGGGCTTTGTCTGGGCAGGAGGCACAGATGACACAGTTCTGTGGTAAGAGTTGAGCTCAAGTGTCCGGCGGATCGTCCGTTTCTGCAGGCCTGCCTCCGTAAGGCAGACACTCTGCCCGAATGCTGTCTCTCCGTAAGAGTCAGCGGGCTTTGTCGGGTGAGAGTCACGGATGATGCAGTCCTGTGGTACGCACTGGGCTCCCGTGTCCGGCGGTTCGTCCGTTATGGCAGGCCTGCCTCCGTAAGGCAGGTACCTTGCCCAAATGCTGTCTCTCCATAAGAGTCAGTGAGCTTGAGTGGGTACAGCTCTGGGTCAAGGACGAACGGTCACTCGCCGGTGTCGGGCGCTCGCGCCGGTAAATCCCCATAGCTGCGATGCAGACATCAAGGGCGTGGTCGGAAGTGTAGGCAGCGCAGGGAAGGCAAAGCTAGTTGGTATTGTTCGGCCACTGGAAGTCGCCGCACTGTGGGCAGGTGAGTACTTGGTCACTGCAACATAACAGATATGATAGGCGACCGGGTCCAAGCCCTGCTCGGTCCCGCCAACAAAAACGAGAAAGATCGGTGCAACTGCTGTACGCTGAAAACAAAGCCTCAAGCCGACGTTGGCACCCGGTCCGGGGGCCAGCCGAGGGTTGGGACCGATACCTTACCTCTCGTAAATCGCGGGGAGAGGGGGGGGGGGGGGGGGGGGGAAGAACCTCCAAACCAACCACCAAGCGCGTCGGCGGGAAGAAGTCCCGGGTCCGAGACGAAAAGTCCTCACACAGCCAGGAAACCACCACAGAGCGGAGCGCCGGAAATCCAACACACACAAAGTCCCTCATCAAGCACGAAGCCCAGTGTCACATGTTGAGACGCGGTCGCAGTACGATAACACACCCACGGCACGCACGTAAGGCTCCTTCACGAAACTTCACTCAGCCGCAACCTGTCACACACGGTCCAAGGGCGCAACACCACTGGAGTAATAGTTCCAACAAAACTCTACGGCAGCGATGCGAACTCCACGCGACACGCTCACAACTGCACCAATACCGAAACGTCTGCTCTGCGAGCATGTCGCCAATTCACTACACAACTCCGCCACCGACGATGAACCATGATATATTGCGTAGCTCTCTCAAAGTCCATGTGCTCACGATACAAAGGGAACCGTAATCGGGCACAAAGTCCAAAGGAAACACAGTAGTCCAAGGCGACCAGCCCTTTTCCCAAGTACAGGCACATAAATCCAAACACACAAGTCCGAAGGAACACAGGAATCCACAAAAATAATAGTCCAGTGAATAACCGTTAAAAACGGTCCGGGACCTATAGCCTAAACACGTCTGAAACGTACAGCTAAGTAGAAACGACCGATTGTGATTGGGCCACGTGGTGAGTGCCTGGATGGGCTGGACAGGAGGCCACTCTCGGCCCTAGTTAGGGTTCCCCGAGTGCCTCCTGGGTTGTGTAGGAACACAACAAGTTCTTAGGCTAAAATTGGGTAAGTAGTTGACACTTCCAGACAGTAATGTCATCGGTAATGTTTTTGAAGAAACAAATACTTACCGATGGCATTACTCAGAGGTCCCTCCCTCCTACCCCGCTTGCCACAGTTTATCTAAGGCTCAGAGACTGGCGGGAAACGGTGAGCGTGCCACCAGATAGGGAGGCAGGGGAGGCTACTCAGGGTCTCTTGGTAACGACTCCCTAGTCGCCTCCCCGGTTGTGGTGTACACGAGTTTTTTGGGGCTAAAATTCATTTTTCTCTAAAAGGTATTTTTTCGAAAAATACTTACCGATGACATGACTACATGGGAATATCTACTTCTAGGCTCAATTTTAGCCTACTTGCCCGTTGTGTGCCCACACAACCCGAGAGGCACTCGGGGAACCCCCCAGAGGGGCCGAGAGTTATCTCCCCATACCTGCCTTACCAGATCCGGTCACGAGACCATTCAGTCTGATACTTCGCTCGAAAGCGGCAAGCGGGGCAGGAGGGAGGGACATCCGAGTCATGTCATCGGTAAGTATTTTTCGAAAAAATACCTTTTAGAGAAAAATGAATTTATTTCCTCAAAAACATTACCGATGACATGACTACATGGGAGAATTGCGATGAGGAGGCGGGTGCCGCCCAAAACTCCCCCAGCAGAACAGCGCCGTTCTCCCCGTCGCACACTCCCGACAATTTTAGCGAAGTGCATCTACGGTGCCAGTGGCACCGGGAGGGAGTGTTGCGCGGCGGCGATGTCCCCCCCACCAGTGCGAGATTCTCTCGCTGGCTAGCCAGGTCCCGGAGGTAGAAAGGAGCAAAGACCGATTCGGTTTTCTAGCCCACGGCTGCCACGATGTCCTTGACAGCGCGGTTTCGATCAAACGCGACGTTCGTGGCCATAGCTCGTACCTCGTGTGCGTGAATGTGCAGCCTCTTCGCTCCCTCAGGGGAGATCTCCTGATAAGCGGAGCGTATGACCCAGCGGAGCCAGGAAGAGATCGTCTGGGCTATAATGTCACGCCGGTTGGGTCTTAGGGGTAGGAAGAGGCGCGACCGTCCCCTGCGGACGGGCTTAGATCGCCGCAGATAGATTTTTAAGGGCGCGCACGGGATCCTGTAGCCTGGTCTCCTGGGACCGGGGTCGGTCTCTCAGCGGCCTAATGGTGATCACCTAAGGCGGAGTTAAAGGAGACCTGTTATTTGCCAGAAAGGCCGGGTCCGTGCGCAGCTGGACGGAGCCATCTGTTCGGAACTGCAGACCGGCAGGGCGTGCTGAAGGCGCATGTAGCTTGCTCCCGCGCGAAGCGGTAGCCAGTGCCAGCAGGAAACAAGTCTCGCGTGCCAAGTCCGCGAGCTGGGCCAAAGGTAATGGTATGAAGCGGGCGGAGTTCAACCACGTGAGCACCCAAGGTAGGTCCCAGCGAGGAAGGAGCGAGCGGAGTGTAAGGCGCTGGGTGCCGAAGTGTCCCATAAGGTCGGCTAGGTCCTTGCCGGCGCCCGGATCGGGTCGTCCCAGGTGACGATAGGTGTCCGCCATCATGGACAGGTAACCGCGTACCGTGATGAGGGTTAGGCTTTGGTCTCGAAGAGCCAGAGAGAGAAGTCCGCCAGCGGAGGATGAGTCAGATCCGTGGGCGTAAGGCCAAGATCGGTACACCAGGAACAGAGGACTCGCCAGTTCCCTCGTAGGCTCGAAGGGTCGACAGTCTCCGGGGCGCAGCGATCGCCTCCATAGCTGCATCTGAGTATACTCTAGCTCCGGGGGTTTGCCGCCCAACCTCCAGGCGTAAAGGAGGAGCCACTCCAGGCAGGGGTGGAACAGCGGCTGGCGCGGTTGCTTGAGCATGGTCCGCGGGGTGGGCAGCAGCAGGGGCGGGTCTGTGGCGAGGCTGAGCAGGTCGGTGGTCCAGGAGCGGTTCCAGACGAGCGGTGCGACCGACAGGAGGAACGCCGAAGAGCCCCGCAGTTAGAGGAGGACTTAGGGCACGAGGACGGTAGGGGGACCGGTATAGGCCACAAGTCCGTCCCAGGGAAAGGAGAGCGCATTGACAGCCCAGGCAAGGTGGTCGGGAATCGGGGAGACGAAGAGGGGAAGCTGGTGGTTCCACCTCGGGGCGAACGACTCGGCCTGGGGAGTCTCCCAGCGGGCGCAGATCATCTGAAAGATGTCCTGTCGCAGGGTCCATTCCGTGTGTAGGAGTTGGTCGCGGCGAGACCGAGAGTCGGCCAAGACATTTAGGCATCCGGGAACGTGCGGGGCTTGAAGGATAATGCTCCGGTCCTCGCACCAACGCATCTTCCTGTAGAGGAGCATACACAGGTCAGGGGAGCGTGTGCCACCTAGCTTCTGGATGTAAACGAACACGATCGTGTCGTCCGAAGCACGAGAAGCTCCTGGTGTCGGAGGAGGTACTCCCCGGCGTGAAGGGCTCGCCATACGGCCTGCATCTCCAGACAGTGGGTGTGGGTGTGCACCCAGTGGGAGGGCCAGGGGCCTGCCTGGAGGGGGAGAGGCTAAGGGAACTCCCGACGCTAGCCACGTAGGGCCGGTCCACCGACGAAGGTGCGGACGAAGCATCTGGGGCACTGGGACCGCGGCCGTCAAGTCTCTGGAAGACGTGAGCCAATGGAGAAGATGCAGTAGAATTGGCCGGGAGTAGAGACGCCCTAGTGGGATAAGATCCGCTGCGGCGTTCATCAAACCCAGCAACTGAAGCCAGACTCTGGCGGGGCCTGCATCCTCCCGAGCTAACTGGTCGGCTAGATCAGCAATCCTCTTGATCCGGGGCACCGGAAGGCGTACCGTGTTGAGGTTGGTAGGGAGTTCCATACCCAGATGCACAACCCGGCGGGAGGGAGAGATCTGACTTGCCGTCGTCTACTAGGGAGCCCAGGTGTGCCAGGAGGTGCAAGAGAGCATTCTCTGTCCGTGGCTAGCGCGGTCTCCGATTGGTTGCACAGCGGAGGCCGTCCAGGTAGTTCGATGTGGACTGGAGGAGGACTGTCGGGCTAAGGCGACTAAGGCGTCCATCCGCCAAGTGAAGACCCAGGGGCGGAGGTTGAGTCCGAACGGCAATCCTACCGAAGGCGCTCGAGCGGTGCGCACTAGTGTCCTGAACAGAAAGTGGAACGGAAGGAGTCGGGGGCGCGACCGAGTCGCGCAAGCTAGGGCTGACGTCTCTCCTGGCCAGACTCAGTGAGTAGGGCGCTACGCCGGCGTACAGATCCTCCGGAAGGATCAGCGGGCTTAACGGGGAGAGACGGGAGAGGAAGGCCAGTCACGTGGGACGGCACATGGCGGACTGCTGCAGGCCGGGCTCAGTGAGGCGGGCGCTGTGCCGGCAAACAGACCCTCCGGAAGGGTCAGCGGGTGTGGCAGCAGTGGCAGTCCTCTGATCAGCCATCAAGTGACCTGAAAGTGGAACGGCGGGAGTCGGGGCGCGACCGTGTCGCGCAAGCTAAGGCTGAAGCCTCTCTTGGCCAGACTCCGAGAGCATGGCGCTACGCCGGCGTTCAGATCCTCCGGGGGGGGGAGCGGCGACGATCCCGGCGAGGCGAATGATCCCTCCAGCGGCGCTCGAGGGGCGAGCGTGAGTGTCTAGAACTGACGGTGGAACGGGATGAGTCGGGGGCGCGACCGTGTCGCGCAGGTTGAGGCTGACGTCTCTCCTGGCCGGACTCAGTGAGAAGGGCTCTATGCCGGCGTTTAGATCCTCCGGAAGGATCAGTGGGCTTCTCGGGGAGAGAGAGAGGATGAAGGCCAGTCAACGTGGGACGGCTCATGGCGGACTGCTGCAGGCCAGGCTCAGTGAGGCGGGCGCTGTGCCGGCAAACAGACCCTCCGGAAGGGTCAGCAGGCGTGGCAGCAGTGGCGATCCTCTGGTCAGCGCGAACGCCGGGTCCCGACGAGCAGACCGTTCCGAGGGGCCGATGCGAGGAAGGGCGGTCGTTACTGAAGGGGCGGCGGAAGTGTCCACAGGAGCCGGACGAGAGATAGTAGATGGAGGTCGCTCTCGCCGATAAAAACTCCAGAGGTCCGACCAAACGTCTCCGGCCAAGTCGCACAGACATCACGAGGAACGAACCGCCGACCCGTAGAGACTGAGTCGCCGAACAGCAAGGGTCCACCCAAGGGGGCACGGTGAAGTTGCGCTTGCAGGTCCGGCGGCAACGTACTGCAGGGGCGGAGCAGGGCATCTCGACGCATGAGGTCGCAATTGGCCGAAGCCACCATCGCGTTGACCGAGGAATGGTAGGCGGCGCAGTTGGCGGTCTCCGCGAGGACCAGCAGGTCTCCTAGGAGGGGAGAGATGGAAAGATGCCAGGATACCTCCACCCGACGACCCAAGGCTTGAGTGAGGAGCTCCATAACACCCGAGCAGGGTAAGGCGTTTCGGACCAAGGTCGCTGTCTTGTCCAGGCCCCGCGGCGGGGACCGCCGCAGCAGAGTCAGACCGCCGGCTAGCGACACCGCCGAAGGGTCCAGCGTAGGCAGAGGGATGGAGAAGGCTAGGAGAGTCCAACACACCAGTCCCGCCGAGACAAGATGTCTAATCCGCGGGCCAGCGACGGTCGGAGAAGAAGACCGGCTCCTGCTTGACGTGGCGAGCTGTAGGTGCGACGAAAAGACGTCTCGAAGACCCTTAAAGCCGGGCGGTTGGGGAAGCGACTTAAACCTCTTGACCTGCCTCTCCGCGTCAACAAAGGCGGCGACCTTCCTCTTCAGCGGTGGGGAAGCTGGGCAGGCGTCCGCCGGCAGCGTCACGGCCACGATCCTGGCGGCTTCCACCGGAGCTAGAAGCGTCTCTGACTGGGAAGAAGACGGGAGCGCCGAGGGGGAAACATCCTCGAGGGCCGCGTGCGAGGTCGAGCGATCCTCCTCGTCCAACAGAGCCGAGACAGAGACTTCTGGTAGCAGGCTGAGCGCATCGTCCTGCAGGGGGCGTCGAGAATCCTCGCTGACAGCGCTCGCGAGGCGAGCGAGGGCGCGGGCGTCTGGAGGAGGAACGGTGCGGATCAGAGTCGCGGCTGCGTCGCGACGGGCGGTGCTGACGTCTCTCCGGGCCCTACTCCGGAAGTAGGCCACTATGCCAGCAAGGCGATCCTCCGGAAGGATCAGCGGGCCTGGTGCGGGGAGAGTGGTGAGGACGGCACGTCAACGACGGACGGCTCCAGGCCGACTGCTGCTGGTCACTCTCAGTGAGACGTGCGCTAAGCCGGCAAACAGACCCTCCGGAAGGGTCAGCGGGCGTGGCAGCAGTGGCGGTCCTGTGGTCAGACAAAAACCGCGAACCCCGAAGAGGGGACCGTTCCGTGCGGGAGTGGCCGAGGAAACAGCCAGGGCGGCCAACGTGTCAAAGGGCGCTGAACGCTCGTAAGCCGGGCGGGCCCGCTCTCGGCGGTAAAAGGACCAAGGTCCGCCCACATAACCTCAGGCCAGGCCGCACACCGCTTAACTCTGGTATCAGATTCAGTCCACCCAACCAATTTCAATACAAACGATTTTGAACTTCCAAACTACAGCAGCTCGCTTGAGCTTGCCCTTAGCACCACGTGAAAGTTCTGTGTTTACGTTCCGTGTGTGAGTGAATGCGCGTGACTCACGTGAGCGCGCTTGTTGGGCCCAGTTCGGGGCGGCGCTTTGAGCTGATTTTCCATTGGGATAAAGCGCCTATTTAATGTGCTTATTATTATTATTATTATTAAACCTGTGGTCCGAGGAACCACCGAACGCGGTAGGGAGACCGAGTGAGTGTCCATCGGCCACCTAAAGTCATCGCACCGGGAGCACAACATTATCGAAGCATAGGCGGGCTCCCGGTGAAAGCGTAATGGGGCACTCTCGGAGGGCTAACAGGGCTTTAAACGGGCTAACACACACGAAGCCCAAGGCCCACGTGCAAACGGGCGCGACACGGCAACAGCCGACCGTGAGCTAATCAGGCACTACGCACTGAAACCAAACCACCAGCAAAAAGCAGGGAAACACCCATAGACAGCCGGCCCTCAGCCCGAGGGACGGCCGAGGGAACTACCGCTACCTTACCTCTGCAACGAAGGGAAGGGGGGGAAAGGGCAGTCAAACCGCCGTCCACAGACGCAGAAGAATCCCCGCAAGCAGCCCAACGAAGCAGGAAGAGAAGGCCAGGTAGAAGGCAGGGTAGAAGCGGGCGCAGAGCACACAGTCGGCAACAAGCGTCAGTAGGCAGAAGACCGGTCGAGGCAGCGAGAGCGCGGGCCAGACACGTCTTCTCTCCACGAGCGAAGTAGAAAGACTGAATGGTCTCGTGACCGGATCTGGTAAGGCAGGTATGGGGAGATAACTCTCGGCCCCTCTGGGGGGTTCCCCGAGTGCCTCTCGGGTTGTGTGGGCACACAACGGGCAAGTAGGCTAAAATTGAGCCTAGAAGTAGATATTCCCATGTAGTCATGTCATCGGTAATGTTTTTGAGGAAATAAATTGGTATGCTAAGCGAACCTTCCTAGTAGTAATGCCATCGGTAAGTATTTTTCGAAAAAATACATTTTAGAGAAAAATCCATGTTTTTGAGGCGGGGTAAACACATACCTGAGAAATGATCAGGTTTTTCAGCGTGTGACTGAGGAACCAATGACCAAGCTCATGACCCAAGACGGCCAACACCTCAGCGTTGTTGCAGCCCGTCTTCTTCTTCTCTTTCTTCTCTTCATTTTTCTTCTCATCTGCTTCTTCCTTCTTCAACTCATCCTGAAAATCACAAGAGATAATGAATCAGCGGATTGTTTACACTGCTGCAGCATGGCACACATCATCTAGCTGCAGGAGGCAGAGACTCGAATGAGCCTCTGCATCTGCAATGGTGCGCGGTGACCGAGGGGACAGCAACCCGTCTAGTGAGAGGATGCTCATTCGACCATAACCAATGACACAGGAAAAGTGCGACATGTGACTGATCCCTGCTTGATTCATGATTCATTAACCCATATAATCCCATGGCTGCATTTCCCAAATTTTGGAGTTGTTACCTAATGAATGTGTTTCAGTTGAAGGAGATGGATTGACCATGATAATTCAAAGGTGCCAAGTTTACCTGGCACTATCCTTGAATTACCATGGTCAATCCATCTCCTGCTATGGGGCGCTGGGGCTAAATAGGTTAAACCTTTATCAAATTTACCTCACTCAGGTGGCTCATTAGTGGCTTTTTTTCTCTGGATACTCTGACTTTCCTCCCTTAGCAAGATTGCCAATTATGTTAAAAAAAAAAACACAAACCAAGACTTACATGTATGACTGATAATCATAGTAAGTATCACCTTTGTGACCTTGTCCTTTCTGACAGGTCACTGGACTGAGCAGGTGTTCAAGCATCTCAACATAAATAAAGAGTTCACTGTCATACCAGCACAAAGTCCATGTTTTCTCCAAATGTATTCATACATTTTGTCAACCCCACTCCATCACCCTTGAACTTTGCAAAGAGTCAGCTAAATTCATATGAATAGAAAGGTCTTGTCATCAGCTACATTTGAGCCAAATTTGATTGAAACTAAATTTTTAACAAGAATGGCAAAGCCCTTATGGCTCACACGTATAACCGATCCAAAACTTTGATAAAAACTAAATTCTGTCCAAAAAACCCCACATTTTGTACATTTCTTGACTTCTTGTGACCTTTGACCTCTCTGAGGGTCATCCAAATTAGCTGCATAGAAAGGTCTTACCATCAGGTATCTCTGTAACAAGTTACAGATGAATGACGCATGAGAGCAAAAAAAAAAAAAAAAGGCATTTTTCACACATTTGCTGACCTGTTGTGACTCTTGACCTTTCAGAGGGGTCATCCAAATTAGTATCTCAGGTATCTCTGGGTTTGAAGTTGAAAAAGTGAGAATTTTTTTTGGGTGCCAAAACATGGCTATTTGTGACCTATTTCTGGACCCTCTGCAGCCCTGAAAGTCTAAAATTTTGCCCACCAGCCTTTGGCTAGTGACTTGCAAGTTTTACTAGCCAAACTGAAAATGTTACTAGCCAAAACTGAAAATTTTACTACTGAAAATAGCCCCCCACCTCAACAATATAATGTACCACAAGTGTTTGACGCCCAATGTTAGAGTGTTTTCTGCCCAGAGGCATTGAAAACAAATATTTGAACAGACAATCATAACCAACAAGTTAATGTTTATGTCCTGACTTCAGGCTTTTGATAGTATCAAGTGGAGAAATAACTGACAAAATCCCCATGTGAACTGTGGTGGGATTTTTTATTTATTTATATTTTGTAAGTAGAGCTGGGCTTCTGTTTGCACAACAGGTTAAAGGGTCTGTAGACCCCCAGGTATAAATTTTAGAGGGTATACAGACCCCCAGACTAGCATTATAGAGGGTCCGCAGATTTATTTAAGAAAAACTGCATCATCTGTATGTTCCTTAAAATAAATTATCCACACCCGGGTCTGCCCTGGGGGACTTGGGTGGGATTAACTACATTTTAGTTCCCAGGGTCACCCTGGTCAGCCCCACAGACAGGGTGTGTTTTTTCTGGGGCATGTGTTTCTGTCTACCCTTGGTCCATTCACCTGTATTTCTCTTTTTAAAACTCTCCCAACTGTCTGCACTGCCTGTAGCTCTTGATATTGGATGTGTGTTGCTAAATGGTCTTAGCTTTAAGTTTATTTAGGCCCCATGGCGTAGGTTTATTTAACGTATTGGACCGGCTGGCGACATACATTCAATATTCTGTTTCTTTTTTTTTCACAAGCAGTGCAGGCACATCCTGAGAAAGCCTTGTTGCTGTCGGGACGATAAACAATGTACAATCAATCAATCATTAAAATAAATTATCTCATTTCGCTCTCTCCTCTTTAAATGTGTTGTGACAGTGTGTGTGTGTCCTTTCCATGATCTGATTCTTTAACTGGTGAGCTATCGCGCAAAAGCCTGTCTCCCTAGCTCTCTCACACACAGAAAAAAAGATCTCTATTTATTTATTTGTATGACCGTTTGATTATGTATTGTAACAGAGAATATAGCGTTTTCTGCTGAACGCGGCAGATTGACAACCGAAGGGTGACTTGTCTAAACTCTGTGTGTGTGTGTATGTGTGCTGTGTGTGTGTAAACTGATGTACTTCAAAGTTAGTTTCAACCCGTTTAACCACTCAGAACTGAGACGTGTTTCTCCAATGTTTGCCTAATAACTGTGTACCAGAAGATGGATCGACCACGATTAAAAAAAAACTGACAAACTTATTTCTGTTCAAATTTCTGGACTTGCTTTTTGAGTTTGCCTCAGTGCACATTGCGCATGCCATTCGAGTGCCGTCGAGCTTTAGCCATGGAAATAACACTCAGCACAGCCATGGACTCTGAAAACTGTGTCGTAGCGGCGGTGCCACACACGGCCCAGGGGTAGCATTTCTGGTACTGTCGCTTGTCGATGGAGATGGCGATGTCGAAGTGCAACTTTCTTCTTAGCGATTATCAAGATCAGACGGTGCCGGATTAAAGAATCCGAAGCATTCCAGCTCTTCCTTTGCTTTTTCTCCGCCATGTACAACTTCGTTCTAGATCGAAAGCGAAACGCACGATGCCGTATCCCATAATAGTATGAACGGTGACGTCACAGCAAGTAACGCGTTCAACATGTAGCGCGCACTTTGTAATAACTGACACCACACATAAACTAACAGTTTGCCCGCCCTGTTACACTCGCACGGACGCTGGCGTCGGGTCGATTCTGAACGCAGCCGCGACTGAGCGAGCCGCTAAACGAACCAATTCGTCACTAAAAATAGAACGACTGTCACCGACCACTGTTATGGTACGCACAGTTCGAGTGACGTGTTCGGCTACTGCCGCAAAGTGATGTAGGCGACTCGCGGTGCGGTCAGGTCACGCGCCGGCGTACCTGATGTTCGGCTGGCGGTTAGCCGTTGGATTGAAAAACGCACGAGCGCACTCGCATTTGGCGAGTGAGTATTTTTTTTTACTCGCCAAATAAAAAATTCACTCGCCATGGCGAGTAAATTACTCGCCATTTTCAGGGCTGACCCTCTGTGACCTTGGACTTTGAGAGAGGTAACTAAAATTGGTACGTGTTGAAAGGTCTTGTTACAAAGTATCCATAGGCTGAGTTTGTTGACTGTGGCTTGAATACCGGTAGTCTCTAAGAAAATGCCAGCGTTAAAATTTACCACAGATGGATGACATACTACGGACAACGGACAGATGACATGACGTATTGCATAAGTACATGACTTAATTTTTGCTATCAAACGTGAACTCAACAAGTATATGGGGTGGTGCTGGACCTCATTCTAGAATTGTACTTTATTGTCCCATGAAGGGAATTTAGGCTCTTCTCCCTGGGTCAGACGTGTTGTGGCAACCTAAATTTCCCGTCGTGGGACAATAAAGTACAATTCTAGAATGAGGGTCATGGTGGTAAAAGAGTTACTTCATGGCACTGACCTCCTCAGCTGACGTTTCCTGTTTCTGGTCTGCATCTTTGTTGACTGGAGTGTAATCTTCCAGCAGGGTGTCAAACAGCACAATACGCTTGTTTTTGAAAAACCCATAGAAGTAGGCATTGCTGTGGGATGAACGCTTGGACCCTGAGAAGAGACAATAAAAATGCTCTTCATTAACCCTGTGGGTGTTGGTAACGGTTTTAGTCGTGATGATTCCTGCAGGAATCATTGCAACCAAAACTGCCACCGGCACCCAAAGAGTTAAAAAAAACCAGACCTAAAAGGTAAGCATGTAAAATGCAAAGGAAAACAATTTAAAACACAATTTACTGTTTTGTAATTGTCTTTTCTAATTTAAGCTGATTTCTTTTTTCGCTGGGATTTTCATTCAACTTTCTTCATTACAGTGTCAACCACAATTGGCAGGTCAACTATCATTCATGGGTAGTCCTTCATTAGCCAGCACCTGAAGAGGTGCCAAGCTAATCAGGCACTATCATTCAGTAGTTATGGTTGATCCATCTCCAACAACCTGTATGTTATAATTAACCCATTCATTTAGCCCCAACACACTACAGCAGGAGATAGATCTACCATAGTAATTCAAGGGCAGTGTCAGATTAGTTTGGCGCCAAGCTAATCTGGCATACCCTTGAATTATCATAGCTGGTCCACCTCCTGCAAATGGTACATAGTCGTATGTAAACAATCTGCTATGACAGTGATGAGTAATGTGTGAAGAAATAAGGTACCTTCAACCACAAAGAGCTTCTTTAATGGGAAATCAATGCTGGCCGCCAAGTTTTCAATTTCAGTTCGCAGTTCTCCTTCAGGCAGGGGAGTGAACTTGTCAAACAGTGGTGCGATGTAGTCAGCATAGATGGTGATTAACAGCTGAACACAAGTACATGCGTGTAACATAACCCTTATCACTCAAAATACACCAGTGTGTGAAATAAGTGTGACTAAAATAGTTCAAGGGTAGTGCCAGAATAGCTTGGCGCCTCTAGGTGCCAAGCTATTCTGGCACCACCCTTGAACTAAAGCCATTGGTCTATATCCTTATCTGTAAGTACTATAATGTAGCTTGAATATTATGGCAGTGTACAAATGTGAAGCTTTTAGCCACAGTATAATATGGGTTAAAGTATAGCTTCTTCGCTGCCAGTGATCATGAATCTCGCCCCCGAAACCACTACACACTGATCGACATTCACGTGACGAACACAATGAAACTGGGACCAAAAATAGGCATAAAGAACACAGAACTAACAAGACATATAAATCCTCATGAGGGTTTAAGTCTCTTGCACGTGGGCAGCATTCGCCTTGCCCCAACAGTTAGGAAATAATGTTGCAAATGTAAAATACAAAAATCCCTGCCAACCATCCTCTGCCCCCCTTCACGGCTGTTTGGCCCAGTGCTAGAAATGGCCACTTAGTTTGTTCCAGGTGAGCTGAGAAACTGGGTCACATCTGGTGCTCGTGCGCTGCCTCAGCGAGTCTTTCAGCTGTCCGGATGTCTGATAAGGGGGCTTTCTGATAAGAACAGCGCAGCAGGGAAAATGACTACCTTTTGTTTTTAATGACTTTCTTATTTACCGTTCAATTGTGTGATGCAAAACTTTGTTTGTTTAAAAGCGGACATTCTGCCCAACACACTGACACCAAATACACTATAGTTGTGACAAACCAGTAGCCAGCAGGATAAGGTGCAAATAAAGAGAAAAGAACAGATTTCACTGTCTGTGTTGATTTTTTTCACAAAATAGATGAAGTTCCAACATCAATAACACAAATACGATACAAACTACATCAAAACGGACTTGCATGTGCTAGAAGTAACATGCCTAGAGTAAGTATGACTTACCAGATCAGAGATACCGTGAAAGGGGCCGGAGAGTGTTGTGTGATAATGAGGTCACCATTAGTGCCAGTACTCTCGCAGGCATGTAGCAGTAGCACGTATCTGTCTATACGATAATCACACCACTGGACTTGCAGTTACAATTTCAACACTGGACACACAGTTCTTTGGCACTACTTTCAGTTTTACCCCAACACCCTACAGTAGGAGATGGATCAACCATGGTAATTCAAAGGTAGTGCTAGATTTGCTTGGCGACATCAAGCACAAAGCTAATATGGCATTACCCTTGAATTATCATGGTCAATCCATCTACTACAACTGGTACTCAGTCGTTAGATGGCACCTCCAAAATTTGGGAAATGCATCCATGGTATTAAATGGGTTAAAAAAACTGTTGTGTGATAAACAAGAGGATCTCACTCTTGGATAGTTTCTCAGGATAAAAATGTTTAATCTGGAAAAGTCTGCTTTGAACATGAAACGGACCACCAAAACAGCACAGAATAAGGAAATTCAATATACCTATGCACATCAGTCTGCTTGGCACACCAAAACGTCCTCTGACAGCAACTGTTCTGTCATGAGTAATTTGAGCTTCTCCACTTCCTTTTGTAAGCCGTATGTCCTGCTCTTCAGAATGTTTATTGTTGCGTGCGTCTCTTCGCCTCCATGCTCACCATGGAGTGCCAGTCCAAAGCCCCATTGTGCGATAAAGTCTGCACAGTGGCATTCAAGTAGGTGTTGTTTTGGGATTATCTTTACTGCTGGAAAGTTGGTTTTAAAGATCATGTAGTTGTCAATGCTGTCTGTGATTTCTTGGATGCCAACATCTGTCCTTCCGATTGGTAGTTTATGTGAATCATCCTTGTGAACTTTGAAATACAATTCATTTCAATTGATGCAAACTCTCACATAAGCATACATTACGACTGATAATAGGTCCTACAGCTAGAAAGGGACTAAACAAAAATGAATTTTTCTCTAAAATGTATTTTTTCGAAAAATACTTACTGATGATATTACTGTTAGGAATAGTGTCTTAGCTAGCCTAATTTCGGCCAAAATTGGTTGTGTACCTATATGGCGGGGGAGGCAACAAGGGGCGCCATAACCTAGCCAGTATCCCGAGTAGCCTCTCTTCCATCCCCATCTGGGCACATGCCCACCGGATTCCCACCAGTCTGTTTGCTTAGCTGACCAGCGGCAAGCGGGGCAGGTGGGAGGGTCATTCAAGTAATGTCATCGGTAAGTATTTCTCGAAAAAATACATTTTACAGAAAAATTCATTTGTTTCCTCAAAACACATTACCGATGACATTAATGTTAAGAAGAATTGTGAAGAGGAGGTGGGTGCTGCTTATAACGCCCCTAACCCCCCAAAACTGCTGACGAAACCCGCCCTCCCTGGAGCAACCTCCCAATAATTTCAGCTAAGAATTGCCTACGTCACTGAGGGTGCCGGGAGGGAGTGTTGCGCCGCGGCGATGTCTCCCACCAGCACCATGTTTTCCCGCTGGCCGGAGAGGACCCGATAGGTTCTTGCACTGGCTGGAGAGGTCCCTCAGGTAGAATCGGGCGAAAGTCGACTCCGCTCGCCAGCCCATGGCTGCCACAATGTCTTTGACGGCGCAGTAGTGGTCGAATGCGAGGCTTGCAGCCATGGCTCTGACCTCGTGCACCCTGATGTTCATTCCCTTGGCCGCATCAGGGGAGAGGTCCTGGAAGGTGGCGCGTATCACCCATCGGAGCCAAGAGGCTGGGCTGAGATGTCATTTCTACCTGGGGACAGAGGGAGGAATAGGCAGGTGCGTTCCCTGCGTAGCAGCTTGGTCTGGCGCAGGTACACACGTAAGGCTCTCATCGGGTCCTGCTGTCTGGTCTCCCAGACAGGGCCTGAATCCCCCAAGGGAAGGGCCGAATGGTGACCATCCGTGGGGCGACCAATGGAGACCGGGTCTTGGCTAGGAAGCCGGGTCGGTCAGCAGTTGCCCAGAGCCATCCGTCCAGAACTGTAAGCCTGAGGGGCATGCTGATAGAGCGTGCAGTTCGCTGACCCTGGCAGCAGCGGCGAAGGTCATCCGGAAGTAGGTCTTCCGCGCCAACTGGGATGGTTCGAGTTAGTTATTTGGGTTAAACGCCGAGCAGGCAACTAAAGCCATCTCACGGCGGGAAGGGTAAAAATCTGGTCAGCCAGACTAAAAGAAAGGTCTTAAGACATGATGTACATATACCTTAAAAATATGTCAGGCTAAAATGTCGTACAGGTCTTTAAAGAAAACATCGAAAGACTCTCAAAAAGGTCAAAATAATAGAAACCTCATAATCTATAAACGCTCAAATCTTATTAAAAATATGGCACTCTCTCAGAAAACTGAAGATCTTGTCCGGGGGCACATCCCGGAACAAAACCTTCAAGGAGTCTGCCGTGAAATGTTTATACCTTGTGTCGATTAGATCAGCACAAGACAACAAAAAGTGTTGAACAGAGTACTGCTCGTCGCAGGCATAACACCATGGACGCTCCTCCTGTTTAAGTAAATAAGAGTGCGTAACATACGTGTGGCAGATGTGGAGCTGAGCCAGGACAGTCTCCTCACGGTGGCTGCCGCAGCGATAAGGTAGACCGTCGGACAACTTAGGAAGGGCTTCATGCAGCTTGTTAGCTTCCTCTTTGTCCCACTCGGACTGCCACTCACGGGCTATGTACGCACTAGCCACATGTCTAAAATCACTATAAACAGTCTGTGTGTCAGGGACAGGGTCATTGCGGGCATCGTTGGCAGCAGAATCTGCGATCCTGTTGCCTTCGATGCCCACATGCCCTGGCACCCAAATAAAAATGATATCATAATATTCCTTCATCAAGTCCGCGTGGAGCTCTCTGATCTACACCAGCAGTGGGTGGTCATTTCCCGGGCCCTGAAGGGCCTGCAGGGCAGAAAGAGAGTCAGACAGAATCAGGAAGTTCCTTTCTCTAGATCGATAAGCATGCCTGAGTGCCAGCAGAACCGCCTGCAGTTCCGCACTAAATACAGATGAGTGGTCTGGGAGGCGGTGTTTAAATGGGCGTCTAGGATGGTGAGAGGACACTGCGGCCGCAGCCACTCTCCCATCCTCAGACTTTGACCCATCGGTATAGATGCGACAATAGCCAGGAAAAATTGAAAGCAGTTCATTGAGGCTCTGTTGGTATATGGCTGGTGGAGTAGAGTCTTTCTTGTGGGCAGTCAAGTCCAGCAAGATGTCAGGAACTGGTAAGAGCCAAGGTGGAGTGATGTGTTGCAGGGATTCCGAAACTCTGTCCAGGTCCAATCCGGCCGCCTGCAGATGAGGCCGGACATGGAAAGAAAGTGGACGGACAGCTCCCGGATGGGTATCGTAAATCTCTGCAAACGATGGTTTAAAAACACAATCATAGGCAGGATTGTCTGGATGGGCCTTCAGTTTTAGAACGTAGCTGAGCATGAGGCGGATGCGGCGGAGCTTGAGAGAAGGCTCCCCTGCCTCGGCATACAGACTAGGAACTGGAGACGTCCTGAAGGCCCCAAGACATATCCGCAGACCCTGATGGTGAATTGTGTTCAGACGCTGTAGCACAGACTTGGAAGCTGAGCCATACACCACAGAGCCGTAATCCAGTTTGGACCGAACAAGGGCCCGGTACAGACGAAGTAAGACAGTACGGTCCGCACCCTAGTCAGTATGACCGACGACACGAAGAATGTCGAGAGCCTTCTGACAAGAGGTTCTAAGGTAATTAATATGGTTGCGGAATGTAAGTCTTTTGTCAAAAATGACCCCCAGAAACTTTGCCTCCTCAGCCACCTTAATTGGCACTCCAGCAATGCTCAGGCTAGGTTCTGGAAAAAATTTCGTCTGGTTAGTAAAATGCACACAAACAGTCTTGGAGGGCGAGAACTTGAATCCATTGAGAGACACCCACCGCTGGATGCGATCAACGCACAGCTGCAAGCGCCTCTCAAGGGACGCAAGTCCTCGACCACGTGCGCACAAAGCAAAGTCGTCAACAAACAAAGAGCATTCAGAATCATCCTTGACGGCCTTTACAATGTTATTAATTTTAATACTAAATAAAACAGGAGATAGAATGCTGCCCTGTGGGACACCCATCTCCTGTTCAAAGGAGTCGGAGAGGGTGGAGCCCACACGGACATGGAACGACCGGTTAGTCAAAAAATTGTGAATAAAAACGGGCAGGTGCCCTTTAAAACCCATGTCCAACAAGTCAGACATTATGCCATACTTCCAGGTAGTGTCATACGCCTTCTCAAGATAGAAGAAAATTGCATAGACATGCTGCTTGTTGACAAAAGAATCTCGAATAAATGATTCAAAGCGGACTAAATGGTCAGTTGTACTACGGATGCGCCGGAAACCGCACTGGAGGTCTGTGAGGAGACCCTGTGACTCAAGATGCCACACCAGGCGGGCGTTGACCAGGCGCTCCATAGTTTTACATAAACATGATGTCAAAGCGATAGGCTGGTAGTTGCCCGGGTCGGAAGGATCCTTACCCGGCTTGGGGATCGGTACAACCACAGCCTGGCGCCAAGACGGCGGAAAATGACCAGTTCTCCAGATATGGTTAAAGGCCTTGAGAAGTACAAGGAGTGACCTCTCAGGCAGATGCGTTAGGAATTGATAGTGGACGGTATCTAGGCCAGCAGCAGAGTCATTACATTTCTGCAAAGCTTGCTGCAATTCTGATAATGTAAACGGGACATTATAGTCTTCTGAGTTATCGGACTCAAAATCACAAATACGAGACTCTCGTTTCTCCTTCTCTCTCTGGAAGAAAGGTGAATAATGCTCCGTTGAAGAATTATGGGCAATGGTGGAGGCAAGCAAATTGGCCACAGCTTTTTTATCTGTAACCAAACTGGCACCATCTCTAAGATGGCCAATAGAAGCCGAGCCACCTGTGCCCCTAATTCTCCGAACAGCCTTCCATACTTTCTGGGACGGAGTCCGAGAAGTTAAAGATGAGACGAAGCGTCTCCAGGAAGCACGGCGTTCACGTTTAAAAATGTAACGGGCTTTCGCCCTCTGTCTTTTAAAGGTTAAAATATTCACTTGCGACGGATTACGGAAAGCATGTCGCTGAGCAGATTTGCGCGCTATTTGGGCCTTGCGGCACTCTTCGTTGAACCATGGTACTCTCGGCTTTCGAGGGACTGATGCGGAAGTTTTAGGGATGGTTTCACCCGCTACGTCCAACAAAATAGTAGTAAAAGAAGAAATAGGTTCTTCAGATGACATGACCACCTCCTCTGTAATACGAGACTGACAGAGGGAGGCGAACAGAGGCCAGTTAGCTTTCTTAAGATTCCAGCGCCCCACCGGCGGATCCTCCCCACAGTTGACCGATGACAGGACTACTGGGAAGTGGTCACTACCACACAGGTCATCGTGAACCTTCCAGTCAAAGTCCAGCATGAGAGAAGGATCACACACAGTGAGGTCTAGAACAGAACTAGATCCTGAACCTGGGTTAGAGTATGTAGGTGAACCATCGTTAAAGACACATAGGTTAAGTTGAGAAAAAACATCTTCTAACATCTGACCTCTGCCATCATAGTGGTCACTACCCCAAAGGTGAGCGTGACCGTTAAAATCCCCCATGAGAATAAAGGGAGGGGGCAGTTGATCAACTAAATTAAAAAAATCATTACTACAGACCCGCAGGGATGGTGGCAGGTAAATACTGCATATAGTTATGGTCTTCTTCAAGGTAACCCGAGCTGCGACAGCCTGAAGACAGGTGTAGATGCTAACGGGGCTACATAAAATTTGGCTACTAATGAGAAGAGCCACTCCACCCGAGCGCCTCTCCGAATCAGAGCCTTTATGTATAGCGTTAAAACCATTAAAGGACACAGGGTCAGAAGTCTTCAGGTAAGTCTCCTGAAGAGATATTACTGAGGGGTTATAGCACTTGACTAAAAGACGTAATTCCTCAAAGTTAGCTTGAAAACCACGACAATTCCACTGAAGCAGAGAGTCCATGATTATGTCTTATCTGGGGGTGCGGAGTTTTTCCCCCCTTTTTCCTTTGCCTTGGAAGGAGTCGGAGAAACAGAGGGGGGCTGGCTCCCGGGCCTCCTCTGGTTCTTAGGAGATGAAGGGGGTGGAGCTGCCGCAGCATCGGCAACTTCCACTCCCTCCATCTGCTCCTCCAATGCAGCATATTTGTTTTGAAGGGGGACATCAGTGTTCCCCTTCTGGGCCCGTGCGCACGGCGGTCCCATAGATTTGTTAGACTTCTGGTCCTGGGCAGCGGTCCTGCCGCTAGAGTTAGCGGCCTTAGAAGGCTGACCAGAGCCAGAAACCTTTGGCGTTAACAAACTAGCAGGTTTGGGTGGGGGCTGAGGCTTAGGGGCAGCAGAAGGCGGTGCCACCGGACCGGTAGCGTCCGCCCTCTGCGTTCCCTGGCTCCTCGTCACCACCGGAGGAGGGTTACTCTCCAGGGGCGAGAGGATCCGAGGCTCCGCCCCCAACCAAGAAGTTGGGGTTTGACAAGAGAAGTCTTTGGTGGGGCGCTTGCCTGCCACCGCAGCACTGAAAGTATACACAAAGTTGTTATTTGAGTTTGGCGCCGCCTCAGCTGCACCAGGACCGTCAACCAGTTTTTTTGCGTCCGCAAAGGACAGCCCCTTCTCCACACGCACCTGCTGAATCCTGCACTCGGAGATCCAACGAGGGCACTTCTTGTCCGAAGCCATATGCGCCCCCTGGCAATTCACACACAGGGGGATGGCTGTGCAGGACTCAGCAGAGTGTCCGGGCTTAGTGCAACGGGCGCATAGAGCCTCTGCCTGGCGGCATGTCTTCTGCCCATGGCCATACTTTTGGCACTTAAAGCACCGGAGGGGGAGAGGGACGTACTTTTTCACTTTTAGGGAGTAGTAACCTCCCCAGATGGTAGTAGGAGCTGTGGGGGTGCCAAACGTCAGGATGATGGTAGGGAGACGGATCTCCCTACCACCTCGTTTGGAAATGAAGCGCCTGACGTAGGTCACCCCCTGTGACTTAAGGTTCCGTACAAGTTCATCTTCAGACAGTTCGGCCAATGCTTGATCTTTAATCACTCCTCTAGAGGAATTCATTGTTTTGTGGGGAGTGACCTCCACTGGAGTGTCTCCGATGGAGGAGAACCTCAGTATCCCATTGGAGTGTGCCCGGGTACGGCACTCTACCAACAAGTCACCAGACCTGAGGCGCTGGGCCTCAGGCCTGCCAACACGGCTCCTGAGGGTCTCCCCTACCAGGAAAGGGTGCAGCTTTGAAACAGGCTTCTCTTTAACTTTGCTGTGGATAATGAGAAAGTGAGGCCAGGCGGCCGACGCCTGAGGTGTCGCTTCCTCACAGTCAGAGTCACTATCGTTCTCAATGACAATGTCGGCGGCTATGTGCCGCTTTGGTGCTAGTTTTGTTTTTTTTATATTTTCCATATTATAGTATGATAGATATTCATCCCCCGGGGGTCCCCGCCCGCCACCGAGCCCAACAAGGGAAAGTGCAATTGTCGGCGGGTCTCCAGCCGCTGCACAATGGAGACTGCCCGAAAGATATACTCAAGGGGGTAAGCCCGATTGAACCGTTTGAGCCACCGCCTTCTATCACACTGTTGAATGCAGGGGAATACTGGCGTAAAGCACCTAATCAGCATCAGAGGCTATAGCATGGTGCTCCGTATAACAACCTGCATGTCAACAGGGGGATAGAGCTCGACGTGACAAGAGCCGATTGACTAGGCCGGTACGACTAGCCTCCCGTTTAGGCAGAAGTCAAGGCCAAAGTGGAGTGTTTCAGCCACCAGGATCCTCTTCTCCCCCGACACGGGTCTCCAAGCATGGCAAACACTTGGGATCCAAAGGACCAAAAGCTCAAGCGTATTTTTAAGGACCAATCCAACATGGTAAGACCTGGGTAAGCACAGCTCCTTAAAAACCGGACCAGTGAAAAAGACTGAACAACATATCTGCTGACATCAAGTCCTAATCCTGGACAAAGATGGCACCCGTCTGCTAGCCCACTCAGTCAGGGACAGAGTGGACTACCCACCCACGCCACGTGGAGGCCGGTGCCGGGTAGGCGGGATGGTTCGAAGCGGTCCGAGTCGAGCCACATTAGCCCCCAGGTTAGGTCCCATCGCGGCACCAGTGAGCGAAGGGCAGGACGTGTAGACCGAAGTGGGCCATAAGGTTGGCGAGGTCTTTGCAGTCACCAGGGTCAGTCGGCCCAAATGGCGGTACGCGTCAGCGACCATGGCCAGGTAGCCCCTAATGGTGATTGGTGCCAAGCTGGTCGGTGAAGAGCCAGAGGAAGAACTCCACCCGCTGGGGGACCGTCAGGTCCAAGGGGGAGAGGCACTCATCGTCACATCAGTTGCACAGGACTCGCCACTTTCCCTCGTAGAATCGCCTGGTCGAGTGTCTGGGGACTGTAGTGATAGCTCCCACCGCTGCACTTGAAAAGCCCCTTGCGGCGAGGGCTTGCAGCACCACCTCTAGGCGTGGAGGAGGAGTTGCTCGGGGCATGGAAGGTACCGCGCCCGCCGTGTCTGCTTAAGCATCGTGCGTGGGGTGGGGAGCCGCAGAGGGGGTCCCGCGGCGAGGTTCAGGAGGTTGGTGGTCCACGAGCATGTCCAGCAGCATGGATCCACCAAGAACAGGACCGCGTTGCAACCTTGAGCTTGAGCAGGACCTTGGGGACGAGCACCGTAGGTGGGTAGGCATAAGCGACGAGGCTGTCCCATGGGAGGGAGAGAGTGTCGACTGTTCAGGCTAGCGGGTCTGGAATGGGGGAGACGAAGAGGGGAAGCTGGCGATTCCACCTCTGCGCGCTGAGGTCGATCATGGGGGTCTCTCATCTGCACAGATCATCCGAAAGATGTCTGGACAGAGCGCCCACTCGGTGTGGAGAAGCTGGCCACGTCGCGTGATGGAGTCGGCAGGAGATGCAGCAGTCCTGGGATGTTTCTCGCTCGGAGAGCGATGCCTCGATCCTCACACCATTGGAGCACCTGGTAGAGGAAGAAGCATAGGGAGGGGAACCGCGTCCCGCCCTGCTTCTGGATGTAGGCGACTATTGTGGCGCTGTCTGAGAGGACGAGAAGCTCCTGGTGTCGCAGACGTGACTCCCACGCAATGAGGGCTAGCCAGACCGCTTTCAGTTCTAACCAGTTGATGTGCTAGGCCACGAGATCCGGGGGCCAGATGCCGGAGGCTGTGGAGAAAATCGGTAGCAGGTGAGTGCCCCAGGTGGAGAGACTTGCGTCGACGCAAAGGGACAGCTGGGGTGGTGGCGAGTAGAGGAGAACTCCCTTTGCAAGCCAGTCGGGATCCATCCAGCGAAGGTGAGGATGGAACATCGGCAGCCCCCAAACCCGAGACTCGAGGTCGTCCGTTGAAGGTCGCCAGGGGAGAAGCCGAAGCAGCTGAAGCGGGGGGCAGTAGAGACGTCCTAGCGGAAGTAGGTCCGCTGCCGTACTCACCAGGCCCAGAAGCTGGTCACCCTCTGTCAGGGATCGCCCCTCTTGAGACACCTGCCGCGCTAGGTTCGCCAACTTCTGAATTCACTGCTCCAGAAGCCGCACTTCGTTGAGGTCGGTGCGAATTCCATCCCTAGGTGGACAAGCGGCGCGACGGCGGGCGGTCAGACTTGCCCACGTTGACCAGGAAGCTGAGCCTGTCCAGGAGATCTAGAAGTGCATCTCGGTTCTTCTCCAAGGAGGCCTCCGACCGATTCCGCAAGAAAAGATCGTCTAGGTAGGTCGACGTGGCGCATGAAGACGTCCATCTGGCTTTGTCTAGTAGGGCGCCCATGATGCGGGTGAACACCCAGTGGCTGCGGTTGACACCGAAAGGAAGCACGCGACACTGGTAGACCACGCCGTCGAAGGGGAAGCGGAGGTCACGTCTGGAGACGGTTGCCTGGGGACGAACAGAATGCATCCGACAGGTCCAGGTTGACGGCCAAGTCCACAGGCTGCACAGGCAAGGCATTGACCGAGCTCGATTGGTGGTGACCAGCAAGCAAGGAAGTTCCCTAACCGCGGCGAGTGGAGGGTGTCTATGATCCTCGATGCGCGGAACGAAGTCACGTAGAGGCTCCGCAGGCCGACGCGCGACGTCCCAGGACCGGAGATACTGCGTCCCAGAGCCCTGGGGGCCCGGTGGGGACCCTGTGTCGTCTGCTGAAGCTACAAATAAGAATAAAGAACGATCATTATCATACAATGCCTTAACTTACCTCCCAGTTCTAAGCGTTTACAATGTGTTGTGTGTACACACAACTAAAAATGCATTTTTCTCTAAAAGGTATTTTTTTGAAAAATACTTACTGATGACATGACAAATAGGAAGTGTCTACTTACTCACACAATTCTAACCTAAGAAATCCGTTGTGTTACCACACAACCCGGGAGGCACTCGGAGAACCCCAGGAGGGGCACTAGTGGTCTCCCGTTACTGCCCATCCGATTCTGAGTCCTCCCATAATTCCTCAGTCAGGATACTTAGGTCACCAGCGGCGAGCGGGGCAGGTGGGAGGGTCCTCCGAGTCATGTCATCGGTAAGTATTTTTCAAAAAAATACCTTTTAGAGAAAAATGCATTTGTTTCCTCAAAAACATTACCGATGACATGACAAATAGGAAGAATTACGAGAAGGAGGAGGGTGCCGCGCCTCAGCACACCTTGGCCAAAGGAGCCATCCTCCCTGTCGCAAACTCCCGACGACCCTCGTTAGAAGTGCCCCAAGGCGCCGTGGTGCCGGGAGGGAGAGTTGCGCCTCAGTGATGTCCCCCATCAGCGTGAGGCTGCCTCGCTGGCCTGCCAGATCCCGGAGGTAGCCGCGGGCGAAGGTAGATCTGCCCGTTTGCCCACGGTAGCTGCGAAGGGAGACCATGCAGCTCCGATCTAACGCAACATTCATGACCATGGCGCGTGCCTCATGCGCACGTAACTTAAGCCTCTTAGCTCCCTGCGGGGAGGTGACCTGTTAGCAGACCGTATGACTAAGCGTAGCCAGGAAGCTCGTCTGGGCTGTCATGTCGGTCTTGCCAGGCTTAAGGCAGAACGAGGCGTGAGCGTCCTCCCCGGACGGCTTAGGTTCGGTGCCAGTACACGCGTAGGGCTCACACGGGATCATGTTGCCTGGTCTCCTGGGGGGAGATCGTCGCTCGCAGCAGCAGTAAGGTGATCACCTGTGGCGCAGTCAAGGAGACCTGGTCATGGCAATGAAGGCAGGATCCGTAAGCCTCAGTACGGCACCATCCGCTCGAACGACAGGCAGGCAGGGCGCGCCGACAGCGCGTGTAACTCACGAACTCAGGCCGCCAAGGCAAAAGCCAACAGGAGGCATTCTACGAGTCAAAACCACAAAACGGGCCATCCGAGGTCTCCAAAGAGCCAGGGGAAAGTCTGCGAACTGGGGAATAGTCTGGACTGGAGGGAGGTGAAGGTCGTCGCACCAGGAGCACAGTACTCGCCATCTTCCCTCGTAGCCGCGTCGTGTCGAGGGTCTGCGAGCTGTAACGATAGCTTCCACTGCTGCACTCAAGAACCTCTGGCGGCGAGGGCTTGCTGCCCAACCTCCACACGTGGAGGAGTGGGCACTCTGGGTATGGGTGTAAAAGCGATTGGCGCGGTTGCTAGAGCACTGTGCAGGGTGCGGGGAGCAGCCAAGGGGGTCCGTGGCGAGGCTGAGAAGGTCGGTGGACCAGGACCGGTTCCAAGAGAACGGGCGACCAGTAGGACGACCGCATTGCATCCCCGAAGCTTGAGGGGACTTTGGGGATGAGGGCTGTCGGGGGGTGGGTGGGGGGGGGGTACACATAGCGAGAAACCCGTCCCACAGGAAGGACAGAGCTACGACTGTCCAGGCCAGAGGGTCTGGGATAGGGGCGACGAATAGGGGAAGCTGGGGATTCCACCTCGTGTCGAAGAGGTCGACAGTGGCGTCTCCCAAGCGCGCCGAATCTGCAGGATGTCCTGGCGTAAGGTCCGCAAATGTAGCAACTGGCCACGCCAGGCGGGAGGATCGACGAAGACCTTTAGTCGTCTAGGGAAGAGACGAACACGGAGGGAAAGTTGAGGTTCTAGCACCCGCGAAACAGACGGCTGGGGAGCAAGCCAGGGTCGGGAGAGGGCGCCCCACTCCGTTCCTGGATGTATGCCACCACTGTAGCATTGTCGGCGAGGACGAGCAGTCCGTGGCGACTGAGCTGTTCCTCCCACGGGATGAGGGCTTGCCTGATCGCTAACGGCTCCAACCCGTTGATGTGCTGTCCGCGAACTCCAAAGGCCCGGGGCCAGACGCCGCGCGGAAGCGCAGAAGCCGGAGGGCTCCCCCACCAGTAAGACTTTGCATCGCCACGCAGGAAGAGTCATGAAGGCCGAGCGGTCAGGTAGACTCCCGAAGCGAGATACGCGTCCCGTCTCTCACAGAAGAAGGGGGCGAATCAACGGAGACATGGGCACCATGGAAGAGAGATCTCCTGAGGAGGGGCGCCAGAGAAGCAGGAGGTGCTGCTGTAGTGCCGAGCGTAGAGACAACTGAGGGGAAGTAGAACCGCTGCTGCAAGGAGCCACGAAGGAGCTGAAGCCAGACTCTGCCGGAGGCTGTGTCCTGCTGGGCTACCTGGGCTGCTAGGCAGCCAACTTAGGATCTGTGGCCTCAGCAATGCCCCCTGTTGAGGTCGGTGGTAAACTCCCTGCCGAGACGGACGAAGCGACGACAGGGGGGTGAGGTCTGACCTATCAGCGGCGACCAGGAACCCCAACCGGGACCACCCGCATGACGGTGCAACGCTGTCCGAAGACCGGTGGCCTCCACTGTATGCGCCAGAAGAGGTCATCGAAATAGTTGAACACAGGGCTGGAAGACGGCTGCTGCGGCTAGGTCGCGACTGCGTCCCTGAAGCGGTTGAAGAACCACAGGCTGAGGTTGAGACCGCACAGCAGCACCTGAACTGGTATTACTCCGTCGCAGATGAACCGGAGAACTTCTTGGAGCCTAGCACTCCTGGAGCCTAGTGCGTAGGGATTTGGAGATAAGTGTCAGAAGACCAGACAGAACAGGTAGTGCAAGAGCTCTACGGCGGGGCCGGAAGCGAAGTGGAGGGAACTTGCGAGGCCTAGGGTCCATGATGTACCGTCCGGTCAGCCCGGACGCACCGACGAGCAGGGCCACCCAGGTGAGCACAGCGCAGCTGAGTCCCCAGAATCCCATGAAGCTGGGGAGTTACGGACGAGCGAGGCCATCTAGCCCAACCGCAGCGCTAGGCGCGGAACCACAGCGGGTAGAAGGCAGACGAATGCTTGGGAGAGTCCCAAGAAGCAGTCCGGATGAAAGGAATGTCAAACGTGGCCGGACACCTATGGGCGGAGAGGCAACGGAGTCCCGGAACCCGACCGGAAGAGAGCTGAGCAGTCGTAGCGCAGGTCCCGAAGGGCGGGAGGCTGCGGCAGGGACCGGAACCTTCACACCTGTCGTCCAGCGACCACCAGCGAAGATCCCCCTCTTGAGCGGGGGAAGATGCTGAGACGTCAACCGTGGGAAGCGCGATGGAGATGTGAAGAGCACTACGTGCAAGGCAAGCATGGAGTCCGCATGCGATGACCGGGCCTGCGTGCGGGAAGCGAGGAGTCGACGAAGGGGGCGAGCGAGACTGGAACCCGGAGTGGTGAGGGGGCTCTAAACTGCCCTATGTCCTCAGGTGGCCAGGCCAATCTCTCCGAGCCGGGCTCCCCGCCGGAGTAGCGAGACCCCACCAGCGGGCAAAGGAGATGAGCGAGGACTGCCAGCGGACATGGGGCGGCGCGTGGCGCGCCTCACCGAGCCGGGCTCTGAAGCGGGCTCTCAGCCGACAAGCAGCTTGTCCTGTCAGGCTTCCTCCAGGAAGCGGTCACGTTGACAGTGGTCCTGCTCCGTGGCTGGGGATCCTGCCCCCAGCTGCCAAGCGCATGTCAAGAGTAAGGGGAAGCCACAGGTTCCGTCGTCCCTGGTCACGTGGCACTTCGTCTCTAAGAGCCGGGCCCCGAGGGGCAGGCTCCCTGCCGGCATATGGATTCCCCGAAGGAGTCTGCGAGCGTGAGATGGGAAGAACTGTTAGTGGGAAGCCACAGGTCCAGCTGTCCCCGGTCGCGTGGCATTCATGACAGATTCAGGAACGAAGTAAGCGTCTGACCCCGCCCCATTCACCCACGTAATGGCGTCAAGGCACGGGCTGGAGCATAACAAATTTCCCAAATCACACAAGGTACAAGAGAGTAGGTAAGCGCCAACAATGCCACACCAATCAACCGAAAGGTGAGTGGGCACAGGCGCGAGGGGCCCCGCCAAGCTAAGAGTTGAGAATTTTGGCGCGCAAGCAACAGCGAAGACGAAGACTGCCTTCGTGCCTGCTCAAACCAGTGCCCAGCGCGGGAACCGGCCGAGGGCCAACCCAGCTACCTTACCTTTCTGCCGGAGCGGGAAGGGGGGGAGAAAAGTCCAAAACACCCATGGCACGACCGGGCTAAGTCCCGGCGACACACACCGTGCAGCCCAGGCACTCAAGCGGCCGAAGAGGGCAGCCGCCAACGATGAGGGGACGACAGAGCCACGCCGTGGCACAGGCAGGGCCAACGAGGTAGAAGCCAAGAGAAAAAGCTAAAGTCCGGAAGACCAGCAAACCGGTCGAAAATCCCAAAGTCCGTAGGCTAGAGCAACACGTCTGAACAGCGTGAGCCTAAGTAGACTGACTGAGGAATTATGGGAGGACTCAGAACCGGATGGGCAGTAACGGGAGACCACTCCTGGCCCCTCCTGGGGTTCCCCGAGTGCCTCCCGGGTTGTGTGGTAACACAACGGATTTCTTAGGCTAGAATTGTGTGAGTAAGTAGACACTTCCTATTTGTCATGTTATCGGTAATGTTTATGAGGAAACAAATACCGTGACATGTGCACACAAAAAACAATACTAGTGGCCGTGAGGAATCGGGAGGCCGAACAGGCAGAGAAGCGGGCCGAGCAACTTGCTGTGGGCCCGGCTCCAAGCTCCGTGTAAGGCAAGCGGCCACACACTGGTCCCGTAGTCCCGCCCGGGGCGAGGGTACTTGTCACTGACCTTGGGGCGGAACAACTTGTTGGACTTTCCAAGGGTTTGGACGGCCATACTCATGTCTTGGAGGCAGGCCTAGGGTGACGGCTGGCATCCCAGTCACGGGAAGCAGTCTGCAGACGTGGCGGCCTGTCCCGCAAGTGCGACCACTGTCGAGGTATGGAAGTCCGCTTGGTCCTTCTAACACCCAGTGGCCCGTCCGCACGGGAGGGTGGGCAGGGCGTGCGATCTCGTCGTGAGCCCAGCTCGTCCCTTAACTTTTATCCGACGAGCGGGAGCACGTTAGTCCAGCAGTCTTGTCCGGTCATGGGCGCCTGACACTGACATTGGAGCGGGACGCCGAACGTTTGTGCTGGATCTGTGCCAAGGATTTGGAGGGCCGTACTCCAGAAGCCGCATCAGGACTCGTGGCCGGGAGGCGGGTCATGCAAGCACGTTGCGGGCCAGACTCATACCGGATACTCTCAGTACGTAACGAACTGGCGCGAAATCTGCTGAAGTCCTAGGAGTGGTAACCCGTCCTGCGGCCCGGCTTGTAGGTCCATAATGGTTAAGCGAGCGCCCCCTAGTCCAGCATTCTCGTCCTGCCGAGGGTACTTGTCAATGGCCGAGGCCGGGACGACATGTATATGCTGGATTATCCCCCGGGTTGAGGCGACCTGTCCCGTAAGTGTGAAGAAGGTCGGGGCATGGGTGTCCGCTCGGAACTCCTAACGCCAAGCATTATGGCGCCACCCGGGGGTTAGGCGGGACGATAACTCCTTATCTTTCTTCGCCATGTTCGTTGTACTCTCACTAGCTGATGAGCGGGTGCGCCCTGGTCCAGCAGTCTCGTCCCGGGAAACCTGTCACTTACTTCGGCCGGGGCGCTGTACATCCACGGATTAGCGCCACATAGGAAGGGTAGGCATGGCAGGAATCGCCGTGGCTGAGCTCGTAGTACTCTGTGCCGAGTGGGCGCCCAAAGGCCCAGTAGTCTCGTCCTGACCAGGGTATCGACATTGTCCCTGGGCTGGATGCTGTACGAATGTGCTGGGCCGTATGCGTGTGGCTTAGCCCGTGCAGCCCGAGTGACCAATCGGGAAGTAGGTGGGTCGAGCTAGATCGCTGTTGGGTTTATCTACTCTCCCTGTCATTGACAAGCGGATGCCCACTGGTCCGGCAGTCTCGTCCATCCGAGGGTACTTGTCACTGCCCTAGGAGTGAGACGATGTACGCCTGTGCTGGACTGGTCCCGACAGTTTGGAGGGCCGTAATAATAATAATAATAATTATATTTATAAAGCGCAAACTCCCTGCACTGCAGGCTCTAAGCGCTGTACAATGCAAATCAAAGTTAAAATCTAAACGCAAATCAATACTCCAGAAGCCGCTACCGGACCCGGAGGTTGGGGGGTGGGTCGTGCATGCATGTTGCGGGCCAGACTCATACTGGATACTCTCAGTACTTAAAGAGTTGGCGCGAAAATCGGCCGAAGTCCTAGGATCGGTACGGGATGGCCTCTCCCGTGCAGTCTGAGTCACCACTTCCAGAGAATACGTCCTGTCACAGCCGCGGAGGTGGTATGATCGTTAGCTGGTGGCTGCTCTCGGACTGGTGTCGGCCGTCATGGCGATAGAAGCCCCAGGCTGGAACCACTGCTCGTCTAGCCAGGGGCGCAGACAATGCACGGGAGAGTGGAGGCCCAGCCGGAACAGACTAGGCAGACGGCATGCTCATCCCTCGGCCATTGGAAGTCCCCACAAGTGTGCAGGTGCGGACTTGTAAACTGCAAAACATTAATTTTTCTCTAAAATGTATTTTTTCGAAAAATACTTAGCGATGACATGACTGTCAGGAAATAGTCTACTTGCTTACCAATTTTAGCCTAAGACCCAAAGGGTCCCCCCAGGAGGCTCTCGGGGATCCCTAACAGGGACGAGAGTAGCCTCCCCTGCCCATCCGGTCACGTGCCCGGTGGTGTCTCCTTTAGCCAGTTGTCTACGGAGTTACCAGCGGCAAGCGGGGAGGAGGGAGGGACCTCCGAGTCATGTCATCGGTAAGTATTTTTCGAAAAAATACATTTTAGAGAAAAATTAATTTGTTTCCTCAAAACACATTACCGATGACATGACTGTCAGGAAGAATGACAAAAAGGTGCCGCACAATCCCTGTCAAAAACCTCTTTAGGGACGAAGATGGCCCGTCGCTCCTGATCACACACTCCTGACAATTTTAGCGAAGTGCATACCTAAGGCGCCGGGGGCGCCTGGAGGGAGTGTTGTGCCGCAGAGATGTCGCCCACCAGTGAGAGGTTGTCGCGCTGGACTGTCAGGTCGCGGAGGTAGAAGAGGGCAAAGGTGGTTTCGGCCCGCCACCCCACTGCAGCCACAATGTCCGTAACCGCGCAGTTGCGGTCAAAGGCGAGACTTGCGGCCATAGCGCGAACTTCATGGGCGCGTATCCTAAGGGCCTCGGCTCCCTGTGGGGAGAGGTCGCGATAGGCGGACTGTATTACCCATCGGAGCCAGGAGGAGATCGTTTGGGCAGAGATGTCAGTTCTGCCGGCGGTCAGAGGCAAAAAGAGACGAGTCCGTCCCCTCCGTACGGACTTGGAGCGACGCAGGTAGATACGGAGTGCACGCACCGGATCTTGCTGCCAAGTCTCCCGAGGAAGGTCGCGCCCTTTAAGCGGCCGAATAGCGATGACCTGAGGCGCCATCAAGGGAGATCTAGTCTTAGCGAGAAAGGAAGGATCCGGGAGAAGCTGAATGGAGCCATCCACATGGAACTGCAGGCAGGAAGGGTGAGACGAGAGCGCGTGGAGCTCACCGACGCGGGCTGCCTTTTTTTTTACGTGGCAAGGGCCACCAGGAAGCAGGTCTTCCGAGTTACGTCCGCGAAGCTGGCCAGATGGAGCGGTTCAAAATGGTCCGAATTCAGCCAGGTGAGGACCCAGGGGAGGTCCCAGCGTGGAACAAGGGAGCGGGAAACCGGACGCTGCAAGCCGAAATGCGCCATAAGGTCGGCCAGGTCCTTGCAGGCACCAGGGTCGGGACAGCCGAGGTGACGGTAGGTGTCGGCAATCATGGAGAGATAGCCACGGATCGTGATGGGAGCCAAACCTTGGTCTTGGAATAGCCAGAGGAAGAAAGTCTGCGAGCTGAGGGGTCGTCAGGTCGACGGGGGAGAGACGACGGTCTGAGCACCAGGCACGAAGCACTCGCCACTTTCCCTCGTAGACACGTCTGGTGGAAGGTCTGCGGGCTGAAGCGATAGCATCCACTGCCGCACTCGAGAAGCCTCTAGCGGCGAGGGCTTGCCGCACAATCGCCAGGCGTGTAGGAGAAGTCGCTCGGGGCAGGGGTGGAAGAGCGGCTGGCGGGGCTTTTTGAGCATCATGCGTGGGGTGGGAAGTGGGAGGGGCGGTTCCGTGGCGAAACTGAGCAGGTCGGTGGTCCACGATCTGTCCCAGGAGAACGGGGCCACCAGGAGAACACCCCCGGAGCTTGAGCAGGACTTTGGCGACCAGGACCGTCGGAGGGTAGGCGTAGGCTACTAGTCCGTCCCAAGGGATCGAGAGCGCATCGACCGCCCAGGCCAGCGGGTCGGGAATCGGGGAGACGAAGAGGGGAAGCTGGTGGTTCCACCTGGTGGCGAAGAGATCGACAAGAGGAGTCTCCCAACGCTCGCAGATCAGGCGAAAGATGTCCCGGCGCAGGGTCCATTCTGTGTGAAGAAGCTGGCCCCGCCGTGAGAGGGAGTCTGCCAGAACGTTCAGGTGACCTGGAATGTGAAGGGCTCGGAGGGAAATGCCGCGGTCCTCTCACCAGCGAAGGAGCCGGTAGAGGAGGATGCAGAGGTCGGGCGAGCGGGTTCCTCCCTGCTTCTGTATGTAAGCAACGACCGTGGAGTTGTCGGAGAGGACAAGGAGGTCCTGCGTCCGAAGATCGGATTCCCAAGCGCGGAGGGCCTGCCAAACTGCATTCAGCTCCAGCCAGTTGATGTGTCGCGAAGCTAGGTCCTCGGTCCAGCGGCCGGCCGTAGAGGGAAAATGCATTTTTCTCTAAAAGGTATTTTTTCGAAAAATGTATTTTTCATTAAAATGTATTTTTTTGAAAAATACTTACCGATGGTATTACTTAAAGGAAATGGTTTCTTAGCTAGTCTAATTTTAGCCCAAAATTGTTGTGTACGAGTATGGTCATGATGGCAGGTGAGGGGCGCCATAGCCTAGACGGAAACCCGGGTAGCCTCCCTTCCGGTTCAACCACGCATGCGCCACACCACTCATACGCCAGTCAGTTTTTTAGCGAACCAGCGGCAAGCGGGGCAGGTGGGAGGGACCTTCGAGTAATACCATCGGTAAGTATTTTTCAAAAAAATACATTTTAATGAAAAATACATTTGTTTTCTCAAAACACATTACCGATGGTATTACTTAAAGGAAGAATCCCGAGGAGGAGGCGGGTGCCGCTATAGCGACCCCATCCCCTGCCATCCTGGCCGCTCGAGTCGGCCACCCTCCCGCAACCTCCCTCTAATTTTAGCAAAGATACTTACGGCGCCTAGGGCGCCGGGAGGGAGTGTTGCGCCGCCACGATGTCCCCCACCAGCGATAGGTTCTGGCGCTGGCTGGAGAGGTCCCTCAGGTAGAAGCGTGCGAAGGTGGTCTCCGCTCGCCAGCCCACGGCCGCCACAATGTCTTTGACCGCACAGTTCCGGTCGAATGCTAGGCTGGTGGCCATGGCTCTGATCTCGTGTGCCCTGATGCTCATGCGTTTGGCTGTATCCGGGGCAAGCTCCTGGTAGGCTGATCGTATCACCCACCGGAGCCAAGAGGATATCGTTTGGGCCGAGATGTCGTTTCTACCTGGGGACAGAGGAAGGAAAAGGCGGGTGCGTTCCCTGCGTATCGGCTTGGTCCGGCGCAGGTACACACGTAAGGCTCGCACCGGGTCCTGTTGTCTGGACTCCCGGGTGGAGCTTGGGTCTCGTAATGGTTGAATGGTGACCAGTTGAGGGGCCGTCAAAGGCGATCTGGTCTTGGCTAGGAAGGCCGGGTCAGGAAGCAGCTGAACCGAGCCATCAGCCCGAAACTGTAAGCAGGCGGGGCGTGCTGAAAGTGCGTGCAGTTCGCTGACTCTGGAGGCTGACGCGAGGGCCAAAAGGAAGCAGGTCTTCCGAGTCACGTCCGGCAACCGCGCCAACTGGATCGGTTCGAAACGGGGCGAGTTGAGCCAAGTGAGTACCCAGGACAGGTCCCATCGTGGCACCAGGGATCGGCGGGCAGGACGTTGTAGACCGAAGTGGGCCATCAGGTCGGCTAGGTCTTTGCAGGAACCCGGGTCGGGCAGTCCCAAGTGTCTGTACGTGTCGGCAATCATGGCCAGGTAGCCCCGGATGGTGATCGGTGCTAACTGCTGGTCGCTGAAAAGCCAGATGAAGAAATCCGCCAACTGGGGAGTTGTCAAGCCGATGGGGTGAAGGTGTCTGTCGTCACACCAGGCGCAGAGGACTCTCCACTTGCCTTCGTAGACTCGTCTGGTCGAGGCTCAACGAGCTGTAGCGATCGCGTCCACTGCCGCACCTGAGAAGCCTCTAGCTGCGAGGGCTTGCCGGACAACCTCCAGGCGTGGAGGAGGAGACGCTCGGGGCACGGGTGGAACAGCTGCTGCCGTGGTTGCTTGAGCATTGTCCGCGGTGTGGGGAGCGGTAGCGGGGGAGCCGTGGCAAGGTTCAGGAGGTCGGTTGTCCATGACTTGGTCCAGCAAAATGGCGCCACCAGGAACAGGATCGTGTTGCACCCTCTGAGCTTGGGGACTAGTACGGTGGGCGGGTAGGCGTAGGCGACCAGGCCGTCCCAAGAGATGGATAGAGCGTCGACTGCCCAGGCCAGAGGGTCTGGAATGGGTGAAACGAAGAGGGGAAGCTGTCGATTCCACCTCGTGGCGAAGAGGTCGATCATGGGAGCCTCCCAGGTGACGGCGATCAGTCGAAAGATGTCGGGTCGCAGCGCCCACTCTGTATGGAGCAGTTGACCGCGTCGGGAGAGGGAGTCGGCCAGCACATTCAGATGACCCGGAATGTGACGTGCGCGAAGAGAGATGTCCCGATCCTCGCACCAGCGGAGCACCTGGTAGAGTAGTATGCAAAGGGATGGAGAGCGGGTCCCGCCTTGCTTCTGGATGTACGAGACGACCGTGGAGTTGTCCGAGAGAACCAACAGTTCCTGATGTCGGATGCGGTGCTCCCAGGCCAGGAGAGCTTGCCATACTGCCTTCAGTTGTAACCAGTTGATGTGTTTGGACAGCGATTCCAGAGGCCACAGGCCGGAGGCAGTCTCGAACGACGGAAGGAGGTGAGCTCCCCAACCTGCGAGGCTCGCGTCGACGCAGAGCGAGAGAGTGGGCGGCGGTGAGGACAGCGGCACTCCCGTCGCGAGCCAGGAAGGATCCGCCCAGCGCAGCAGGTGGGGACGGAGCATGGCAGGTACTGGAATCGGGGCCTCGAGGTCGGACGACGACGGTCGCCAGTGAAGGAGGAGATGCAGTTGCAGAGGGCGGGAGTAGAGACGTCCTAGCGGTAGCAGGTCCGCAGCAGCGCTGATCAGACCTAACAGCTGAAGCCACTGCCTGGCTGGAAGCGTCGTCAACTGGGACACCTGCCGAGCTAGAGTCGCCAACTTCTGGATGCGCTTCTCCGGCAGTCTGACGGTATTGTGGTCGGTGAGGAACTCCATACTGAGGTGAATAAAATGGCGTGCGGGAATGAGGTCGGACTTGCCAAGGTTGACCAGGAAGCCCAGGTTCTCGAGAAGTTGAAGCAGAGCATCTCGGTCTTCCCTCAGGGAGCGCTCGTCCTGGTTCCTCAAAAGTAGGTCGTCCAAGTAGTTCGACGTAGGGCTCGTGGAACTTCGACGGGCTCTGGCTACCACTGCGTCCATGAGGCGAGTGAAGACCCAGGGGCTGAGGTTGAGGCCGAAGGGGAGCGCGCGGAACTGATAGACGACCCCCTCGAAGGCAAAGCGTAGGTAACGTCTGGAAGCAGGATGCATGGGTACGTGCAGGTAAGCATCTGAGAGGTCCAGGCTGACCGCAAAGTCCATCGGCTGTACCGCTGAGCGAAGGGCCCGCGCAGTCTCCATGCGGAAGGCCGGAGCGACGATGAACTTGTTCAGCGCCGAGAGGTCTATGACGGGGCGCCACTTTCCGCCCGGCTTGGGCACCACAAAGAGCCGACTGTAGAAGGCTGGGGAGTCGTGCCGGACCACCACCTCCGTGGCGGACTTCTGAAGCAGGGAGGAAACTTCGCCGCGGAGAGCTTCGGCTCTGAGCTGGTCTGAAGGAACTGTAGTCCACACCGGGCTCCGGCGCACGGGAGGTGGGGACCGGAAGGAGATCAGTAGTCCCTGAGTAATGGTAGAGAGAATCCACGGGTCGTCCGGAAACAGCGAGCGCCAGGCTTCGCTGTGAAGCGCCAGCCTCCCGCCGACCGGAACTCCGGACGAGGTCGGCGGGGGCCGGAGGGGGAGAAAGTCAGTGCGCCCGGCCCCGCCCGGGGCGCCGGACAGGTCTGGGCCAGGTGCGGGCAGGGAGGGATGGGGGAGGCTCGGTACTGGGGAAAGGGCGGGCGCGAGGAAAGGCTGGAGCTCTGGGGGGTAGGCGACCACCTCTGGTGAACGGGCGGGCGGTGGGTCTAGCAGTCCCCAGGGGGCGACCCGGAGCCTTGCGGGTTGGTCGAAAGGAAGTTGGAGCTGGGCGGTTGGGCCAGGCGTCCTTGTTAGCTTCCTTTACAGCGAGCCAGGTGGGGCCGAACAGTAAGTCACCGCCGAGGGGCGCCTGCCGAAGCTGAGTCTTCACATCCAGCGGAATGGGACAGGAACGGAGAATCACATCTCGACGCAGTAAGTCGCAGTTAGAGGCGGCTGCCATGGAGTTGACAGCGACATGATATACAGCGCGGTTCCCCGAAACTGCTAGGGCGAGTAGGTCTCCCAGCAGAGGCGAAATTGACGGATGCCAGGAGTCCTCTACACGTCGGACGATGGCTTGCGTGACCAAATCTAGAAATCCCGCTGCTGCCAGGGTGTTCCTAATAAGTGTCGCGGTCTGTTCTACCCCGGGGAGGAGAGACTGACGTAAGGAAGTCCCAGAGAACGCCACTGCCGCGGGGTCCGCTGTCGGTAGAGGGCAGGAAAAGTGTTGTGTATGGCCCGCATACCATGACTGCCGGAAGGCGATGTCTATACCTGTCGGCCACTTGGAGTCTGAGAAGAATCCTGTACCGCATGCCCCTTGCGCAAGATGAGCAGAAAACGCATCACGTAACTCCCGGAAACCCGGCGGCTGGGGGAGAGACTTGAATCGCTTGGCCTGTCGTTCTGCGTCCACAAAGGTGGACGCTTTCCTTTTAAGAACTGGAGAGGGAGGGCAGTCTTCTGCAGGGAGGCAAACCGCGATAAGCCGTGCCGCTTCATCAAGGGCCCGCAGTGTCTCTAACCTATGTCCAATGGCAGCCGGCGGGAATTCCTCGTCACCACCCGAGGGATTGGACGGGGCGGGGCTGGCCACCTGTAGTAGTGCCGACATCGATTCCTCGGGGTTCAGACTAAGGGTGTCCTCTTCTGCCGGAACTGAGTGGGGAATCGGGTCCACTCCCAAACGAGGAGGAAGACTCCCGTCACTGGGGCGGGTAACGGTCGTAGCTGGTGGAGGAGATCTTCTCACTGGTGCGTGGCGCCGCCAGTGTCTGCTAGATGAATGGTCCCGTGAAGCACTCGACGCTGAGCGGGAAGCCCGAACTCTTGACCTACGACGGTGTCGCGGGCGACGAGCGGCACTCCGCCGAGCGGAGCGTGAACGGGAACGGGGGCGGCGATGCGGGGACCGGGAACGTCTGAAATGGCGCGAAGCTGAACGCAAAGCAGAGTCATGCCTGTACTGTGTCCGCGAATGTCGGCTGGATTCCGACCGGTAGTAATCGGTCCTCGGGCGAGTAGACCTGTCGCTCGAGCGTGAACGATGTCTAACAGCTGAGGTTCGCTCGGACTGAAGACGGGGAGTAACTCGCACCGCAGCAGAGCGGAGGCGACTGCTTCATACCCGAGAGCGGGAGCGCGTCCGGCGAGAAGACTTGTCGGAACTTGACGCCCGGACGGAAGGAGCTGGGCGGGGCGCTGGCGTTCCGCGCTGGTCCCTAGCGGAGAACAGGGTAGCGGAAGCAGCAGGACGAATCTGTGGCGAGAGCTTGTCAGCTACCTGGAGATCCGTATTAGTCAGGCCCGCAACCAGAGCGGGTGTAGGAGCCTGTATCAGTTCCTTATCAGTTGCCTGCAGAGGCGTTGCTACCGGGTAGAGACCACTCGACTGGACTGTGGTGGCTACCGGAGTCTTGTTTAGAGGCCTAGCCCGAGGCGCTCTAGGATCCTTGACCGTACAAAGACCACTCGACTGGACTGTGGTGGCTGCCGGTACTAGAGCACGTGCACGCGACCGAAGCCGCTGGTTCATCTGCTCAGACACTCGGTCAGGGCCACTCGACTGGACTGTGGCGCGTACCGGTGTGGGATCGTTCTTCCGTGCTTGCGTAGGTTTCTTGCGGCCGTAGAAACTCCACAGCTGGGTCCATTGTTCCTCCAGCCATGGGGCGCAGACCGAGCACGGACGCGTGGAGGTACAACCGGAACAGGGCAGGCAAACCAGATGTTCGTCACTCGGCCACTGGAATTGCCCACATCGAGTGCATGTTCGGACTTGCCAACTGCAAAACATAATGTACAATGAAATGCGAGCGAGCGTGCCCCCGTGGGCCCGCACCGAATCCGCGTGAACGAACGAAGCGTACCGTGTAAGCCTACGCCCGGCGCTCCACCACTACCCTTGAGCGCCTGACGTAGGCCAAGGCAGAGATATTACCTTGCCATCCGAAGAAGTGAGGCACCAACCCGGTTGAAGACCCACCAGAAAGTCTAGCACGCAGACACGGCCCGGCGTCGGACGGCGACCACGTAACGCTGATGCCGGGCGAAGCCACTGGCGTCAGTGAAGGCGTCGAAACGAAGTCTCCGCCACAGCAGGCACTCAGAGCAGGCTGAAGAGCGAAGTAGAAGCTTGGCACACACGAGCAGCACGCACTAGGGCCCGAGCGGCACTAGGCGTGAGTACAGTTCAACCTGGCGTCCCCGCGCCCGGTAGGATAAGATGGCGCCGACGGGTGAAATTCACAAGTAACGTTCACTAGGAACAAGTTCCTAAGTCCGTAGACCGACGGAAACCTCAAGCCAGGTTTCCCACCTTGAACAAACTTCCTTCTGACTAGACTTCCCTAACGAAGATAGAGTCCTAACGAACAGAGCGAGTCCCGTACACAACCTTCTGAGACTAGCAAAGAAAACTGACTGGCGTATGAGTGGTGTGGCGCATGCGTGGTTGAACCGGAAGGGAGGCTACCCGGGTTTCCGTCTAGGCTATGGCGCCCCTCACCTGCCATCATGACCATACTCGTACACAACAATTTTGGGCTAAAATTAGACTAGCTAAGAAACCATTTCCTTTAAGTAATACCATCGGTAATGTGTTTTGAGAAAACAAATACTTACCGATGACATGACTGATAGGGAAGTGTCTACTTACTCTCAATTTTAGCCTAGGAACCCGTTGTGCCCCTGCACCAACCGGGAGGCACTCGGGGAACCCACAGAGGGGCCGAGAGTGATCTCCCGTGACTGCCCATCCGGTTCCGAGTCATGTGATGATTACTCAGTTTAGGCTACTTAGCTTCCCAGCGGCAAGCGGGGCAGGAGGGAGGGACCTCCGAGTCATGTCATCGGTAAGTATTTTTCGAAAAAATACCTTTTAGAGAAAAATGCATTTATTTCCTCAAAAACATTACCGATGACATGACTGATAGGGAGAATTACGAGCAGGAGGAGGGTGCCGCTGTCCGCAAACAACCCAGGGGGCCTGCAGAGCCATCCTCCCAGTCGCAAACTCCCGACAATTTTAGCTAAGTAGCGTACCTACGGCGCCTGTGGCGCCGGGAGGGAGTGTTGCGCTGCCGTGATGTCCCCCACCAGAGCGAGGTTGTCTCGCTGGCCTGCCAGATCCCGGAGGTAGAAGCGGGCGAAGGTAGATTCCGCTCGCCAGCCTACTGCCGCCACAATGTCTTTAACAGCACAGTTCCGGTCAAAGGCAAGACTCGTGGCCATGGCACGTACCTCGTGCGCGCGTATCTTAAGCCTCTTTGCTCCCTGTGGGGAGAGGTCCTGGTAGGCGGACCGAATGACCCAGCGTAGCCAGGAAGAGATCGTCTGGGCCGAAATGTCATGTCTGCCGGGCCTAAGAGGCAGGAAGAGGCGTGAGCGTCCTCGACGGACGGCTTTGGTTCTGCGTAGATAGACGCGTAAGGCGCGCACAGGGTCTTGTTGCCTGGTCTCTCGAGGGAAGTCCATTCCCCGCAGCGGTCGCAGTGTGATCATTTGTGGCGCCGTCAGTGGAGACCTGGTCTTGGCAAGGAAGGAGGGATCTGGGAGAAGGTGCACGGAGCCATCCGCACGAAATTGCAGGCAGGTAGGGCGCGCCGAGAGCGCGTGCAGCTCGCTGACTCGGGCCGCTGTGGCCAGGGCCAAAAGGAAGCAGGTCTTACGAGTCACGTCCTGAAGGCGAGCCAAGGGCAGTGGTTCGAATTTGGATGAGTTCAGCCACGTCAGGACCCAGGGAAGGTCCCAGCGCGGGACGAGAGAGCGGAGTACCGGACGTCGCAAGCCGAAGTGCGACATAAGGTCGGCGATGTCCTTACAGGCGCCGGGGTCCGGACGTCCAAGGTGTCGATAAGTGTCGGCAATCATGGAAAGGTATCCTCTGATGGTGATAGGGGCGAGACCCTGGTCTCCAAAGAGCCAGAGGAAGAAGTCCGCGAGCTGGGGGTGAGTCAAACCAGTGGGGTCGAGACGGAGGTCCTCACACCAGGCGCACAGCACTCGCCACTTTCCCTCGTAGACGCGTCGTGTTGAGGGTCTGCGGGCCGAAGAGATCGCCTCCACTGCTGCACTCGAGAAGCCTCTAGCGGTGAGGGCACGCCGCACAACCTCCAGGCGTGAAGGAGGAGACGCTCCGGGCACGGGTGGAAAAGGGCCTGTCGAGGCTGTTTGAGCATCGTCCGGGGCGTCGGTAAGCGCAAAGGAGGGCCCGTGGCGAGGCTGAGGAGGTCTGTGGTCCAAGAGCGGTTCCAGGAAAACGGGGCGACCAGGAGAACAACGGCGTTGGATCCCCGGAGTTTGAGGAGGACTTTGGGGACAAGGACCGTCGGGGGAAAGGCGTAGGCGATCAAACCGTCCCAGGGGATGGAGAGAGCGTCGACAGCCCAGGCCAGGGGATCCGGGACCGGGGAGACAAAGAGGGGAAGCTGATGGTTCCACCTCGTGGCAAACAGATCGATCTGAGGAGTCTCCCAGTGGGCGCAGATCATCTGGAAAATGTCCTGGCGAAGAGTCCATTCCGTGTGTAACATCTGACCACGACGCGAGAGCGAGTCGGCGAGGACGTTCAGGTGGCCCGGAATGTGTCTCGCTCGAAGGAAGATGCCGCGGGTCTGGCACCAAAGCATCAGCCGGTAGGTGAGCATGCACAAGTCGGGAGAGTGTGTGCCGCCTTGCTTCTGAAGGTACGCCACCACCGTCGCGTTGTCGGAAAGGACCAAGAGCTCCTGGTGCAGCAGACTCGATTCCCAAGTGATGAGGGCTTGCCAAACAGCCTGAAGCTCCAACCAGTTGATGTGACGGGCAGACATCTCTGGCGGCCAGGCTCCCGACGTCGTTCGGAAGTCCGGAAACAGGTGGGCACCCCACCCTGAGAGGCTCGCGTCGACACACAGGGATAGGCGAGGAGGGGGAGACGCGAGGGGAACTCCCGAAGCCAGCCACGCCGGATCCATCCAGCGCAGCAGATGGGGACGAAGAAGCGCAGTGACCGGTACCAAGGCTGCCAAGTCGGCGGAGGACGGGCGCCAGTGAAGGAGGAGGTGCAGCTGTAAGGGCCGATAGTAGAGACGCCCCAGGGGCAGGAGATCTGCAGCGGCGTTCATCGTTCCTAGAAGCTGTAGCCAAGTCCTGGCAGGTGCTGCGTCTAGCCGGCAAAGATCGGCGGTCAAGGAGGCTAACCTCTGAATCCGCTGTTCCGAAAGACGAACCAAGTTCAGATCGGTAGCGAAGTCCATGCCTAGGTGGACGAATCGGCGACTGGGCGAGAGATCCGATTTCCCTCTGTTGAGGAGAAAACCGAGTCGCGCTAACAGCCGGATCAAGGCGTCTCTGTCCGCTGAAAGAACGGTCGCCGATTGGTTGCGTAGGAGGAGGTCGTCGAGGTAATTGGAAGTAGGGCTGGACGATGACTGACGAGCCTTGGCCACTACCGCGTCCATCAGGCGAGAGAATACCCAAGGGCTGAGGTTGAGACCAAACGGAAGGGCCCGGAACTGGTAGACTGCTTCGTCGAAGGCGAAGCGCAGGTACTTCCTGGAGGCAGGGTGAATGGGAACATGTAAATACGCATCTGACAGGTCCAAGCTCACGGCGAAGTCCCTTGGCTGCACCGAGGCCCTGAGGGACCGAGCGGTTTCCATGCGGAAGCGAGGAGCCGAAATGAAGGAGTTCAGCTTGGAAAGATCGATGATCGGGCGCCACCTGCCGCCCGGCTTGGGCACCAGGAAGAGGCGACTGTAGAAGGCCGGGGAGCCGTGACGCACAACCACCTCCGTGGCACACTTCTGCAGAAGAGCGGAGACCTCGGAACGCAGAGCGCTGGACTTTAACGGGTCGGAGGGCATGGCGGTCCACAGAGGGGCCCGTCGCAGCGGAGGAGGAGAGCGAAACGAAATCCGAAGGCCGTCGGAGACGGTGGTCCTGATCCAGGGGTCGTCTGGGAACAGCAAAAGCCACTCTTCGCTGAACCGGGCAAGCCTCCCGCCGACTGGAGGACCCAAGACGGTCGGTGGGGGCGGAGCTAGGGAGTCAGTGAGCCCGCCCGCGCCCAGGGCGACGGGCAGGTCGTGACCGGGCAGGGGCAAAGGAGCTAACCTGACCGGGTCGACCAAAGGCAGGGCGGCGGCGGGGGTTACGAGAAGGGAGGGGGTCTGAGGACGCAGGAAGTCCGGAGCCCCGCAGGGCGCGACCCGCGGCCTTGCGGGAGGAGCGAAAGCGAGAAGGCGCAGATTTGGAAGGCCACCGATCCGAGTTCGCGATCTTAACCGAAGACCAGGTATCGCCAAACAGAAGTGATCCACCTAGGGGGGCACGACGCAACTGGTTCTGCAGGTCCGAAGGCAAACCCCGGCAAGCCCGCAGGACAGCATCTCGACGCATGAGGTCACAATTGGAGGAAGCCGCCATGGCGTTGACAGATGAGTGATACGCCGCACGATTAGCTACCTCCGCGAGGGCGAGAAGATCTCCTAACAGGGGAGTGATGGAAGGATGCCAAGCTTCCTCTATCCGCTGTACCGCCGCTCGGGTGACAAGCTCGAGGAAGCCCGAACAAGCAAGGGTGTTACGAACCAGGGCCGCTGTAGCATCCAAACCTCGAGGAATGGCGCGTTTCAGAAGCGAAGAGCCGCCAGCCTGAAGAACAGCCGCCGGATCCATTGGAGGAAGAGCGCAGACAAAGGACTGGGAATGTCCAGAGTACCACTCCTGCCGGAAGGCGATGTCGAGGCCGGGGGGCCATCTGCGGTCGCCGAAAAACTGATGTTCCCTAGGGGCAGCGAGGAGGTGCGCGGAGAAGGCGTCCCGCATGTCGCTGAAACCAGGAGGCTGAGGAAGAGACTTAAACTTCTTCGTCTGCCGACCAGCATCGACGAAGGCCGATACCTTGCGCTTGAGGGGGGGGAGACGGAGGGCAAGCGTCGACTGGGAGGGAGGCGGAAACGATGCGGGCGGCCTCATCCAAGGCGAGCAACGTAGCCGCGCGAGAAGAAGAAGGCAGCGGAGAAGAGTCCGAGATGTCCGAAAGGGACGAGCGGGAGGCGGGGGAACGGCTACCTGGGCCTAGCAGGGCAGAAGCAGAATCCTCAGCCAGCAAACTCAAGGCGTCCTCGTCCCGGGGAGGAGGGGGAGCGGCAAGCGGACTGCCGCGGCGAGAACGGAGAGGTCCCCGAGAGGCGTCCAGCCGGGAGGAGTAGGGAGAGCGACTACGAGGATGGGAAAGAGGGGGACCCTCCCGGCGAGGGCTCCGCGCGGAGCGACGCCTAGGGGAAAAAGACGGCCGACGCGAAGAGCGATGGGGCGAAGACCGCCGGTAGCGCGAAGAAGACCGCGGCAAAGCCGCAACCAGGCGAGGGGGGCTGGAGGGCGTCCGACGAGAATGATGATGCCGACGACGAGAGTCCCACGGCGAGCGAGATCGCGGCGAATAGGGAGAAGCCCTAGAGTCGTGAGTCCTTGGTCGCGTAGCACTTCGTCTCTGAGAGCCGGGCGCTAAAAGGCGGGCTCCCTGCCGGTAACTTGACTCCTCGTAGGAGCGCGCGGGCGTGAGAGACGAGCGAGAACTGACCGCAGACAAGGGGCGGCGAGGGTCGCGTCCCCTTGGGCCGAGCTCAGGGAGGACGGCACTTGGGGTCTGCAAGGTAGGGTCAGTTGTCCGAACAGTGCTGGGTGTACGCGTTCTAAGCGGCGTCGTATCCATGGGGTCCGAACGGACAAGCTTGGTCCCTGCTCCTGACACACTGGGGGACGCTCGGACGGGAGGGTTACTCACAGGTAACGGCCGGTCCCGCCTGTAAAAACTCCAAAGCTGCGACCACTTCAGTTCTGGCCACGTGGAGCAGAGGTCACAAGAGCGGCCCGAGGCACAGCCAGAGCAAGGGAGGCATACAGCGTGGTTGTCCGTTGGCCACTGGAAGTCGCCGCAGAGGGTGCAGGTTCGCACTTGGCAACTGCAACACACAAACAAACAAGCGTACAAGCGAGAGCACGTGGCCGCGCCCAACCAGGGGAAAGGGGAAACTAAGGTGACAAAGTCAACATACCCAAAGTGAACACACAATTCACCCCCCAAGGTGCGAGCGCCGAGGCACGAGGCCGGCAAGCTAAGAGTCCGGAGCGCAGCAACGCTCCGCCAGCACCCGGCGACCCAACGTAACCGCAACAAAAGACGGAAAGCCGTCTTGCACAACACATGTTTCATTGGTCAATCTCTGCATGAAAAACAAAGACAGTTTATGCGCCCGCGCTCGGTATTAAGCGACACGGCGTAGGCCCCAAGGGCCAAGCCGAGAAACAAAGCACGGCGCCAGGTTTAACAAACAAAGGCTGAGAAGAGCTCACGACCGGCGACCCGCTTGGAGGCCGGCCGAAGGCCAATCAACTACCTTACCTCTCCGCAGCCACAGGGGCGGGGGACGACACCTCCATACCACAACAGCGCCGAAGGCGGGAAAGGAGGCCAACCGAAGAGGCGAGAAGGCAGCAGAGGCAGAAGAAGAAGCAGCTGAAGGTAGCAGCACACGGCAAGAGTCCGCAAGCGAAGCAAGTCCCAACACAGGACAAAGACGGGTTCCAAACCGGTCGAAAGTAAGCGAGGCCGGAGGCTAGCAAAACACGTCTGCACTAGACGAGCTAAGTAGACTAAACTGAGTAATCATCACATGACTCGGAACCGGATGGGCAGTCACGGGAGATCACTCTCGGCCCCTCTGTGGGTTCCCCGAGTGCCTCCCGGTTGGTGCAGGGGCACAACGGGTTCCTAGGCTAAAATTGAGAGTAAGTAGACACTTCCCTATCAGTCATGTCATCGGTAATGTTTTTGAGGAAATAAACTGGGGAGAAGGTGAGCGCCCCACCCGGCGAGACTGGCATCGACGCAGAGAGAGAGACGGGGCAGTGGTGAGGTCAGGGGAATCCCGGAGCCGAGCCAAGAAACGTCCGTCCAGCGAAGCAGATGGGGCCGCAGCATAGGAGGTATCGGCACCCGGGTGGAGAGATCGCCGGAGGATGGTCTCCAGTGGAGGAGAAGATGCAATTGAAGAGGATGGGAGTACAGACGACCGAGGGGAAGGAGATCTGCCGCAGCACTCATCAGGCCGAGGAGCTGGAGCCACACCCTGACGGGGACAGCCGCTTCCTGAGCTACCAAACGGGCGAGATCGGCGAGTTTCTGGATCCGAGGCTCGGGAAGGCGCACTAGGTTGCAGTCGGTCACAAACTCCATCCCCAGGTGCACGAAGTGGCGAGAGGGTGTGAGGTCGGATTTGCCAGCGTTGACCAGGAAGCCCAGGCGAGATAACAGGAGAAGAGCATCCCTGTCCTGGAGAAGAGAGGCCACCGACTGGTTCCGCAGAAGAAGGTCGTCCAAGTAGTTGGAGATCGGGCTGGAGGAAGAACGTCGGGCTCTGGCTACCACGGCGTTCATGATCCGCATAAAGACCCACGGGCTGAGGTTGAGACCGAAGGGGAGGGCCCGAAACTGGTAAACAGTCCCGTCGATGGCAAGGCGGAGGTACCGGTGGGAGGCTGGATGGATAGGAACGTGCAGATAGGCATCGGACAGGTCCAGGTTGACGGCGAAGTCCATGGGCTGAACGGCGGCCCAAAGAGACCTGGCTGTTTCCATCCGGAAGGATGGGGCGGCGATGAACCGGTTCAGGGCAGAGAGATCGATGATTGGCCTCCACTTGCCTCCAGGCTTGGGGACTAGGAAGAGTCGGCTGTAGAAGGCGGGGGAGTCGTGGAAAGCGACGACCTCTGTAGCAGCTTTCCGGAGAAGAGCAGCGACTTCTCCGCGAAGGGCATCGGCCTTGGGCGGATCTGACGGGATCTCGGTCCACAGAGGGGGAGCGCCGAAGCGGAGGCGGGGAACGAAAGGAGATGAGAAGACCGTCTGAGACAATGGAGAGGATCCACGGGTTGTCCGGAAACAGGGAGCGCCAGACGTCCCCGTGCAGGGCGAGCCTCCCGCCGACAGGCGACCCTGAATCGGTCAGCGGGGGCGGAGGCGGGCAGAAGTCAGGGGCCCCTCCCACGCCCAGGGCGGCGGGCGGGCTTGGGCCAGGCCGGGATGGCAGGACGGGCGCGGCCAGGACCGGGCGCACGAGAAGAGGGGCGTGGATGGGAGGCCGAGGCGGAGGCTGGGGCCGTCGAGGAGGGTCTGACGAACCGCAGGGCACGACCCAAGGCCTTGCGGGCTGGCGGAAAGCGAGACGAGGGAGCACTGGGCCAACGGTCCTTGTTAGCTTCCTTCAGGGACTGCCAGGAAGGGCCGAAGAGGAGCAGAGCGCCGACCAGGGCCCGGCGGAGCTGCAATTTCACATCAGGGGGAAGACCCGGGCAGGTCTGGAGCACCACATCACGCCGCATCAGGTCACAGTTGGCGGCCGCTGCCATGGCGTTGACGGACGAATGGTAGGCCGCTCGGTTGGCTGCTACTGCCAAAGTGTGAAGATCCGACAGCAGGGGAGGAGCGGAGGGAAGCCAGGCTGCCTCGATACGGTTAATGAAGGCTTGTGTGAGGAGCTCCAAAAATCCCGAACATGCGAGGGCGTTTCGGATGAGGGAGGCGGTACGCTCCAAGCCGCGAGGCAGGACACGCTTGAGCTGGGAAGAGCCGCCGGCGAGCACCAGCGCAGGCGGATCCACCGGAGGCAGGGGGCACAAGAAGGATTGCGAGTGGCCGGCGTACCAGGACTGCCGAAAGGCGATGTTGACACCGGAAGGCCAGCGGCGGTCGGAGAAGAAGTCCGAGTCGGAAGCGGAGTCTCGCTGGAGGTGCGCAGAAAGGGCGTCCGCTAGGTCGCGGAAGGCAGGTGGCTGGGGAAGCGACTTGAATTTGTTAACCTGACGAGCAGAGTCCGGCCGCTTTCCTCTTCAGCGGTGGGGAAGGAGGGCAAGAATCCGCGGGAAGGCAAGCCGCGATGAGACGGGCGGCGTCGTCCAAGGCTCGGAGAGTCTCGCCACGAGGAGTGGACAGGGTGGCTGGAGACGCCAGATCATCCACCTGAGAGGGCGAACGGCTGCCGGACCCAAGCAAGGCCGAAACGGAGTCCTCCGGCAGCAGGCTTAAGGTCTCTCCAACGATGGCAGGCGGTGGTGGCGGAGAAGACCGAAGCACAGGAGGTAAACTGACGCGCGCAGGCAGCGGAGGAGGAGCCGAGGGGCTACGCTGACGACGCCGCGGGGAAGTAGGAGGCGAAGGGCGCCGTGAACGATGAGAGCGTTGGTCCCGAAGGGAACTACTGCGCCGAGAACGAGGCGGAGTCCTGTCGTCTCTACGACTCCTACGCGAGGAGTGCGGTGAGGGGTGCCGAGAGGACCAGCGCTGCGGAGAACAACTGCGCCGACGGGAAGCATAGGAGGAAGTCGAGCGTGAGGACGACGAATGCCGGGGGCTACGTTTCCTATCCACGCGACGAGGGCTATGCCGACGGTCCACAGAGCGGCGCCTGGAAGATCGGGGATGGTCTCTTCTGTCCCGAGGAGGAGGAAAAGGCGGCAACTGTGGCGGTGCCCGGGGCTCAAGGAGGGGGGCACGTCGCGGGCTAGGCGACTCGCCGTAGGAGTCAGCGGGCTTAGCAGCTGGGGCCGAAAGGCCACGGTAAAGGGTAGAAGGCGACAAAGGTCGCGGTGCCCGGGGCTCATGGAGGGGGGCATGTAGCTGGCTAGGCGACTCGCCGGAGGAGTCAGCGGGCTTAGGAGGGGGGGCCATAAGGCCAACACGTCTAGTAACAGGCGACAAAGGTCGCGGTGCCCGGGGCTCAAGGAGGGGGGCACAATTAGACGGAGGGGCCGAAAGGCCGACGCGTGTATTAACAGGCGACAAAGGTCGCGGTGCCCGGGGCTCAAGGAGGGGGGCACGGAGCCGGCTTGGCAACTCGCCGGAGGAGTCAGCGGGCTTAGGAGGGGGGGCCACAAGGCCCACGCGTCTACTAACAGGCGACAAAGGTCGCGGTGCCCGGGGCTCAAGGAGGGGGGCACAAAGCCGGCTTGGCAACTCGCCGGAGGAGTCAGCGGGCAAAGGCGGTGCGGACACCGTAGCTGTAATAGTCTTACCAGGAAGACGAGGCGTGCGTTTCTCCACGTCCGAGGAGGGGAGCTTGACTGGGTCCCGGCGTGCTGTGACAGGTCGCTCGCGCCGGTAGAACCTCCAAAGCTCCGACCAACGAACCTCCGGCCACGAAGAGCAGACAGCGCAGGCGAGGTCCGAGGAGCAGCCGGAACACGGAAGACAGACTTTATGCCGGTCACTAGGCCACTGAAAGTCGCCACACAGGGGACAGGTGCGCACTTGATAACTGCAACACAAACCCAAAAATGAGAGGCGACCGGTGGCGGGAAACTAACCCGCCAACATAACTTCCGAACAAAGGTAAACGAGTGAAGCTCACGCCGAAACGCGGGAGAGAACCAAAAAAGGTCGAGACGAGACCGACGTCCGGCCCAGCCAGGCGAGACGTAGGCGGCGGCCGAGACGTTATCTTTCCATGGCGGAGCGCCGAAGCACAAACCACCGTGAGCGACGGAAGAGAAGCAGAAGAAGGCCCCAGGCTCAGCTAACAGCACGAGGCACAGATGAGGGCTAGCAGAGAAGGAGGCCACGCCAGAAGCAGTAGACGAGAGGCTAGGCGAAGACAGGCCGGTAAGGACGGTCGAACCGTACACAGTCTATAAAGGGTCAGAGGCTCAGGTAAACGCGTGCGTACGCTAACAGCGAAGTAGACAACTGGCTAAAGGAGACACCACCGGGCACGTGACCGGATGGGCAGGGGAGGCTACTCTCATCCCTGTTAGAGATCCCCGAGAGCCTCCTGGGGGGACCCTTTGGGTCTTAGGCTAAAATTGGTAAGCAAGTAGACTATTTCCTGACAGTCATGTCATCGGTAATGTGTTTTGAGGAAACAAATAGTCAACAGTGATAGGCGAGCGAGCGTGGCTCTCCGAGGCCACGCGACGAGCGTACGCGAGCGAAGGTAGACTTCGTACCCAATGCCAAATCCACGGCCAGTGCCGTCGCCCAGAGCTCTAACTTCCCTTCCCTGAGCGCCGGTCACGGGCAACAACCGAGGTTTTACCTTACCATGTCAGAGAGGCCGGAGGCCAGACCAAGGGCCATAGGGGACCAACCGTGTCGCAGAAGCGAAGCCCCACACCACCAACAGTAGAGGTACCACAAAGGTAGCTCCAAGCTAGCACCTTAAAAACACAGTAATCCAAGGCTAGTGCGGAAAACACGGGAAAAGTAATCCAAGTCCCCAGCACCACAAAGTCCGGCAGAAGCCCCCACACGTAAACCGACGAAGGTAAACTCCAAGCTAGCACAGTGAACACAGTAATCCCAGGCTAGTACAGTGTACATGGCAGAACTCCAAGCCACAAGGACACCGGTCATCCCGTACACAGCCAAGACGCAGAAGCATAGGTACACAACCGTTCATGGCTAGCTAAGAAAGAGACTGGCGAGAATCCGGTGGGCATGTGCCCAGATGGGGATGGAAGGGAGGCTACTAAGGATACTGGCTAGGTTATGGCGCCCCTTGTTGCCTCCCCTGCCATTACACAACCAATTTTGGCTGAAATTAGGCTAGCTAAGACACTATTCCTAACAGTAATGTCATCAGTAATGTGTTTTGAGGAAACAAAGTCATGTTCATTTAGCAAGCACTCCGACGTCACAAAAGCAGAAAACGCACGAGAGTATGACTGTCACATATTTCTGTGACTGACTGCCTGAATGTTTTCATCCCACTATAACCTTGCAACAAGAATCTCTAGTTGTGGATGAAACTAATGCTAATAGCATGGAATTCAGCATCTTGGATACCACTTGTCTTCTGGCTATCGTCTGTCAGTGTTCTCATTAATCACTTCTCTGCTCCTACCTCCCCCACCTGGGTCTGCCCTGGGGGGCTTGGGAGGGGTTAACTACTTTTTAGTTCCCAGGGTCACCCTGGTCAGCCCCACAGGGTAGGTTTCCCTTCTATTCTGGGGCATGTGTTTCTGTCTACCCTTGGTCCATTCACCTGTATTTGCCTTTTTAAACTCTCCCTACTGTCTGCGCTGCCTGTAGCTCTTGATATTGGATGTGTGTTGCTAAATGGTCTTAGCTTTATTTAGGCCCAATGTCGTAGGTTTATTTAACGTATTAGACCGGCCGTCGACATACATTCAATATTCTGTTTAGTTTTTTTTCACAAGCAGTGCAGGCACGCCCTGAGAAAGTCTTGTTGCTGTCGGGACGTTAAGCAATGTACAATCAATCTGCTCCTACCTCTCGGCCTCTTACAAACCAGACCATTTAGTGTCAGTGGGCCGTATGTCTGCAGCGCTAGCCTCACCTATCTGGTTTGTGAGTATCTATAACTCGAGGCAAATTTGTATCGTTACATTGTTGTGTAATGTTCTGTGCATCTACTGTGGGAAATCAGGGTATTTACCCGACCACACATAGTAATGCACCTTCGTGTTTGTGTATGTATGTTACTCCTGCCTACTTCCTAAGTTCCGGAGAAAGACATGGGTTTTATAAGCGACCTGATGCATTCTTTTAGAGGATGCAGATGATCGTCTTGGTCTATACCTGTGTATTTCTCTGTGGGCTGGCGATTGGGTGCCTGATAGGCGGGGGCAGGGGATCTATCTGTTTGTCTGTCCAGGGCTGAGTAATTCCCCTTGGTTTGTGTACGTATGTCTGCAGTCTTGTTAACTATGTACAAAGAATGTAAAGTCTAAGTGCTTTTCTATAGATGGACATTACAAAAAGACTAAATGAAGTACATGAAAGAAATGATAACATTGATCCATGCTACTGCTTCGAGACTGAGAGTACTGGCACTAACAGTGACCTCATTATCACCCTCCGCTCTCCGGCCCCTTCCACGGTATCTCTGATTTGGTAAGTCATACTTACTCTAGGCATGTTACTTCTAACAAATACAAGTCCGTTTTGATGTAGTTTGTATCGTATTTGTGTTATTGATGTTGGAATCTATTTTGTGACAAAACTCAACACAGACAGTGAAATCTGTTCTTTTCTCTTCATTTGCCTCTTATCCTGCTGGCTACTGGTTTGTCACAACTATAGTGTGTTTGGTGTCAGTGTGTTGGGCAGAATGTCCGCTTTTAAACAAAAAAGGTTTTGCATCACACACTTGAACGGTAAATAAGAAATTCATGAAAAACAAAAGGTAGTCATTTTCCCTGCTGTACTGCTCTTATCAGAAAGCTCGCTTATCAGACATCCTGACAGCTAAGAGACTCGCTGAGGCAGCGCACGAGCACCAGATGTGACCCAGTTTCTCGGCTAGCCTGGAACAAACTAAGTGGCCAATCTGAAACAGCCGTGCCTTCCTCCTTCCTAAAAAAAGAAGAAGAAAAAATCCCACAACATGAACAACAACAAAAAACACGCAAAAAAGTGATTGTACCAGCGAGACTGCGAAAGTGAAAAGCCATGCGTAGATGAAGAAGTAGTCTCCCCCTGCCTTGATGATGAAGATGAGGGTGGCGGTGATGGGCAGCATGATCACCAGCATCACAATAAACTTCTTTATCTGGTCTTTCACAAAGAATCCTGGTGTCTGATAATACAAGCAAAGGTGTCATGACAATATTTAACAAGCAATATCTTACGATACAACACAGAATGTCTGCCTGCATCATGTGAAGATTTTAACCCTTTGATTCTTACAGGAATCATAGTGACAAAGACAGCTACTTTCACCCAAAGGATTACTTTATCTACAGAAAACAACAAAATGACAATGGCTCAAACACTCTTTGTTGTCCAAGCTGAAATTTGTTACAGGCGCAGTAAATGCCCTTTCATCTCGACATAAAGCCTTGTTTTATCTGACTTACAGAAACTTACATATATATATGTGACCTTGCACAAAGAAACTTGACCATACATCAGAACCTGTGTTGAGCGAATGTCCTTATATGAGAGATCATCTGTATCAAGGACCATAATTCAGGTGGCTGTAGCCACCAACTGAATGATGGTCTTTAATGACAGGTGACACTTTTTGCCCTTCAAGACTTTCATTGAGAGAGCACCTGTAGGAGTCCGAAATAGCTCAGGCGGTTAAACGTCGGAGCAGGAGAGCGAAGGGAATCGCCGGGTCGTGGGTTCGAATCCCGTCCCGGCCCCGGTAGCTGGACTCACAATCCATGGGGAAAAAACGGATTTGTTCAATAGCATGTCCGTTGAAAGGTCCTGGTAAATCAAAGTGGCACAGTTGGAGTGCGCCTGAGTTGATCAGTGTTCAGGTCATACTCCATAGGCAATAGATTTCCCTGTCCTCCATAACCCGCCCGTCAGGGCTGTCCATGATCACCTCGGTGCTGTGGACGTTAAACCCAAACTAACCAACCAACCAACCAGAGCACCTGTCTTTTAAGATCCCTTTTTTCATTGCAAAATGATGGTGGCTCAAAACAGGTTCTACTGCCATAAGAAATTCACATTTTGAAACTGCAACAACATTTTCTCACAGTCTCAGATTTTACTTCTGAAAAGTGAATGTAAACAGGTCAGCATTCATACATTTCATTCAATCTGGCAGAACTCATTACCATGATAGTTCAATGGTGGTGCCAGAATAGCTTGGCCCCTCTCTAAAAGAAGACTTGCTCTGATGGTGACTGACCTGCTTGTTGAAGCCATGCCTCTGCTCGATGACAAATGTGCCGTACACTGTCCATGGGAGGGACGTAAATGTGGAAAACAGCATGGCCAGCACTGTGAACATTATTGACTGGGTGATCTGAAATCATGTGAAATCCAGAGCAAAATGGTGATTGCCAAGCATTTAAAATTGAGAAAGAAACATGCTTAGAAATGACAGTAACAACACAATTTATTAATAAATTGTGTTGTAGTAGTCATTTCTATGCGTGTTTCTTTCTCCATTGTGTTTTGTCCGATATGAAATTAATAGTAATCAGTGTTCATGGTACAGATTTTGACAATCAGTATTTTCTTTTGTTATATCAGGTATAGTGCCACACTGGTTGTCTCCCTATGGCTGCACTGAGGCAACCAGCGTGATGTAGTACCTGACCAAAATAGTAACCTGTGTCAAAATTGTAAATCAGTCCTGCTGCCCTTGAACTAAAATGTTGATTTGTAGACCTTCAAATCTGTATGTAGTTTTCACAGGACAATAAGCAAATCTGAATAAAAATCAGCCTCAGGATGTAAATGGGTAAAAAGAAAAACAATTGAAAAATGCCGATAACTGATGGTTGTGCGGAGAATGTATCCATCCAGTGTTGAGCGCTCAAAGTGCTTTGTCGATAGAGATTTTGAAAAGCAACAGTAAAGCAAAAAGTTAGTGGAGAAGAAGAGGAAGAAGACTAACAACATACTTCCATGTGATATATAACAAATAACATTTAGTTTTTACAATGTAACCATGTGGTTTTTGACAATGTTACTTTATTAGTATACATGTGAATGTGTTGAGAAATGAAGAGTGAAAATGCTGAAAATAATGTTTTGTGTGTTGGTCTGTGATTTAGGACTTTATGGCCCTGAAGCAGGTCCAGAATCACAGATCAGTCCACACATGAGGTAGCTGTCCCTAAATGAAATAACAGCTGTGCCCATTCACTCCAGGATACAGGATGGCGTTAATCATCCAGTCATCCGGTATCACTGTAATCCTGCAAACACCAAAAAGAAGATCAACAACAATAACATCGCACGCAACAACAACAAAAGTTACTGAAACAGTCATACCTCATACTCACGCCCAAAGCCATATCTTGAGATGACCCTTCCTGCCAAAGCCCATAGGTAAGGCAGTCCACCAGCAAGCAGAATGACCTGCGGAGCATAACAGAAGACATCCAAAGTGATACTGATAGTGAAGAAAAGCTTTACTGACTCCATTCCAATCATCAAAACTAAAAGTGAGTGACTTGAAACAAAGATCATACTCTAATGCTGCAAAAGTTTATCTGTGTGCGGGCTAACTGTGGTCAACGTCAGCCCGATGACCTTTTTGGCACTGGGACAACAGAATGAGAAATATATGCATAACCCATGTAGCCCAACACCCAACAGCAGGTGACGGATTGACCATGATAATTCAAGGGTAGTGCCAAGCTTATCTGGCACCACCCTTGAATTATCATGGTCGAGCCATCTCCTATAGCTGGTACAAAGTCGACCCTTGAATTATCATGGTCGAGCCATCTCCAATAGCTGGTACAAAGTCGCTATGTAACACCTCCAAAATTTGGGAAATGTCCATGGGGTTAAATGGGTTAATGACAAATAGTGATAATCTATGAATTATGACTTTGTGTTCAAGTTGTGGAGTCGTGTTGTGGGTAACAGCACATTAAGTTTTTGGCTGTCGGTAACAGATTCTGTAAAGGTGATTCCTGCAGGAATAACCTTCACAAAAAGTGCTACCACTCAATAGCCAAATGTTTAATTTTACTTGATTTAGTTTTCTTTAAATTTAGACTGTGTTATAAAAAGTCACTGGTATGTATACATACATGTGTATGTTTTATCTTGTCCTGTGAAGCCAAAGAAAACTGTCCCCTACGTCGACAATAAAATATTCTAAACTGAACAGAAATTAAACTGAATAATTTCAATGATTATTAAACTGACACATGCATATATAACAAAGCCAACCAACCAACCAAACAACTGAGCAACAAACAAATAAACCAAATGAATGTGAGCACATGAACTTACTGTAGCTTCCACCTGGGAGTACAAGCCGGACCAGAAGCCAAAGTTGCTTTTGTCAATCTGGTACAACCTGGCCTTCTCAAATGTCTCCTGGTCTAACACTCCCTCCAAGTCACTCGGCACTGTTGTGTATTTCTGGTACACTTTTCTCTGTCATGAAAAAAAACAAACCCACACATACTTTTCTACCAATCCCCAGTAAGCAAAGGTCCTTGGGCCCACGACGGCTGCAGTGGGCCCACGCATGGCTGTGTGCGGACCCACTGCGGCTGTCATGGGCCCGAACTGAATCAGTCATCTTTTAGTGTTATATTTATTGATTCATGTGTGCTAGAGCTACAACACACTTATTGGCAAAGAAAACATCTGTATCATGTTATGAACACTGCACAACGAACTGACATTGCTGAAAGGATAACAGGCTCTAAAGTAAAAGGAAAAAAACAAACAACTGGCATGTACATCACACGTACAATACATCATACATGCGTGTGTATTTAAAATTTGCTTACGTGGGACTTCCTTGTGCATGCATGCCTCCAGGAATGGCACATTTAAAATATCAACAGGAAATCATTGAATTAATGATGAATTACATACAACATACATGTACATAGGGTCAGCATTTCTGAACAGTATCCAATAATTTTAATGTGATAAATCGAGATCAATAGAAACAACAGTATTAACCTGTCTTGAGGATAAATATGTTTCCCACAAGTAGACAACCCAAGAGAAGATCAAGACTGCCTTAAAAATCTGTTCAGCTTCTACTGTATCCATGATTGTAACAGCGGTACTGATTGCTATCGTGTTACTGTTTAGTTGCTGCCGGCTGTCGCCTACATGTGACTTTAAACGGGTTATATTCTCAACTTGTTCCCGATGACGATACTATACTAGTACTAAGTTACCTAGAAACCTTTTGTTTATCAGTCGATATCTGTCCGAAAACAAAACTAGATTTTACTGTTCTGATTTATTATTACTTAAATTTATAAAAGCAGCAAATAACAAACTGCAAATCCTGATATCAATAAACATTTCAAGAAAATTAACCGTTTGAGAAATTTATGTCTAGAGTAACGTCCCTTGCACCAGACGCCATGACATGTTTTGATGTGCACATGGGCTAACAAACTACGCGCGATTGTCTTGGAAATTCTATGCTTACACGGTTTGTACATACTTTTCAGGTACTTTTGGTGATATCAGCATGCACGTCACATCTGTACTATATATATAAAGTTATTAAATGGACGTTGCTTTGTCGCTTTGCACATGTTTTGCTCTAGGAACCGAAAGCTAAAAATGGAATGGCAGTTGAGGTCGATATGCTGTCGAGTGCGTTTTGTGCTGTGCCACCATGCCTATTTTTAGAACGCCGCGAATCATTCAGCTGCAGTACTAGCACAAAAAGGGCGGAGCTGTCCGCACATGTTATCTCTTGTCATGCAACGAGAATCTTAGGATCGGACATTTGTCATTGAAAGTTCTTGCATCGTCTGTCAGGCTTTGAACTGCGATTGCCACTAATACCAAGCCATACGACTGAACAAAATTAGCTCCGAAGTGTTTTAAACAAAATAATAGAATAGATATCATCATTCCGATTGGGTATGTGTGTTAGATGGACACGACTAAATGTTTCCTGCTGTTATCTGTCAGCTGATAAACGTAATAATAATACATAGACCATAATTATGTCTTGCAATGCTACCAAAGAAATAGTGTGCTGCATTACTTCATCAGGTATGAATTGCAAGGTGTGAATTCTATTTTAACACATTTGGGTTTTAAGATATTTGGTTTTTGAAATTTTTTTCACTTCTTCTTATCAACAAGTCACATCAACAAGTCACGGAAAATAAATGCTTACCTGAAATAATTAACAATAACAGAAATAAAACTTTTTAGGAATAATGGTGTTATTGTAACTGATTAATACCACTAAGAATCCACACAACTACAGGAAACCCAGAACAGTTATTTGTGCAACAGCAGTACTGTGATTTTGTGTCATATAGCAGTCATATATAGATACAGTTAGCTATACAAAACTATATATTTAGTCTGTGTTTACAACTGTTTTCAGGTGCTTATTTATACAAGTTGTTAACCAACAAGAACCAGCTATGTGAAGCACAGTACATACTGTGCACATGAACCATCAACTACATTGGCACAGGAGAGTGAGTGAGAAGGACCAGAGAGAAGATCACAGACAGAAATGGCCTCCTGGAATGGTGGTTCCGACAGTGATTCGGAGGAAAAGGATGAATTCTTGAAACCTTCACCATCCATGATGCAGCTGACACCAAAACCACCCACGGAAATCCGTCCAGACTCTGAGGAAAATGTGAGAGAGGAGACAGAGGATTTGTTCCGTAACTTTGTATACCAGCGGTACCGCAATGAGAACATCCAACAGCAGTATGATAACACACCGGTCGATCCTGAACTACTCAACTTTCCCAAGGTCCCTGCAACGTAAGATTCATAGTGTTTAGTCCATTTGCTGGCGGTGGCACTTTATGTCATGGCGATTCCCACTGGAGAATGGCAAAAAGTACAGCCAAAGGGTCTGGTTCATATTGTCTTGTCTTTTCATTTTATGTAATAATAATGGGTGTTCATCATCATCAATTTTTTTTTCTCAACTGTTATGTGGTTTATTGTAGTCGTAGTATCTATCATACAATCACACCAGACGCACTCACGTAGCCTGTAGGGTTCTTGTAGAGAAACTTCACTCAGCTGCAACTCGTCACATGTGGCACAAGGTTAGAGACCACACTGGAGTAACAGTTATTTTATTCTTACGATGCAGTCTCACCACATTGCATCCACACTTTGGTACACTGTCTCTCTACAATGCACCCACAATTCTGATACACTGCGTCTCTCATACAATGCACACACATAATTCGCTAACACCCCTTTTTATACTATTACAGATTTCCAGAACATCCCACAAACTATACAACTCAACCAATCAGAAAAGAAAATGTAACCAAAACTCTTGAATCATAAGAAATAATAACGGTATTATTATTATTATTAAATGAGTAATATTTATGAAAAAGAACACTCTGAATCTGTCTACAATCTTCCACTAATATCTAGTATAGGTGCATTCTGTAATTTGTAAACTCTGTGCATTCTGTAAATGTTGCCAACTGTAGCCAACGTGTACTACAAAACTCTGACATCAAATTAGAGGTGACTAGAAAGGTCATGACTATTCCTGAACCTTCTAGTCAAATGTAGTTAAGACTTTACAACAAAAACATAGCGAAAATATGGTCATTCTACTAGCTACACAAGAAAAATTGATTACAATTCTCCATGCAAAAGAAATCGAATCATAGAAGGTACGTAATTCTTATCCAAAAGTATCTCAACTGAACACTGATCTTTCCTATGATTGCCCTAAAAAGAATGACACGGCCACAAACGTAACATCAACTATGAACATTGATGTAATTTTAAACTTTAAGTACCTGTATGGTAAGTTGAGGTATTTTGTATGGAATAAATTTGGAATTTTTTATGTTTTGAATTGGTTCATGTATGTTTACATAGGTACACTTTCCTAGCTTGCAGAGTTGCAGTTCCAGAGTCACTGTCTGCATTAGTCTTTGTGTTGTTTTATATACTCACTCAGTGGACTGTTCTCACACTTTTTGTGGTTCATTTTGACACGTGCGAAGCAAAAGTGAGTCTGTGTTCTGGGCCAGTGGTTGTCTGTCCGTTGTACGGTGTCCGCAGTAAAACGTTGGCATTTTCTCGACGACTGTTTAAGCCACACTTTCAAACCTTGCCCAATGATACTTTTGGGCAAGACCTTTCTAAACATATCAATTTCATTGACCTCTCTCAAAAGCCAAGGTCACAGGGGATCAGGAAATTGAGAAAATTGTTTTTCTCAAATACTGTTCACAGCGTCAGGCCCAAACTTGGTGAGTCATTCCACACTAATGATGACTAAAAGGGGGAATCACTGCTAAAAAAACAAATTCAACTTTAAATGTTAGCACCATTGTTAATTATTGTGTTAATATGTGTAGTTTATAACCTGTAAAAAGAAAAGCAGACCAACATACCAAACTGCCAATAGACAGGTAAATATGAAATATGTCGCTGCAGTGTAACAACTGCGTTACACTGTGACAGAAATTCAGCTGTGAGCAATGTACAAATCATGCAAAATGTCTTATCAATCATGGCTTACTTGAACACAACAAGGAGAAAGGTAAAAAACAATTCTTGAGTTATTAGATGCAATTTGTTTTGGAAAGAGGTATATTTTTTCTTCGCGACACCGTAACACAGTTACACCCCCATACTAAAACGTTTTTGTTTCAAACTTTAGGGTAAAAAAATATGAAACAAATATGTAACATATTTACTTTCAGTGGTCAATGACGATGCTAAAGGTAAAAGAGACAAAAACTTGTACTTGCTTTGATGTTATACAACATCAATACTAATCTGTAACTGTGTAACATGGGACACAAACTACAAAGTAACTGTGTTACACCGTGACAGAAATTCAGCTGTGAGCAATGTACAAATCATACAAAATGTCTTATCAATCATGGCTTACTTGAACACATCAAGGAGAAGGTAAAAAACAATTCTTGAGTTATTAGATGCAATTTTTGTCGGAAAGAGGTATAGTTTTTGTTCGCGACACCATAACACAGTTACACTCCCATTATAAAACGTTTTTGTTTCAAACTTTAGGGTCAACAAATATGAAACAAATATTTAACATAAAATGTACTTTCAGTGGTCAATGATGATGCTAAAGGTAAAAGAGACAAAAACTTGTACTTGCTTTGATGTTATACAACATCAACACTGATCTGTAACTGTGTAACATGCGACACAAACATACATCCATCCTCGGGGGCAAGATTTAAGAACTCAACAAATGCAAAATACTTGGGACAGTGGAAATCATTTATTTCTGACATTCATGTATTTATTCCATACACCCCTCCCCACCACCACCAAAATCCTGAAGCATCCTGACAACCCCAACAAAATTTATGAAAAGAAGTGTTGTCCACGGACGTTGATGGTGGGCGGATCCAAAAGCGTGACATCCTCCACAGAGACCCATGATAATGTCTTCAACATGGGGGAAATGTGTACTACCTCTCATGAACCTTTAAGAACTTCACCAGCGCTTCATCACCATTAGTCTCCAAAATCAGGGAAGAAAAGGCTTTTTAAGTTTTTATGTGATAAACACCAGGAAAAGATTATTAAAAACGCTAGAATGTTTACACTTAATCAAAATTCGTGCTATGGATAAAGGTAAGGTCAATGCAAAGTAAACATATGTGAAAAACGTTCTTTTTTGTGTTACATAGTAACAACATAACATGCTACATCATCTTCAGGTAACTGCATTACATGCGACTCGTTAAAAGTGTAATGCAGTTACGCATGTTAGATTTTTATGAAGTAACATGCTTTTACCCAGATTTTGCAACTTGAAAACAGCTTAAACGATAAGGTTTCTCTGATAAACGCCCCCCAAAAGGTATCTAAAGCATTATTCTTCGTGAAAACAAGCAGTTCTGTGCACTGCGTAACATGCGACACCAGCATAGTCAATGCATCGCGTCATTTAAACTAGGTATTTCTCTACAATCACGAAATAAAACATGCAGATAACCATGTAAAATAGTAGATAGGAGAATAATATGATCAGTTCCGCTTACCTTTTCTTCCAATGATGTCATATATCCCAGGATTTGGTATCATTTCACGTTCACCACCTCAAGTCTCACTTGGTGCGTAACTGTGTAACCGCGTGTTGCATGTGTGACACGTCACACTTTATTGTTGTGTACACACTTCCATATATGGAAACCTTGGGCGAAACGTCATCAAATCATGTGCTAATATGTACCCTTGTTGTGGATGAAGGCTTCCCGCTCAGCAGACGACGGTTTCGTCATTGTTTCATTTTGAAAAATACAGCGTAACTTTGTAACATCTGCGACACCATAACTTAGAAGCCGGTCATCTCTTTATTCTGTGCATATACATTCAATGTGTGTAGTTGTACAACTTTAGTTTTTTAATATGTTAGTGATTTTCGTGGCTTTGTTTGTTCTGTGACCAGCAAGAATGACTTGTAGTTTATTTTGTATGTCCGGAGACGTGTGACGCCGCTTGTTACGCAGTTACGCTCTTTGAAAACGAAAAATTTTACAAAATCCCTTTACTGAAATAAAAGATTTCAGAAATATCAAAGAAAAACAACAACAGTTTCATAACACTGTGCGGTTAAAAGGTTAATTTACGTAACAGAAACCTCTCAAGTAGCCACCAAAGTTGCCTCCTTTCGGCGTTCCTGTTTTGCGCAGCCATTTTGAGTTGAATTTCGCTCTTTTTTCGTTCATAGTTAATAGTAGACTTAACTTTTAACAGTTTCTTTGCTTGACCTGCTTAATCAACATCTGTATAATCCCAGCAATGGTTCTGAGTGCAGTTGGTCGTTTCTTTTGGATGAGAAATGCTGTTAAGTGAGAGCCCCCTAAAAAGTCATCATCAGTGTGGAATGACTCTGGTACAAATATACCTGATAGTAAAACGTTTCTATGCATACTAATTTACACGACCCTTCGGAAAAGGTCCAGGGTCACGAGATCAGGAAATAAGTAAAAAAATAGCCATATTATATTTGACCTCTCTCAAAGGTCAAGGGATCAGGAATAGATTACATTTGTTTTTTCTGAAATACTTTTCAGAGCTTCAAACCCAAACTTGGTACAAATATACCTGATGGTAAGACATCTCTATGCATACTAATTTGGATGACCCCTCTGAAAGGTCCAGGGTCATGAGATCAGGAAATAGGTAAAAAAAAAAAAAAAGCCATATTTGGACAAAAGAAGTTTTTTTCTCAAATACTGTTCATAATGTTGGACCCAAACTTACTACACAGATACCTGATGGTAAGACTAATATGCATACTAATTTGGATGACCTCTGGGAAAGGTCAAGGGTCACATGAGAACAGAAAATAGGTCACAAATAGCTATTTTTTGACAAAAATAGCATTTTCTCCAATGCTATTTAAAACTTCAAAGCCAACCTTGGTCCTGACCTACCTTATGGTAAGACCTTTGTATGCATGCTAATTTGGATGACCCCTCAGAAAGTTCAAGGGTCACAAGGAATGGGCAAATGATGTGAAGAAAGTAGAAAACCAATTTTGGCAGAAAGATAGCTGGTAAGACCTTTCTATGCATACATTTTTGATTCACTACTCGCGGAGGTCAAGGGTCATGGGAGATTGACAAAAGTTTGAGAAAACATCACAGGTACTAAAGCCAACCGTTTACTGACGTTAGAACTAGATCATTCAATCATTCATGCACATGAGCCAAATGGGCTTTGCCATTCTTGTTATTTTTCTCATTACAACTTAACAGTAAATTAGGTGACATCTCAAAAAGTATGTGACTGATTTGCCTTGAATTTGGTATGCATGATGATATGTATAAAGCCCCTTGTGCACAGAACCATGGGTTAACCCATTAATCCTGAGGTTGAAATTTCCAAATTTGTGAGTTGTCCTATAAAGGCTACAGCACAGTTTAGGAGACAGATTGATAGGAGATAGAGATATATTGACCATGATATTTCTAGGGTGGTGCCAGGACAACTTGATGCTATGGGCTCCAAGATGTTCTTGCACCATCCTTGAACTATCATGGTTAAATTTAACTCATTTTAGAGTGTATCAGGACTTAGAGGGTTTATAAAAAAAACAACTATGTACTGTTCATGTAAATCTAATGTGTGATCATCTCTGCAGATCCGCAGCACAGATTGGCCGGCAGCTGGCGAGAATCGGTGACGACATAAATGAGAAGTACAAGGACACCTTTAACGAAATGATCGCAACCATGAATATTGGCCCTGACACAGCGTACGAGGCTTTTGCTGGTGTTGCCAGAAAGTGAGTAGATGCAGTCGATCATCCAGCCAATCGTCTGCAAAAAGTATAACCTTTTTACTGTCGGTAGCGGTTTTTGACATGATGTTTCCTGCAGGAATAATCATCATCATAAAAATCACTACCGAGAGCCAAAGGGATAATGTATTCTCATGATCCCCAACTGGCTACAATGCCTCATGCTGACTAAGATTTGTTCAGTTTCATTCGTAGATGAGGGAAGTCATTTGGGTTGTGTTTAAGTCAGACTTGTATGAGGCGATCACTGAAGTAGCCTCAAGAAACTTGTCTATGCCAAGTGCTGTGTTTGCTAGTATGTGTGTGCAATTCTTTATCATACTCAATTACTACCTCATTTGTGTCTGTTTACGGACAAGTTTTACTCGCTTTTTAATAATTAACAAATATATAATCTTTTGGGAAGATTGGCTTTCTCAGTAGAAAACTGTGCCTATTATAACTGTATGTAGTATGTACCAGCCAGACTCTGACTAAACAAATTCTGATCGAGGTTTGTAAACGCATGATGTTGGAATACACATAGCTTCTAAAACCCTGCACACATCTGAATATGTTTACAAACAATACGGGGGTTTTCTGTGTAAGTGGGATCCCAGAAGGACTGTGGAAAAGTGTGCACCTTGGACATTACAAATGGTCACCCAAGTAGCAGTAAGAAAACCGTTCCACCTGAAACCTGGTCACCTGGGACGGTGGGTTGCCTTATACAGGTGGGCGCCTCACCCATTTAACCCCATGACCACATTAGAGGTGTCGCCTAACGACTGCACCAGTTGCAGAAGATACATCGACCATGATAATTCAAGGGTAGTGCTAGATTAGATTGGTGCCTGATGGCACCAAGCCGATCTGGCACCACGCTTGAATTATCATGGGCGATTCATCTCCTGTTGTAGTGCGTTGGGGTTATATGGGCTAAACATATTTGACTTTAACATATTGATTGAGTCCAAAGGCCTAAATTCCCAAACTTGGGAGTTGTCCAATGAAGACTACTACTGTACATACACTTTAAAAAAGATCAACCATCTTAGTTTAACATATTTAACCCCACGGCCACATTTCCCAGATTTTGGAAGTGTCACCTTGCGCTGTGTACCAGTCGCTGCAGATGGATCGACCGTGATAATTCAAGGATAGTGCCAGATTAGCTTGGCACCTATTGGTGTCAAGCTAATCTGGCATATATCTCTTGAATTTTGATGGTCGAGCCATCTCCTGTTGTAGGGGGTTAGGGCTTAACGGGCTAAGAGCGGTGCCAGAACAGCTTGGCACCTTTATCATGATCATTTAAGGGTGGTGTCAGAATAGGGCCTACAGGCGCCAAGCTATTGTGGCACCACCTTTGAATTGTCATGGTCAGTCTGTCTCCTGTTGTGTTTCTGAGCTGAAAAGGTTAACAACATTTTGCTTCCTGATTCTATGCACTTGGGATAAGTTGTCAGTATTTTGTGTCATTCAGTGTCTGTAGTTCACCTTTTGGGTCATATTTTAGATTCATTGGCTAAGCATTGGTGATGGTCAGCTGATGAATCTAAAATGTGATCTAAAGGCCACATGCACAGTTCACAAGATGCTGAAAGCACAGTATGTGATGATTTGTAACCCTTTCACCCCCGGAACACATTGAACCACACTGACATGCAAGAGTCATAGATCTTCATGAGCAAATGTGGGGGCTCATGATGATCTATGTCTCTTGCCAGGGTCATTCATTTCTGCATGCCTTGGGTAGACGAAGTTACCTGACACTGAATCTGCGATAGCTTCAGAGACGTTGAGCCTGTCAGACCACTTTAATTGTCCCTAGCAGGATAAATAAAGATTATAAATTCAATACCTTTCAGTATCTGCAGTCAGGGGGTTAAATTTCATACATTTTTTTCTTTTGCAGAATACTTGCCGAGGAAATCAACTGGGGGAGGATCTTGACACTGCTGTGTTTTGGATACCGTATAGCAGTGCAGGTAATGAAGAGTCACTTGGGCAAGTTTGCAGAATTTCTCAGCCGAATGTGCAGTTATGTGCTGAAGTTTCTCATCAGTGAGAGAATCACCCAGTGGATTGCTGATCACGGTGGCTGGGTAAGTCTAGCATACTTTAAAGCTTTCATTAACCACATTAACCCCTTGCCTGCCACTGATGATACCAGATGGCGGAGAAGACGTCATTAAATGTCTTCCGCTGAGCAGTATCATTAGTACCAGTCAGGGGGTTAACACATTAGGTCTAAGGGTCAACATTCTTTAATTTGGGACCTGTCATCTCCTGACAGCATTGCTAGCTTGGGAGATCAGTTGACCATAATAGAATACAGGCAAGCCTTTGCTTGTCGGTAGCAGTTTTTGTCATGATGATTCCTGCAGGAATTATTGTGACAAAAACCGCTACAAACAGGCAAATGTTTAAACACATCAAAATATTGCAAAATCGCATATGCAGCATGGTCAGATCTTTGTCTCCTATGTAGACACAGACGCCCAATGAGCAAAAAGTCCTCTGGCCGACTGTGTGTAGTCCAATTATGGCTGGAATGAACCAGAAGACCTTTTTGCATGTTTTTTGTTGTTGATACGCCTTCAGTTTAGCATTAACACAAACACCAATAACCTGGTCTGACTTTATGGTCCTCAGATATCACGATGTAATGAGGCTGCAGGCCTGTAGTTAAATCCATTGTTGAATGGTCATGGTCAATCTCTTTCCTGTTGTAGTGTCAGGGCTAAAAGGGTTAAAAGTAAAATCGTCAGGTAGTGCTAATTGTAAAGTTAGAGAACTAAGATTGGATGAAGGTGGGTAACTTTCACCATAGCTGATTCCTGTCGGGCAGTGTGGCTGAATACTGTTTTTGCTTTTGTTACTTTGTAGAAGAATAACAGATTGTGTTTAGTGATATCAGCTTGGTCATGCTTTTACATTACTGTCAAACTTGTCGAGGTGACCAACTGTTTAATTAAACAGACCATCTACTTTTGGTCCCATAGTCTGTTATTTCGATGACCCCATCAAAGGCGATTACATTTTTGATAGGCACATGGGTGGTAGCCTTAGGTTTGACTGTACATATGCCCTTGGCAGCTTTTTATGTTTTACAATGCACAATTTCTTTTTTTTTTTCAGAGGGCAGCTCTAACCTTTATCCCATCAGTTGACAATCAAACGTTCCTCACCATTTTGGGTTTGGCGGCTCTGTCAGTTGCCGCTGTGATCGTATGGAATCGATACTCCATCTGACATGAGATAGCATGGGTTCAGTTACATGAGTGAGCCTTAATCTTGTGCAGTCCACTACACCTGCTATTTGCTCTGCTACCTGCTATTTGCTCTACTTTAGCAGAGCACCTTGTGTAGTGGATTGTGCAGGATTTTTAAGTTAAGCTCATCCCTGCAACTAAGGCCAGGACATCGGTGAATCAGGATCATCTGTGTGTGTATGAGAGAGAGAGAGAGTGAGCATGTGAGAGTGTGTGTGTGTGTGTGTGTGTGAGAGAGAGAGAAAGAGAGAGAAAGTGTATGTGTCTGAACCAGTTTTGTAATGTGCTCAAAGTGAATGTTTACATGACATGGGTATGCAGTTTTTAGTCATTTCACTGCCAGTGTCAACTGCTGGGGATGAATTGACCATGATAGCTCAATGGTAGTGCCCCTTTGCAGCTACATGTATTAACTTTGCATCTTGTCATGTTGCAAGGCCAATCAGGTACTGTCTTTGAGCTGTTGTGTCCTAGGAATGTAAGGATGCACGTGCCTTTAGTTTTATCAAGCAGTTAATTTTGGATGGGTGCATTTGTTAACTATGGATGTGACATGGCTATGTTGTCATTGCATGTTCATGTGCTTATTCATGTCAATATTCAACATTCTTGTTTGAAGAGAGGTTAAATACATGTAATGAAGGTTGAAAGCACAGTGCTGAAATTGAAACAGAATAGAAAATTACTACATTTTTATGGTCTGTTGCCATGGCACACTGGTCTTCTCCCTTGATTTGCTGCCACTAATCAGTGGTAGTGAATTGAGGGAGACCAGTGTGTTAGCCCACTTGTATGCAACATAGCCGGTACTGTAAACAGTGTCTGTGTGGTACTGTAATCAGTGTCTGTGTGGTACTGTAATCAGCACCAGTGGCTGCATGTACAAGGGAGCCGATAGACTGGCTTGCCTTTTTAGAGCCTGTCAAACTGCTGATCTGACAGGTTTAGCTTACACTGCATACCTACAAATAAGTTGTTTGGCGATCACACTCTTCATGGAGAAGTTTCCTTTATTTGTGCACTGTTCGTTTGCATAACATTTAAGAAAGAAGTTGACGTTAGTTTCCTAGTTAGCCAAACATGAAAATTTGGGCTTTTTAACTTGTCCTAGTATTTATTTACTATGAACAACTGTTTATGTCTTACTGGTATGGTGTTGTCACACTTGGCATGCTTGGTGTTGAAAATGTTCTACACATTGCAGTTTTTTCCACAGTTATTTATTGATATATATTACCGGTCATATTTTCTATTTGAAATACCATTGCATGGTTAAATTAATGATTGATGTTTGCTTGTAGTTTACATTATTCTGCGGGCAATCAGTTCATGAGTTATCAGAGGTGGTACTCTTTTGAGTTATAACTGTGCACAAGCTGGTATTGAAAAGTCTGGAATTTGAAGTTATGTAATGGTTGTCCACAAAATAAATTTATGCACATTGAAGCAAAAGATATCAGTTCTCTTGTTAATGTGTCCCTCTCCCTCTATCTTAATTTTTATTGACAGAAGTTGACAGTATAAACCCAAGTGGCAAAACGTCTTCGGGCCCACGACGGCCGTAGTGGGTCCGCGCACAGCCTTGCGTGTGCCCACTGTTGCCATTGTGGGCCTGAGGACCTTTGCTTACTCGGAAAGGCGTATGATCCAACGTCTGCTTTTAGTGTGAGACTGATTTCTCTTTGGTTGCTGTCATTTTTTGTTGTTGAGAGTTGTAACATTGCTGTGCATTGTTTCAGTCATCTTGTAGCACAGGTAAATGTATTGTTTGAAACAGAGTTTGTCACCAGTTACATTGGTGGAGTTACGGATCATTTACAAGTACAGTGACTGAACTTAAACATGTACTGATTAATTGAGTGAGTGTCACAAAAAAACGAACTATTTTGTATACCTGGGTGCATAATGTGTAACACACCAGCCTGACCACAGATTTTAAAATGTTGCGAAGTTTGATCCTGGGTATATGTTTATTGAGGTCACTTCTCTTTCTATTACATGAGTTCAGTGCACAAAACACTACATAATAATGAAATATTATAATTTAAAAAAAAGAAGCATTCTGTTGAACAAAATGTGTTCATTAGAATCCATTTGTGATACTTGTATTCTGTTTAACAAACAAAATGTGGCCCCTTTGTCTTTGGCTCTTGGTAGCACTTTTTGGCTCACGTACAAAGCAAAAGTGAGTCTGTTCTTTGCCAGTGGTCGTCTGTCTGTCCACCGTTGTCTGTGGTAAATTTTAATGTTGGCATTTTCTCGGAGGCTATTCAAGCTACAGTCTTAAAACTTGGCCCAAGGATACTTTGCAGCAATACCTTTCTAACCATACCAATTTGAGTGACCTCTCTCAAAGGTCAAGGTAACATGAGATCAGGAAATAGGTAAAAATATGGCCATATTTTGACAAAATTGATTTTTTTTCTCAAATACTATTCACAACTTCAAACTCAAACTTGGTACAGAGATATTTGATGGCAAGACCTTTTTATGCATACTAATTTAGTTGACCCCTCGGAAAGATCTAGGGTCACAAGAGGTCATGAAATAGGTAAACAAATAGCCATATTTTGACAAAAGATGTTTTTCTCAAATACTATTTACAACTTCCAACCCAAACTTGGCATAGATATATACCTGATGATAAGACCTATACATGCATACTAATTTGGATGACACCTTGGAAAGGTCATGGGTCACAGGAGGTCTGCAAATGTGTGTAAAATGCCAGTTTTTGATAGAATTGTAGTTTTTATTAAAGTTTTTTTTTTCAAACTGTTCAATCAAATTTGGCATGAAGGTTGCTGATGGCAAGACATTTCTATACATACTATATTGGTCAAATCATCGCAAAGGTCAAGAGTCATTGGGATTTGACAGATATGTGGAAAATGCTTAAATCTTGAGGAAACATGGACTTCGCTGTTGCTGAAGCCGGCCCTTTACTTTTTGTCACAAAGGTCACACATATACATATGGATCGGTCATACACGTGAGTAATAAGGGCTTTGCCTTTCTTGTTTCTCATGATTGTTGCAGGAATCATCGAATCATCGAGACAAAAGTGCTGCCGACAGCCAAAGGGCTAGAATCCATTTGTGACACTTGTGTTCCTTTTTGCTATTTTTTACAAACTGCGTGTTTTTAATCATCTCTTTGACTTTGGCACATAGCTCATTTATACCAAAGCAAGATGTGGATTAACTGTTAGTCACTACTACATAGTGAATCCTGTCTGTCTGCATGAGGAGTAGATTCTCATGAACCACTGTGGCTGCAGGGGCTCATGAGAATCTATGCCTCTTGCTGGCAGACCTCAGCTTATCCTCATAGTGAAGAACCATTAACAGGTAAATTCATAGCCGTTTACCCATTTAGCTCTGACATACCGCAGGAAATGGATTGACCATGATGATTCAAGGGTAGTGCCAGATTAGCTTGAACTACCATGGTCAGTCCATCTCCTTCACCTAGTACATGGATGGTTAGATGTCTCCAAATTTGGGAAATGCGGCCTTGGGGTTAAATGGCTTAATGTAAGTGCATTTTTAGTGCCAGTTCCCAGGTGTCAAGCTATTCTGCCCTGTGACATCAAAATCCACTCGGTCCATTTTTGTGAAAAGGCGAGATTTCTTTGTATTACAGTAAAAATCCTGCTTTTCACAAGAAACAGATTAACTGTCCGTTGCCCGCAAAACACAGTATTCTGGCAACACCTTTCAGCTGTCATAGTCAATTTGTTTTGTGCAAATGTTTTGAAGTTGGAGGGCCCAACGTACATATTTTGAAAAGCACAAAATGAGTGGTATTGCTTCTGTGTATTAAACTGGGAATGGAAGGGGGTTCAAGGGGCAGGGGAGAGTTGAGACCCTGATTTTAAAAAAAAAACAAACAAACTCTTTCATTTGATTATCACAATGTGTTTTTCATCTTTTTGAACATTTTATTAATGGTGAAATTTCGTTTAAATTTTGCATATCATTTTCTGACTACAGAGCATGGATGATTTGAGTATGGCACATCTATTGCAAAGTTCAATAAGAGGAACATAAAAGTTTAAATGTTAAATGTTTAGGGCTTAATGTTTTTTTGGTCCACCATGGACATGATTTTGAATACAGGATACCAAGCAGTGTCTGAACAAATGTTGACCCCACCTGGGTTCAAATTAACTATGACCTTTCAGATGAGAGTCAAACGCTGTGCTACCTGAGTTACCTAGCTCCACTTGGAATATAACTTGTGTGTGTGTGTTTTAGCACGTCTGCAAATTTGAATGTACATGTCTGATTATTACAGACTTACTGTGCACTGGTATGACTACACACTCAAAGTATTTTTGTTTTAACATCTTAGCCCATTACATCCTGAAGCTGATTTTGTAAAATTTGCTTATTGTCATGTGAAGACAGCATTACTGAGTGGGAGACGGATCAACTATTTTAGTTCAAGGGTTGTGCCAGAATAGCTTGGCGCCTCAGGCATCAAGCTATTCTAGCACCTCCCTTGAACTATCATAGTCAAATTAATTTCAATTTGTTTAATAACATCTTAGCCCATTACATCCTGAAGTTGCTTTGTATAATATTTGCTTTTGTCCTGTGAAGACAGCATTACAGAATAGGAGACAGATCAAACATTTTAGTTCAAGGGTGGTGCCAGAATAACTTGGCACTTCAGGCGCCAATCTACGCTGGCACCACCCATGAAGTATCATAGTCAAATTAATTTAAAGCAGTAGAGTAACAGGATGAAAAGGGTTAAGCAGTATTAAGTTCGCACTAGAGTTTTCCCTAGATATGATGCTGTGGTGGTGAATTGAGGGACACAACCAGTGTGGATGAAGTAAGCACATTAAATCCTAGGGGTGGAAATTTCCAAGTTTAGGAGCTGACCTTTTATGACTCCATTAAAGTTCAGGAGACTATCGGCCATGATAATTTGGGGTGGTGTCCGAATAGATTGGCGTCTGTGTCCAATCGCAAATCTTGTTTGACAGGGCTCAATGGGTTAACCTATTTAGCCCTGATGCACTACAGCAGGAGATGGATTGATCATGATAATTTTAGGGTAGTGCCAGATTAACTTGGTGACATCAGGCACCAAGCTAATCTGGCGTTGCCCTTGAATTATTATGGGCGATCCATTTCTTGCAGTTGGTATATAGTCGTTATGTGACAGCTAAAACAGGTGAGAAGTGCGGCCGTGGGAATAAGAGGGTTAACTCATTGAAGATGTGCCATATCCGTATACTTTACTTGGTAAAGCGTACCCAAATGCAACACATCTAGAATGTGTTAATAACAGATGTACATAGATAAATTTATTTACCACCGATGCTCACAGTGTTTGCCATATATACCGCTGGTTCTTGGTATGATTATGCAAGATGTGTGTTTGATTTGACAGCTAATTAAATTTACAAGAATGTGGCAGGTTGGCAGCGCCAACAGCATCCCGTTGGAACAGGGCCGTCGCTCCTTCATCACGATGGAGTGACTTCCCTGTTCTGACAGGATGGGCCAGCAGTGGGATGTTGATTGCCCATGATAGCTCAAGGGTAGTGCCTGATTAACCCTTTCACTGCTGAGAGACAATGAATAGGATCCAGCTGCAAGAGATTTAGATCCTCATGAGCCCCCGCAACTGCGGGGGCTCATGAGGATCTATGCGTCTTGCTGACACTACTGTTTGTATAATAATATTACATGTAGTTGTATTATGAGTTAGGCTCTGCCAGTGGTTCTTGTCGCCTCGAGGGTCCAGTCAGGAGGATCAGTGTCGGAGGTAAGAGTCGAGGGCTTTAGCAGTGAAGAGGTTAACTTGATCTAGTTTCCATTGATTTGTATTTGGCAGCTCTCGATCTCTAAATTGCTGGCTGTCATGTTTCTGAAGTGATTGGGATATGTATGAATCACTGTCATATGTATTAATTGTTTGTTGCTTGTAAGGTTTCACATTATGTCATTGCTACAAAGTACGTGGGTTTGTCACCGAAGAAGATATAGGATCCTTTGTATTTTGTATAATAATTGTTGTGTGCTGACCCACAGGGAGTGACTTAAAATCTTTAAATAATAATAATAATATATATTTTTAAGGCGCCTGTACTTTCGATTAAAAAAACCCTCTAAGCACCCTACAAATGACATACTAACATACATACACCTTGTATCCTACAACACATATATGTTCTCTAACATAAGCAACAAGAAATACACACAGAAAAGTAAAAATAACAAAATGGACACACCAACAAAAAATACTCACACAAAAAAGATAAGTGTACCATAAAACTAATAAATGCACTAGACATCTCTCACAGACAACGAAATGTTGACAAAAAGAAAAATTATAACGGTGAATGTGACTTTAGAAATAAAAACGCCAATAACTACATTTGGTTTGTTATATGATTTTGTGTGGAAGGTGAACATCTTTTCACTTAAAATATATATATATTTTTTAATGAAACGTTTTGTGCTATATTGTTGGCAGCACTGATAGTGTCATAACTCATTTAGACGCTTTTGTTGTCAATGTCATCACATCATCTTCATCATTATTATCATCATCCTGCCCTAAGAAAGCAAAAGACAGTAAATTCACTTGTGTGAAAAGCAAGATTTTCATTGCGTTGCAATGAAAATCTCACTTTTCACAAAAGTGGGCACTGTCCTTTGCTTTCTCACAAGGCACCATCATCACCATCTTAGTACAGATGATAAACAGAATTCAGAATGCAAAGCAAAACATGACATAAGAAAATTTCTGTTGGCCTTTTATCTGTAGATCACTGAAGCTGTAGTTGAACTGGGTAATGGTCGCTGACGTTCCATGCCTGTACAGACAAGCATTTGTTTCTGTTGAATAATCACTTCGTGCAAACGTCTGGGCCAGTCTGCCCAAATATGAGTACAGTAGAACCTGTTTTGAGTATCCATATTGTTTTGCAAGAAAAAAAGTGGCCTTAACCCTTTCATTACTGCAGCCCGCTATAGCGGGCATGGGAAACGCCTCCTCTGCTTACGGCCTCCTGGTATAGCGGGACCGCAGCTTCTACTCCCCCGCGTACGGCTGCCCGCTAAAGCAGTTTGCGCTAGCCGCGTTCGAAATCCGCGCTACCTGCTGAGAGTGGCTACCTAATTAGTGGCGACCTTGACAGCGCTGGAATGGTACCGCCAGGCGCGCAGCGTTTATGTTATATCCGGCTCGGGGCCTGAGAAACAGGATGCGGAGTTTATATAAAAAATTCCTTCCAGAACTTTGGTTGTGCTTGCAAAAATCAGTGGCGGAGAGAGAAGAAAGTGACCGTGACAGCGACAAATTTAGTGATGATGAGTTTTGGGATAGAGGCGATTTTGGAGAGATGGATTTAGTTCAGTTGGACAGAGGAAGAAAGGGCTGTTTTTGTGCGACAAGACACTAACGACAACAACGATAATGATCGCAATGCCGACGACGAAAGTCCATGAGTTGGTAGCCGACTATCATCTACGGCGACCGTCCGTCGGCCGTCCCCGCTCTTCCGCTAGCAACAACGAGACTCGCCTTGACTGAGTTGACCATTTACCTGTCAAAGGGGAGGGCCGTGACCACGGATGTGCTCTGTGCTACAAGCGACACACCCGCTACATAGACGCAAACCCAGGGGTTAGATATGCAGACAACCCTTACAAGAGGTGCAAAACTGTTATGTGCCGGAAATGTGAAGTGTACCTTTGTTGTAATGACAACAACTGTTTTATTTTGTACCACACACAGGTACAACTGTAAATACAGGGTGACAGTGGTGACAGTGTATGACAGTGTATAGCAGTGTTGTAATTTCATCTTCACCCTCCCAGTAACTGTACATAGTGTATGCGTAAACATGGACAATCAAGGTGTATTATTATAATAGTGGATCTTTTTCAGTTACTTTTTGTATTTTGGACACCTGTGTGTGCATTGTAGACACTGCTATGTGACAGCAATAAACAGACAATGACACAGTCACAAGTTTGGATTATGAATTTCCAACACATCATTGTCACGGTAAGAGCATGCAAACACTGTTAGACCAGTTTTCATGCACGTTTGCTTGCTTCAGAGGTGTGTGTTGTTAATGTACTGTCATTTTGTCACATATTTGCACCTGTGTGTCACCAAATCAACCACGCGACCCTGACACATGACGTCAATGTGTAGCCCGTCCAAAGCCCGTCACAGCAATATAGGGTTATGGGTATCTGCGGTGGATGGGTACTCCGCTATCACCCTTTCCCGTACACTACTATATTTGGGTATTTTTTTAGTCTCTAAACTCAGTAAGCAGGGGTAATACAGAACTTTATAAAAGCAGTACTCGGTGGTATTCACAAACCAGAGAATTCAGTAATGAAAGGGTTAAAAGACAGGTGCTCTACCAAGAGACGCCTTGAAGGGTGACAAGTGTAACCTGTGATAAAGAACATCATTTTGGTGGCTATAGCAGCCACCTAAATGGTGGTCTTTAATGGCAGGTGATCTGTCAGAGGTGGTCGCTCAGAGAAGGTATTGTAGTATGCCAATGAATTTACAATGAAAGAATGATACACCTCGACTGCAGTTTACAAAGTGGGATTAGCATTCATCTTACTCCGGAGATTCATGTTGCTGTATCCTTAGCTCGTAAATGTGAGTTTGAGGCAATGGATGGACAATTTGATTTTGACTAAGAAAATATGAAAGTCTGTGGTTTTGGGGCCAGGGGTCAGTTGCTTTAGCGAGCTTAGTCCTACGACAGCCACTAAGTAAGGTGCTTCGCTATGGTGCAGCCCTTTTATGCCATTTGCATGAGTGAGCTTAGCCCTGCGTCAGCCACTAAGCAAGGTGCTCACCTTGCTTAGTGGCTGGCGCAAGACTAAGCTCAGTCGCTCATGCAGTTGGACCCTGGACCTTGCGTAAGGACCAGAATCACAGACCAGCACACAGGTGTTCTTACCTGCGAGAAAGACAGGTGTAGTTGAGTCTCCATGTTGTAGACCTGCACACTGTCCGCTACGACGGCTGCTCTCAGTTCGCTGCCAGCCACCACGAACCTGATATGGACACAGTACAGACACAAGAGAGTTATCCCTACATTAGAAGTAGGTCAAACACTGCACGACCTTCAAACATTCTGTGGATTCACCATCTGCGAGAGGCATATATTCTCATGAGTCCTTGCAGCATCATGAACTTAGTTATATGCCTCGTAATTGCAAGAAGTGGCCTCGGTGACATCCCAGTATAATTAACAGTATGACTGCTACGTCATTCCTCGCGCTGGGACCATACGGCGTTGAGGCGCGTCCCCTGGGTGGTGGATAGGGGGTCCCTCGTGAGAGGGGTGCACCGAATGAAATAAGGTGCCGTGAACCAACATGGTCTAAGGGAAGGTGACCCCGACAGAAAACCCCTGGTCCTCCTAGTAAGGGGGTTGGGCGTGGGGGTAGCTTCCCCACCCTGCAAAAAAGGAAATAGCTACCAAAACGCCGATGAAAAGACTAACAGTAATTCCTTTCCTGGAGGAGGAAGGTTCTTCTACTAGAAGACTTATGACGTCCTGTGGTGAAAGCCGGAAGTCTTCGGAAGCCACAGGACCGAGCCGCCTCTCTCTATCCAGGGATACAACCATGGGCACATGGAACGTCAAGACCATGTACCAGAGCGGCAAGGCCGCCCAGATAGCAGCGGAAATGCAAAAGTACAACCTTTCCCTGCTAGGTATCAGTGAAGCCAGATGGACGCAGTCTGGCCAGAAAAGGCTGTTAAGTGGGGAGATGATTCTGTATTCAGGTCATGAAGAGGAGAATGCCCCCCATACAGAAGGAGTAGCACTCATGCTGTCACCAGTGGCACAGAGAGCGCTGATGGGCTGGGAACCTCTTGGGCCAAGAATTATAACAGCAGCCTTTAGAACCAAGAAAAAGCTCAAGCTGAACGTCATCCAGTGTTATGCGCCCACCAATGACAGTGACGAGGAAGAGAAACAAGAGTTCTACGACCGACTCCAGAGTGCCATGGACAAATGTGCGGAGCGAGACATCACCATCGTCATGGGCGATTTTAATGCCAAAATAGGGGAGGACAACACCGGATACGAAGAGGTGATGGGGAGACAGGGACTAGGCTCGGAGATGAGTGAGAACGGGGAGAGGTTTGTAGACTTTTGTGCTCTAAACCGACTTGTCATTGGAGGCAGCATCTTCCCACACAGAAGAATACACAAAGCAACTTGGGTCTCACCTGACCATACAACAGAGAACCAAATAGACCATATCTGCATTAGCAAGAAATTCAGAAGATCCCTTCAAGATGTTCAAGTGAGGAGGGGAGCAGATATCGCCTCAGAGCACCATCTGCTTACCTTAAGAATGAAGCTCAAGCTAAAGAAAAGCCGCACAGAGACAACAAGAAGACAGCGCTATAATGTAGGCCTCCTGAGAGAAACTGGAGTTAGAGAAGAGTTCAAACTGGTGCTGTCCAACCGGTTTCAAGCGCTACAGGAGCTAGTAAATGAAGAGGAGGCGGTCACCACAGAGCAGCAGTGGAAGGCAGTTAGAGAGGCGCTGAACTCAACCTGCAAAGACACTGTAGGGTTCAGGAAACACCACCACAAGGACTGGCTGTCGGCACAGACCTTGAAGAAGATAGAAGCGAGGAAGCAGAAGAAAGCAGCGATCAACAACAGTCGCACGAGAGCAGCCAAAGTAAGGGCACAGGGGGAATACTGGGAAGCCAACCGCGAGGTGAAGAGGAGTATCAGGGCAGACAAGAGGGCCTACACAGACAGCCTGGCAGAAAAGGCAGCAGGCAGCGGCAACATGAAACAGCTCTACGACATTACCAGAAGATTGTCGGGTAAGTATGGCCATACAGAAAGACCAGTAAAAGACAAAGAAGGCAAGCCTATTGCAGACAGAGCAGACCAACTCGACAGATGGGCCGAGTATTTTGAAGAGTTACTGAACAGACCTAGCCCCCCCCCCCCCCCCCCCCCCCCGACATCCAGCCGGCAGAGACCGACCTACCCATCAGCTGTGACAGACCCAGCCGGGAAGAGATCAGAAAAGCAGTGGCATTTTTGAAGAATGGCAAAGCAGCAGGGCCAGATGGCATCCCAGCGGAGTCTCTGAAAGCAGACCTAGAGACAACAGTTGAGATGCTGTACCCACTGTTTGGAAAGATCTGGGAAGAGGAGGTGATGCCAGCTGACTGGAAGGAGGGGTACCTAATCAAGCTTCCCAAGAAAGGCGACCTCAGCAAGTGTTCCAACTACAGAGGAATCACCTTGCTGTCAGTACCAGGAAAGGTCTTCAACAGGATCATCCTAGAAAGAATGAAGAGCTCCGTTGACCCCCAGCTGAGAGACCAGCAAGCAGGATTCAGGAAGAACCGATCATGTACAGACCAGATCGCCACTCTCCGCATCATCGTGGAACAGTCTCTGGAGTGGAGCTCCCCGCTGTACATCAACTTTGTGGATTATGAGAAAGCATTTGACAGCATGGACCGAGAGACTCTGTGGAAACTCCTACGACACTACGGTGTACCCACAAAGCTCGTCCGCCTGATCAAGAGCAGCTATGATGGCATGACATGTCGCGTGATCCACGAAGGGCAGTTCACCAGAGAGTTCCAGGTCAGAACTGGTGTCAGGCAGGGGTGTCTGCTGTCTCCGTTCCTCTTCCTACTGGCCATAGACTGGGTCATGAAGATGACCACAGAGCACAGACGAAGTGGAATACAGTGGACACTGTGGACACAGCTTGACGACCTCGATTTTGCAGACGACTTGGCATTATTGTCCCACACTCATCAACAAATGCAGGACAAGACCACGAGGCTTGCTGACATCTCGTCCCAAGTGGGCCTCACCATTCACAAACAGAAAACAAAGACAATGAGGCTGAACGCAACCAGGGAAGAACCAGTCTTGCTTGCTGGCACCCCGTTGGAGGAGGTGGAGTCCTTCACCTATCTCGGGAGCATCATAGACAAAAAAGGCGGCACTGATGCAGATGTCAGAGCACGAATCGGTAAAGCCAGAGCAGCCTTTCTCCAGTTGAAAAAAGTGTGGAGTTCCAGAGAGCTGTCACAACACACCAAAGTCCGGATTTTCAACTCCAATGTAAAAGCAGTTCTCCTATATGGAGCAGAAAGGGTTTCGCCAGAAAGAAGAACAAAGACTGGTTTGACGAAAACGATGTAGAGATTCAGGAACACCTAGCAAAAAAAAAGAGCCGCCCATCAGGCCCACCTAGCCCAGCCTTCCTGCCCTGTGAAGAAATCTGCCTTCCGCCTCGTCTGCAGCAGTCTCCAGCGCAAGCTCAGAGATCTCCAGAATGAGTGGTGGACCAGACTTGCACAGAGGACCCAGCTTTGTGCTGACAATGGTGACTACAGGGGCTTCTACGAAGCACTGAAAGCAGTGTATGGCCCCAGGCACCTGGTACAAAGTCCCCTGCGAAGCGCGAATGGCCAGGCACTCCTCACAGATAATACTTCCATCTTGAACCGCTGGTCGGAATACTTTCAGAGCCTCTTCAGCGCTGAGCGCACTGTTCAAGAAGCAGTCGTCCTACAAATCCCACACCTCCCAGTAAAGGTTGAATTGGACGAACCGCCCACCGCTGAAGAGACCCTCACAGCCATCCACCAGCTCAAGAGTGGCAAAGCAGCAGGCATTGATGGAATACCGCCAGAGATCTGGAAACATGGAGGCACAGCACTGCACAACAAGCTCCATGACCTCTTTCTCTGCTGCTGGGAGGAAGGAACACTACCAAAAGATCTCCGTGATGCAGTCGTTATCACCCTGTACAAGAACAAAGGCGAGAAGTCTGACTGTTCCAACTATCGGGGAATTACCCTGCTGTCCATTGCTGGGAAAATCCTTGCAAGGCTGCTCCTGAATCGGCTGGTACCTGCCATCGCTGAAGACCAACTCCCAGAGGGCCAGTGTGGCTTCAGAGCAAACAGGAGCACCACCGATATGGTCTTTGTGCTGAGACAGCTACAGGAGAAGTGCCGCGAGCAGAACAAAGGGCTGTACATAACATTTGTCGACCTAACAAAAGCGTTCGACACTGTGAGCAGGCAAGGCATGTGGCAGATCCTGGAGCGACTTGGCTGTCCCCCAAAGTTCCTCAACATGATTGTCCAGCTACATGAGGACCAGCAAGGCCAGGTCAGACTCAACAATGATCTCTCAGAACCATTCCCTATTCTCAACGGCGTAAAGCATGGCTGCGTGCTGGCACCGACCCTCTTCACCATCTTTTTTAGCATGATGTTGAAGCAGGCCACAGTGGACCTCGATGATGACGATGCAGTGTACATCAGGTATCGTCTCGATGGCAGCCTGTTCAACCTTAGACGACTGCAGGCCCACACGAAAACCCTAGACCAACTGATTCGTGTGCTGCTTTTTGCTGATGATGCTGCCCTCGTTGCACACACAGAGAGAGCCCTGCAGCGCATCACGTCTTGCTTCGCAGATGCTGCCCAGCTCTTTGGACTCGAGGTCAGTCTGAAAAAGACAGAGGTCCTCCATCAGCCGGCACCCAAGACAGTGTATCGCCCTCCTCACATCACCATTGGCGAGTCTGAACTAAAGTCAGTGCACCAGTTTACTTACCTTGGCTGCATTATCACGTCGGACGCCAAGCTGGACAAGGAGCTTGACAGCAGGCTGGCAAAAGCGAACAGCGCTTTCGGGCGACTTTTCAAGCGGGTGTGGCACAATCAACAGCTGAAAACAGGCACCAAGATCAGCGTGTACAGAGCTGTGGTCCTCACCACCCTGCTGTATGGTTCCGAGTCTTGGGCCCTCTACCGCAGCCAACTACGACTCCTCGAACGCTTCCACCAGCGCTGCCTGCGTACCATCCTGGGCATTCACTGGAGTGACTATGTCACCAACGTCGAGGTCCTTGAACAGGCTGAAACTGTGAGCATCGAGGCTTTGCTGCTGCGGACACAGCTCCGCTGGGCGGGGCATGTCTCCAGGATGGAGGATCATCGCCTACCAAAGATCACCCTGTTCGGCGAGCTTGCTACTGGACACCGTGACAGAGGGGCACCAAAGAAGAGATACAAAGACTGTCTCAAGAAGTCACTTAGTGCCTGCCAAATCGACCACCACCAGTGGTCTTCGCTTGCTGCGGACCGTGACACCTGGCGCTAAACCATTTACAAGGCAGCTGTCTCCTTTGAGGACTCTCACAGAGCTAGCCTTAAGGACAAGCGGCTCAGGAGAAAAAACAGAGATGCCGCAGCTCAGAACCCTGGCCATACCTTCCCCTGCAGCCACTGCGGTCGAACCTGCCTGTCTCGGATTGGCCTCCGCAGCCACGAACAAGCCTGCAGACGTCGTGGGCAACTCCTATAAAATCTTCGTTCGCGAAGTCAAGCCAAGAGATATGGAGCAGAGACATGGAGATTGACAAAAACCACAGTCAACAGAGTACAGACCTTCATGAACAGTTGCCTTAGAAGAATTTTGAAAATCCACTGGCCAGAGAAGATCAGCAACGTCAGACTCTGGGAGAGAACAGAGCAGATAACAGCAGAGAATGAAATTGGGCGAAGAAGATGGGGATGGATCGGTCACAGTCTGAGAAAGCCAGCTTCCAGTATCACTAGGCAGGCATTGTCATGGAACCCCCAGGGAAAGAGGAAAAGAGGTAGGCCGAGAAACTCCTGGCGTCGAGACCTCCAAGCAGACATCAAGAGACTGGGAACCACCTGGAGTAGAATCGAAGGAGAAGCACAGGACAGGAGTTGCTGGAGGTCTCTCGTCGACGGCCTATACCCGGGTAGGGGTGACAGGCATAAGTAAGTAAGTAAGTGCTACGTCATTGAGTGTGCATGCCGCAGTAGTCGGTGCGATCCAGCAAAAACGGTCCCTTTGGGTTTCGGTAGCGGTTTTAGTCGTAATGATTCTGTAGGAATCATCGTGACTAAAACTGCTACCGACACCCAAAGGGTTAATATTTACTATAAAGGGGCACATCCTACTGCCTTTCCATACTAAAAGTTCTTAACCTACTGCCTTTAATCTGATTCTGATGTAGAAGTAACTCCTATTAGCACAGCATATGGTGGAACATAAGAGGTCATTTATAACAAAAGTTGTGGTAAATAGTAAATCAGAATTCTGTACTATAGGATCTTAACCCTTATCATTCGGAATACACCAGTGTGTGAAATAAGTTTGACTAAAATAGTTCAAGGGTAGTGCCAGAATAGCTTGGCACCTCTAGGCGCCAAGCTATTCTGGCACTACCCTTGAACTAAAGCCATTGCCCTGTGTGGCCTGTACATCGACAGGCCACACAGGGCAATTAGGTTACGCCCCCTTTTCACACACTGTTATTTGTTAGCCTCTTGCAGCATAAAACTATGAATGAAGAACTTTTCTGCCAAAACAAAAAATCCACGCGGAGCACATCACAGGAGAAACATTTTCAGCAATTCTTAAAAAAATTAAGAGTTAGCGTTTTTCACAACACTCAAATGAACTAAGTACCCCATGACAAAACTGTTGTCTGCAAGCCTGCATACAACCGTGCACATGCCCCAATTAGGCTCCCATGAACACACTAGGTCGACCAAAATTACCCAGATTTTGCTTTTTTTCACACCACCTGTCATGCCTTTTGTTGCTCAAAACGCCAAAAAAGGCACAAAATTGAAGTTTTACACCCTAAAAAAATTGCAAAAAGGGAGGAAATGTTTTGAACTATTTCTGGCGGAAAAGTTACTACATGCACCGGAAGCAATTGCCCTGTGTGGCCTGTAATGAAACCAAAAAAGTTGTCAGCTGCAATCAAAACTTTATCACTGATATTTGTACACTATAAGAAGATACACTGCCAAGTTTCAGACATGAATGGCTGATGGTTTTAAAGCTGCACCAAAATTACTACCTGCACCCCTTGGTGCCCGGAGTACCATTTGATCCTGCGGCCGACTGTCAGCACCACACATGTAAAGATCAACAACAAAAAAAAAGACTCATGTTCAAGCTAGCAACCCTATATTTTGCAGACAAGCAGACACACATGTTACGTATTCAAAACAACCAGCAACTACAATTTTCAACAGTTGGTTACTTTTGGGCAATTTATTTGCTATACTACCCCCCAAGCAGAAACCATTTTGACAGTTTTTTTCAACTTTGAACCCAACTGGACAACATAGAAAAGCCTTTGCACTGTTTCCAAAAATTCAGCAAACTGCCTAACCACAACTAGTCTGCATGAGGTGTCATTTCTTTAATTCCCTCCTTCCAGCTTTAAACAAGGCTTAAGATACTGAAGGCAACTGAAGCCATGTTCCGCACTTTTTCTGAAAATGAATCACCAGCCAACATGCTTTTCTTGCAAACAGCTACAAATCCTTGTACCAGCCAACTCAAGGGACCAAGGTGCTTCTCTGAACTTTGACTACTTTGCATGGCAAAGCAGCAGAATAAAAGAAGTACCCAACGGAGAAAGAAACACGCTTAGAAAAGACGGGTACAACACAATTTATTAATATTTCGGGTAAATACCCTTTGTCAAAATAGACAAACAAACAAACAGAGAAATTAGCCGCTAATCTCTCTGTTTGTTTGTCTATTTTGACAAAGGGTATTTACCCGAAATATTAATAAATTGTGTTTGTAACCGGACTCAGTGACTGGGTGTAGGCGACTTAAATAGTTTATCAGATAGACAAAAACTGCCCATCTAATACAGTACTCAAGTGCCTACAGAGTTTAAGTCCGAATTCCTTTTGTGGTCTAGGGAAGGACTGGAGATTGCAGTGGAGAGTAGATAAATCTACTCTAGTCTCGCATGCGCACAACTGAAATCCGTCAGTGTTTACTCTTGCCTCGCGTTGTGTTCAAAAAGCCAAAGTTGCTTGCGCAATGGACCGACCACAGTATCCAGAAAAACCCTATTTTGACTGGACTTGTTGTTATCGTTCCTACTGAGCTGCTAGTAACGTGCGCTCGCACGATCAGTCACACCGTCATACATGCACGGACGTACACACACACACACAAACCTCTCGCACGTACACACGCACAGTCTCAGTCTCGCTCTCACTCTAGCCGCTGAGCATCATAAGATAGAAGTAAGGTTCCAAGATTTATTTGTACCAGAAAAGCATTCATAATAAAACAAACAACATAATCAAAATTAGTCGAACCAGTGCAAGTGCCAATAACCTTGAACACCTTAGGCCTAACACCTATACCTTCCGACACGATACCTAGCAAACCTATCTCCTATGCCTGACACCTACAACGATGAATACGATTCCTAGTGAACCTAGCTCCTAGGCCTAACACCTATACGCACTTACCAATAAAACCTACGCGCTGTCCTAACGCATCCTGGACGCGTTGAAGGTGGCCCTGGGAGTCCCCAGACACACCCCAAACATGCTTGTCCTGGCAGAAAGTGGGCAAAAACCAATATCCATCATAATAAAAGAGAGAGCAGCGAGGTACTACTACAAAACAATATGCATGCCAGATGACCATCCGGCCAAATATACGCTCACCACGGACCACAAAACGAGAGGCAAACGCAACCAAACGCCACAAATAAAAGCTGTAGTCCAAGAAAGCGAAGCTGCTATAAACCTAAAACTACCGTATAGAACACCAAAAATACAAAGGAAAACCCCCATATGGAAATTACCCCAAATAGAAGTAGATCTGGACTTAGCCCAAATATCGGAAATCAGAAGATGGGCCCAAAATGAAAATAGATTTTAATATAAAAAAGAACACCATTTATAAAGACTACGTATGCATATATACAGACGGGTCTCACGACCCAACAACACACGCAACAGGACTAGGTATCCACCCCACCGGCAAATCAGATAGGGCCCTTAAACTACCTGACCACTCGGCGGTCTTTACAGCAGAGCTCACGGCCATCCTAGGAGCATATAAGGTAATAAAGAGCGATTTTCCACAAAACATACATGCACTCATAGTAACGGATTCGCTCTCGGCAGTGCAAGCAATCCAAAACTTGGACTCGTTCAGGGACGACCTTACATACCTGATCAGAGCCCAAGCCGCTGAAATGGCAGAACAGGGAAAGATAATCAAAATTATGTGGGTCCCCTCGCACGTGGGGATCCCAGGAAATGAACGCGCCGACAGAGTGGCGAAGAAAGGTCTCGAACAAGAATCGACCTTCTTCAACTTACCTCTATCGGCAAACGAAAGATACAGGGCGCTTAGACCCGCATTTCAGAAACTATGGACAGAGGAATTTCACCAAAATAAAAGAGGGAGAAGGAAACACCTCGCGAGGGAACTAAAAAACCAACCCATCATCTTCCAAGGGAAAAGGAAAGACCAATCCCGGCTATCAAGAATCCGACTGGGGGGTGAAAGATACCTAGTCCTTCCAAACCAAATAATATGCATGTGCGGCCACACACTAACAACGGAACACATCCTACTAGAATGCCAACACATAGAAGAAACCAGAACCTCAATCAAAGAAAAACTAGACAACCACCTTACACTAGAAGGCCTCATAAACCCTGATCCAACAAAGTGGTACACCACCACTCAACTTACAGTACAGTTAATCAACAAACATCCCCTAGTTAAGTACATATAATCAAACATAGAACCCCACTTGCCCCCTCCCATAGCATGTAAGGCTCATGGCCCTAGACCATGGCGATGAGTTCGGGGGTCAGCTCTCGTCGTCGTCCGAGCACCCCCGGGCCCGAAGTGCTCAAAACTAGATAGTCTCCCGGCCGGGCAGGAAGGGGGCCAAAATGAAGTGAGAGAGAAAGAATGACTGAATGTACGCAAGGCCAATAAAAGAAGGGAGAATGAAAGTAAGCAAGACTGAGCGAAAGAAGGGGTTCCCCCTCCACAAATCGGCCCCACCATCAATCATGGTACAGCACCCGCCCCCATTCCCCCCCCCCCCTCTAGTAAAGATTTTATCATACCCCCACATCATCCCCATACTCTCCACTCCCATCAAAACCACCCCGCCCGGACTGCCCGCCCGGGAGTACTCAAAAGATAGCACCCTAGACAGTGGGGGCTCTCACGAAACCAGGTCGCCCAGAACTGCCCGGTGCCCGCTCTCTCGACCCGAATCCCAGATCCCGAAACCTCTGGTATCTATCCACTCCAGGAACGCCCGCCTCGCCCCGCCGCTCTCCCAATAAAGGCCGGGGGGGGGGGGGGGGGGCGGCGGGGAGGGGAGAGGGCGAACCTATCATCTCCAACCCTATCATTTCATGGTCCGAGCACCCGCCCCCACCCCCCACAGATAATAAAGAGTCACCTCATTCATAACCCCCTCCCCCCCCCCCACCTTTTTTTTTTTTTTTTTTTTTTCTCGCCGGGAATACCTCACTCATTTCTCTCAACCCTACCCGGTGGGGGCGGGACCGCCGGGAGCCGCGGTAGCTGCGCACGGTCAACCACTAACCAGGTGGGCCGGGCTCGGAGACCGCGGGGCACCCTGACGGGGCCCAAGCCCACCACTGGGCCTCCTGAGGCCGATCGTAGGCCCCGGGAAGGAAAACAGGGAAGAGCCCAATTGAGAGCGGGCAAATCCGGGCGGCTGGAACCCAGCCTGGAGGAAGGAGAGCCAAACACTTAAATAACCTAGGTCCAACCAAAGGAGGTATAGCATCCAACGTCAATGCACTCCTTCTAAACATAGATAATGGGCGACGGCTTACGCGCAGGATAACACCCTACTAGAGTCACGCGGTGGCGGACCCCGACCCCCACCGGCCCCTCCCCACTTATCCTCACACTATCCACTCGCGAAGTGAAGCTGTGGGCCCCACAGGGCCGAACGGCAAACACAGGTCATCCTCGCCTCATCTCATGGTCCCACACCCGCCCCAACCTCCACACGGTTAATAAAGTTAAACCATCCACCTCATCATCACCAATCACCCGGCCCAGAATCGCCCCCCCCCCCCCCCCGCTGCGGGTGGGGCCCACGGACGGGGGGAAGGCCGCCGCCGGGTCCGGGGGCGCCGCCCGAGTGGGGGTGGGGAGGGGGGACGCAGGGGCCATCCATCGTATCATCCTTTTTTTTTTTTTTTTTTTTTTTTTTTTGTGTCAGTTACTGTCATTTATTTTTCCGCCGCCCCGCACGTTAAGATTGCCTCCCCAGGAGTTCGGAGGAAAGCCCCATAGGTCGATGCGGGGCGGCTTTTTGACCAACCAACCCCCCTCCTAGCGGAGAGAGGGTCCCGGGGGGCCGGCGGCCGGCCCTAAGAGCCCCCCCCCACCAAAGTCTGGTGGGGCGCGCACGGGGGCCGGCGGCCGGCTCCGGGGGTCGTCCCCCACGTATTGGGACGCAGGGAGGACACTCCTGGAAAGTCCACTCTGCGGGATAGGGGGGTTAGAAAACCCAGGGGGTCGAGGTACCCACGATGGCACTCCGACACCGCGTGACTCCCCGCTCGCCTGCGTACGGTCGCCGCCCATCAAAATAAATAGGGAGCCCAGGGAGGTTTAGCACCCGTCGACCGTGCACTCCCTGGGAAACGGAGGGTACAACACCCCCCTCCAGAGAAATACAAAAACATTACAGGGGGGTTAGTAAAAATCAACCCCCCTCAAACCAGAGGGTGTAGCGCCGGCGGGGCCAAAGAAAACCGGGCCTTGGACTGTGACCATCACCAAGAGAGGAAACACCACCCACCAGGCAGGACCGGAGGCTCAAGTAAGACAGAAGAGCCAAGGTCCACACGGGCACAGGCTCTTCCCAACGACCCAGCCCCCTAGGGCGCGGGCAGACATGATGAAGGAAAGAAACGCAGTGTCGCGCGAGCGGCAGCGACGAACAGCAAAGACCGACCAGCACCCCCCCCCCCCCCCAACCCCAAGGCCCACCCCCCCCTGGACGAAATCAGCGAAAGCTGGAAGTCCCAATCCCGTTTAAAGAATTGATTGAATTAACGCATCCTAAACCCTATTTGGGTGAACTAAACCGAAACACTACTGTCCCTATAGGATAGGGCCGGGGTGGCTCGAGGTGATCATTATTCACAACCTCCTCGTGGGGTAGGGTCGGGGTGGTTCGAGGTGATCATTATTCACAACCGCCTCTTGGGGTAGGGCCGGGAAGTGTGAGTGATCATTATTCACAACCGCTCACGGGGGAGAGGGACTGGAGTGTGAGAGATCATTATTCACAACCGCTCACAGGGGGAAGGGGACTGGAGTGTGAGAGATCATTATTCACAACCGCTCACAGGGGGAAAGGGGAGGGTGATCATTATGCACAACCACCAACGAGACAATCAATCAATCAATTCTTTCAAAGGGATTGGGACTTCCAGCTTTCGCTGATTTCGTCCAGGGGGGGGGGGGGGGGCCAGGGGGTGTGGAGGGGGGGGGGGAGGTTGTCTCTCTGACTGTCTGCCGCTCCGTCGCTCAACTGGCTGATGTTGTTGCCGGGGCCGGGTGGTTGGTAGTGCAGGAGGCAGGTGATAGGCCGGAGGCCCGTCACCTATCGCCAGGCTGGTGGGTGGTGGTGTGCCAGCCACTCCCAAAGCTGTTGTAGGAGTGGTGGCGGTGGTGGTGGGGGTGGCCGGTTGTAGATGGGTCTGGGGTGGTAGGGTGGTGGTGGCGGCGGCCAGTCAATTCTTGGTCGAGGTGTGGCGCGCTGTCGTGGATGGGGTGGGTGACGGTGTTGGGGTGGTAGGCGGAGGTGTGGTGGCGGCGTAGGGAGCAGTGCCGGGCGTCGCTGTCGGTGTCGGACCCATTTTGGAGGCCGGTTGCGCCGTCGCCGGTGTGGTTCCGTGCTGGTTTCTTGTGGATTTGGCTCGGTGGTGGTGCCTTTATCCTCTTGCTGGGGGACAGGGGTTGCATCGGTGCCTACTTCTTGAGTAGGCGGCGTGGTGTTTCCGCAACCCCTGTGTCTGATGGCGGTGGTGGTGGTCCCAGTCTTTTTAGCTGCAGTCTGTGGGGCCGCCAACGACCCCGTTGACTGCAGCTTGGGTGCCACCTGACACTCTGCTTCCACATAGGTGGGTGCCGCTTGACACTCTTGATCCACGTAAGTGGTGTTGGTTGTCTGGGCTGTTGAGTCGCAGAGTGTCAGGGTGGTGAGGTCCGCAATAGCCCCGGTGTGGATCAACCACCGGGCGGCGATAAGTGCCCGGTGGTAGTTGTCCCCTTCAGCCGATGTTATCGCAGGCACCGCGTCCTGGAGCAGGAGGACAAAGTCGCTAAAGTCCATGCTCCGGAGTCGGGTCCCCTCCTCCACAGACGATGCCGCCCGCACCCGGGTAACGTGTTCCGGGAAGGTGAGCGGCGGCTGGGAGGAGGGCGGAAAATCCGGCTCCGAGGCCGACTCCAACGATTCCTCAGACTCCGCGCCCCATGGGGGTGGCGCCTGGGGGGGATCCTGGGCTATCTCTTCTTCTTCTTCTTCTTCTTGTCGTTGGTCATGGTACGGGCTGGGTGGAGTCGCCCGTCCTTGCATGAGCCTTTGTATATGCTCTGGTGATGGGAACTGGTACAGGTCGTGTGGGGCCGTCGGATAAGCGAACGGCCTCACGACGAATTTTCCTTCTGGTGTCCTTGTTATCTGTGGGTCCCACTCGCGCGTGTAGTCTGCTACACACTAACTAGCTAAGTCAGCAAAATTCTCGCTCACAGTGCCAAGCGTACACTAAACCACTGAACTCTGACTCGCTGGTAGTAACTAGTGATAGCATTAGCAGAGGGCTCCTCTGCTACATGTTGTACCCGTCTTTTCTAAGCGTGTTTCTTTCTCCGTTGGGTACTTCTTTGCATATTACACGCTTGGCAGTCACCTTTTTGGTCTGGAACTGAGCAGCAGAATGCTTTAAATAGTGTAAAATGCTTGAAAAAGTAGCAAAAATTTGACGTGAACGCGTGCGCGCATTTGGGGGGGGGGGGGGTGTTGATGCTTTGGGTTAGTATTATTAGGGTAAGCATAGTAGAGTTAGGATTAGGGTTAACATAGTAGTTTTAGGATCTGGGTTAGCATAGTAAGGTTAGGCTGACCATGACTGAGGGTTGGGGGTGAGGGATATTAGGGGGTAGGGGGGGGGGGCATGGGGCAAGAAGGTGGTGTTGGGGGTGGGGGTGGGTGGAAATGTGTGGAATGGATTTTTAGGTATAATAGATATGCTCAGGATACAGCAGGATGATTTGTGTTTGAAAAAGTTAAAGAGATTTCTCACACACTAACTTCTTGATAGTATTTATGACAACCGTGCCTTTTCACCGCACCACACCATCTAAACCGACTTCAGAAACCAGTCAAAACAACATGTTTTGGTGTCACCACACTGAGGTTTGCAGTTTACAGCATGTTTTCACTAAGATGACTCTCACAAAGCCTCAAATACAAAAGCAAAAAATCGGCCACTCGACAACCATCAAATTTAACTAAATTTCATCTAGATCACACCATAATGACTGTTACCTTGTCAGAAGTGTTTTAGAATGTCTACTGTGACAGAAAATGTGACCTGGTATTGTTCCTGTGTTTTTTTTTTTAGCATTTTCTTTACCCTTCGCACAAATATGCACCATTTTGCCACTATAATCCTTATACAGCTAAATAAAGCTATCTGTATGGCATCAAAAGTGCCAACATGACCTAAAAACACCTGATATCAGCATAAAAAGCAAAAAATGTCGATTTTTTGGCACAATCTCCTTCCAAACGCCAATAGTAGAAAAATTCACTCTGCATTTACAGGGGACGTTCAACACATTCGAAACGAGCTGCATTCAGATAAGCTGCTTTATGCCACTTATCTGAATGCGTTACATCTCGAATGAGTTAACAGAGGCCCACTGCAAGAGACACAGCATTTCATTTGCCTTTGTAGCTGCAAGGTCTCATGTCTATATAAAGGTCACAGCACACAGTGGGCCTCCCCTGCAGTCCCATCTGCTAAAATGCCTTAGCCTTAGTCTGTTCCAGTCATCCCCTATTTTTTCAAAACCCTAAACAACACTACCGCCCACTTGCTGCACATTTGCCATGCACAAAATCACCCCAAAATAAGGACATCACCATGCAGTCTCATTTCCTGGCTATCAACATGACTCTCTACCAACCCTACTACATCCAAGCGCATCCGCTTGGCAACTCAAACTAGGCCAAAAAGAGTCCACTGGTTAAGCCAAGGCTAGTAATTTTATGAATCAAAGCACCAAACATGTCTCTTCTTATCTATCAAGAGATTTTAAGCAAATTCCAGCATACTGCCTCTTTACGAAATGCCAAAGAAGGCAGAATATTTTTTTTAAAAACTCCGGTCTCATTTGAATACGTAACATGACCTTGAAGCTATATATACCTTCAAGATGGAGAATTAAGGCTGCATGCTAAATCTGAGAACTCCTTGTAAATGCAAACTCCTTGTATGTTTCGGCTTACCAGCTTCTGATCATCATTGTCATATTAATATGGTAATCCCAAGGTTGAGAAATATTCCACAGTGGGGGTGTTCAAATTCAAATTTCAATTTGTACAGATATTATCCCTAGAAATGTAAAAAAAAAAAAAAAAAAAAAAAAAATTGTCTAGTAGACCGCCTGGGGCCGAAAGTCGGCCGCAGTCCGAAGTCGGCCCTCGCATAGCGGGCCGACTGCGGCGGCTGAAGTCGACACGAGTACCTTTTTCTCACTGGGTGTTTTCTGTCCGGCCGGATAGCAGACATTACCTGTGTACCCCGCCTGACTAACCTATCGTATGCGCAGTCGGTGTTGTGGCTGGCCGTGGTATCAGCGTCGGCGGAGATGACAAAATAGAAGCGGGCATCGGTCCACAGCGAGGACTGGTGGTACTGGGTGGGAGACAGGTAGGTGCAGTCCGCGTTAAAATCACCCGCCAGCAGGATATTCTGGGGGAAAAAATACACAACAGACCAAAAATACACAACAGACCTAGCTGTCCGTTTGTGTGCCGGTCAGTGATTTTTGACGTGTGTGACGTAAGGCGGTCTGATGCGTAGATGTAATTGTGTGCTGGTCTGTGATTTTGGACCTTACGGCCTTAGGTCCAAAGTCACAGATCAGCACATTTAATTGACTTTACGACTCAGAGAGGATGTTCTGTGAAAGAAGAAGAAGCTATCAGGGAACAGGTGCATTTGCCGCGCGCTGATGTGTGATTCTCAGTGAACCTCCAGGCCGGAAGTTCGAAAATCACAAACCACACACACGTTTCGAAAGCCATAAGGTTCAAAATCACACAAACAAGCAAACACCAGCATTACATATGTTGTTGAATTAGGAAAAGATATAATCAGCATCAGTCATGCAACCTGTTTATTGCGGACCTATTTTCTGTGTCAGTCCGGATGGTTCCAGTCTCAGCTATACTGGAGTTAGTTTTCACCAGGATGAATTTTTATGCAGTCTACTTACACATCGCATATAACAAGATAGGATATACTGAAACAAAATTCGGATTTAACTTGACAAAAGAGGTCCTGACTACACACTATTTATGTAAATTATTTCGCCGAAAACAAACTTCGGATACACCAAACAAATTTTGGTCCCTTGGCACTTTGCGGGTTACACTTATCCGAAGTACCGCATAGGAACTATTTTCCATCTGGATGGCTTTTGTATACAGACAGTGAGAAAAAAGGTTCTCGGGCCGAAAGTCGGCCGCAGTCGGCCCTCGCATAGCGGGCCGCCTGCGGCTGATGTCGACACGAGTACCTTTTTCTCACTGGGTGTTTTCTGTCCGGCCGGATAGCAGACATTACCTGTGTACCCAGCTTGGTGACGGCGTGTTCATAAGCGTCCACCAGTGCCTCCATCTCGCTCGGCACGTCACTCGGCTTCAGGTGGATGCCCATCACGGCGAAGTCAGTTACGCCTGAATAATTATTTGCAGGTATATATACTGGAGCATCATAGACAAAAAAGGCGGCACTGATGCAGATGTCAGAGCACGAATCGGTAAAGCCAGAGCAGCCTTTCTCCAGTTGAAAAAAGTGTGGAGTTCCAGAGAGCTGTCACAACACACCAAAGTCCGGATTTTCAACTCCAATGTAAAAGCAGTTCTCCTATATGGAGCAGAGACATGGAGATTGACAAAAACCACAGTCAACAGAGTACAGACCTTCATGAACAGTTGCCTTAGAAGAATTTTGAAAATCCACTGGCCAGAGAAGATCAGCAACGTCAGACTCTGGGAGAGAACAGAGCAGATAACAGCAGAGAATGAAATTGGGCGAAGAAGATGGGGATGGATCAGTCACAGTCTGAGAAAGCCAGCTTCCAGTATCACTAGGCAGGCATTGTCATGGAACCCCCAGGGAAAGAGGAAAAGAGGTAGGCCGAGAAACTCCTGGCGTCGAGACCTCCAAGCAGACATCAAGAGACTGGGAACCACCTGGAGTAGAATCGAAGGAGAAGCACAGGACAGGAGTTGCTGGAGGTCTCTCGTCGACGGCCTATACCCGGGTAGGGGTGACAGGCGTAAGTAAGTAAGTAAGTATATATACTGAGGAGCAACACAGCGCTGGACAGACAACAGTTAGATCCCCTGCCCCCGACTATCAGGCACCCAATCGCCAGCCCACAGAGAAATACGCAGGTATAGAATAAGACGATCATTTCCATCCTCAAACGAATGGATCAGGTCTCTTATATAACCCATGTCTTTCTCCGGAACTTAGGAAGTACAGGAGAAACATACATACACAAACATGAAGGTGCGCTACTATATGTGGTCGGGTAAATACCCTGATTTCCCACAGTAGATGCACAGAACATTACACAACAATGTAACGATACAAATTTGCCTCGAGTTATAGATACTCACAAACCAGATAGGTGAGGCTAGCGCTGGCAGAATTGTATGCAAACCAAGGGGAATCACAGCGCTGGACAGACAACAGTTAGATCCCCTGCCCCCTTCATGTTTGTGTATGTATGTTTCTCCTGCCTACTTCCTAAGTTCCGGAGAAAGAAATGGGTTATATAAGAGACCTGATCCATTCGTTTGAAGATGGAAATGATCGTCTTATTCTATACCTGCGTATTTCTCTGTGGGCTGGCGATTGGGTGCCTGATAGGCTGGGGCAGGGGATCTAACTGTTGTCTGTCCAGCGCTGTGATTCCCCTTGGTTTGCATACAATTCTGCCAGCGCTAGCCTCACCTATCTGGTTTGTGAGTATCTATAACTCGAGGCAAATTTGTATCGTTACATTGTTGTGTAATGTTCTGTGCATCTACTGTGGGAAATCAGGGTATTTACCCGACCACATATAGTAGCGCACCTTCATGTTTGTGTATGTATGTTTCTCCTGCCTACTTCCTAAGTTCCGGAGAAAGACATGGGTTATATAAGAGACCTGATCCATTCGTTTGAGGATGGAAATGATCGTCTTATTCTATACCTGCGTATTTCTCTGTGGGCTGGCGATTGGGTGCCTGATAGTCGGGGGCAGGGGATCTAACTGTTGTCTGTCCAGCGCTGTGATTTCCCTTGGTTTGCATACAATTCTGCCAGCGCTAGCCTCACCTATCTGGTTTGTGAGGAGCAACAGAAATGCGACATTCTGGAATCATCGAAAACACTAAAGTGTTTCCGATGATTAAAAAATGTCGCACTTCTTTTGCTTCTCAGTATATCATCACATGTCAATCATGTTTGGTACAACAGAACCTGCTTTGAGCGGCAACCCTATTGAGGGATCACCTGTCATGAAAGCCACCTAAATGATGGTCTTTCATGACAGGTGACACGTTTTCAAAATTTTTCTTTGAAAGAGCACCTGTTTTGTAAGACCACCTTTTCTTTTGCAGAAAAAAATGTGGTTGCTCAGCACAGGTTCTACCTTATCATCACATGCAAATCATGCAAAATAATATACTGTATGATAACATCAAACTAAATGACAGCATATAGAAGTTATCATACCTTTGAACTAACTATCACGGCCGACCCATCTTTCGCTGCACATACGTATTTTTAAAGGTGAAGCTAATCTGGCACTACCCTTGAACTATTCTGTCCAGTGAAGGCAAAAGACAGTAAGTCCATTTTTGTGAAAAGCAAAGAAGTTCATCGTATATATTACAATTTAAAAAAAAATCTTGTTTTTCACAAAAAATAGACCTGCTGTCGTTTGTCGGCCTCACAAGGACGTATGTGATTGCTGTTCTCACTCACGAGACTGTGTGGTGTGGAAGGCTGCACTGTACGGTTCTCGCTCAAACTTGTCATGGGGGTCAGGATACAGATCCGTACCCCTCAAATCTACTTTGTCATGTCTGTCGAAAGAAACAAGTTACATTTTTTTGTGAATGAGATTTATTAGCAACTATTCATGTAAGAAAAGACAACCGTCGGCCTACGGAAACATTTGTGGCCATTTACACGTGTAAACAAACTTATATTCAAGTAACAAAAGATGAATGCAAGAAGAAAAAAATTGTTACCGACATTTGATTTATCATCAAGATACTGGCGTAACAAAAGACGACTCAGGCTGTAAAATAAACTTAAATTGTGAATGTGCATTAGTTTGTTATGTGAAGACGAAGAAAACTATTTCGCCGAAAACAAAACTTCGGATACACCAAGCTAATCTGGCACTACCCTTGAATTATCATGGTCGATCCAGCTCCTGCTGTACTGCTGCGTCGGAGTTAACACGGGACAATGCGATTTACGTGACCTGTACATAATGGCGATGTGTTCCTGGTAGCCTGACCACCGTCCCCTTGCAGGTCCTAGCGACATGCTGAAAGGACCACCAATCCTGCAAGTGAAAAAAAATAAACCCCTAGCAACGTCTGAAATAATCCGCCGCTTTATGCCACGTATCCGCATGCGGCACGCCTCAAAAGACGAACACATTCTACCCCAGAAGCGAAATCCCCAAAGTTTGAAGTTGCCCTCTGAAGGACTGTATTACAATTCTAGAGACAGATCGAGCGGCATGATAGTTCAAGGGTGGTGCCAGAATAGCTTGGCGCCTATGGGCGCCAAGCTAATCTGGCACCACCCTTGAACTATCATGCTCGATCCATGTCTTGCTGTGGTGTGTCGGGTCTGAATGAGTTAACGCATAATAAAGGCGTACTCGACACAAAATGTAGCAACGTAGCGCTTGTTCTCCTGTGCCTAAGGGCAGATCTGGTGGGGTGGCTTGGGTTCCAGCGGTTCCGGACCACCTCCACGCCGACCTACCGGCCGAGAATTGTTGAAAATGTTATATATCAAAGTCCTGTCTGGAGTTTGGCACCCCTACCCCCACCCCTCTCCTGTTTATCGATATTTTGGCGGGGGTTGAGGGAGGGGGTGGTGGTGGTGAAGGGGGGGGGGGGGGTGGTGGTGGCGAGGTCGGAGGGAGGAAGGGGGGGGGGGGAGGGGTGTGAAGGTGCAAGAGGTTTTCACACGTTTGGCGCGCCCACAACCTCACCTGTTCGACGCAAACAGCGGATTAACCCTTTTAGCCCCAAGGTCCCATTTCTTAAATTTTGGAGGTGTTGCCTAATGACTACGTACCAGTTGCAGGAGATGGATTGACCATGATAACTTAAGGATAGTGCCAGATTAGCTTGGCACCTTCAGGCGCCAGGCTAATCTGGCAATACCATTGAATTATCATGGTCAATCCATCTCCTGCTGTAGGGACTTGGGGCTAAAACCCGGGACCAATATGCGATACTGTTTTGCTCTGCCAAGAATTTTGTTACTGAACTTGTTTGCAGTGCAAAAACCTCATTTGTCTCCCTTACAATTGCTGCTTGCAACACCAGCAAAGAGTTGTATGCCATAACTAACCGCCTGTTGGGCAAGGGTAAATACACGCGACTCCCAAGTGTTCACCCAGTCTCAGAGCTGCCCGGTCTTTTCTCAGACGTTTTCTTGAGTAATGTGCAGCTAATTCGTGATGGTATTGATGCGCAACCATACCAGATTGACCCTTTGTATGCTGACAGGTGTTTTGAGGGTCAGATATTTTCAAAATATGAACCCGGATGTGGACTGACGAAGAGGTGCGCGTGATTCTGAAGAAAACTGCCCCAAGTCTTGTGAACTAGATCCCATGCCCACTTCCCTCCAGTATGACTGTATAGATGTCATTCTTCCCACATTACACATGTCATTAATCATTCTCTTCAAATTGGTTCTTTTCCCACGTTGTATAAAAATGCAATTGTCAAGCCGCTTTTGAAGAAAGCATCTTTAGATTAGAATGACCTTAAAAACTACAGACCTGTGTCAAATCTTCCATTTTTATCAAAGGTCATCGAGAAAGTTGTGCTCTCTCAGACCCTGAAGCACAGACCCTCATAGTCAACAATCTTTCAAATCCCCTGCAATCAGCATACCGTGCGAGTCATAGCACGGAAACAGCTTACTGAAAATTATGAATGACTTGTTGCTTGCACTGGATGATGGTCAGGTTTCTGTTTAAGCTTTGCTGGACTTGTCTAGCGCATTTGATACGATTAACCACAGCACCCTGTTCTGTCGCCTTGAACGTGTCTTTGGTATCCAGGGGCAGGTTTTTGATTGTTTCAAATCCTATTTGTCTAACCGGTCACAGACTGTCTCTGTATGTGGTCATCTTTTAGTCGCAACCCCTCTGTGTTTTGGAGTACCCCAAGGGTCAATCCTCGGGCCTGTGCTCTTCATTATGTATATGCAGCCCTTGTCCGGTGTCATCGCTGCACGCCCAATTTCTCACCACGCGTACTCTGATGACACGCAGTTGTATAAGTCAGGCCATGCTAAGCAGGTCGATGCCATCATCCATTGTGTGCAACAGTCAGTTTCTGATGTTAGAACATGAATGATAGCCAACAAACTAAAACTAAATGAAGATTAAACAAAAGCCATGCTAGTTTCCTCTACCCGAATATCTTCTTCCTTACCGCAGTTCATCACAATCCATACTGAAGTTAGTTTTTCAGCTCAGGTGAGAAATCTTGGCGTCACCATTGATTGCAATCTCTCACTAAAACGACATTTTTTGAATACCTGTAGATCTGCATTTATTGAACTGCGTCGCATTAGCTCCATCAGGCATCTTCTCACATCAGAAGCCACTAAAACACTGGTCTGCTCCTTTGTCTTGTCCCGACTCGATTACGGCAATGCACTCGTGTGTGGTTGTCCTCAGTACCTTCTGAATCGCCTCCAGAGGGTGCAGAACTCAGCAGCACGGCTTGTTGTCAAGGCAAAGAAGTCAGACCACATCACACCCATCACCTGAGTTCACTCCATTGGTTACCTATTACATCTAGAATACAATACAAAGTTCTGTCCATCTGTTATACCTGTATCTTTCCGAGCTTCTTCATTTGTACACACCTTCAAGACAGTTCCGTTTCTCAGCAGACATTAAACTATTACGCTTTCCGATTGTGAGAACAAGGCTTTTGGCGAGAGGTCTTTCTCATACCAAGGACCATTTCTTTGGAATAAACTCCCACACTCCCTCAGACATGTTGAATCAGCCAATAGTTTCCGGCAGTCTTTAAAGACGCATTTATTCCTTTAAACGTGCATTCACCATTATAATTCTTCTTTTTGACAACATTTCGTTGTCGGTGAGGGCTGTCTGGTGTATCCGTTGTTGGTTTTATGGTACACGTGTGTCTTTTTGTGTGTGAGCAATTTTTGTTGATGTGTTCTTTTTATTATTATTATTATTATTATTATTATTATTATTATTATTATTATTATTATTATTATTATTATTATTATTATTATTATTATTATTATAATACTCCTTATCCGTGTGCTGTAAGGTCCGGGCGTATAATCCACCGTTTGTGTCAAACGCGTACACATTTTGGCATGCTTCTGTTCCGAACAGCCTCTATTATCTGAACATACCAGAAACTACAAACCTGTTCATCTCATCCAGCACCTTTTGAATGGCCGGGGCATCCATCACCTCCTCAACGACGGATATATCATATCGAGCCAAAATCTGTGTGGAAAATAGTCATATTGACTTCATCCATGATGACGAAAAAGGCATTGAAGGCAAGCTGTTTCAGGGGTAGACTTTCTAGGACAAGAAACATCGACCATGATTGTTCAAGAATAGTGCACAGTGGTGAATCGGTGGAGGGGTGGGGGTTTCAGGGGTTCCGGAACCATCCTCCCACCTGCCTGCTTTTTGATTTTGTCGACTACTTGAAAGCAAGGTATGGCGTGGGGAGACCTATTGTGTCAGGTGGAAGGTCCCGAACAAAACGTTGGACCGCCCCGCCCCCCCCCCCCCAGCCCCCGGGGAGGTAACTGATCCGCCCCTGGTGCACAAGATTAATCTAGGTACAACCCTTGAACTACTGAGGTCGATCAATCCTATGATTAACCACTTCCATGCCAGAGGAAACAGATTGTGTACAGCTCTGACCCGATATATCGCGAATCGTTACATCGCGAACCCGGATATATAGCGGGGGGTACCTTGGATCCCGAAAAAAATCGGACCGATCGCGGACGGCGGTCAACCGCGAAATAATTTGTCACTGGCCTTGGCTGTATCGCGCTCCACGGGGTGCTGCACACACGCCTGACGAGACAGCTGGGAGGGAGTTCACACACTGAACACCAACAAACCTTGTCCAGATGAAGAACACATACATACATATATGTACATAAAGAAGATAGGAGACAGAGTCAGTGTATAATGAGGGTCTAGGCATCTATTGTTCATTTGCTCTGTCTCGCATTGACTATGCCAACTCACTCTTATCTGGATGCCCGCAGTATCTATTTGATCGGCTCCAGAGAGTCCAAAATTCAGCCGCACGTCTGGTCATGAAAGCGAAAAGGTCAGACCATGTGTACCCCATCCTGCACGCTCTCCACTGGTTGCCAGTGAAGGAGAGAGTCAAGCACAAAGTCTTGTCCATTTGTCATGTTTCTCTTTCTGGCACTGGACCCACTTATCTCCCAGAGCTCCTTCACTGTTATATCCTTTCGAGGCAATTGCGCAGTTCGTCTGACAATAAAATGCTTCGTATTCCTACAGTAAGGACTAAAGGATTTGGGCAGAGATCTTTTTCTTACCAGGGTCCATCAGCCTGGAATGATCTTCCTAAATCATTGAGACACAGTGAGTCTAGTGCCAGTTTTAAACACAGTCTTAAAACTCATCTTTTCCCACTTTGATTATCAGTGTTCATGTATTTAGTCATAATTCTGTTCTTTTGTGTAATTGTACATGTGGCTTTGTCACTTTTTGTGTTTGTTCATATGTACGGCGCCTAGAGCATCTTACCATGTATTGGCGCCTTATAAATCTTCATTATTATTATTATTATTATTATTATTATTATTATTATTATTATTATCTGGCACAAGGCAGATGTCTCCCCACTTGACTGGCTGCTGGGCGCGTGGGAGCAGCTTCACACAGATTACAAAGTGACCTCCTCCTAGATATGACCACACACGTCAGTAAATGCGTTAATAGGAAACACTGATTCGATGCACATCAAGGTCTATGCTTTTCACAGGTGTCAAGTTTCGCCGCACTCGGCAGCCGGCGGTTATGACCTGGAGGGTGCGAAAACTGACGCTGAACCCTCGTTTGTCTCCTCTAACGAAGAACACAGGCAATGATAAAAAGACCTTATGCACAGCTGCGAGGGCAATGAATGTCTATGCTTGCTGCAGAGTTAGGCGGGCCGTTGTTGAAGTTAAAGAGAGGTGTGCTACCCTACTGCTGATGCTCACCGGTCATCGTAATCGGATTTTCTCACCGTGAGTGACGACTTCAAACAAAACGCTCTAGCGTGGTGATCAACCTATTCATTGAAGAATAAAGGCTACCTAACTTGTCTCGGAAATTGTCTATTGATGTGTGTGAATGACATAAACGAGAACATAAGTTGTCCTTTGTGTGCGTGGGTGAAATCACTTGCCTTCCGAATTGTCTTTTTCTCATCTCTTGGCCTCGGCTTTGAAAGAAAGAACGCATAGGCGATAGGTAATGCCTACGCACATACCCCGATTCTCATCGGATACCACCCCCTCCACCCCCCTTTAGCCCGATATCTCGCGGATGGATATATCGCGGTCCCATTTTGTGGACCCCGACGACCGCGAAATGTCGGGTCACAGCTGTTTTTGAAACCATTGCAAATTCAACGCCAAAAGATTCCAAGCCGCCCAAGGAACATGGATACAAAGCGGTTCCACCAACAGAAATAGATCCTCACGAGGCCCCGCCAGTGAGGATCTATACCTATAGCAAACGGGTTAATGTCTCATAAGCCCCCCTAAGCAAGGCGTACAAGACTTTCAGATAATATTATTTGTTTCTCATGGCTGGATCGGGCCCTATGAAGACCTATTAGCCATTGTAAAAAAACGCAAACTGAAGTGGTATGGGCATGTCACGCGTTCAGCAGGGCTTGCCAAAACAATCCTGCAAGGCACTGTGCAAGGAGGACGAAGGAGAGGAAGACAGAGGAAAAGATGGGAGAACAATATCTCAGAGTGGACAGGACTGAAGCTGGGCGATAGGCTGAGAATGGCATAGAACAGAGAGGAATAGAGGGAGCTGGTTGCAAAGTCATCAGTGGTGCCCCAACGGTCGGCAAGACTACGATAGATAGATAGATAGATAGATAGATAGATAGATAGATAGATAGATAGATAGATAGATAGATAGATAGATAGATAGATAGATAGATAGATAGATAGACAGATAGATAGGCTGGATGAAGTTGCGGCCTGGAACTTCATCTAGCAATGACGAAACCAATATCTCAGCAAAATTCACACATGCCGCTGAGCAAGAGGTATAGATCATCACGAGCCCCCGCAGTTGCCTCTTGCTGACTACAGTGGCTCATGAGAATCTATGACTCTTGCAAATAGGAAAGTTTGACTTAGCAACAGGTCTATCATTTGTTACCTGTGCAATCAGATGAACGATTTCTGTTTGCTGAGCTTTGTTGTTGGACAGCCGTTTGACGTTAAATGCACCAATTATTAGCGAGGCTTTGGTCACGTGGGCGAATGCAAGGATCAGCAGGAGGCGCAGCATCTTAATGTAAGTTTGATAGAAAACGCAGTATTTTAATATTAACAGTTATAGTATGGAGGGAAAGACGAAAACGGAAGATAAACAAAACAGATACTCCCCCCCCCTCCCCCCCCCCCCACACCAAAAAAAAAAAAAGAAAAAAAAGAAGAAGAAATACATGTACATACGCGCACACGCATGCATGCACGCACGCGCACACACGGTCCAGTCACGCGCGCACACGCCTACACTCGCACACACACAACAGACAAACCAGAACCCAACGCAAACCAGCAAAGGTACAAACAAACAAACCAACACCACCCTCCTCCCCACAAAAAAAAAAAAAAAAAAAAGGGTGGGGGGGGGGGGGGGAGGGAAGCGGCAGCAACAAACAACAGCAAGAACAGCAGCGACAAGAAGAAGAAGAACAACAACGTTTATCGCAAAAATGTGAGCATTCGGAAACAGTCTTACCTTGATCGGGAGACAGTGCACTAGCCCCAGAAACAGTATCGGGAAATGTCAACTTAGTCGCTTTACGCGGGTTATACTGACTCAAACCCTCAGTACCGTGTGCTTCAGCAGATGTAGGACAATTAAAAGTAAAGCGATCTGCTCCATGCAATAAAAGTGTTAACGGTTTTGCAAATATATCCTTTATAATCTTCTTAGTATAGCCTACAATAATGCTGCAAAAACGTAACCCATTTAACTCCAAGGGCCACATTTGCGAAATTTTGGAGGTGTCATAAGTTAGTTATTTGGGTTCAACGCCGAGCAGGCGACTAAGGCCATCTCACGGCGGGAAGGCTAATAAGTCTGGCCAGACAAACTAAAAGAAAGGTTTTAAGACACGATGTAAATACGTACAAGTCTTTAAGGAATATATCTACAGACTCTTGAAAAGGTCAAAACAATACAATTCACGTGGTCTACAAATATTCTTGCTGAAAATATTGAACTCTCAGAAGAAAAAAGAAGATTGTGTCCTGGAACCAAAGCTTTAAAGAGTCCGCTGTGTAGTGCTTACGCATCGTGTCGTTTAGTAAATCGGCACACGACAGCAAAAAGCGTTACACCGAAAACTGCGTGGTCGATGTGGAGCCGAGCCAGAACAGTCTCCTCACTGCGGCAGACAAGGTAGACTTTCGGACACCTTAAGAAGAGCTTCATAGAGCTTGTTAGCTTCCTCTTTGTTCCACTCCGACTGCCACTCGCGGGTTACGTAAGCACTAATCATAGGTTTTAAAATCGCGATAGACAGTCGTCACTGCGGGCATCGTTGGCAGTAGAATTTTCAGTCATGTTGCCTCGGTGATGTCAACATGCCCAAATAAAAATGATGTCATTCATCAAGTTTGTGTAAAGCTCTCTAATCTGCACATCTAACGACTGCTGGAGATGGATCAAACATGATAATTCACGGGTAGTGCCAGATTAGCTTGTCGCCTGATGGCACCAAGCTAATCTTGCAATACTTATCATAGTCGATCCATCTCTTCTGTTGTGCATCAAGGCTAAATGGCTTCAGTAACTTAAAGTTTGTAAGTCGTAATAAAATGAAAGGTTTCTCTGCATTCCTTCTCCTCTTCTCTAACTCGTGACAGGACCGTAGAAAATCCCTGTTATATGTGCCTGCTCGAATGGATTGTGAAAAGAAGGGTGGAAAGGCAAAACAGTATTGAGAACCCAATGTATCAGAGAATGTTAGCACTGAGAGCCCACCTTGAGGGCAGACCGCTTTAAAAATCTGATGTGCACAGGACAAGGACAATTTATTTATGCAAGAGGCACAGATTATCATGGGCCCCCGCAATTGGGGGACCCTTGAGGATCTATGCCTCTTGCTTGGCTCATGATGACCTATGAGTCTTGCTTGCCACGTTTACAACAGGCAGTGGAGTTCCGTTAAAAGTGCAGTCTTAGATAAGGCCGCGAATGCCGATAACGATCGAACGCATGATGTGAATCGCAGCCCCTGTGGTAGCGATCCTATTTGTGACAAGAAGACAGTTGTTACAAAGATCAGGAACGGATCCAGGGGTGTCTCGACGGGGGCGGGGGGGGGGGGAGGGGGAGAGGGGGGGGGGGAAGAGGGTGGGGAGGGGGTAGGGGGAGGGGGGGCGACAACCCTCCCTTCCCCCCCTCCCCTTTTCCAAACTGTGTCATACAAAAGAAATCCAGACCAAAACAGTGACTATCAGGCGAGCATAAATTCATAACAACGAAAGAAACGCGCTTAAAAAGAACAATTACAAATAAGTTGTGTTGAAATTATTTTTTCTTGATGCTTTTCTTTTGGGGATTTTCTTTAAAATTGTACTATAGTGTTGCAACCGTTCTCTCTACGCGTATTTCTTTCTTTTTTTTTTTTTTTTTTTTCTTCTTTTGGTTGTTGGGGTTTTCTGAGACATATTTAGAGTTTGCAGAGGTTACGATTTTTATTTGTTAAAACGTTTCTTTTTTCATCTCGGGACACATCACCTCTTTTGGCACTTTTAAAAAAGTTTAAAAGGAAGGGCTACATGCACTTGTCCTCCTCCCTGCCTCCACCCCTCTTGGCTTGACTTCGCGAACGAAGATTCTATAGGGGTTGTCCACGACGTCTGCAGGCATGCTCGTGACTGCAGAGGCCAATCCGGGACAGGCAGGTTCGACCGCAATGGCTGCAGAGGGAGGTCTGGCCAGGGTTCTGAGTTGCGGCATCTCTGTTTTTTTCTCCTGAGCCGCTTGTCTTTAAGGCCATCTCTGCGAGAGTCCTCAAAGGAGACAGCTGCCTTGTAAATGGTGGAGCGCCAGGTGTCACGGTCCGCAGCAAGTGAAGACCACTGGCGGTGGTCAATTTGGCAGGCACTAAGTGACTTCTTGAGACAGTCTTTGTATCTCTTCTTTGGTGCCCCTCTGTCTCTGTGTCCAGTGGCGAGCTCGCCGAACAGGGTGATCTTGGGTAGGCGATGATCCTCCATCCTGGAGACGTGCCCAGCCCAGCGGAGCTGTGTCCGCAGCAGCAAAGCCTCGATGCTCAGAGTTTCTGCCTGTTCAAGGACCTCGACGTTTGTGACATAGTCACTCCAGTGAATGCCAAGAATTGTACGCAGGCAGCGCTGGTGGAAGCGTTCGAGGAGTCGTAGGTAGGACTCGGAACCATACAGCAGGGTGGTGAAGACGACAGCTCTGTACACGCTGATCTTGGTGCCTGTTTTCAGGTGTTGATTGTGCCACACCCGCTTGTGTAGACACCCGAAAGCGCTTTTGCTTTTGCCAGCCTGCTGTCCAGCTCCTTGTCCAGCTTGGCGGCTGACGTGATGATGCAGCCAAGGTGGGTAAACTGGTGCACTGACTTTAGTTCAGACTCGCAGATGGTGATGTGGGGAGAGCGATGCTCTAACTTGGGTGCCGGCTGATGGAGAACCTCTGTCTTTTTCAGACTGACCTCGAGTCCAAAGAGCTGGGCAGCGTCTGCAAAGCAGGATGTGATGCGCTGCAGGGCTCTCTCTGTGTGTGCAACGAGGGCAGCGTCGTCAGCAAAGAGCAGCTCACGAATCAGTTGGTCTAGGGTTTTGGTGTGGGCCTGCAGTCGTCTGAGGTTGAACAGGCTGCCATCGAGACGATGCCTGATGTACACTGCATCGTCATCGTCGAGGTCCACTGTGGCCTGCTTCAACATCATGCTAAAAAAGATGGTGAAGAGGGTCGGTGCCAGCACACAGCCCTGCTTCACACCGCTGAGAATGGGGAATGGTTCTGAGAGGTCATTGTTGAGTCTGACCTGGCCTTGCTGGTCCTCGTGTAGCTGGACGATCATGCTGAGGAACTTTGGGGACAGCCAAGTCGCTCCAGGATCTGCCATTTGCCTTGCCTGCTCACAGTGTCAAACGCTTTTGTTAGGTCGACAAACGTTACGTACAGCCCTTTGTTCTGCTCGCGGCACTTCTCCTGAAGCTGTCTCAGCACAAAGACCATGTCGGTGGTGCTCCTGTTGGCTCTGAAGCCACACTGGCCCTCTGGGAGGTGGTCTTCAGCAATGGCAGGTACCAGCCGATTCAGGAGCAGCCTTGCGAGAATTTTCCCGGCAATGGACAGCAGGGTAATTCCACGGTAGTTGGAGCAGGCAGACTTCTCTCCTTTGTTCTTGTACAGGGTGATGAGGACTGCATCGCGGAGATCCTTTGGTAGTGTTCCTTCCTCCCAGCAGCAGATAAAGAGGTCATGGAGCTTGTTGTGCAGTGCTGGGCCTCTATGTTTCCAGATCTCTTGTGGGATTCCGTCAATGCCTGCTGCTTTGCCACTCTTGAGCTGTGAGGGTCTCTTCAGCAGTGGGCGGTTCGTCCAATTCAACCTTTACTAGGAGGTGTGGGATTTGGAGGATGACTGCTTCTTGAACAGTGCGCTCAGCGCTGAAGAAGTCCTGAAAGTATTCCGAACAGCGGTTCAAGATGGAGTTATTATCTGTGAGGAGTGCCTGTCCATCAGCGCTTCGCAGGGGACTTTGTATCAGGTGCCTGGGGCCATACACTGCTTTCAGTGCTTCGTAGAAGCCCCTGTAGTCACCGTTGTCAGCACAAAGCTGGGTCCTCTGTGCGAGTCTGGTCCACTACTCGTTCTGGAGATCTCTGAGTTTGAGCTGGAGACTGCTGCAGACGAGGCGGAAGGCAGACTTCTTCACAGTGCCTCCACCCCACCTCCCTAACAAAACAAGATTAATCGGTTGGTTAGTTTGGGTTTAACGTCCACAGCACCGAGGTGATCATGGACGGTCCTTACGGGCGGGTTATGGGGGACATGGAAATCTATTGCCTATGGAGTACGACCTGAACACTGATCAACTCAGGCGCACTCCAACTGTGCCACTTTGATTTACCAGGACCTTTCAACGGACATGCTATTGAACAAATCCATTTTTTTTCCCCTTGGATTGTGACTACCGGGGCCGGGACGGGATTCGAACCTACGACCCGGCGATTCCCTTCGCTCTCCTGCTCCGACGTTTAACCGCCTGAGCTATTTCGGACTCTCCCAAGATTAATCGGGCACTTCTGATTCTTATATAGTGTTCATTTTCTTATAGAAAAGAATGTTTTACCTGGAGTTTCTGCAGGAGCAATCACCTTGTGTTTGACAACACTACACTACTAAGTACTCCTCCGTCTGAGGAACAACACAGCCATTTGTGAAAATTGTGATACTGCTCTATACACCCACAAACCTCCTCCAAATGAGGAATACAGGATCAGATCACAGAAATAGTCATTATCACTCATGATGTATACATCTTACAATGACTGACGATTACATAAGGTTAGTTCAAGGTTGATCATTATTTGTTTGGCATCCTGTCTCGGAAGACAATGGGTATATATATGCGCTTGCTGGGTCAGTCACTGGAGTGACCTCTCCAGGGCGCAAGCCTGGGCGAAGTGTATGGAGATCCTGGGGTACCCAGTCGTCAAGATCCCCCTCTCGGCCTCGCTGATGTATCCAAAGGAATGCAAAGCAGTACGTTTGGCACCAGTTTGGCTGCAGGAGCTGCCAGAACAGTGCGTGAATACAGGCAGCTGTCTGCCTTCGGGGCTCCACTCCTGATTTGAAAGGTTTACTCCCCCACATTTGGCCGTTGGATCCAACCTGATCTCCTCCGTCCTCTAGCCGTTGGCTGTCAGAAACAGCTCATCCGCCTAGTTGTGCAATGTGAACACCACCCCCTCACGTGGTTTAGCCCACCAGCTGAGGTGGTTTGCCAGGGTGTGGCGCTTGGAGCCAGCACGTGAGAGATTAAGGAGATGGATGAGGACCAGTGATGCCCGTCCGTCCTATGTAGGACGCAGCTGCCGAACAGCAAAGGTGCTACCTCTATCCAGAGCCCCCCCCCCCCCCTATTATTTTATTTTATATTTTTATTTTATTTTAAGGTTGATCATAATCAAGACATTTCACACCTCCCCTCACGTATCAATGTACCACATTGCTACTCTAATGGGCATGTCCACGCAAGACAAAGCTATGCAATCTGTGTGAGGTTGGAGACCCACTGTGCTCAGAGAGTGTTGTGTGACAGGATTAGGGGATTAGCAATTACCTGTGACACCCGGGCCAGTCGGCTGCTCACCCCGCGGGAGACACTCACAGCACAGTTGATTTCTCACTTTTTGATAACTGTTGGCGTGTACACAGGCGTAGACTTAAACCTAGATGACTGCCACGTATGAGGATGCAATATCATTCGTGTGGCACAGAAAGAGGTAATGCTTTTCATGAGCCCCTGTTACTGAAGGGGCACATGAAACTCTATGCCTGGCAGAGGGACTGATTCGGGCCCCAGTTCAGCAATGATTGGACACTTTTTCACCAGCAGTCAGCGGCTTATTGCCAGATGGCTGCCTCAGTCTGAGGATGCAATGAGGATTGTATCGCACAGCAAGAGGCACTGATTTACATGAGCCCCTGTGAGTGCGGGGCACATGGCACTCTATGTCTGCGTGAAGTACTGTGACAGGTGCAGGTAAGGAGTGCCAAGTGAGGATATTTGACTATAGGTCCATGAACACACTATGCTCACCCACCGATCCCGTGAGATAATTGTAAAATACACCGTACAAGAAAAGAAGAACCATCGAATAGTAAAACACAAGAGTCCGAAATAGCTCAGGCGGTTAAACGTCGGAGCAGGACAGCGAAGGGAATCGCCGGGTCGTGGGTTCGAATCCCGTCCCGGCCCCGGTAGCTGGACTCACAATCCAGGGGGAAAAACGGATTTGTTCAATAGCATGTGCGTTGAAAGGTCCTGGTAGATCAAAGTGGCACAGTTGGAGTGCGCCTGAGTTGATCAGTGTTCAGGGCGTACTCCTTAGGCAATAGATTTCCCTGTCCCCCATAACCCGCCCGTCAGGGCCGTCCATGATCACCTCGGTGCTGTGGACGTTAAACCCGAACTAACTAACTAACTAGTAAAACACAACTTCCAAAAATAACCATCAAAATTTTTTGTTGTTGTTGTCAGGGCTGATGGTGGGGGGGGGGGGGGTAGGCCCGGGCCCCCTGCCCCCCCCCCCCCCGATCCGCCACTGAAAGATAGTAGATTTGCGTCAAAAGACGTTCGGAAATCAAAAGTAGGTCGACATTGCACGTGTTTCGATGAGTGGATTAAAACCCCCGGACAAACATGCCATGTCGCAGGTTTATTCGTTTTTTAAAATCCTTTTTAAAAGTCTCTTTTATTTATAGAAGAGACTTTTAGGATGGGTCGCGGTGGGGCGAATTCAAAAGCATGACCATGACGAAAAGGCGGGCAGATCTAGCTAAAAATCTGACAACGAAAGTAACCAGATAAAAATTACGTCATGTCTAGTTCCGCTAACCTTGCTGCTGAACGTACGCCTTTGGCGCGAAACGCCGTATGTGTCATTTCTTGTGTGTGTGTGTGTGTGTGTGTGTGTGTGTGTGTGTGTGTGTGTGTGATGGTGTGTGTGTATGTTGGTGTGTGTGTGTGTTTGTGTGTGTGTATGTGTGTGTGTGCGTGCGTATGTACGTAAATACGAGAATCTCCGATATTTGTGTACGTACAAGCTTGAAGCTTATGGACGTTCTTTGTTCAAAGGAGAGCCTCCGAGCATAATTATTAGAATTGGGTGTCTCACTGAAGGGTTAAAACTGAGACCGTTTATAGAAAGTCGGTTGTGCCACAGTAGAGTCCGTAATGTTTGTCATATTGACCTGAAATTTTGGATATAGCTAGACTGGAGAAAGGTTTTGGATGAGTTCTTTAGCCAGATTTGTATTTTATAAACCTTTTCAGTAAAAATTAATTCTCTGCAAATGAAAAAAAGAAGTAAAAACCTCGACTTCTGGAGAAAATCAGATAGTGACGGTGACGTAAAAGCAGCAACTTCGTCACCACCAAGACATCGACGCAATACTCTAGATATGACGGTTTTTTTCTCCTCTCTCTCACACACACGCACGCGCGCGGATACACACACACACACACACACACACACACACACACACACACACACACACACACACACACACACACACACACACACACACACACACAGGCGCACATAAGCCTCACAGTGGGTTACCTACCATTTCATGTGAAAATGGGTTCCCATATTTCTATTTGTTCTAGGGCTCTGGAATTGATGCGAATGTTTAGAACTCACCTTATAACTAAGCTCTATAACTTAAAATAAAATAGATATTTTCTAGAAACAGAGGCACTAGATGCCGAAAAATTGGGTTTCTGCCAATAAAGTGGGTGGGTGTCTCTCTCACACAAAACTGACTGGCATTACAGTCAAAATGGGTGTCTTCACAACAGTAGGCGTCTGTAATAAGGTCAAGTTCATGGAATACTTCTTTTTCACATTAATTTTTTTTCCCCAACTTAATGTGTATGTGTGCTTTAACATTCTTTACATTGTATGGTGCAAAATTCAATAAACACTGGCCCGAAACCTTTCGATTATGATTTTTACAGAGGAAATCTTTTAAACATTGCTGCGTTTTGTCCTTCTGAAGCAAAACAGTTTATCATGGCATTGATGTGAGAATCAACATAATGTATTCTGGAAATTAAAGGACTTTTTTTGTGTGTTTTTGGGTACTCTGGAGTTTCAGACAAACAGCAACAGAGCATTTTGAATATTAACCCTTATCATTCCGAATACCCCAGTGTGTGCAACTAGTGTGACTGAAATAGTCCAAGGGTTAGTGCCAGAATAGCTTGGTGCCTCTAGGCGCCAAGCTATTGTGGCACCACCCTTGAACTAAAGCCATTGGTCTATGTCCTCATCTGTAAGTACTGTAATGTAGCTTGCAAAGAATTATGGCAGTGAACAAATTTGAAGCTATTAGCCTCAGTATGACTATGATGCGGGTCAAAAAGTGTGGAAAAATATGAAAGATAGAAAAAGACCCAGACGAAGAAACGAACACTTAACTTATTCTACCCCAGCAAAATTTAAGATCCACCACGATAGTTCAAGGGTGATGCCAGAATAGCTTGGCGCCTATGGGCGCCAAGCTATTCTGGCATCATCCTTGAACTATCATGGTGGATCCGTGTCCTGCACTGCAACGCAGTCTTCTGAAGACGACTTCAACATTTGGGCATAACTTATTCTACCCCAGACACACCACAGCAAAATAAAGATCCACCATGATAGTTCAAGGGTGATGCCAGAATAGCTTGGCGCCTATGGGCGCCAAGCTATTCTGGCATCACCCTTGAACTATCATGGTGGATCCGTGTCCTGCACTGCAACACAGTCTTCTGAAGACGACTTCAACATTTGGGGATTCCGGTCTTGGGGTAGAATGAGTTAAAATGACAGAACAGAACACTGACATTAATTAATTAACTGACAACATAAGAAATCACTTGAAACTTCAGCCTTTATTTAACGTCTTTCGTCTCCAACAAACAACCAACCATTCTTTCATTTGCAGAGTTTTTAAAATGGTATGCAGTACAACCAACCATTCTTTCATTTGCAGAGTTTTTAAAATGGCATGCAGTATATTACAAAATGATCCGCCCCCCCCCCCCCCCCCCCGCCCATAACACTCTTGTAATCAATCTTTACATTGTCAATGGTTTTCTTATCTTATTATTGTCTTTTGTCCCCAGCCGGCTGTTTCGTTTTGCAAATCCAAAGGTTATACAGTATACAAAATGTGACCCTTTCTCACGAAACCAGTCTTAACTCGCAGCGAGCCAATCAGCACTACACGCAATAATATGTGGGTCAATCTGGGGCATTTTCACTTTTTTGGAGAAATGTATTCTACATACACCAAAGTATCGTATGGTTAAAATCTTTATCATGAAAAATGCCATTAAATAGGTAAAAAAATGATTTTAAAAGTCTGCCCTTGGCCCCAATTATGCTGCACACAGAAACTTCACAGGCTGTTTTCTCAAAATGGCCACCGGAGGCTTTAACAACTTTAAACACTAACAGCTTTTACAATTTTTGCACTACAGCCTACAGTCATATATCACAGTAATCAGCAAACACTGTAGTTTTCATAAATGTATATATGTCAAAAGATCCAAAATGCGAGTTCTTAAGACTGATTTTGTGAGAGAGGGTCACAAATGATCCAGGCGTCCATCAGATAAAAAAAAAAGCAGGCTATACATGCTGAAACCACCCCAATAATAACACTCATGTAATAAATCTGTATGAAATCGAAAATGCCGCGAGTGGCGGGGAACCTCAATTCATTTCTTTTGTAACTTTTTCAGTCTGTTGCGGACGTAATCCTTAATGTTTGTCCAGCGCCTATGTCTAAGTGCAGGCTCCTCTGCCATTGCGTACTGTATCTCGGCCTTTCCAGGAAGTTTGTTCATGACGAGGTGTGTCTTGAAACGAGTTTGAACAGCTTTCTCTTCAGCTTCCCCCCATGGTTTCCTTGTACATCTAGCTTTCTTTCGAACAGGAGCTGACGCAGTACTGTCATCATCAAAACTATCTAGATTGTCATCAGGCTCTGGATGTCTTTTCTCCGTCATGCTCATCGATTCCTGTGTTGCTGACTTGCTACTTGCTTCATTCACAGGTGCTGTTCCCCCCGAGACCTCTCTGCCAGTTTCTGATGTGTCTTCATTGTCAAAGTCAATCTCTTCATCATCGCCCAGCTCAGCTCTAATGCAACTCTCAAAATCTGTCATCCCATTGTTAACTGACAGAAGAATCTTTGCCACTTTTGCCTTTTGAAGGACGTCTTGAGGTTGGCGGTAGATATGGCGATGTATCCGAATATCATGGCCAAGGAAATCTGCCAGCTGATCCTGGTCTAACTCCGAGATGGCCATTGACTGAGCCAAAGTTGCAACCTGCTTCCGCAACTGAGTAAATGTGAACATGGCTGGGTATGACACCCCTGCTTCTAGGGCATGGGCCTTCAGAACATCATGGCCTCTGTAAGGCCTCTGACCAGAAGGTGTGGCAAAGATGTACTGGGAATCAGCGAGAGCTGGCACTGATTGCCTCATTTGAAGGATTCTGTCCACAGTTGTCATCATCTTCTTCGTCAGCAAAACGGGAACACTCCTATTAAACTTGCCTCTGATTTCCACTCGCTGAAAATGATTCACCATTTTCTTCTCAACCTCTGTGAGACCTTTCAAGATATCTTGATTGGTGATCGATCCAATCTTAGCATTCTGGAAGTCTGACACCTTCATTCTCTGAACTTCTCCCCCTCGTTTTCGGTTGAAAAGTGATACAGCACAAAGAGTTGCTTTAACCACCGTCGGATAATCTTCCGAAACCATCCTTGTCTCAAGAAGCTGTTGGACCTTCCTCACATCTTCACATGATGGGATCAGCTTGGGTTTGTTCATGGTCATTTTCCCGACCGACTGGGCTGCTGTAGCGGACACACAATCATACCAGTCCCCGTGAGTCAAACCGCTGCGCCTCAGAGAGCTCCTGTCGCCACCTGTCGTCTGAACCCTGCCCAAGCTGTTTGGATGCCTGTGACTGTTGGATATGTGAACACTTTTTCAAAGCATGGCCTATGCGCATTGCGAGATTGCCTTTTTTGAACTGATGTGTGTCCTCATCAAAATCGCTAGCTCTTTTACAGCCAGGACAACATGATCAAAGCTAGCTGAATTGATCACAGCATTTAAACTTGCGATTTTCATTTCTGACCTCACTCTGATAATCTTTAATAGTCTCCCTAACTCCCGCATCCTGGAGCTGATTTGTCCAGCCGTGTGTTCTTCAATGTCCCTGCGGTCAAATAATCTCTTTCCATACTCAAGAAGCAAGGGGTCAGTTCTGATGAGACGGCTTATCTCATCATCTCTCTGGCTGGCCAAGACCTTGTGATAGAATGAAAATTCAACGTCTAAGGGTATTGGAAGCATTAGGCGACCACGGCGCGCCGCGTCTCCTCGCCGAGTGATCTGAAACCCTCCTGGCTTCTGACAGCAACGTTTTGAGTGTACAGAGATCAGCTTTTTTTGATAGAGCCCTTTGCAATGGCTACAGGCGAGAAGGTCGTCTACCTTACTAGTTTTGGTGCGATACTTAGGAATCAAACATCCGGATTTGTTTTCAAGAACAGCAACGTTATGCATGTAATCACCCTCATCTTGTAGTCTGATCCATGCTCGACGTCTCTGCTTGGTCCCTTTTTTCATCGACAAAATTTTAGCAACGTCTGCCTCATCTGCATGGACATCTTGTAAGTGCGTGCTCATTTTCAAGACAAGCTTGCCACACAATTTGCATGCATGTTTCTTGTCCCATTTGTACTTTCCTTTCCCTCTCTGCGACACGTGCACACCTGTTTCTTCTGTAAGTGCTCTTTCCCCACTCTTTCCAGCATCATGTTCCCCCTGCCTATCCACATTCTCATTGCCACCCCCTAACGCACACTGCACCTTGCTGGTACTAGCGTCACCAACACCTGACCACCCCGAACCTGCCACTTTGATGAAATCTAACATAGTCGATACAATACTGTCTATGTCAGAGATCCCAGCAATTGATGCCGACACACCCTCTGAATCCGGTGAGCTCGAGCCAGGAAGAAACTCCTCGTCATCACTGCCCTCGTATTGCGATGCGCTGGCACTACTCTCAGTCTCGGGTCCATCCCAGGCGCCATTTGCCAACTGGAGAAAGAAAGAAAGAAAGATTAAAACCAAAGCTGCATTAGAAACAGAAACAGCCCAATTTTGGTTTAAGGGGCCTTGCACAAGAATAAAAAGAGTAATCCCGTGTATGACTGATTTACATATGTGACCTCGGTGACGAGGGCTGGCTTCTGCAGCAGTCAAAATCCACGTTTTCTGAAAATGCAAGCAGTTTTCACACATTTGTCAACTCTGCGTGACCCTTTGAGAGAGGTCACTCAAATTGGCATGTTTAAAAAGGTCTTGCCACAAAGTATCCTTGGGCCAAGCTTGAAGAATGTGGCTTGAATAGTCTCCGAGAAAATGCCACCGTTAACTCATTCTACCCCCAGACACACCACAGCAGGATAACAGGGGTGGGATTCTAGTAAGAAAGAAAACGCGGAAAATCAAACGACGGGGGGGGGGGGGGGGGGGGGGGGGGGGATGGTTCATGTCCTTCATTTTCAGCGGCCGAAAAATCAAACGACAGGGGGGGGGGGGGGGGGGGATACGCGCGTGTCCACCGTTCGCCAAAGAAACCGACAGGGGGAGCGAGACAGAAAACGCGGAAAATCAAACGACGGGGCGGGGGGTGGGGGTGGGGGGGCGGGGGGTGGGGGAGGGGGGGTGGGGGGGTGGTTCATGTCCTTCATTTTCAGCGGCCGAAAAATCAAACGACAGGGGGGGGGGGGGGGATAGGCGCGTGTCCACCGTTCGCCAAAGTATCCAAAAACCGACAACCGACAGGGGGAGCGAGAAAGAAAACGCGGAAAATCAAACGACGGGGGTGGGGGTGGGGGGTGGGTGGGTGGTTCATGTCCTTCATTTTCAGCGGCCGAAAAATCAAACGACAGGGGGGAGGGGGGGGGGGGATAGGCGCGTGTCCACCGTTCGCCAAAAGTATCCAAAAACCGACAGGGGGAGCGAGAAAGAAAACGCGGAAAATTAAACGACGTATCCAAAAACCGACAGGGGGAGCGAGACCAAACGCACCCGAAAATGGACTTTGTTATGACACTCGTGATCTGCAGTATAAAAATGGAATGTGCGTACCAGTTTATGTTCAGATGCACACTAAACGGCACTCTGTCTTGGACAATATCCTTTTTCACCGCCATTTTCCACTGCGACCTAAAGCTACCGGAAAAGTCGGGCGATAGTGAACCAAACTACATACAAATCCAACCCATTTGAGATTTTTTTTTGCCATTTAAGAAGATTTTTTTTCCGTCTTTTTCGTTGTTATTAGACGCGGAAAATAAATATGCTTCAGCGGAATTGTGAAAGAATTTCCGCGGAAATCCGCGGAAACGCGGAAGAATCCCACCCCTGGGATAAGGATCGACCATGATAGTTCAAAGGTGATGCCAGAACAGCTTGGCGCCTACGGGCGCCAAGCTATTCTGGCATCACCCTTGAACTATCATGGTCGATCTGTGTCCTGCGCTGCAATGCGGTCTTGAGAGGACAGGGGCAAAATTTAAGGATTTTGGTGTTGGGGTAGAATGAGTTAAAGTTTACCATGGACGACGGGACGGACGACCAGTGGCCCAGAACATAAACTCACTTTTGCTTCGCACGCACGCCAGCCAATAAAATGAAGATGATCATAGAATCACTTTACTTACCAGTTTGTAATTGGGAGCATTCCGCTGCCGTCCATGCACCCTCCTACCAGACGCACCCTCTGTGGCAGAGGCTGGGGGGCCATGATTCTGCAGCATAGATCCCGATGGGTTTGGACATCCTGCTGCCATCCGGCGCTGGGTGTGTGCAGAAAGTCCTGAGCCGGTGTGACCAAAACGGTGTTGCTGAGAACATGTCCAATACAACCATGTAAACCAACTGACATTTTGAATCAGATTGATTGTACATTGCTTAACGTCCCGACAGCCACAAGGCTTTCTCAGGACGTGCCTGCACTGCTTGTGAAAAAAAAAACACCTAAACAGAACATTGCCATGTATGTCGCCTGCCGGTCAAATACGTTAACTCATTCTACCCCAACACCAAAATCCTTAAATTTTGCCCCTGTCCTCTCAAGACTGCATTGCAGTGCAGGGCACAGATCGACCATGATAGTTCAAGGGAGATGCCAGAATAGCTTGGCGCCCGTAGGCGCCAAGCTATTCTGGCATCACCCTTGAACTATCATGGTGGATCCTTATCCTGCCGTGGTGTGTCTGGGGTAGAATGAGTTAAATAAACCTAACACATGGGGCCAAGATATAAAGCTAAGACCATTTAGCAACACACATCCAATATCAAGAGCTACAGGCAGTGCAGACAGTAGGGAGAGTTTTAAAAAGGCAAATACAGGTGAATGGACAAAGGGTAGACAGAAACACATGCATGCCCCAGAATAGAGAGAAAAACCCACCCTGTGGGGCTGACCAGGGTGACCCTGAGAACTAAAAACTGGCAATACAGTAAAAAGCGACACTTCAGTTGCACATTCCTAAAGACCTGTTTGTGGACGTTTGTTCTTCGAATCACGAGGCAGTTTTGCGAACGAGGATTGAAATCTGGCAACTGATACTGTGCATGCATGTGGCAAGTTAACACATGTCAGAAAAAAAAAAGAAGAAACAAAATCGCGTGGCAGATTGACCTTGTAATGGGGTTATTGAACGAATTCCTTTCATTGAAGAAGAAAGCTTTTGTTAAAATCGTGGGGTTCTATTATCATTTACTACAAGACTCAACGGTCAGAGCGGCCGAGAGGCCGAAGACGCGTTTGAAGCAGACGCCTTATTTTTCTGGGCCAAACGGGTATCGGGGATTGGAGGCATCTCTCAGTTAAATAACTGCACTGAACAAGTACATTTGGGCGTGCTCTTAACTAAGAAATATTGCATAAAGTACCTCTGCAAACGCGAAAGAATGGCCGGTGTGACCGTTGGAGACGAAAAACGTTTAAGCAAGGGAAACAACTCCGTTCATCGGTGTTGGCTTAACCAATCAGCGATCAGCAAATTGATCTGAAAACACTCCGGCCGCTTCCGTGTCCACACACAGGCCCAGGGCATCCCTGAAACACAACCATGAAGTAAATCTGTTAAAATGGGGACATCGTATTTTGATATTTTTTTCTGACTTTTGAATGAAAGATAATACAGAAACAACCCTCAGAAAAAATGGGTGTCTGATTTAGTCACACAGAATTTCACAGACACCCAGTTTGCATAAGGATGGTAAAGAAAGTAACCCATTTTAGTCATTTGGTGTACGCACACACACACACACACACACACACACACACACACACACACACACACACACACACACACACACACACACACACACACACACACACACACACACACACACACACACACACTCGCTCGCTCGCGCCGCCCGCGCAGAAGAACATGCATGTGTACAGTAGACTATCATGTCCTCACTTCACACATATTATAGCAAGACTGAAATTGTACCGTGAAATTCTAGTTTTGTCGCACCATTTTTCTCAAGTCTAGAAGAAGTGAAACTCATAATTATCACGTAAAATATAAACTTACGTAAACACTAGAATTACGTCGTGACAAATGAAGTTTTTCAAACCAATGACGCGTACGCATTGGCAAGCCTTCTAGGCTTTTTCGGTAAGAGATATTTCAACATCAGACTACAGGTCAAAGACAAAAGAGAGAGACCCTTGACAACGAGGACAACTCGCATATGATATAGAAGGGAGTTTGTGGGTTATGGCTCTCACATAGAAGAGACTTCGAGGGTTATGGTTCATCCCATCTTGTTGTGTGTCAAAAGACGCACAGTTCTTGACCTACTACTGATTTATGAAACACCTCTTTGTCAGAAAGCACAATATGGACACTTCCATTTGGACTAATATCTCTGATCTGACGGGACAATTTGTCAAAAGGTTCACGGCCCCAGTGGCAAAACATCTTCGGGCCCAAAGTCTAAGGACCTTTGCTTACTGGGGGAGTCTTCATGTGTTTTAAAACAAATTTCACATCGCCCCAGGAGTCTTCACGAGCTTTGTGTGACATGCAAACCTTTTGTCACACCATGAGCATGAGAAGACTTCAAAGAGTGTCCAAGTGATTGTAACAATTGCCACATTATTACAAAGCTCGTTATGAAATCCCTTGAGATGTTCGAAAAAAAGATAAACAAGATAATAAAAAGACACGCTCCATAGCTTTTTATCTTGTTTACATGGCCTAATTCGGTCCGGCGGTGAAAAGAAACCACAGAGTTTCATCAGGCCGAATAAACGCTGTTGACTCCAGTTTTTGTGCATCGATATCTGTGATCCGTATTACATTGAGATCAGCAGAGACTGCTTCTCTGCAGTGATCAACGCAGTTTAAGTTTCACTTAAAAAAAACTAATCTGATAAAGGCAGAAGATAAGGTCATTTTGTGAAACGCAAGACTATGGTACTTTAAAACAAAAATCGCGCTTTTTGCGAAACATGGCTTTCTGCCTTGTGTCTTCAAAGGGTACCTTTAACACATTCTGCCCCAGGACCGAAATCCCCAAATTTTGAAGTTGCCCTCTGAAGACTGTATTACAATTCTGGAGACAGATCGAGCGTGATAGTTCAAGGGTGGTGCCAGAATAACTTGGCGCCTTCGGATACAACAACCAGGTTGGACGTCATTTCAACGAACCGCCTCATAGCCTCACACATTTCAGCATACGCATCCTTTGGCAAAATACATCCCACTTCATCCGCCGCAAAATGACAGAATCCTTTTTCGCGGACAGGCTTGGCACTTACCATCCGCGCGGCTTGAACATTCGCCCCTAGGGATGTATGCTCGGCCTGATGGGTAGTTGGTGCCAGGCTTGACCTCACTGTTGATACTGGATGCTACCTTTGAGTGTGTGTGTATGTGTGTGTGTGTGTGTGTGTGTGTGTGTGTGTGTGTGTGTGTGTGTGTGTGTGTGTGTGTGTGTGCATGTGCGTGAGCTGCAGTAGGCACGAGTGCATGCGAATGTATGCAGTGACGTGTATGTATATAGACGTAAGTTTTGTGCTACGTGTTTTGTGCATGTGTATTTGCGTCATTATGTGTGTGTGTGTGTGTGGGTTTTTTTTTTTTTTTTTTTTTTTTTTTTTTTTTACGTCATTCTAAATTCTCTCTATACAGGATGACGTCTTTTCTTTCTGGTGTTCTTTTCTGTTCTACGTTTGTTTCCATGTCACCTGAGGAAGGATCTTTGATCCGAAACGTTGTTATTTGTTTCTATTTTAAAGGGTTTTCTACCACTATCTTCTGTTTTTCTTTCACGTGAAACCCTAGCGGCAACAGTTTTACTATATTCTGGCACCACCTTTGAACTATCACGCTAGATCCATGTCTTGCTGTGGTGTGTCGGGGTTGAATGAGTTAATAGTGTAAGCATGTTTCTTTGACAGACATGTTTTATTTTTTCAAGTTTTTTTTTCTTCCGTTGAATTTGCGATTTCACAAATCGTGATTCTGGCATTGAAGAGGTCCCACTTTGATAAATAAGTCTGCCATCATCGGTAAAAATAATTTCCTTCGGTGGGAGATGTCATAGTTAGCCTCTAGACTGCCGAGATAAAGAGAACACGGTCTAACCGCAAGAGACATAGATCCTCATGAGCCCCCGCAGTTGCGGGGGCTTATGAGGATCTATGCCTCTTGCTGACAACTCTGTGTCCATGTTCCTAGGACGGCTGGGGCTCTAGGGCGTTGAATTAACTCATTCGAGACGTGCCGCATTCGGATACGTGGCTGTTCGCCGCGTATCCGGATGCGGCCCGTCTCGATTGTGTTATTGAAGATCGCAGACTCAGTCTGCGTCCACTGGCAGTGAAGGGGTTAGAAATAACAAAAGGCCGGATTACACCAAAGACTGTATAGTAGATTATATTGGCTTGGACAGCACCTCATTTGGGGAGGTTGGGAGAGGGGGTGGGGGGCGGGGGTAAACATATCCTATACTGTTTTACCGTTTGCTGCCCAGATGAACCTGCTCGGAATTCACTACAAGTACACTTCTATTCAAACGAACAGCGTCTCATCTGAAAATAAATACACTGTTGTAGTACACTTTCAAGGGGAAGAATACTGAGCGCTTGGTAAACTAACGGTTAGGTCCCCTGCCCCTTCCAATCAGGCACCCACAGAAAAATATGCAGATAAACAAGACTGCCATATATATATATATATATATATACTGATCAACAAAAGAAACGCGAATTTTTCACCATAACGCTTTTCTTCGTAAATATGCTTTAATCCGGGTTATTTTGACCTCATTTATTAGAAAATGTTATGAAGAGTGTGTTATGTCGTGTGCAGATATAATGTTTAGTCTTAAAAATCGCACATCGATGACTTACGACGTCATCAGTGACACTACCATCACAGGATATTGAAAGTGAAATGAAGAGCGTCTGCAGAGGACACTGCTGAAAGCCAACCAATGTGCAGTGTCACTAGGGTCCGTGTGCATGAAAATCCGGCCGATTTGATCTTGACCTACTTTTTGTTTGTCAAAGGCACCTAAATAATCAACATGACCTACAAACATGAAAATAAAAAAGTTCTTATGTTTAGGGTAGCGGCTATATTTACCTGATAAATAGATATGGGTGTGTTCTTTATCTCTGTGTCAGTCACTGGAGCACAAAAAATGGTTTGAAAGTAATTCACGTTCTGGTTCTCTTATAAATTTTTCGAGTCAAATTTCGTTTGAAATCCAATGATATATTATAACGTATTTGTTTTCTTACTTACTTACTTACGCCTGTCAGCCCTCCCCGGGTATAGGCCGTCGACGAGAGACCTACAGCGACTCCTGTCATGTGCTTCTCCTTCGATTTTACTCCAGGTGGTTCCCAGTCTCTTGATGTCTGCGTGGAGGTCTCGACGCCAGGTGTTTCTCGGCCTGCCTCTTTTCCTCTTTCCCTGGGGGTTCCATGACAATGCCTGCCTAGTGATACTGGAAGCTGGCTTTCTCAGACTGTGACCAATCCATCCCCATCTTCTTCGTCCAATTTCATTCTCTGCTGTTATCTGCTCTGTTCTCTCCCAGAGTCTGACGTTGCTGATCTTCGCTGGCCAGTGGATTTTCAAAATTCTTCTAAGGCAGCTGTTTATGAAGATCTGTACTCTGTTGACTGTGGTTTTTGTCAATCTCCAAGTCTCTGCTCCATATAGGAGAACTGCTTTTACGTTGGAGTTGAAAATCCGGACTTTGGTGTGTTGTGACAGCTCTCTGGAACTCCACACTTTTTTCAACTGGAGAAAGGCTGCTCTGGCTTTACCGATTCGTGCTCTGACATCTGCATCAGTGCCGCCTTTTTTGTGTGTCTATGATGCTCCCGAGATAGGTGAAGGACTCCACCTCCTCCAACGGGGTGCCAGCAATCAAGACTGGTTCTTCCCTGGTTGCGTTCAGCCTCATTGTCTTTGTTTTCTGTTTGTGGATGGTGAGGCCCGCTTGGGACGAGATGTCAGCAAGCCTCGTGGTCTTGTCCTGCATTTGTTGATGAGTGTGGGACAGTAAAGCCAAGTCGTCTGCAAAATCCAGGTCGTCAAGCTGTGTCCACAGTGTCCACTGTATTCCACTTCGTCTGTGCTCTGTGGTCCTCTTCATGACCCAGTCTATGGCCAGTAGGAAGAGGAACGGAGACAGCAAACACCCCTGCCTGACACCGGTTCTGACCTGGAGCTCCCTGGTGAACTGCCCTTCGTGGATCACGCGACATGTCATGCCGTCGTAGCTGCTCTTGGTCAGACGGACGAGCTTTGTGGGTACACCGTAGTGTCGTAGGAGTTTCCACAGAGTCTCTCGGTCCACGCTGCCAAATGCTTTCTAGTAATCTACAGAGTTGACGTACAGCGGGGAGCTCCACTCCAGAGACTGTTCCACGATGATGCGGAGAGTGGCGATCTGGTCTGTACATGTTCGTGTTTTCCTGAATCCTGCTTGCTGGTCTCTCAGCTGGGGGTCAACGGAGCTCTTCATTCTCTCCAGGATGATCCTGTTGAAGACCTTTCCTTGTACTGACAGCAAGGTGATTCCTCTGTAATTGGAACACTTGCTGAGATCGCCTTTCTTGGGAAGCTTGATTAGGTACCCCTCCTTCCAGTCAACCGGCATCACCTCCTCTTCCCAGATCTTTCCAAACAGTGGGTACAGCATCTCTACTGTTGTCTCTAGGTCTGCTTTCAGAGACTCCGCTGGGATGCCATCTGGCCCTGCTGCTTTGCCGTTCTTCAAAATTGCCACTGCTCTTCTGATCTCTTCCCGGCTGGGTCTGTCACAGCTGATGGGTAGGTCGGTCTCTGCTGGCTGGATGTCGGAGGGGGGGGGGGGGGGGTCGGGTGGGCTGGGTCTGTTCAGTAACTCTTCAAAATACTCGGCCCATCTGTCGAGTTGGTATGCTCTGTCTGCAATAGGCTTGCCGTCTTTGTCTTTTACTGGTCTTTCTGTATGGCCATACTTGCCCGACAATCTTCTGGTAATGTCGTAGAGCTGTTTCATGTTGCCGCTGCCTGCTGCCTTTTCTGCCTCTGCTGCCAGGCTGTCTGTGTAGGCCCTCTTGTCTGCCCTGATACTCCTCTTCACCTCGCGGTTGGCTTCCGAGTATTCCTCCTGTGCCCTGGCTCTCGTGCGACTGTTGTTGACAACTGCTTTCTTCTGCTTCCTCACTTCTATCTTCTTCAAAGTCTGTGCCGACAGCCAGTCCTTGTGATGGTGTTTCCTGAACCCTACAGTGTCTTTGCAGGTTGAGTTCAGCGCCTCTCTAACTGCCTTCCACTGCTGCTCTGTGGTGACCGCCTCTTCTTCATTTACTAGCTCCTGTAGCGTTTGAAACCAGTTGGACAGCACCAGTTTGAACTCTTCTCTCACTCCAGTCTCTCTCAGGAGGCCTACATTATAGCGCTGTCTTCTTGTTGTCTCTGTGCGGCTTTTCTTTAACTTGAGCTTTATTCTTAAGGTAAGCAGATGGTGGTCTGAGGCGACATCTGCTCCCCTCCTCACTCGGACATCTTGAAGGGATCTTCTAAATTTCTTGCTAATGCAGATATGGTCTATTTGGTTCTCTGTAGTATGTATTTGTTTTCATTCCTCCACTATTTTCGTAAAATAAATCAATAAGACATCTTGCGACCTGGATCATGCCAGACATGACTGACGTCAAAGGAATATACATTTATACATAACTGACTTATAACGTAATTTAAAACAGTCATGGCGTTGCCGTCTCCAGTACTGAGTGTGCTTGTTTTTTCGAACAACACTAAGTAACTTTGTAGTTTAGAACGTTTGGCGATCTTTTATAGAACAAAACTGGCATTCAAGATGCGTCATCGAGAGGGCTACAAAACGTCCCTCATTTTCGCTACAGGGGTTTTTATATCACGGTCACATGGTATGGTTTGCGCTAAAGTGACTGGTCGAGTGACGAAGGGAGGAAAACAAATATAAACGGCTGATCGTCTATGAAGGGCATCTGCTAGACCAGGGCCGGACCCAGGGGGGGGGGGTTACCTGGGTTCCGGAACCCCCCCTCCCAACTAAAAAAAAAAAAAAAAAAAAAAAAAAAAAACAGTGAATTTTTTTTATGCAAAGGGAGTTCCATAGTTTTTTTTTTTTAATTGTTTGTAAAACATTGCAGTTTTTAGTCACTTTTGATCCAAGGCACAAAGAGTTATTTATAGACAATTCAACGGAAATCCATTTCAAGGGATCCGTTTAAACGTCCAAAACGTTTTCCCGTTGAAACGACCAAGTAACCCAACCCCTAACCCTATTATTAGTAAATGCAGCCATATTTTCTTGTTCTGGCCGCAAGCCTCTTCCAGCGCCTTCACCTTGATACAGCCCTAATCCCCCAAAAACGACTTTTTAGAAAGATTAATTAAGACGCTAAGTTGATAATTATGATAATTCGTTGTAACGAACATCCGTTAAAACGACCATCATTGAATCGTCCAAAAACATCGTTGAAATGGATTTCCGTTGAATCAACCAGGTACCCAAAAGAGTTGCTCTCCTTCAGTGCACGTCTTTCCGAGAAAGATCAGTGAAAAGACGTCTGACGTCATTAAGGTTTGTGGGGGGAAGTTTAAATCTAGATCTATTTTCTTTGGTAACACTTCACTTTTGCTGTCTCCTCGAAAATGCCGAAACTGAAAAAAACAGATGCTGATGGCAGTAGGCGACTGTCATGCTGGTTTCATCAAGCTCCATTTCAGAAGGTGGGTACATTTTTAAATCCAATTTTGTCTCATAAAAGAAATGTAGTCAGTAGAACTAGGTAAAATTCACCCATTCCGAATTCGATTCAAATGAGCACGTGGCGATGGCGCCGGTACTTCCTTCCTGTGAGTGTTGCCTACGCTGTAGGAGCTGATACTAGCTGCATATAATGAATATCATAGATATAAAACAGCCCCACTTATTAAAATACCAAAACAGGTAACAATTAAAGTAATGCATAGCCTAAAATTTATTTCACAAAGTATTATGATATATAACTTTAAAAATGTCAATTTAAAAAATAAAGATATCGGCATCAATGATCAATATTGCTTTTATATTTATAAAAAAAATCTTTGGACGGCAAAATATCGTTTTCAATAACAAAACCAAGGGCTAAGTTATAAGGTATCGTTATCACTAGTGCAGCTTACTAGCTATGTATTGTGACGTAAATCTCTTCGGAGAGCAAAACAGAACCGTCTTGATGGCTGACTATGGAAACCATAGCCTATCTGACGCCACTTGTTGACAGCGTCGCCATCAATTGTGACGGCAACATAGCCTTTCCGGGTGCGAAACCATCATGACGACTTCGGTTTCTGGAACGACAAGAAGCCATCATGACGGCATCCCAACCACTGCCTTTTTTACATAATAAAATGGAAAATAAAAATGTGCTGAAATTTTGCCAACTGCTGAAAATCAGCAAATTTGTTAACAGTTCCTATGCCTGTGAACAACGTGCTACAAAATAAGATTATTCACCCTTAGGCCTTTTGTTGATGAAATTTAAAATAAGCTAAGAACTAGTCAGAAAACCACTGTTTTTCTTTTTTTTATATTAAATTATTATTATAAAATTGTAGTAGACGTGTTAACACCTGCAATGCATAATCATATATAAGATGTTGAAAAGACGGTTCTATTTTATTTTACATTTTTGTTGTTGCTTTTAGGATAAAATTTCATGTTTTAATTTTTATGTTATGTCTTTGTTTTTTCTTTTTTTTTCTTTTTGTTTGTTGTTGTTGAGTAAATTGTAAAGCGCTTAGAGCTGTTTACAGGTAAGCGCTATATAAGAAAACTTTTAATAATAATAATAATAATAATAATAATAATAATAATAAAAGTTGTTTTTCTAAACGGCAGATGATGCAGTTCCTCGAAAGAGACAAAAATCAACCCAAAGTGAGACCACTGGCAGTGGAGTTCGAAACAGTGACATGGGAACAAGTAAAAGCAGTGTTGGTGAGTAATTTACTGCCCCCCCGCCCCCACCCCCTCTCCAAAAAAAAAAAATTAAATTAAATACAACCTGAAATTGATACGTGATTGAGTGTTTCAATTTAATAATTAATATTAAACAAAATGACTGGTGGGTTCCATTGGCTATCATTAGCCTGAAGAAGACTCTACGAGTCATAAGGTAGCAAAGATTTTGTCCATCATTTGGGGGGAGGGGTCTAAAAAGAAAAGCTGTTATTTCAGATCATAAATATATATCTAAGCTTGACTGAAGTGTGTAAACGAAGACATATATATGCTTTAAATGTAATTATCTTGTTGCAGGTCTCTCTCTCTCTCTCTCTCTCTCTCTATGATCTCTCTCTCTCTCTCTCTCTCTCTCTCTCTCTCTCTCTCTCTCTCTCTCTCTCTATGATCTCTCTCTCTCTCTCTCTCTCTCTCTCTCTCTCTCTCTCTCTCTCTCTCTCTCTCTCTCACACACACACACACAGTTACACACACAATCGTTTTAGTATTTCAGACTTCTCATAGACCCAACTGTTATTTGTATTTCAGACTCCTCCTCAAGCATTGATCAGCCTGCCGGGGGCCTGCTTTCTGAATCCTCTGCCATGCCAATGACCAACCAGCCTGATGTGAGCCTGCTTTCTGACTCCTCTTCAGATTTCTCCTCTCAGATCACCAGCAACAAAAATATCGATTTTGGTGAAGTCAATTTCATGAAACACATGCGAGTCGTTTCACTGTCAAACAGTGACAAGGAGCATCTTCTAAGGCAACACTGGAGACCATCACCTGGTTTTCAGTTTCCAACAACAGTGATAAACAACAGGAACCGAAAATTTCAGCATGAGTGGTTGCAAAAGTACTCCTGGCTTGTGTATTCTCCTTTCGAGGATGGGGCTTACTGCAAGTATTGCCTATTATTTGCAAAGTCTACTGAAAACCTGGGCAAGTTTGTGAAGACGCCATGCAAGAACTGGAATAAAGCCTGTGGTCAGATCAAAAAGCACTCGTTATCACAACACCACAAAGATGCAATGGCAAATGGAGAGCAGTTTTTGACAATCATGGATAAACCAGAGCAGAGCATCGCCAGTGAAATCAATCAGAAAAATGCAGAAAACATCGCTGCAAATCGACAAGTTCTGACAAGCCTCTTCAGGATTGTTGAAGTGTGTGGAAGACAGGAGTTAGCTCTGAGGGGCAACTGTGATGATGGCATTCTTCAGAGTGAGAACAGAAGCAATTTCAATGCCCTTTTGAATCTGTGCATCAATGCAGGAGATGAAACTCTCCGGAAACTTCTAGATACATGCGATAAGAAGGCCATATACATTTCAAAAAGTACACAAAACAGACTGATAGAGGTTCTTGGTGATCAGATCCGCAACAAGATTCTTGCAGAAATTATTGCAGCAAAACAGTTTACCGTGCTTGCTGACGAAGTCACAGACAGCTCAAATTGGGAACAACTTTCAATTATATTGAGATTCGTCGATGGAAGTCTGAAAGTTCGTGAAGAGTTCCTGGCCTTTGTCCAGTGCAGAGATACCACAGGTGAAACACTTTACAACAAGATTGTTGAGTGTCTGGCCTTGTGGGGGCTTGATTTCAACAATGTTAGAGGACAAGGTTATGACGGGGCCGCAAACATGGCAGGAAAGTTTAAAGGAGTGCAGGCACGTTTTCAAGCAAGGAACAACAAAGCACTGTACTTTCACTGTGCTTCCCATAGCTTGAGTCTGCATTGTAAAAGCATGCGGCTTGCCTGCAGTGAAAAACATGATGGGAGCACTGAGGGAACTGTCACTGTTTTTCTCAAACTCTCCAAAGAGACAAAGAAAACTTGAAGATACCATCGAAGCATCTCAGCCTGACACGACAAAGACAAAGCTTGTTGATCTGTGCAGAACAAGATGGGTAGAAAAACATGAAGCACTGGAGGTTTACACATCTCTCTTCCTGGTTGTTCACGACTGTTTGGGACAAATGTGTGAAGACAGTGACATTTGGGACAGTGAGACATTAACCAAGGCAACTGGCTTTCTCCACACCTTGAGCAGCAGTGTTTTCCTCGTTGCATTCGTTGTCGTCCGCAATTGTTTGCGTTACTTAAAACCCTTGACAGTGAAGCTCCAGAAAAGAACAAAAGATGTTGTCGATGCCTACAGGGAAATCAAAGAGGTCAGTAACTGCATGTCTTCTATTAGAAGAGATGTCGACACAGCGTTCGTTGCCTGGTTTGGTGAAGTCAGCAAAATGGCAAATGCTTTGACAACTGATGTTGTTGTTCCTCGTCAAGCATCCCGCCACACACTCCGTGACAACCAACCTGCGGCCACTCCAGAAGAATATTTCAAGATTAGCATTGACATTCCTTTCTTGGAACACCTGTCAACCGAATTGAACTCGAGGTTCAAAAATGCTGACCTAGCAGTTGATGGTCTCTGTCTGGTGCCAAGCACTTTAATAGACAACCAGGATGGTTTCATGCAGGTTCCAGAAGGGATGAAGACACTGGCAATGTTGTGGGAGTCTGACCTACCAGACAACGCTACCCTTGATGCAGAATACCAACGGTGGGTTTGCAAATGGCGAAGTGCTGCTGAGAATGCGACAGCTATCATCCCATCCACGGCATCAGAAGCACTGAAACACTGTGACAGGGATTTTTATCCCAACCTGTTCATCATGCTAAAGAACCTTTGCATCCTGCCTGTCACTACTGCCGAGTGTGAGCGTTCAAACAGTCAGTTACGCAACCTGAAAAACTACCTGCGCTCTACAATGGGGCAACAGAGACTCAATGCACTTGCTTTACTGAAAGTGCACAGGGATGTTGATATTGACTTCAAAGAGGCAGTGAACTGTTTTGCCAGAAGATACAATTCACAAATGGTACTAATGCCGAGGAACCTAGTGCAGCAAGACTGAAAGTGAAAGCAGGGCCCTGATGTTCATAAACTACAAGGTAAAGCTTTATACCGTTAACGATCAACGAAAAGTAGTGAATAATAATAGTATACAAAACATCTCTGTTGATAAATAAATGTGTGTGTGTGTGTGTGTGTGTGTGTGTGTGTGTGTGTGTGTGTGTGTGTGTGTGTGGGTGGGTGTTTTTTTAAGGGAGGGGCAGGTGATAATTTTTGTACCCCAGAGTTTGTCAGTTCGATTGTTCAAAAAGCTCAAAGTCCCCAGACCATCACAAATGGCTTTTTCAAGGCTCAGATTGCACCAGATTGCACCATTTTGCATCCTTGAAAAAAAAAAATTCCGGGGGGGCATGCCCCCGGACCCCCCTAGAAGGCTCGGCGCTTCGCGCCTTCGCTTTATACTGAATCTGTAACCCCCCCATCGACTTTTCCCAAAGTCCTAGATGTGAAAATCAGCAAGAAAATTGCAAAGTTGATTCTCTGATACGTCAAATGTTAGTACTGCGATGAGTGACGTATAACATCGAGTCGTCACTATGAACACGGCGTCGTGGGACTATGCCATGACGTGAAGCTTGACGTGACGTCATTTCGCTGCTTGTGCTTCTTCAGTACAGGTATAGCTATGCTACGCCATACCACAGAGCTTACGAACGGCGGGTATCGCTGTGTGTCCGTCTTTATTTCTGTGTGCCAGTATGTGCGGATCAGAGGATGGGTTAGAGTAGAAGAAGATGGATTCATGTCGCTACAGAAGCCTACAGAGCGTACTAATGGCAGGAAGCGCCGTGTGTCTGTCTTTATTTGTGTGCGCCGACGTGTGTGTTTAGAAACAAGATGGGATGAACCATAACCCACAAGTCCCTTCTATATGAGAGCTGTCTTCGCTGTCAAGGGTCTCTACCTTTTGTCTTTCACTCGATTCTGATGTTGAAATATCTCTTTTGAAAAAGCCTTGCAGATGTGCCAATGCGTCATAGTGAACTCATAGAGGCCCGATGATAGTAGCTTTGACTAATGCAAATCCGCTGCGCCACCGTGTGCGCGCCACCGCCTACTAAGCTCAAGACAGAATACAAGGGAAGAAACGAAGGACACCCGCAAAAATATATCTGTGGCCGGAAGTATCCCGGACCTCTTTCTCAACATCTAGAGTTGAACGTTAAACCCTTTAGTAGAGTGCCGTGAAAGAGGCCACTGTGCACTGCAGTGCATCCATTGTTTTCTGCCGTGTTTACTCTAAAGTCGAAGAGAATTACTCGAAAAGATATGGAAAACTGAGCAGTGTTTAAACCAGACTCAGTTAAAGTAGACCTTTTCGGGCTGGGTGAAATAGGTACCTAAAGCGACTGCTGCGTGCAGGTCAGAAGTTCATGTCGACAGTAAGATGCACTCTTGTTTTAATTTCATTGGATATGCTAATTTACACAAACCAATGAAAAATGAGCCTGAGGCGTATTTCCGGCCGCATCTAAAACCCTCAACGACGTCTGCTATGAATGATGCTTGACTGTGCAAAAAGCCTTGATACTAAACTATCAGTTTGATTGGAGGACAAGGTTGGTATAGATGTGTGGCAAAATATCTACCGAGTCTGTTCAATTCGAGGTTTTAGGCGGATGGTTGCTTTTAGGGTTGAAAACTCCTGGAATCACAGTGCTTGTCGATTTGTGTGCCTGTCGTTTTTTCCCTTGTATTCTGTCTTGAGCTTAGTAGGAGGTGGCGCGCACGCGGTGGCGCAGTGGATTTGCATTAGTCAAAGCTACTATCATCGGGCCCCTATGAGTGAACTCTATAAGGGGCGCGCGCAATGCATACGCGTCATTGGTTAGCCAAACGTCATTTGTCATGACGTATGTTTTTTGTTGTTTTTACGTAATTTTATATATTTAACGTGATATGAGATTCGCTTTCGCTTCAAGACTTGGGAAATGTTGACAAAACTAGAATTTTCACGGTACAATTTCAGTCTTGCTATAATTTGTGTGAAATCAGGTTGACTTTACCTAGCTACATGCTATACTAAGTACACATGCATTTTCTTCTGAAAGCGCGCCGATGTGTGTGTGTATGCGTGTGCGTGCATGTGCGCACTGCAAACATCCTCAAGAGGCATAGATGTTCATGCACCCTCCGGGCATATGAGGATCTATACCTCTTGAAGATGCGCGCATATATGTGTGTGTGTGTGTGTGAGAGAGAGAGAGAGAGAGAGAGAGAGAGAGAGAGAGAGAGAGAGAGAGAGAGAGAGAGAGAGAGAGAGAGAGAGAGAGAGAGAGAGAGAGAGAGAGAGAGAACAAACGAACGAACGAAAGTTTATTTTCCAAGGATTGAGATATTAGGCGCGCAGGTCTTTCTTACAATCTGTCCTTGCTAAGCTACTTAAAAAAAGGAACACCAACCAAACAACAAAAACTAACTAATAATAAACGTCACACACACGCATACACACACGCACACAGACACACATATACATGTACTCGTGCACATGCGCACTTTTGTACATACACACGTACGTGCGCACATAATTATCTAACATATATTTTGTGTACTATCAAAAAGAAGTTAGAAAACAGAACAAACAATTTGGAGGCTAGATGGAGAAATAAAATAGCAAAAATTCAAAAACATGAAGCGTATTATGTCGAAAAACAAAGAAAAAGAAAGGATCAGCATAACGTTGTCTTAGAAAGGTAATCATGTACTCTACTTTTAATCAGAGAGAGGGACGTGGTTTGTTGAATAGTGGGAGGAAGGGAATTCCATAAAATAGCACCTGAATAAGACAGGCTAGATTTGAACAGGTCTAACGGGGCCTTTTTATAGAGAGACTGTTCCTGGAGGTGCTGTATTTTTTTTTCAGTTGGCGAAAAAAAGCCTAGATAAGTAAGGTGGAGCTTTCCCGTTAAGAATTTTGTGCATCAGTACACATTTATTTAGTGCGAGGTGCTTAACCAGAAGGAGAAGTCCGATGGCCTGCAGCTTGGCATCAGTGGATAAAGACGGATCAGGGAGGATAAGCTTAGCAGCGCGCTTGTATAATGAGTTTATCTTCTTGAAGTGATTTTCACTGCAGCCATCCCATATTGTTGAGGAATAATCAATGTGTGGTTTAATGTAGGCATTAAAAAATAGTTTGCGCGTCTTAAGGTCAATGATCGTTTTAAGTTTGGAAAGTAGAAACAACTTTTTGGACGAATGTTTTCTCATATAATATAGGTTGTTATGCCAGCTTAGATCATCATCTATTATTACTCCAAGCAGGCGGTGTTGACTGACCTGCTCAACTGAGATATAGTCCAAAGAAAGGTTGAGTGATGGAGGTTTGAGTTAGTTAGTTATTTGGGTTTAACGCCGAGCAGGCAACTAAGGCCATCTCACGGCGGGATGGAGGTTTGAGCTGATGTTTCTGGCGGTTGTGATAAGCAAGCTTTTTGTTTAAGGGGGATTTACAAGCATGCGATTTTCATTACACCACCGAGAGACTTCATGAAGACTCTCTTGAAGATTATTTGCAATTTCAGGCACAGTTTTACCAGCGGAATGTAATGTTGAGTCGTCGGCAAACATGTCACACTCAGCCTCAGTACACGTTACATGTAACGGTAGATCGTTAACGAAGATACAAAACAGTAGTGGGCCTAAAATAGACCCCTGGGGTACTCCATACTCCACAAATTGTTCAGAAGAACATTTTCCATTGACGTAGACTGTTTGAGAGAGAGAGAGAGAGAGAGAGAGAGAGAGAGAGAGAGAGAGAGAGAGAGAGAGAGAGAGAGAGAGAGAGAGAGAGAGAGAGAGAGAGAGAAATTACGTCATATGTCTGCATGGTGACGGAGTTGCTTCTCTTACGTCACCGGCACTGTCTGACTTTCTCTAGAAGTCAATTTGTTTTACTGTTTTAATTATTTTCCGAAAAGAATTACTTTTTATTAAAGAAGTTGAAAAGATACAAAGCTGGCTAACGAACTCATCCAATGTCTTTCTCCAAACTAGTTATATGCAAAAGTTCAAGTAAATATGACAAAAATTACGGACTCTAATATATGGGTCAACCGACTTCCTATAAACGGTTGTTTATGTCTTCAATGATACATTCAATTACAATATGCTCGGAGGCTCTCGCTTAGCCACCCACTTAAGAAAGTATTTCGCCAAGTTTCAAGCTTGTGTGTACAGAAATATCGGAGATTCTCTTGTTTACATATATACGCACACACACACATACATACATACATATGCACAAACGGCGCTTCGCGCCAAATGTACGTTCAGCAGCGAGGTTAGCGTAACTAGACATGACATAATTTTTATCTTGTTACTTCAATTGTTAGAGGTTTAGCCTGCCCGCCTTTGACAACATGGACATGCTATTAAATTCGCCCCACCGCGACCCGTCCTAAAATGTCCCTTCTATAAGGGCACGGGAAAAGACCTGTTTCTGAGAGAGAAAATGTTAGTACTTCATATTTTCATGCACGTGTCCGGAAGTGTTAGTAACATATGGGAGGCTGTCTTTGATGGCACCCAGTGGCCAAACTACATGGATCTGACCCATCAAGTTAGCATTTTTGAAGAACCTCATGTATTTACTTCTTTTGTGTAATGGAAGGGGGGGGGGGGGGGCGAGTGGGGGAGAGGGCTGAGTGGCTTGTGGTAGAGCGTTCGACTCTCATCAGAAAGGTCTCGGGTTCGAATCCAGCTGGGGTCAAAATTTGTTCAGAGCCTTTTTTTGTGCCCCGTCTTTAAAATCACCTTCGTGGTGGACAAAAGACGTTAAGCCCTAAACGTTTTGCGTTTCTTGTGTGGAAATCAGTTTGGGTGCACCTTGGAAGACAAGGAAACCACAATAACTCAAGTGACCAAAACTGGAAGTGCACCACACGAATGTAACATACGGGCACCCGTGCTGGAATAAAAACCTTTGCATTTATGTCCGAGAAAACGGCATACTGTTATTTGTCGTCGTCTGTTCTAACTGCACGCAAACTTTGTTCAGAATGGCTGCAAAACATATTTTATGTGGTCAGCTATGGGTACATAAAAAGGGATAGTTTGTATAGTAAAGCTGAAAGAAATTTGATGTCATTTATTTTCAGCTTCAACATTCACTACAGCACAAAACAAAATATGTTCCTATTAGTATTACCAGCGGTCGTCGCTTTTTTTGTTTTAAATTCTGTATATACTATAACAGTACAATTGAAATGGTCTACACATGTATCGCTTAGAGAAATGGAGACCTGCTTTTAAAAAATACGGGTGTATCTAAATGTTTGAGTTTATATGATTTGTATAGAATCCCACACTTTCTGATAGTTTTGCCTGTATTTTATCACGAACACTTTGATTTTAACACAGTCCTGGAGTCCTCAGTTCCGCCATAAAGGTTCAATCAATAGAAATCATTTCTTCTTTCACCTGTTTAGTGCCAGCTGACGCAGACTGTGTTTCTGCAATTTCCTTAATTCAAGACAAAAACCATACATTTCCCAGATACTCACAAACCAGATAGGTGAGGCTAGCGCTGGCAGAATTGTACAACAAACCAAGGGGAATTACTCAGCGCTGGACAACAGTTAGATCCCCTGCCCCCGCCTGATAGGCGGGGGCAGGGGATCTAACTGTTGTCCAGCGCTGAGTAATTCCCCTTGGTTTGTTGTACATACATTTCCCAGAAACATGGATTTAAATTAATGTCAACAAGAGATAGATCATCATGAGCCCTCGAAGTTGCTGGGGCTCATGAAGATATATACACCTCTTGCAGTTGGGTGGCCAATTTTTCTCGGCACTGAACATGTTAAAATAAGAAAAATCAGTTATTTTGACGAGATGACAAATTAGACTTTGTTTTGGTCAAATAAAGATGTTTATATGGACAAGCCAACACCATCCTTTCACAAAATTAAATAAAATGCATCGTTGTGAAGTTATCATGGATGACAACAACTGAAACAAACTGGCCATTTCCCCCTAATCACAAGTTGTGATCATTTGGTGTTCATTTTGTTCTCTCTCCAAAACGCGCAGTATTTCTATGACATGAAGACCTTATATATATATATTTTAAACTGAAATTTCCCGACGCGATGTCAAATTTACTTTTAAAATGAAAAGGGCAGAACAGAATGCTTTAAGAATGATGGTGGTGATGTTGGGGGAACCTAGGAGACAATGAGGAGCACAGAGGTGGGGACCGACATAGCGACAAAAAAAAAAAAAAAGAGTGTCACATCAACACATCAATGCATTGTAGTGGGGTGGGTGGGGGTGGGGGGTGGGGGTGGGGGGGGAGTGGGGTGGGGGGTGGGGGTGGTGGGTGGGGTGGGTGGGTGGGAGATGGGGTAGGGAGATTGGGTAGGCTAGGAGACAATGAGGGGCACACAGGTGGGGACCAACTCGGCAATCTATAATAAGACAGTGCATGTGCCACATCGCCGCCGCATTGCAACTGTGTGTGTGTCGCACTGTGTGTCAGTGTGTTTTTCGGTGAGTGGATGGAGAGGTTGGGGGACGTGGGGAAGGTTATGAGGCAAGCAGCGGCACAAGGGTGCAAACCCAATGCGCAAAAGGCCATCGGGCCGGCGTCGGTCGCCGTTGGCCCGCGCATGGTCGTGCGCGGGCCAAGGGCGGCCGTCGTCGGCCCCATGGCCTTTGCGCACTGGGAACCGACTTAGGAGTCTGTATAAGAAATTCCGACACCGCCGTTATCAGCGTCAGGTGGAGGTCTATCGACTCGTATGCTAAGGAGTGTCACTGGTCATCTTTGAAACACGATTCGTAGTTTATTGCGACGTAGACTTCGGCCGTAGCGCTATCGCACCGTAGTGCTATTGACACGTAGTTCTAACGGCCGAAGCTCTATCGACACGCAGTGCTCGTGTTACGTAGTGCTATGCTAACAAAGGAACGAGCAAAAGAACTAACAGACGAATGAACAGGATCGTACACAAGCTTAGCCACCACCAACAATAAAGTCATCACTAAACAAAGGCACAATTTTTCAAATTCCTTTTTCAAAAATGAAAATATCATTCCGAAAGCATCAACAAGCATAAACATCGACGACTTTTGCTTTTTGGTCATATTGACGCCGGAAACACGAGGATCAACCCTTAGTGCAGCTGCACTTGAACTGGATAGTGATCGCTGACCTGCAGAGCCTGATGAGATATGAAAAATAGGAAAGCACACATTAATGTTAATTGCAAGCACGCAATAATGTAAAAACATTGCCGCGATGGTTTCATGAAAACGAAAATAAGAAGAGTGGTTGAAACCTTTCTCAGGACAGGAAAAATGAAATCACGTTTCGGATTTGTTTCCATTTCACCAGAGGAAGGATCTCGGATCTGAAACGTTGTGATTTCATTTTTCCTGCCCTAAAAGGGTTTTCAACCACTCTCCTTATTTTTGTTTGTAAGCACGCACGAAATGCAACAGTTGAATGGCTGATGAATTGCATAATTTGTCAGTTGGTTCCGTTGTATCTTTTTGGCTTTCCGTCTGTCTTTTTTTTCGTTTTTGATTCGCTGATTGATTGCTTGATTGACTGATTAATTGATTGCCTGATGGATGGATCGGATGGATGGATGGATCCAGTAGATTGATTTGTGGATGGGGGGAGGGGGATTGATTGCTAATAGATTGATTAGTCCACCGATCCATAGATTGATTAACAGATAGAATGGATGGATCTTTTGCTTGTTTGCTTGACCTACCGGTTGTTTGATTGCTTAACTGTCTGATTGATTGATTGATTGATGATTGTTTGATTGATTGATTAATTGATTGCCTGATGGATGGATGGATAGATGATTTGTGGACAGGGAGATTGATTGCTGATGGATCAGTCCACTGATCAATAGATTAATGGATATAATAGATGGATCTTTCGCTTGTTTGCTTGACATACTGATTGTTTGATTGCTTAACTGATTGATTGATTGGTCGATTGATTCCTGCACAATAAACAACGCTCCACAAAGTGCCATACCTGTGCGTAGGTGAGATGGAGGCCAGTCTCAAAGTTGTAAACTGCAGCGGAGCCTGATACAACCGCCGCTCTTACTGCACTGGTTACCACAAACCTACAACAAAAACCATTCTTTAAAGCGACTACTCCAGACAGTAAAGGGTTGATAGTTCGCAATGTCTCCTTTATATATGTTCTTAATTTGTCTTACAATAATGCTGGACAAAGGGGCTAACTTATATTATGAATTTTGATTGTCGTCAAATGAAAGACTTTTCTGCTCTTCCTTTCCTTTGTAGGCGCAGAATAGGTTTTTTTCCCTTTCTATTACGCTCAAAAGCGGTTGAAACCCTCTGATGCGTGTGCGTACTCATATAGATTGTGTAAGGGAGGGTAGAAAGTCTTAGCTGAGGAATGACAACATTGATAACCCGTGTTACCGGCGAATTTTAGCAATCAAAGCCCGCCATGGAGCAGATCGCTTTAACTCACTGAGCTATAGCGAACAACAAGATATGATCGCCCATGATAGTTAAAGGGTGGCGCCAGAATAGCTTGGCGCCTCTAGGCGCCAAGCTATTCTGGCACCATCCTTGATCTGCATGGTCGATGAAGGCACCAATGTATCCTTGCACCGCCCTTGAGCTTTCACGCTCTATGAAACCGCCAAGGTATTGTTCTTTGTGATTGACGAGGCTCACATGGGTTCCCGTGAAGGAACCGCTGCATTAACTCATTCGAGACGTTCTGAATTTGAATACGCGGCCATCCAGATGTAACAAGCTTCGAATGAGTTAAATGACGTCAGCGTGACGGTACCCTACTCAAGAAGCCTGCACAAACAACAACGCCAAAGTCGGCGTCTACAGAACCTGTCGTAGGCGCAGTTGGTGTTGTGGCTGGTGGTGGAGTCCCCGTCTTTGTTGAGCAGGAATGTGAAGCGGCCGTCAGTGTAGAGGGCTGTGTGTTCGTAGCCCGTGTTGGACAGATACCGGCAGTCCGCGTTAAAGTCGCCAGCTATCAGCAGGTTCTGTGAACATCGGAAAATGAGCGAAAATGTGATGAAACCTGTTCTAAAGAAACCGCCTTTTTTTCGTTAGAAAAAAAGCGGTCTTAAAAATCGTGTTTTTCTCTAGAGAGAATTTGAGATTTTGCTTCTGAAATCTTTGTTCATAGAACGATCAAAAGCCACAACCATCCAAGAAACATGCATACAGATTGGTCTCAGCAAGAAGCAGAGATAATAATAATAATAATAATAATAATAATAATAATAATAATAATAATAATAATAATAATAATAATAATAATAATAATAATAATAATAATAATAATAATAATAATATTATTAATAATAATAATGATTTCTATGGAGCCTAACCTCAGAGGCGCCTTACAAATTTCAAAAATACAATTACAAAAACTGTACACAATATTACACGCGCGCGCGCACGCGCACACAAACACACACACACACACACACACACACACACACACACACACACACACACACACACACACACACACACACACACACACACACACACACACACACACACACATTCCAGGCACCACAGCAAAACTACAACAGAATCCTCAGCAGTCAATGATTAATCAGTGGGGTAATGGAGTTGGAAAAGGTGTGTTTTTAGCGCAGATTTAAAAACGTCTTTTGAAGCAGTGTGGCGGACATGGGAGGGGAGTTCGTTCCAGTACAGCGGCCCAAGATATGAAAAAGACCGCTGGCCAAAAGACTTGGTACGGACAAAAGGTACACGCAAAATACGGCTGTCAGCAGAGGATCTGAGTTGTCTTGAGGGAGTGTAATAATAATAATAATAATAATAATACCGTTATTATATAGGCGCTTTTTCTCAATTTTGGGGAAATCGACTCAAAGCGCCGCGCCTGAAACCCAACACACACACTCACGAAAAAGACACGGATTTACGCCATTTAAGACAAACACAGTACAAGACAAACGAAGGGCCAGTCAGCTACTGAAGTTACAGAGATTGTGTACAGCTGCAGGAGAGAGGACAGGTACGGGGGGCTTGATGTGGAAATGCAGCTGAAGCAGACAGAAGAAAGTTTATACTGAATTCTTGCAGCCGCAGGGAGCCAGTGGAGGGATTTAATTACAAGTGTAATATTATCTGTTTTGCGCTTTTTGGTGATGAGCCTCGCAGCAGAATTCTGAACTTTATGAAGCCTGTCAATCTGATATTTGAGACAACCTGCATACAATGAATTACAATAGTCCAGCTTGGAAAGAACAAATGCACAGATGAGTGTTTTTGTGGCTTCGATGGTCAAATAGTGTATGATAGAAGAAATGCGACGGAGCGATCCTCATGAGCCCGCAGTTGCGGGGGCTCATGAGCAGGGGCGGATCTGGTGGATAGGGGAGTTTACAGGGGTTCCGGACCCCCCCTGCAAAAAACAATTCTTTAAAATGTTATAACAAAGTCCCTTTTCTTTTGACGAATGTTGAGAATCTTAAGACGCAAGCACCGCCTCTCTCCTCTCTCTCCCTCCCCCCTTCCCCTCCGCTTTTCGATTTTTCGGCCCCTGAAAGCAAGGACTATCGTCGGGGAGGCCTTTTGTACCAGGTTAAAGGTCCCCAACAAAAAGTTAGAATCCCCCCCCCCCCTCGAGGTAACTGATCCTCCCCCCCCCCCCCCCCGCTGAAGAGGGTCTATGTCTCTTGCAGTCTGATTGTGTTCACGTTTACTCGACAATGAAGGGGTCACAGACCATTGTTTAAAGGTGGTCTTTCAAGACGTGCAGAAGAATGGCGTGTCTTTGTCCACATCCAGTGAGTTCCAGCATACAACAATTTTCCCCCGCCCCTCTCTCCCCCATCCCCGTTGTTAGCCCCCCCCCCCCACCTTCCATGCCCCCCCCCCTCCCGCACCTAATTAACTCTGGACAAAATTATCAAGTTTTGTAGATATCCTCTGAGGTGCATATCACGGTTCTGGAGACAGATCGACCATGATATTTCAAGGTTGGGGTCGATCCACATCCTCTCGTAGTCTTTCAGGGCTTTATGGGTTAAACTAACGATGCATCCGCGGTGACCGTGCAAACCTGTTACATCGATTTCCGGGCATAACTACGTATTTCCCTCACGGACAGATTAATTACGACACATGACTGTGATATAGCCCCACAAAGGCCGTTATATCAGATCACCAGCTACTTTCTGTTTTGCTGGAGGACCCGGAGTTTAGAGCTATAAATAGCTTTTACCTCGGTTCTGACGCTTGGTGAAGTTGAGCGGCGCATACGCGTCAGCGGTAGAACTGACACTAAGTGATGTAATCGAACAGTTATGAGCGAAATAACAACCGTAGCCATATATATATATATATATATATATATATATATATATATATATATATATATATATATATATATATATATATATATATATATATATATAGATAGATAGAGAGAGAGAGAGAGAGAGAGAGAGAGAGAGAGAGAGAGAGAGAGAGAGAGAGAGAGAGAGAGAGAGAGAGAGAGAGAGAGAGAGAGAGAGAGAGAGAGAGAGAGAGAGAGAGAGAGAGAGAGAGAGAGAGAGAGGTGTTCACATTTTTCAAACAATTGTGAATGCTCCGAGAGCGCTTAGGGCCTTCAAATAATACCTGCGTGTGAAGGCTGGCCATGGCGCGGTTGGCGGCGTCCACCAAACTGTTCATCTCCTCTGGCACGGCGTCTGGTCTCAGGTGCACCCCCATCACAGCAAAATCCGTCACACCTGGATGCACACACATAAGTATACGGCAGGTGAAGTTCCGTGACCGTCTGAGTTTCGCATATGAGGATGACGGTCCTTGACGCACATTTTTGTTTCTGAAATCTTTGCTCATTCAACGACCAAAAACCTAAACCGTCCAAGAAACATGTATGCAAATTGGTCTCGGCAAGAGGCATAGATCTTCGTGAGCCCAGTCGGATCGTGTTCACTGGTTATGATGTTACAGCGGAACCTGTTTTGAGCGACCATCTTTATGAGAGATACAATACAAAACAAAACAATACAATACAATACAATACAATACAATACAATACAATACAATACAATACAATACAATACAATACAATACAATACAATACAATAATACTTTATTTATCCTTCACGGGAAATTCACTCTCTGCCACAACACATGGCTTCATCATTCACTCATAAAAATAATTAAATAACCCATAACTCTCAATTAAAGAAATGAACTGTACAGACGTATTGTTACCTTTGTAGCACACTTGATATTTAAAAAAAAAAAATACTGAAAGGGCTAGTACTAAGGAACTGAATAATGTTGACCGACACTATCTACTGATATTACTGTTGAAAAGGGTAACAGCCGGAGGGACAAAAGAGTTGGCATAACGTGATGTACGACGTTTGGGTACTCGAAGTCTGCCACTTCGTTCGATACGTCTGCTGTCAAATTCATATCTAAGTGGATGTGTTTTGTCATCAAGAATGTCAGCCAATTTGTTTGTAATTCGTCTGTTGTACAGTGTGTCCAAATTATCCTGTGCCCTACCAATCACCCCGCCCCCTTTCCGGATTACTTTGTTAAGGCGATCTTGATCTCTTTTACATAAATTTCTCCCCCAGCACGTCAGTCCAAAAGTTAGAATGCTAACAATACTGGAGCAGTAAAACATATGTAAAAGCTGAGTGCTTACATGAAATGATCTGAGCTTTCTCAAACAGGAAATGCGTTTTATCCACAATAGCATCTGTGTTTTGTTTCCAGTTGAGCGCGTTGTCAAAAAGAACACCTAAATACTTGTAGGACTCTACACGCTCAACTTCTGTTCCCTTGATGACAACAGGACCGGGATGCTGTTTGTTATTCCTGAAATCTATGACCATCTCTTTTGTTTTGCCAACATGTAATTCAAGATAGTTTCTATCGCACCACTCTACAAAGTCATCGATCTCCTGTCGATAGTGTCTGTCGTCCTTATCTGTAGTCCGACCTGTCAGTGCCGTGTCGTCAGCGTATTTGTCCATGACACAGTCGTCATGAGTAGCTCTACAGTCTGCTGTCTACAAAGAAAACAAAAAAGGTGACAGGACAGTCCCCTGTGGTGCACCGGTGTTGGTAAAAAGTACATCTGAGATTAGATTCGAACTAATTCTGACGTACTGTGGGCGGTTAGTGAGATAGTCCAAAACCCAAAGAATGGTAGAGGCATTTATGTTCATGTGAACTAGTTTGGAGGCGAGTATGTGTGCCTGAATGGTGTTAAAAGCAGACGAAAAATCATGGAACATCAGTCGAATGGAGGCTCCTGGTTTTTTTAAATGAGAGTAGATGTTGTTTACAACATGCAAAATGGCATCATCAACATCTCTTTGCCTTCTGTAAGCAAACTGAAAGGGGTCCATAAAATCAGAAACCTGTATTTGAAAATGTGAAAGAACAGCCCTCTCAGAAACCTTCATGACACACGAGGTAAGAGCAACTGGTCTTAAATCATTCATCACTGATACAGTTTGCTTTTTTGGCACGGGGACAACATAAGAGGTCTTCCACGAACAGGGAACGACACACTGGGTAAGTGACATGTTAAAAATATTGCAAAGAATTCGGTACAGTTGTTCAATGCATAATTTTAACACATTTGATCTAACACCAACTGGCCCAGCCGCTTTGTTTGGGTTGGTATGTTTAAGTACGCTAAGCACCTCCTTCTCAGTCACCACAATCACTTCACTTTGCATGTGTTTAGGTCCACTAACTAGCATTTCCTTGACCTGTTCCCTCTCATGCTCAAAAGTCATGACAATCAAATCTTGCATATAACTGATTTAAGTCGTTGGCATAGTCCGTAGTTTTGCTCAAAACCGGAACAGCTTTTTGCTTCTTGTTCCCACTCATCAGATTCATACCCTCCGACACACGTTTCATGTTACCAGTCTCAAACCGTTTTTCTATCTTTTTTCGATATGTCTCCTTCCCCTTCCTAAGCTCCCTTTTCAGTTCCTTTTGTACTGTCCGTAACTGTTCTTTGTTCTTGTCTTCAAAAGCTTTCTTCTTTCTGTTTAAGACCTCCTTGATGTGCTTCGTGACCCAAGGTTTGTTGTTGGAATAGATTTTAACAGTTGTTTTAGGCACACCACTGTCTACGCAGAAATTTATGTAGCTGCAAACTGTGTCACCTTCACTGCCGAGAAATAAACATATTTATGACAAGGGATGCAGCACTACAGGTAAGAAACCAAATGACAGCTTACCTGCACTTGTAGTGTGGAAAAGCACTGTGTACGGTTCACGTTCGAATTTGTCGGCCGAGTCAGGGTAGAGGTATGTGCCACGCAGGGTTACCAGGTCACTTCTGTAGAAGAAAAAAAGCGTTTTGGGGCCAGTTGCACGAGTGAACTCAGTCCTGCGCAAGCCACTAAGCAAGGTGCTCCGCTTAGTGCCTTGCGCAGGACTTAGCTCACCCATGCAGCTGACCCTTGATGTGTGCAGGTCTGTGATTTTCGTTCTTGCTTCATTGACAGTTTGAGGTACGGCGTATCCATATTCAGTAACAACTATTATTCAGACTAGGCAGGTCAGGCAGCAAGTTTGATCAGTATTTTATATAAATCTTTCGCCTTGTTTGAATTTTTTTACAGGGGCAGTACACTAAAATTTACTTCAAATTTCTTGATAGGTGAGAAGAGACCGCTTTGGTGCTTTGATTCATACCAGCCTTGGCTTGACCAGCGGACTCTTTCTGTCCTAGTTTGAGTTGCCGTGCAGATGGTGATTTGAGGTGTGTACCAGATTTGGCGCGCATAAGTGTGGGGTTGGAAATAAGATAGCTATTGTCCTAATATTTTTTGTTTGACTTTGTGCAAGGCAAATGTTTCAGGTTTACTGTAGAGCTACAGATGGGACAGTAGGGAAGATCGACTGTGGTCTGGCACCTATTACATATAAAGGGGAATCACTCCAACGCTAAACGAACACGTAAACCCTTTACCTCTCCCGTAACAAATGATTAGGCTGTTAAAGCGATCTGCGCCATGACAGGTTTTGATTCTAAAAATCACCGATACAATGGGTTCTCATCAGCATCAGCTAAGACATTATAACCTTTCTTTTCACAAGCCACGTGAACAGACACACATACCAGAGGTTTTCCACTGACTTTTGAACACAACGGAAAGAACACTCTGAATGTCCGTTAAATGAAGATGTTTTTTCTCATCCTCTTCTCCTTTCTAAAGTATACAAATTTCATAATTTAACACATTCTGCTCCAGGACCGATTTTATCAGCACAGTTTGAAATTGCCCCCTGAAGACTGTATTACACTTCTGGAAACAGATCGAGCGTGATCGTTCAAGGGTTGTGCCAGAATAGCTTGGCACCTATGGGCGCCAAGCTATTCTGGCACAACCCTTGAACTATCACGCTCGATCCATGTTTTGCCGTGGCGTGTCGGAGTTGAATGCAAATTTCCTTAATGTCTTACGATAATGCTGAACACAAAGGCTGACTCATTCTATCCCAGACACACCACAGCAAGATATGGATCGACCATGATAGTTCAAGGGTGATGCCAGAATAGCTTGGCGCCCATGGGCGCCAAGCTATTCTGGCATCACCCTTGAACTATCATGGACGATCTGTGTCCTGCACTGCAATGCAGTCTTCAGAGGACAACGGCAAAATTTTGGGATTTCGGTGATGGGGTAGAATGAGTTAACGCAAAGGAGATGTTACGAACCTGCGGTAGGTCGCTTTAAACTATATAGCACGTCAGGATGTCTTACCTGTAGAGAACCCCCCACCCGGTTCTGCCCTGGGGACTTGGGTGGGGTGAACTACTTTTTAGTTCCCAGGGTCACCCACAGGGTGTTCCCCCTCTATTATGGGGCACGTGTTTCTGTCTACCCTTGGTCCATTCACCTGTATTTCCTTTTTTTAAAAAAAAACCCCAAAAACCTCTCCTTACTGTCTGCGCTGCTTGTAGCTCTTGATATTGGATGTGCGTTGCTAAATGGTCTTAGGTTTATTTAGCGTATTAGACCGGCTGGCGACATACATTCAATATTCTGTTCAGTGTTTTTTTTTTTTTTTTTTTTTTTTTTTTTTTTTTTTTACAAGCAGTGCAGGCACGTCCTGAGAAAGTCTTGTTGCTGTCGGGAAGTTAAGCAATGTACAACCCAACCCTTACCTGTAGAGAATGGCGAGATGCTCTTTGTACGAGGACCGACCCAAGGCAGTACTCAGCGAAAGGCTGTACGGGTGTCCGTGTCTGCAAGTCAACAATAGTGAGGTTGCAACAAACGACTCCCAACAAGAGCGAGGTCGCTTCTATTACAACTAAAATATAAGCATAGAGCCCCGAGGGCTCATGAGGATCTATGCCTCGTGGAGATGTTGGGAGTGTTGTCTATGCTTCTGGTACACACTGGTTATCCGTCGTGACTTCGCTCTCGCTCGTTTCAAAAGAAAACCTCCCTAATGCTTGCCATCACAACAAGGTGAACAATATATGATACGGTCAAACCTGTGAAAAGCGACCACCAAAAGGACTGTCAAAATGTGGTCGTCGACTTTGACAGGTTGCCTTCTTACAGACATCGAATCAACAGAAAGAAGACCGAGGGGTCGAAATAGGTGCTCTTCTTAGACAGATGGTTGCCTTATGCAAGTGTTCATCTGGGCAGGTTTGTATTTGAACTCAAGAATATACTAACTCATTCGAGACGTGCCGTATCCAGGCACGCGTCACACAGGCGCGTTTCCGGATGGAGCACGTCTTCAATGAGTGTATGTAATGTGCCATATTTTAACCCATCAATAGCTGCGGAAGTGTCATATAGCGTTGCCGCCGGTAACGCTATACTACACTTTCGCAGCTATTGAAACGGGTCTCCTCGAATAAATTAACTCATTCTACCCCAGACACACCACAGCAAGATAAGGTTCATAAGGTTCGACCATGGTAGTTCAAGGGTGATGCCAGAATAGCTTGGCGCCTATGGGCGCCAAGCTATTCTGGCATCACCCTTGAACTATCATGGTCGATCTGTGTCCTGCACTGCAATCCAGTCTTCGGAGAACAACGGGGAAATTTGGGGGGATTTCGGTGTTGGGGTAGAATGAGTTAAGCAACTCGATGGCAGATGAAATCGAAACCAAGCCCTAATTTGGTCACCCCCTTCCAGTAATTTTACATTTTCAGCAGATCCAGCTTTGAGCGACAACCCGCGTGAAAGATCACCTGTCATTACAGAGCACCATTTAGGTGGCTTAGCCATAAATCATAGTCTTTAATGACAGGTGACTCTCTTTGCTCTGCAAGACTTCTCTCGAGGACCTTTCTTTTAAGACCATTTTTCTCTTGCAAGAAAATGTTGGTTGCTTATAACAGTTTCTACTGTAATACATGTACTGGTTTGTGATTTTGGACCTTACAAATCTAAAAACGTTAAACGTAAAACGTTTAGAGCTTTTTGCGTATTTTGTCCACCACGAAGGGTGATTTCAAAGACGGGGCACCGAAATAGGGTCTGAACAAATTTTGACCCCCGCTGGATTCGAACCCGGGACTTTTAGGACGAGAGCCGAACGTTCTACCACCGAGCCACGCAGCTTCCCTCTCACAAATATAGGCCGTAGTGACAAACAACAACAACAACAAGTTTCTCACACATATACTTATATCGTGGGACGCGAGGCCAGCGAATTGCTTGTACCTACTTGTTGAGTTCAGACAGAACCAGGTTAATGGCTTCGGTGTGCAGAACTTCTTCAATGATGGCGATGTCAAATCTCAGTAGAATCTGAAACCACGGGAAAATAATGTAGCAGGTTAAGGGGGGATGTCAGGAGCTGGTGCAGTAAAACGGTGACGTATAGCAGAAACTCTTCTGATTTACTACTTTGTTTTTTTTTTTTGCCATCCGGCGCAAAGCTAATCTGGCACTACCCTTGAATTATTATGGTAGGTCCATCTCCTGCTGTAGTGCGTCGCGGGCTAAATGGGTTAACTTATTCGCGGCCAGCCGCATCCGGATGCGGCTGACCGCGAATGAGTTAACGTGTTTACTGCTACAGGCGATACCGCTCGGAGGAAGAGACGTCTTTCCCGCCAAAGCAAACGAATCCAGACAGGTTCTGCATGGGCCATGGAATCACAGCTGTCCGAACCAAAAGTTATTGCAGTATACACGATACAGCGCGTCTCTCACAATTCTTCGTATTATGCTTTGTAAACCATGCTTTGTAAACCATGCAGGCAATAAGAAGAGTAGTTGATAACACTTTTCAGGACAAGAAATTAAAAACACAACGTTTCGGAAGGAACTCGGATCCGAAACGTGCTTTCATTTCTGGAAAGATCTGACAGTCATCTTTTTGCTTCGGAATCTTTTCTACTGCTATTTTTTTCTCTATTACACTAACCTGTACAATAGAATTTAGGACGGCTCTGTCTGCCACTTTGTTATTGCTCAAACGCTGAATGTTGAACGAGCCAATCGTCAGCAGGCCCATGGTCACGTGACCGCAGACCAGCAGCAACAGGACCAATCGCATCATCGTGAATTGGGTCTGAATTGAAGGAAAATTCTCTCCCGGTGACGTCGTCAGTCATGAGTGTTTTAGTACATAATATATATGAATAAAATACACTAATGGCTTTCTAAACTTGTGACTCTCAAAATGACCCCTAATCTGCCCTTGGACAGTGTACATGTAAGTTCTTTTTGTGAAAAGCGAGATGTTCCTTGTAATACAATGAAAATCTTGCTTTATACAAATTTGACTTACGTGTTGTGAAGTCATTGATTACTGCCATAGTTTGGCAAAAGACCGTGTTGTATGCACCCCGAAACTGTAATAAATTGTTCGCTCGACATGATGCTGGTGTTGCGCGTGTGCGTATCTTGTATGCCATCTTGAAGGTTTGTCAATGAATTTAACTTTTCAAGAATTGCTACAAATAAATGAAATTTCTGTACCACTTTCAAGGCGCCGAGCTAATCTGACGCAACCCTTCAACTAACGTTGCCGTTTCTTCTGCAGACATAGTATGTCAGGAACAAATGAGATAAAAACGTGTACCTGTATGAAAATCCGTAATCGGATTGTAGTGAACTTCTTTCCGGACAGTGCTGGCAGAACTGAGGTTAAATCTAAACGAACGTGACGTGCATCTTTTGACACGAACGGTGGATTGAAAACCCGGACAAACATACGACGCCGCATGTATAACCCATTGAGCCCTGACGCACTACAGCAGGAGATGGATCGACCATGATAATTCAAGGGTAGTGCCAGATTCGCTTGGCGCCTGTCGGCGCCAAGCGAATCTGGCACTACCCTTGAATTATGGTCGTTCCATCTCCTGCAACGGGTGCATATTTGTTAGATGACGCCTCCAGAATTTGGGAAATACGTGCGTCGGGCTGAATGAGACAACCTGGCTTTTCCCCCTTTGTAGCCCAAGGCCGACTTCCCCAAATGTTGGAGTTGGCCTCTGAAACTGCATTACAACCCAGGAAACAGATGAACAATGATAGTTCAATGGTGGTGCCAGAATAGCTTGGTGCCTTTAGGCGCCAAGCTTTTCTGGCATCACCCTTGAACTATCATGGTCGAGATCCACAGCTAGCTATGGTGTTTCAGGGCCAAATAAGTTAATTCGCTGTGTGCTTGTCCGAGCTTTTAATTTCACCGTTTTCATCGAATACGCGCAATGATGATCTCCGAACAACGTCCATTTTGTCAAACAACACTGTACCATTTTTGCATAGTGGAACAGTGTGTGTCCTAAATCTCTAAATCTTCGTCTTGTGAAATACCTTGTCTGCAAGTGAAGTTAACTAAAAAAATATATAGAATTTTCCGCGATACAGCTAACAGAATTTGTCAACAATAATATATATATGCTAGGTCTATATGATTTATTATTGGTACCTTAGTAGGGTTAGATGGCATCCGGAGGGCGCAGGTTTGAAATGAGAGGACCACCGAGTAAGGAGTACACATCATTAAATCGCCCCGCGAGCCTTCACATGCCAGGACAGTAACTGGTCTAATAGTTACGTTATGGAAATATCGATGCTCACTTTATACAAAATCGTTTACTTAAGATATGTGCTTCACAATAATGCTGGAAAAAAGGGCTAACTTACATTACGGAGTTTGAATGTGGTAAAATGAGAGAGTACGTAGGAGAGTTCCTTTCTTTACGCTGAAAAAGCAGTGAAAAATCTCTGGCACGCGTGCCTACTCAAATGTGAAAAAGGAAGGGTAGCGGTAAAAAGGCTAGTTCAGGCAAGACAACATTGATAAACCCGTTGTATCGGAGAATTTTAACAATCAAAGCCTGCCTATGCAGCAAATCGCTTTAATACACGCGCAAAAGGCCTCCGAAAAAATATTTTCTTGTGAAAAGAAATTGTAACAAAACTGATATATGTGACGAAACGTGTTTTTCCAATTTGTGTGCTAGTCTATGATTTTGAACCTTACGGCTCTTGAGCCGTAAGGTTCAAAATCACAGACCAGCACACTTTGAGTAAAACTGACAGGTACCTTAGCGGCCTTGGGTCTGTCCTTGTAATCTGAATGTGTCCTCTGCGACTGAGCGCGCCAGGGTTCCCCCGTATTACAGCATGCGGTTTCAGCGACTCGGAATGCGGTCTTACCTGGGGCTTATCTGTCCTGTGAAGGCAAAAGTCGGTACGACCACTTTTGCGAAAAGCCAGATTTTCATTGTAACACAATGAAAATCTCACTTTTCACAAAAGAGAACTTGCGTTCAGAACGCAGAGCTTGTCAGTCGTCTTTAGAATAACCATGTCTCATGTGCGTGAAACGTCAGAAGCTTTCTGTGGGAGACGACTGAGACGCTCTACAAACGCCGACGAAAGATTGCACACAATCACATGCACAGTGTGAACTACAAAGCGAGACAGCAGAGCGATGAAAAAAAAAAAAAAAATGAAATAACCAACGAAAGAAACACGCTTCAAACTTCCGGAATGTGATTTTTCGCTGCCCGAGGAAAAGAGAAGCAAATACCAGCTGCAAGGGACGTAGATCCTCGAAATCACTTCACACCCACGTACCTTAATTTGACGGCTGGGGAATCTTTTACGTTAACTCATTCAGCCCGACGGCCGTATTCCCAAATTTTGGAGGCGTCGTCTAATGACGATGCACCAGTTGCAGGAGATGGGTCGACCATGATAATTCAAGGGCAGTGCCAGCTTAGCTTGGCGCCGACAGGCGCCAAGCTAGTCTGGCACTACCCTTGAATTATCATGGTCGACAGATCTTCTGCTGTAGTGCGTCAGGGCTGAATGAGTTAAAATGTTCAATAAATAAATAAAAGCAGTTTGCACCCATTAGCAGTGAAGGGGGTTGACATATTCACTGAATGTACACTTGCTAAACGGAAGCAGGCGACAAAACAAACAGATACACATCTGCTGGATACGAGGTGACGTCAAACAGGCCGGCAAACAAACCTCCCCCCAAAAAAAAACCAAAAAAAAACCACAGGAAGGGTGGGGGTGGGGGTGGGGGGAGAGTGGAGGGGGGGGGGGTTGTGGGGGGTGGGAGGGGGAAAAGCAAGCGGAAACACGCACATTTTTTTCTACCAATCATTTGCGGGGAGGCTCGTAAGGTTCTATACCTGTTGGTGACCTTATTTTGTATTGGCCCTCCTTCAACGGCTGGGGCCAGGTCCTTGGCCACTGGCAGTGAAGGAGTTAAATCTGATCTTGACTCTAGAATCACGTCGTAATTTAGCAGAACTTCGCGTACTCGTAATGGCTACATTCATTCCACTTTTAGAAAACCACTTGCTTACCGCCCCATATTGGTCGCGGGAGATAAGAGGCTAACACATTAATAGCTTAAGGGTAGTGCCTGAATGGCTTTGGCGCGCCATTCAGGCACTACCCTTGACTTATCTTGGTCGATAGTCACGAACAAACGATGTGTTCGACATAGACCTATCTGTCCGGGCGTCGAGTTAATCAGGCACTACATTAAAAACTATCGTGGTCGAGCTATAGGTCTTTTAGTTAGGATTATAAGTGAAAGGGTTATGACTATGAAGGGACGGTCACGAGCCACGATGTCACGTGTATGACTTAGACCTATCTGTGCGGGCGCCGATCACTCAATACCTTTGAACAGAAAAAAATCTTCGATTTGCTCCCCCTGTGTAATGAAAGAGTTGTCACGAACCACGAAAGGCATGACTTATCTTGCTGGAAAAAGAAAACAGCCGTGTCAGATTAGGAACACAGGTCATTTCGTCATGGAATATTTGCGTACTAAGAAAGTGCTGAATAAACCACAACATAAACTGGAACATGATATTGAGCTGGTCTGTGATTTTAGACTTGACGGCTCGAAGTCATCAGGTCGAAAATTACTTAACGAGCACAAGCATGCACTCAGTGGGTAAGAACCAAACGATAAGCCATCCAGACATCTATCCAACCGGCCATTTTCTTTTAACGAAATTACGTCTTTGGCCGATAGTTTCACAGGCAGACCAGCTGGTCTTGGACAGACGAACTAATAGAGACGGGACAGACAGATAAGCAAGGGCGGATCACTTACCTCCTGGAAGGAGTGGGGATGTGGTGTGGGTGTGGGTGGGGGGGAGGGGGTGAACCCATCCCTGGATAAGTCGAACCGAGTTAAGTCTCAGTCAAGTCAAATCTCAAGTTAATTCAAACTACTGTATTCATCTCTTGCAGTGAAACGTTTCGCCACCATACCACAGACGTGCATAAAGGCCTACCCAGTGCGCAAAGGCCATCGGGCCGACGTCAGCCCGATGACTTTTGCGCATTGGGTATATGATCAGCCTGTTATCCTATGTGTCTGTCTGTTGTCTGTCTAAACTGGCATGCATCGACCACGAGAGCTCAAGGGTAGTGCCGGATTGGCTTGTTGCCTGCAAAGCAAGCCAATCCAATCCGGCACTACCCTTGAGCTCTCGTGGTCGATACTTGCAAGGTGAGACAGACAAATAGGATGACACACTGATCATGTAAAGAAAACAGTGAGCAATACAAATAAGTGGACAGACGAAAAGCGGAAGTGGTAGACTGATCGGCGAACAGGCTGACGGACAAACATTGAAACGGACATTCAGACAAAGTAATACCGTTACAGCAAGACTCTAGAAATCACTCAGAAATCCGATTTTCTCTGTTCAAAACACTTTTATTCAGCTCGTTATCGATTCATTGAAAGCTGCACAATCCGAGACATTTCGCGCCAGTTTCTTGAAAGACGTTGCTGATGTCATTTTCGGCATAATAGTCACTTCATTTCTATCTCATTTCACGGTGGGTAACCGAGCTTACGATGCATTCAGCAAAAGCATGCACATACATAGGGGCAACTGGAGTCAGCAAGAGACATAGACTCTCATGAGCCACCGCACCCTGCGGAGACTCATGAGAATCTGTGTTTTGCAAGTGCTGTGCGTTTCATGCGTGATTTCGGTAAAAAGACATTAAGTCCACTGTTGTGAAAAGCGAGATTTTGATTGTAATGCAATGAAAATCTTGCTTTTCACAAAAATGGACGCATTGTTTTGCCTTCACGGGGTAGAGGGGTGCTCCATCAGTGCTGTCATAGCAACATTATCCAATCGACGTCGTTTGGAAATCAGAAGCAGGTCTAAGTTGCATGTGTTTCGAGGAAAACAGTGGATTAAAAGCCCGGACAAACATGCGATATCGCATGTTTGTCCGGGCTTTTTTATCCACTGTTGTCCGCTCTGAAGCACATGCAATTTTGACATGCATGTTATTTTCGGAAATCGTCTTTTACCCGGACTCAGATGTCAAAAGCGAAAGGTAACAAGGACACGAATGGAAGTTGCGACCACTGGCATTTGACCGTGTACACACACAGTGCAAAAAAGTATCTCGGGCCGACCCGAGGACCTTTTGCTTACAGTTCGACTCCAGGCGATACACTGAAAGGCACTTTATGTTATTGTTCATAATGACGCAAGTTTGGCGTGACTCGTTCGATTTGTTCTTCAGTTTGGTCGATATTGATAGGCTATTGTGTGCGAGCACGCACGCCCACATACAAAAGGCACGTTCGCGCGCGCGCGCACACACACACACACACACACACACACACACACACACACACACACACACACACACACACACACACACACACACACACACACACCACCCTCCCCCCTACCCGCACACACACACACACATGTAATAATAATAATAATAATAATACCGTTATTATATAGGCGCTTTTTCTCAATTTTTGGGCAAATCGACTCAAAGCGCCGCGAACTGAAACCCAACACGCACACTCACGTAACAGACACGGATTTACGCCATTTAAGACAAACACAGTACAAGACAGACGAAGGGCCAGTTCAGCTACTGAAGTTACAGAGATTTTTGATCGCTTGTTTTTGAAATTTGTAAAGTGGCCTGAAACCGGTACCAAAGTGTGTGTGGGGGTGGGTGGGGGGATGAGTGGGGGGTGGGGGGTGGAAGAACCGGGGTACCCGGAGAAAGAACCCCCGACGGTCCGCCCGAATTAACGGTGACACCAGAGGAGAAAAGTCCGACGCCGGAACCCGTTTTCGAACCTCGCACCTTTGGCATTGTTGGCAGGCGCCTTAACCACTGCGCCACGGACCGCCCCACAAATGCACACGCACGCACGCACTGCGTCGGCCCGAGTGTCTTTTGCTAACTGGGCACGCATGCACCTCAGTCGACCTGTCACCTGGATTGTGATGCAGCTGCACAGGGCGATGAAATCTACACGAGTTATGTGGCCCTGACAACAGCACCGAGCGTTGTCAGGGCCACTGACATAACTCGTGTAGATTTCATCGCCGTCAGACCATAACGCCCAAAATTATGTTTGGAAATATCGATCTCGGGGCTCTGCGTGTTGATTTTACAAACGCTATTGGTAACCTATTCAGTCAAAACTTGACTAACGCCAGGTGATATTGTATCTTGATCCCTAGCGAACCAAAGATGTAACCCGCACAGCCGCGATGACTGAGAAACTCAGTCACTGTGACAGTTTCAATGTACTTTACATATTTTGGCCTGCATACATAATTAATGATGTGCTGGTCTTTGATTTTGAATCTTTAGGCTTCAGCGCCTCTAGTCAAAGAATAACAGACCAGTCCATACACAGTAGTGTTATTTCTAATCATTCTCCGGCTTAAGTTTCTTATCCTACAGACACGTCACGTCAACTAGTCCTGATCAAGGGAAATAAGTGTAGGAAATTCGTCCAGCTTCTCTTTGAGGTGCTCTCCCTTGATGAAAGGCTCGTAACCCGCCATGGCCAGCCGCTTGGGGGTTCTGTCCCTTCGGGGAATGCGAACTGGCGAGGTGAACCTCCGCGTCTGAGCCCTGCCGTTTCGCTCTATTCCACCACCACCCTCGGGAGGAATCTGAGTTTGCAGGGGGTGGGTGGGGTGAGGGAGCCGACCTTTAACCCCCTTGTTCACGCAGCTACCAGTGCTGTTTACAGCACCGGTGGCTGCGTGAACATGGGAGTTAACCTGAGAAGCGCCTATGTTGAAAATGGTCTTACTCCGCAGCGCTGTTTGAGGTTGGAGGCTCTTGTCATTTTGTCTCGTTATTCCTTGCTCCGACGCTATTGCCACAACAGCGCTGTCCGCTTCAGTCACAGTATCGGCTAATTTCGGCAAAAATAAATGCAGCTCTGTCGGACAGTCTGAGGCGGGAAGGTTCAGGCTCACGCGGATAATATCACTGTCCGTGCTTCGAGCGTCAGACTCGTCACTCCAGCCATTTAAAGGAACGTCCTTGTCTGCGTCAAAGTTAGAATTAGCGGAAAGATCCTGTTGTGTCCCTTTCCGCTTAGCAGCGCGGTCAGTCAAAGCGGGTTTCTTCTGGGTGCGGAGGAGGTTGTGTCCAGCTGGAGAAGGTTTGAGCTCACTGGGTGAACGTCTGTCTTTGTCGATTGACGTGCCTTTGTGCTGACGAAACCTAGAGGACAAAATTTGGACGCTCGATTCTCTTTCACACTCCCCATTGTCGTCACCGCCGTCGCTCACAACGCTATGCACGTTGGGAAGACGCACACCGGAAGGGGAAGTCGCGTGACCGGAACTGTCCCAGCCATCGCTTTTCTCGCTGTAGCCGTCCACGACAGTGACGCTCTGCAGTTTCTCTGCCGCCGCGATCAGTCTCTGGAAGGTGGGCGACTTGCTTCGCCTGTGGAAGCCGTGTTTGGAAGGGAGGAGAGTCCTTGGACCTGCGCGCTCCTTGTGGCTGACTGGCGGCCTGTGGGTCATGTCTGACGCCCGCACCTGGCCAGACTCGGACAGGAACTTAATGGGGATCTCAGTCCTGCTGGTGCCGCCTCGCTCCTTGCTCTCGTTCCGGCTGGACCCGTCTGGTCGCGGTACTGAGCGGCGTGAGCCTGCGCACAGTCAACATATGTAACCTCAAAATTGCATTTAAGTCAGACGTACAGTGGACAGCCTTAATAGTGGCACACTGGCTTCCTCCCTCGATTTTTCACCGTGGGAGACGGCCGGGCACGCAGTAAGTAAACATCCTCGGGCTCACTGCGGCCGGCCTCGGCCTGAGGGTCTGTTGTTTAGCGCATGCTGACGGACAGAGATCAAGTGAACATACATATTTAACCCTGATCATTCGGAATACACCAGCGTGTGATATAAGTTTGACTAAAATAGTTCAAGGGTAGTGCCAGAATAGCTTGGCGCCTCTAGGCGCCAAGCTATTCTGGCACCACCGTTGAACTAAAGCCATTGGTCTATATCCTTATCTGTAAGTGCTATCACGTAGCTTGCATATGGCTGTGTACAAATTTGAAGCTTTTAGCCTCAGTATGATATTGGTCAAGACCAAAAGGGCGGACTGCCAAGCATGTAAAATGCAAAGAAAATAACCAACCAATAACTGTAGGCAGGTCTACAGTGTGAGCTACATTTCTTTCTGAAGAAAGAGGGGTCAGGTGTTTATTTCTGATGGCGCCAAGGTAATCTGCAGCTACCCTTGAATTGGCATGGTCAATCCATCTCCTGCAGTTGGTTCATAGTCGTAAGGTGACACAAGGCAACATTGGGAAATGCAGCCATGAGTTAAATGGGCTAAGAGTAAAGAAAAAACGACAACACAATAACACAATTGAAATGATAATGGACGGCCCTAGCGGGCGGGTTATGGGGACAGCTGTTACCTATGGAATACGACCTGAGCACTGAACCTGTCTTTTTGCCTGGGCGATGTTCCTGCTGTAGCGTTTCGGGGTTAAATGGGTTAACCCTGTGACTGTTGCTGACGATACGGCTTGGCGGAAAAGACGTTTCCTGCCGAACAGTATCGTCAGCAGCAGTCAAAAGGATTAAATACATACTTAATGGTGAATACATTAAGGGTGACGTTTTATGTCGAACACGACTGAACCTGGTCGTTTACGAGGGAGATCTGCACTTCGAGTGTCTTTCTGTCGGGTGATGTCCCTTCTCTTCTCCCTGGGCTCCGCCGCGGTGCTGACGCCATAGATGTTGTTGGTCGAAGCGACGGTGTTGATTGCGACGGAGATGTGATTGAAGAGGTACGGACTGTCGGCTGGAACAACTCTGTCTGCAGACCTCGTGACCAGCTCACGTGACCCTGCCCTCGTTCTGAAAGCAGATGATCATGAACTTGTAGGTGCTAACGAAATGTGCGTAGTTAGAAGGTAACAAAGAAGAGATATCTCGCGCCATCAAAATCTCACCGTCATTTCTTGAATGACCGTGGGGCTTTGAAGGGTGCACGATATCACAGCTTTCAGAAGATACATCGTCGTGCGCGTGTGTTTTTAATTCAGATCAATGCAACCACGACCATTATGTCTCGGCATAAGTCTATTACTATTATAGTGATATACTTATTTTCTCACAAGTAAAAATAAGAGTTGCTGCTCCCTTCACAGAGTCCCAGATCAAAAACACCAGTCGCAATGCCATGTCTGTATCCATAGGTAGCGGCTGACACAGAATGATTTGTAAATTGTAAAATCAATTTGACCAATTTTTATTGAGGTAAATAAACGGTTTCCGGAAATCAAAATTAGGTGGGAATTGCAGCGTTCCAACGAAAACATTGGACTAAAGGCCAGGACAAACATGCGATATCGCATGTTTGTCCTGGCTTTTAATCCACTGTTTTTGTCTAAACAAGTGCAATTTTGACCTACTTCTGATTTCCGAAAAGGGTCTATTGAATTTCACAACATAGTTCTGGTGTCAACCTATGCCTCTCGTCTGCACCGAATAAAGTTAGTTCCATCGAACGATAGCTCCTACTACATGAACAGCGTTCTGCGTTCGTTGTCCGTATGACGGGATCAACACACTATAGTTCCACACGATCAGTTACTTAACTCTTAAACTCCCAGAAACGAAATGACTTCCACTGTACAGAATGGACGTCATTTAGTTCTGGGAGTTTAAAAGTTAAATGATCTTCAGGCTGTGAATCTTTTTGTTCATTGGTCTGCAAACCTTTTCAAAAACAGATTTCTACGCCAAAGCCTAAAATCCTTTCTCTAGGATTTCATTCCAGATACGTGTGACACATTATTTTGAAGGCTATAAGCCGTACGAAGGTGATAGCACAATCTTATCAATACTGACAGAAATACGTTCAGTATTACAAGAGCCGGTCCGTTCCAATAAAATTGAGCTCCTGTATTAGACTGTAAAAGTTAATCTTGCGAATGAGTATGAAATGAAACAGTTAACCCATTCAGCCCTGACGCATTACAGCAGGAGATGGGTCGACCATGATAATTCAAGTGCAGTGCCAGCGGCTTGGCGCCTGTCGGCGCCAAGCTAATCTGGCACTACCCTTGAATTATCATGGTCGATCCATCTCCTGCAACTGGTGCATAGTCATTAGATGACGCCTCCAAAATTTGGGAAATACGGCCGTCGGGCTGAATGAGTTAAATATACAGCCTTTAGATAAGCAAGCTAACACTGATGCTGCAAGGGTTGTGTTCGGTTGTTTTACTGGTTTTACGCTCAGAGTTTTGACACGTAGAGTTTTGCTGCTAGGCTGTTGTTTTAACAGCTACACACCGTGAAGAATGACTCCCTACGGCTTGAGGCTCCTGTAACCAGTTCGACGTAACCAAAACTGGACTGCAAAAAAACGTTAAGCGTTTATGGCTTGCTGTCTTTTGCCACGAACAATGATTTACATTTAAAAGACGGGGCACCGAATAGGTCTGAACAAATCTGGGTTTGAACCCGCGATGTTTCGCGCCAGAGTCGAGCGTTCTGCCACCTGAGCTACCTATAGCTTCGCTCTGGACTGCAAGAAAGTGCAGAGTCCGAAATAGCTCAGGCGGTTAAACGTCGGAGCAGGAGAGGGAAGGGAATCGCCGGGTCGTGGGTTCGAATCCCGTCCCGGCCCCGGTAGCTGGACTCACAACCCAGGGGAAAAACGGATTTGTTCAAAAGCATGTCCGTTGAAAAGTCCTGGTAAATCAAAATGGCACAGTTGGAGTGCGCCTGAGTTGATCAGTGTTCAGGTCGTACTCCACAGGCAATAGATTTCCCTTTCCCCCATAACCCGCCCGTCAGGGCCGTCCATGATCACCTCGGTGCTATGGACGTTAAACCCGAACTAACCAACCAACCAAGAAAGTGCACTCGTCAAGGTGCGAACGGCGTGTTCAAAAATGGACGCGTTACTTCCTTCAGGAGATATCAAGCCGAGAACGCGTGCCATAAGTCTGACGAAGCCCCCGAACTCGATCCTTTAAATGAGGTCTGGCGATACTGATCTATGCTGGCGTGTAAGTCTATGAAAACGGTTATCAGCTGCGACAGAATTATTTTTACAGTCTCTTGATACGACCGAAGAAAATGTCGTTGGGCCGATGTCGGCCTACGCTGGCTCACGCATAGCCGTGCGCGAGCCAGCTTAGGCCGGCTAGGCCCTAGGGCCTTTCGCTTGCCACAACCTTGGCTGCAGCGTGCTTCTGGGTGCAATGCAGTGCACTGCAATATTTTCTGAATCTTGGTGCATGTAGTTTATCGGCAGACGCCCAGAAAGCAAAGCTCCTCGGGCCGACGTCGGCCGCAGTGGGCCCGCGCACAGCGCGGGCACACTGCGGCCGATGTCGGCCCGAAGGGCTTTTATCGACTGATCATTCTGTCGGATACGTAACGCCTTTACACATTTTTTGCCGGTACACGGATGTGTTTATGAACTGTACTGAAGGAAAGGCTTCATCGGTTAATCCTGACAGCAGGTGCAGGTGTATGTATTTTATTAATATCGATGATTGATGGCAATGCGGGAAATAAATAAATGCGTTTAAAAAAATCTTTTATTTAGTCAATTACACTTACTTCAACGTAAGGGACACCCCTACTGGTGAAAATAAAATAAATTGCAACAGGTATAACAAAAACGCGTTTACTATCGATTAAATCGTCGATTGGTGGGATTCTGCATGTTGGGGTGGGGTGGCCGGGGGGGGGGGGGGAGGATACGCTGACAACCCAACCAATCAAGCAACCAAACAAGACCAAGCAACCACAAAGTAAACAGCAGCAAATAAACAAAACACGTAACACTCAATCAAGCAAACGACCGACAACAAACAAACAAAAAAAAAAAAACAAACAAAACTACCACCACAGCAAACACACACTAACAAATGTGTGACAATGAAATGTGTGACAGAGACCTATGATGACAAACGCATTTAACCCTTTTAGCGCCATGGGCGCATTTCCCGAATTGAGGAAGTGTTACTTAACGACTATGTACCACTTGCAGGAGGTGGATTGACTATGATAATTCAAGGGTAGTGCCAGATTAGCTTGGCGCCTGAAGGCCCCAAGCTAGTCTGGCACTACCCTTGAATCATCATGGTCACTATCAATCTCCTGCTGTAGGGTGTTGGCGCTAAAAGGGTTAACACTTCGGCCATTTAGCGACGAAAGTGAACATTGACACCAGACTGCAAGGGGCGAATAGATCTTCATGACACGAAACGAGCGGTATTCGTGAGGTTTCGTTTGAGGCGGACGACAACGAACGAGAGCGGAGTCGCGGCGGATAACCAGCTCGACCCATAAGCACAGACAACACTCCAAACATCTCGAAGTGGCATAGATCCTCATGAGCCTTCCGGGCTCATGAGGATCTGTGCCTCTTCGAGATGATTGGAGTGTTGCCTATGCTTATGGTACTCGCGGATTTCGCTCTCATTCGTTGTCGGCAGTCGTTCGTTGTCAACGACACCTCACTAGTGAAGAAGAAAGTACGGTTTAGTTCATAATGCGCACCCTGCTTTTACGACAGGCTCAAGTTTGCAATGCGACAGGCAATAAAATTAAAAGCTTTTACACTTATTTTAAAGCGGCTTGCTCCAGGTAATAAAAGGTTAATAGTTCGCAATATCTTCTTCATAACAATTCATGTGAGTAGGCACACTTAACAGAAGTTTTCTACTTCCCTTTGTGCGTAAAGGGCGGTCCGTGGCGCAGTGGTTAAGGCGCCTGCCACCAATGCCAAAGGTGCGCGGTTCGATACCGGGTTCCGGCGTTGGACTTTTCTCCTCTGGTAAGTGTCACCGTTAATTCGGGCGGACCGTCGGGGGTTCTTTCTCCGGGTACTCCGGTTCTTCCACCCCCCCACTTTGGTACCGGTCTCAGGCCACTTTACAAATTTCAAATACAAGCGATCAAAAATCTCTGTAACTTCAGTAGCTGACTGGCCCTTCGTTTGTCTTGTACTGTGTTTGTCTTAAATGGCGTAAATCCGTGTCTGTTTCGTGAGTGTGTGTGTGTCGGCGCTTTGAGTCGATTTCCCCAAAATTGAGAAAAAGCGCCTATATAATAACGGTATTATTATTATTATTATTATTATTATAAAGGCCCCGCCACACATGCCCGATTTTGAGGCCGATTCTCGAGCAGTTTCGAATCGGAATGTGATCGGGCCGGACTATAAAAACGTGTGCACTGCTACACATTTCCCGACTTTTTTTAGCCGACCGGTTTGAACCGAAGATCAAAGTCGTACAGTGCAAAATGGCTGCTAGTTTTTACAGTGATCATGATGTGATTGCATTATCAGCAGTTTTGCATCATATTCGGGAAGAGGCGTGCGAAACATCAGCAACGAAGGTGGTACTGATCTTCCGCCATTTGCAAACGGAAACGACGTGCATTGTGAGACGCGCTCTGATTGGTTGAAGCTTACAATCGGGACCGATTCGGATCGGAAAAATAGAGCAGTTTCTAAACACCCGATTCCCAGCCGACTGCGATCGGATCGGATATATGACGTCATCCGATCGCAATCGGATCGGAATCGGCTTCAAAATAGGGGCACAACCGGCAAGTGTGGCGGTGCCTTGACGGAAGAACTCTCCTACGTAGCAATGGAGAAAAGAGCAGAGAGGTATTTCATATCAAACTTCAGAAGTTAAAGGGAGTCCTTTTGACCAGCATTATATTTTAAGTCACGCTATGTTCTCCATTGCTACGTAGGAGAGTTCTTCCGTTACGCACAAGGGGAAGTAGAAACTTCTGTTAAGTGTGCCTACTGTTATGTGTGCCTACTCACATGAATTGTGAAAGGAAGGGTAGACAAGACAACATTGAGAAACCGTTTCATCGGCAATAAAAAAAAAAATCAAATCAAAGGTCCTAGCGGAGTAGATCAGTAGGTCAGTCAGCTGGCCCTGAAACTGGAAGGTCTACAGGCTTGAAACAAGAGTACACCTACCTGAATAAGAACAACGCCACACATGACACGGCAACCGGCGGTCTATCCCGGGTGCTTGTGAAAATGCTTTGCGCTGCTCACAGTCATGTTTACAAGCTCAGAGCCGAGATCAGTCCCAAAAGCCAATCACCCTAGCTGAACCCATATGGATGTGGCGTAACGCCGTGATCAAGGGGGTGTAAAGAAAGGCTGAAGAAACGCGATGGAATTACAGTCACGTTTTGACTTGCGCTTGGTGGGACACACGGAAAACACAAGGTTCGCGTTTTCTCATGAACCCCTTCGCTTCCCAGAAAAAAGTGAACGAGACCCAAACTGCAAGAGACATAGATCCTCATGAGCCCCTGTAGTTGCGGCGGCGCACGAGGATCTATGCCTCTTGTTTACATTTTGTATCCCTGTTCCTTGGACGGCTTTGGGCTCTTTGGCTTACAATTAACAATGATTTCAGGAACACAATCTGCGTCCGCTTATATATATATATTTTTTATAATGTGTATAGCATGTGTATTATAAGTTATTTTTTTAATATGAAATGTATTCGCCATATTGGCATATATATAACTAAATTTTGTATGCGTTGGTTATTACATGCAGGACAGATATGAAGAAAGGTCTACACGCCTACTTCATTTCATTCACACTTTTTCGCAACTTTCAGAGGCGCCTGTAAAGACTTCCACAATTTTTTGGGAGGCCATCTATAAAACGGTGTGTCAGCTGTGGGAGATGGATACATCACGATGGTTCAAGGGTAGTGCCAGATTAGCTTGGCGCCTGGAAAGGTAATAAGCTAATCTGAAACTACCCTTGAAACATCATGGACAACCCATCTTCCGGTGGTGCATATTGAGAGTGGATGAGTCAAATATTTTACTTAACTCATTCTACCCCAACACCGAAATCCCCAAATTTTGCCGTTGTTCTCTGAAGACTGCATTGCAGTGCAGGACACAGATCGACCATGATAGTTCAAGGGTGATGCCAGAATAGCTTGGCGCCCATAGGCGCCAAGCTATTCTGGCATCACCCTTGAACTGTCATGGTCGATCCTTATCTTGCTGTGGTGTGTCTGGGGTAGAAGGAGTTAACGCTGCATATACTTTTCCAGAGACTGAGCATGACAATGACAATGATTGTTTATTTTACAACGGTGAAAGTTTTGGTTGCAAGAGCATTACAGGCTATTTCTCAATCAGAGTCAGGTCAAAGACAGTAGACTGCGCCTTCTTATAGCAAGGAAAGGCAATAGGTTGCGCCCCTTTCTAGTAAGGACGTCCACGCAGTAGCAAAGGGACAGTTTCTTTGGAGCGCTACGAACACTGCGGCAGGCGGCTTCACGACAGACATACTGTTTAACCCATTTAACCCAGCGGCCGCATTTCACAAATTTTGGAAGTGTCGTCTAACGACTATGCACCAGTTGCAGAAGATGGATCTGCCATGATAATTTAAGGGTAGTGCCAGATAAGCTTGGCGCCATCAGGCATGGGGGATAGCGTGGTCCACATGTTATACTGGGGTTTGACGCACATATACTGTCAAAAGACTGGCACCATCCTTTACAGCACTGTAACTCTTTGAGTTTGGTCTGAACTAAAACGTATTAGTCCTAAGCTAATAAGGCGTGAGAAGTGTGCACGTGGTACACGCAAGAAACGATAATCGCCGACCACTCGCAGACCGCAGTGGTGTTAAGATTAAATTCTGCACTCCAGTCTAAAATTGCCTAAGACCATTCAGACAGTCCCCAGCAACGAGCAAGAGGCATAGATTCTCATGAGCCCCTGCATCGCAGGGGCTCATGAGAATCTATGCCTCTTGTTGGCACATATCAACTCGGCGTATGTTCATAGACAGCGGAAAGTTGAAGGGTAAAAGACCTTCAGGAGGGCAGATTTACACTTCTCAGTCCTAGCGGTAATGAACGTGTAGGCTTAGTGCTGGTCAGTGTTTGACGATTGTCTTTAGAGGAAAGGGAAAGGCAGTCTTAATTCTGTACGCCTATCATGACCTAACTAATGTCACAGAGAACTTCTGATATAACAAATCGTCAGGGGACGCAATTTTCCTGTTTTTTGTTTATCCGAAGTTTGTTAACTCATTCAGCTCGACGCACGTTTGCCAAATTTGGGATACGTCATCTAACGACTATGCACCTGTTGCAGGAGGTGGATCGACCGTGATAATTCAAGGGTAGTGCCAGATTAGCTTGGCGCCGACATCTGGCACTATACTTGAATTATTATGGTCGACACATCTCCTGCTATAGTGCGTCAGGGCTGAATGAGTTAATGACTGGTGACACTTTTTGACTTCACGATACTCTTGAAGGGCACGGTTTTTAAAAAAAAGAAGATCACATCTCCTGCTGTAGTGCGTCAGGACTGAATGGGTTAAAAGCGAAGCAATTTACATAGAAATGAGTGCTGTCTGGACCTCTGAATAAGTTTTGTTTAGGACAGGTGTTTTCCGAAGGGAAGCCTCGACGGGCAAAAAGGGTCACCTGTCATTAAAGGCAATACATCATTCAGGTATCTTACAACCACCTAAATGATGGTCGTTATCGGCAGTTAATCTCTTATAATGTGATCGCTTAAAACAGGTTCTGCTGTAGCTAGATGCGCACAAGAAAGTAAGCAAAAGATTAACTGAACCCATTTACTGCAAGCGTCTAAACATCACAGAGTCACTGCCAGCACTCATGCGTAGACACAGACATGGAACTGTCAATTGCTCTTGCAAGATATAGTCACAGTAACAAATTTTATATCCTTCTGTTTGGTCGATCCGCCCAAAATAGTCGTTAACTCATTCGCGGCGAGACGCATCCGGATACGCGGCATTTATGCCGCGTATCCGGATGTGTCTCTCCGAGAATGAAAGTAGACGACCCCAGATACTGTGAGCTCAAAGCGCATTGTACACACTGAAACTATTTTAATCTGTATTCATAATACATAATACATAACTCACACGTCCCTTACACGAACTAAGCCACCCAGGAGGGCAGAAAGAAAGTGATGCTTGAAAGGCATTTTGATGAGATCGTAAGTCAGGTGCTACATATTCAAAAATAGGAAGATCTGCGGAAAAAGTCAGCAAAGCTACCATATTATGCTTGTGATGAGAGGGTAAACCCTAAAACCCTAAAATCGCGATTTGTGATTGGCGTTTTCTTGGTTCTCGGTTCGTGATTTTAATTTTTTTCATTCTCGTGACCTATGACGTGATCTATGAAAGACGTGTTCATAGTGAAACGTGATAGGCAAGATCTGCGTGACGCGTGAAGACGTCTTGGTTATTTCGTGAAACATGAACCGCTGTGTTAATATCTAGTCAAAAATTCGTGAATCACAAAATACATCGTGAATCATGATGGTGCCCCCCCCTCTCCCTTCTGTGATGGGCTTGTTTGCCTACGAATTACAGTGTTGGTATGTTGAATCTTGTACCAAACATACTCAGGTCTCACAGAGTGCGACCTGACAGGTCTAGGCTAGCTAATCGCCTTGTTTTTGGATCATATTTCCAGAGACCGCGGTCATAAGGTCCTTTCTCTGCGTACCGCTCAGTTTGCCATGCTGTACTGCCGGCTGTACACACTGTGAAGTCAGAAGAGGCTGCGGTCGAGCAATGCGTTTCTCACTGTAGTTAGTTAGTTAGTTATTTGGGTTAACGCAGAGCAGGCAACTAAGGCCATCTCACGGCGGGTTTCTCACTCTAGTAAAACAGTAGAGGTTAATACTGTAATACGGTACATGACTTATGTGACTTACACATTCGAGACGTGCCGCATACGCGGATACGCGGCAGAGCCGCGTATCCGCGTATGCGGCACGTCTCGATTGTGTTAACAAGCGTATAAATCCAAACAATTTCATTTTAACCCCCACCCCCTCAGCCTACTCTGCGAAGGTAAGTCTGTGTTTGTGTAAAACGCGATTTTCATTGTAATACAATGCTTTGTCGTCTCAGTCGTGCTTCACAGGGCAGCCCGGTGTTCGAATCGTTATGAGGACTTTAGTCACGCAGCTACTTGTAACAAAAAGCTTGCACAGTACCCATATCTACGCTTAGCAAACGCGGAATGACGCAGATGGACAGTTGATCTTGCATTGCGACCCGGAACTCAAAGCAAAGCTTTCTGTTCAATACTCGTCAATAATAATATTTACTATGGGCTTAGTGATTCAGCAAAATATTCTCTGCGTGTGCCATTCTTTTCCCCCCATTTCACTACTTATGGCCAAGTGACCTGTGCGAGACCTTGAAGTAAATTTACAATAACACGAGGAAATAATGTGGCATTCTTGCTAAACCTTGAGTGGGAGGTATGCTGCAATAAGGCCACGTGATTTACAGTTTCGCAGACCCTGTCCGTATGTCCGTAGGGAATGTCTGCGGGGAAAACGTTAAAGTTTAAGGCTTATCGTCCTTTGTCCGCCACAAAGGTGATTTCGAAGACGGGGCACCGAAAAGAGGCATGTACAAATTTTGACCCCAGCTGGGTTCGAACCCACGACCTGTCGGACGAGAGACGAACGCTCTACCAACTGAGCTACCCAACTCCGCCTGCAGGGAGATGAAAGAAACCGCGCACTAACTGATGTGTGGTGGTATGTGATTTTGGACCTTAAGCCGCTAAGCCGTAAGGTCCAAAATCACAGACCACCATACTTACTAACTTGATCATCAGTACAGACCCCTAGTCCTGCATAAGCAAATGAGAGTAACTGCATTTTCGCGAAGAGGAAGATTTTCATTGCACGACAACTGATGATCACTTTTTACAAAACAATTTACAGTAAATCTTTGGCTTCGGTAGGGCAGACCTGTCCATTTCCCCCAACCTTTCCCCCTGCCCCCTTCCCCCTGCAACCCTCCCCCCCCCCCCCCCCGCCTCACCACCATCACCAGGACCATAAGTGAGTCAACACGACAGGTGGTGCAAGCAAACAGAAGTACAACAGATGACCCACAACGGATCATTCAGATATCGAACGTTGACATAACCACTAGCTGACTGAAAACCAAACACGCTCATGTACTTTTATTAAACTCACGGACCAACGAAAACTTAGACCCTAGAAGTAGACCTGTTCCACAGACTGCATGTAGACCTGTATGTAATTCTGGGCGTTACGTCTTGAAGCCGTAACGTACAAAATTAGAAACCAGCACTGGCGTTTGTGCCCTTTGAGGGATGTGCATACAGTTTATGGAATCAACCTCTTTCACTGCCGAGAAAAAGTGAACACGAGCCAACTGCAAGAGACATAGATCCTCATGAGCCCCCGCGACTGCGGGGGGTCATGAGGATCTATGCCTCTTGTTGAGACCAACCTGTACCCACGTGTTTCTTGGACGGATGTGGTTGTTGGTCATTGAATAAACAAGGATTTCAGAAACAGACAATGTAGTACGACGGCAGAGAAGGGCCGGTTAAACTGAATTGACAACACTGAACAACTCACGTGTATTTTAATTATCTATATTTTCGTTAGCCCACTAGGTACCGGCCTCCACGTGGCGTGGGTGGGTAGACTCCTCAGTCACTGACTGAGTGGGCTAGCGAATTGGAAGAGGTGGCCATCTTTGTCCAGCGTCCGGACTTGACGTCAGCAGATATGTTGTTCAGTCTTTTTCACTGGTCCGGTATTTAAGGAGCTGTGCTAACCCAGGTCTTACCATGTTAGATTGGTCCTTAAAAATACTCAATAGTTTTTGGTCCTTTGGATCCCAAGTGTTTGCCGTGCTTGGAGACCAGTGTCGGGGGAGAAGTGGATCCTGCTGGCTGAAACTCTCCACTTCGGTTGGTTGCGGGTTGGTTGTACATTGCTTAACGTACCGACAGCAACAAGACTTTCTCAGGACGTGCCTGCACTGCTTGTGAACCCCCCCCCCCCCCCAACTAAACAGAATATTGAATGTATGTCGTCAGCCGGTCTAATACGCTAAATAAACCTAAGACCATTTAGCAACACACATCCAATATCAAGAGCTACAGAAAGCTCAGACAGTAGGGAGAGTTAAAAAAGAAAAAGAAAATACAGGTCAATGGACCAAGGGTAGACAGAAACACATGCCCCAGAATATACACTCCACTTTGGCCTTGACTTCTACTGAAACGGGAGGCTAGGAGTACCGGCCTAATCAATCGGCTCTTGTCACGTTGAGCCCTATCCCACTGTTGACATGTAGGTTGATATACGGAGCACCACGCTATAGCCTCTGCTGCTGCTTACGTGCTTTACGCCAGTATTTCCCTGCATTCATGTGATAGAAGGCGGTGGCTCAGACGTTACAATCGGGCTTACCTCCCCCCCCCCCACACACACTCCGAGTATATCTTTCGGGCAGTCCATCGCGCACAATCTGTCCAGCGACGTGCTTTTCGTAATCCGTCGCAAGCGAATATTTTAACCTTTAAAAGACAGAGTGCGAAAGCCCGTTACATTTTAAACGTGAATGCCGTGCTTCCTGGAGACGTTTCGTCTCACCTTTATCTTCTAGGACTCCGTCCCAGAAAGTCTGGAAAGCTGTTCGAAGAATTAGGGGCAGGGGTGGCTTGGCTCTGTCGGCCATCTTAGAGATGGCGTCAGCTTGATCACAGATAAAAAAGCTGTGGCAATTTGATTGCCTCCACCATTGCCCATAGTTCTTCAACAGAGCATTATTCGCCCTTCTTCCAGAGAGAAAAGAAGCGAGAGTCTTTTATTTGTGATTTAAATCGGATAAATCAGAAGTTTCTGATTCTGTCTGACTCTCTCTTTTTGCCCTGCAGGCCCTTCAGGGCGCAGAAACAGACTACCCACTGCTGGTGCAGATCAGAGAGCTGTACGCAGACTTGATGAATGAATATTATGACATTTTTATTTGGGTCCCAGGGCATGTGGGCATCGAAGGCAACATGATCGTAGATTCTGCTGCCAACGATGCCCGCAACGACCCTGTCCCTGACGCACAGACTGTTCACAATGATATTAGACATGTGATTAGCAGCAGACTCCTTGAAGGTTTTGTTCCGGGATGTAACCCCGGACAAAATCTTCAGTTTTCTGAGAGAGTGCAATATTTTAAATAAGATTTGAGCGTTCATAGACTATGTTAATTCTATTATTTTGACCTTTTTGAGAGTCTGTAGACGTTTTCTTTTATAGACCTGTGCGACATTTTAGCATGAAATATTTTAAAGTTATATTTACATCTTGTCTTAAGACCTTTCTTTTAGTCTGGATGGCCAGAGTTTTACCCATTCTGCCGTGAGATGGCCTTAGTTGCCTTCTCGGCGTTAAACCTAAACCACTACCTAACTAGGCCCTAACTATATTTTCGTTAGCATAGTTGTAATACATATTTCTTTGACGTCGCATGCCTGAAATACATATAATGATTTGGAAAACACCGTACTTTTTAAGAATGTTCACTGCGGGAATGAAAATTTGAAAGCTGTTCTGTACCAGAAGTTAGAAGTTTCCTCTTATAGTCTGCGGCGGAGATAAATACATCACGTGTTATACCAACCCTTTGGCTGTCGGTAGCGTTTTTGTCTACCGTATTGAAAATACGGTAGACTTTGAAATGGGGCTGGTCGGAGCGCATTCCGGAGCATGCACATGACGTGACGTTTTTGGAGTGCGGGGCAGAAACTCTGGCAAAGAAGTAACAAGATAAAAATGACTTTGCGTCTAGCTACGCAAACTTTGCTAGAGAACGTCTTTTTGGCGCCAAAGCGCCGTGTGTGTGTGTGTGTGTGTGTGTGTGTGTGTGTGTGTGTGTGTGTGTGTGTGTGTGTGTGTGTGTGTGTGTGTGACAGCAACTAGAGCCCGTTTTTGAGGACGGACAAGCTTGAAATTGTCCATAAAAGAATTATCTCTAGACCTTTTTTTCCCCGTTGATTTGATTAAGATGCTCATTGGCGAGAAAATGGCCGCTTCACAAAAACCGGTTGATCCTCACTGGAGTCCGTAATTTTTCTTATTTTTACTAGATATTTTGCATATAGTTGATATAGCTAGATAACAGGGAGATATTGAATAAATTCTTTTTGTTAATACCCTCATGATTTTTCAGAAATAGTGTTTGCATAAGCCTGCTATTTGTCCCGACTCTCGGGTATGATTAGGTCAAATTGTGACCTGTAAGCTCTAGGCGTGAAAATCAGCAAGAATATTGCAAAGTTGATCCTCTGATACGTCAAATGTTAGTACTGCGAAAAGTGACGTATAACATCGAGTCGTCATAATGAACTGACACGGTGTCGTGGGACTAATGATGCCATGACTTGAAGCTTGAAGTGACGTCATTTCGCTGCGCGTGCTATTATTCTTCTTCAGAATAGCTATGCTACGCCAGACCACAGAGCTTACAAATGGCAGGAATCGCTGTGTATCCGTCTTTATTTCTGTGTGCCAGTGTGTATGGATCAGAGGGTGGGTTAGAGTAGAAATAGATGGATTCCTGTCGCTACACGAGCCCACAAAGCGTACTAATGGCGGGAAGCGCCGTGTGTCCGTCTTTATTTGTGTGCGTTGACGTGTGTGTTGATCAGAGTTTGGCTTAGAGAGGAGGGAAATGGCTCAGCATTATAAGCATAAAAATATGAACAACTCTGAATGTTCCTAAAAGATAAACGCATCTGAGCTCCAAACAATACGGTGGACTGTGGGATGAAATCCTCATCTTGTTTTAGTCTCCTGCCTCTTCAAGTTCATTTAATATAACAAAGCAATCTTTATGTTCAAAGTGTGGAAGCGCAAAACACTTGAGTACATCTCCACTTTGTTCCGCAAGCCTGGGTCCAAGCTTGGAAACATCAGAAAGCTTTTCATAGTCCCAAAACCAAGGATCGATCTATACTAATGGTCAAAACTTAAGGGCCACTTTTTATCGCAGACGCACCGACAACACCACACAAATAATGTAACAATACTTGGAGTCAGTACCTTGCTAATTTATTCAGTAACAATGTCATTTATGTTTTGAGTAAATCAAGCAATTGTAACAACAGCAGTACGTTAGAATGTTTACCCACCCCTCATTTGAAAAGTCACACAAGACTGGTACAGTCAGTAGCGAGTGTATCCACCGTTTACAGCCAAGCACTCAATGCAGCGTTGACACATGGAATTGCACCAGGGTTCGGAGAACATGTTGTGGGATCGCTTCCCACTCTTGGTGCAGGAACTGAGTCAGCTGAGGGACGCCTTGAGGTCGGGGGTGGTTGCTGACTACACGTTGCCCCAGCATGTCCCAGAGGTGCTCGATGGGAGCCAGACCAGGTGAACGAGCTGACCACTCCATCCTCATGATGCCCCGTTGCTCAAGGTACTCAACCACCACACGGGCGCGATGAGGTCGATCGTTATCGTCCTGCAGAACAGCATTGTCGCCTATGGCTTAGAGAGCTGGCTGGATGAGGGGCTGCACAATCTCGTCCCGATAGCGCAGTCCTGTCAGGGTGCCTTGGATGACGTGGAGGGGGGTCCTACCTTCCCTGCTGAAGCCTGACCAGACCATGACTGAGCCACCTCCGTAGCGATCCACCTCTTGGACGCATCCATCCGTGAATTGCTCGCCCTGGCGTCTCCAGACCTTCACCCTGCCGTCGTTGAAGGACACAGTAAACCGTGACTCATCAGCACACAGAACCTGAGTCCACTGGAGTCTGTTCCACCTCACATGTTGACGACACCAGGCAACCCGGGCTCTGCGATGAGCTGGACTGGGGTATTCTCACTGCTGCTCTGCATGAAGCCAGGCCAATTTCACGCAGACGTCGGCAGACTGTGCTTCTGCTGACGTTAACGTTTGCAGTTTGCATCAGTTGACGTCGCAGAATGTTGACGTGACAGTTCGGTCGCGCAGAGCCGCCACACAGAGGTACTTGTCCTCCCCTCTGCAGGTGCAGCCGGGGCGTCCTGAGCAGGGTCGTCGTTCTGCCCTTCCAGGTTCTTGGAATCGTGCCAGCAGCCTCTGGATCACTGAATGGGACGACCGTCTCCCAACTTCTCGTCCGGAAATTCCATCCTGCAGCCATGCTAGTGCCCGGCTTTGATCTACTAGCCTTAGGCTTCGTCGTGGTGGCATGGTTAGAAAAGTGACAATTATGCCCCTACTGTACTGTTATTTGTAGCGAAACAAGTGCTCAGTGTTCACGACTGACCCCTTCAGCACGTGCATCACGACTTTACCAAGTTTTTTTTCACCTGCCTGCCTTTGGTACGCTTGCCAATATCGCACAGCTTTTCACAAAAAGTGACTATGTTTCACGTTCATTTGACATGCTCGTGGAAATTGATGAATTGTTGCCTATTGTTCCCTGTACATTGGACTGTCTAAGGCCAACTTTTAACCCATTTGGATCGAAAGAACATTGTATTTTATTAGCGTACTTGCGACGATAAACAATGACACAAAAAGTGGGTGGCTCTTACGTTTTGACCATTAGTATATAAAAAACCAGCTTATCCTTCTCATGGACACATATCTGGAATGCGTTTCCCGGCCATGTAAAATCCGCCTCCTCGCTAGCCTGCTTAAAAAGGGTCTCTGCAAATATTTCGTGGATCACTCGTAGGGATGCCGTAACTACATGTATTATATGTCTCTTTCTGTGCTACGTCTAATTTATTGCCAATTAAACCTGTTATCCTTTTCATTTATCATTTGAACAACTTAGCTCTGTGTGTGTGTGTGTGGAGGGGGGGGGGGCGGCAGGGGGTGGGTGGGTGGGGTGTCCGAGAGTCTATGAGTATGTCTGCCTATGTGAACAGTGTTGTCAATTGTCTGCATGTATTATGTTTTACTTATATGTATGTACATGTGTAGATAGTCTTGTAGGTGTTAACAACGGCAGGTTTGTAAAATGGCTGTGTCCATGACGATGTCAATGCCTTAACCGTTGTAAATTAAAGTTTCATTGATTCATTGATTAGTTGAGGTGATTCCTGTAGGAATCACCTCGACTAAAAGCGCTACCGACAGCCAAAGGGTTAAGTAATAGCCGAGTGAGACATTGGAACTAAAACAGTAGCAAAGGGTAGTGCCAGACCGGTTTCCTGCCAAGCTAATTAGGTACTACCCATGAGCTGTCAACTCATGCACGCCCATCTCCTGCAGAGGTTATGCACTGAAACGTATAGAGCCGTGTGTACACATACAGAAACTTCCAGTAAGCAAATGATCCTATGGCCGACAGTGTCGCAGGAGCAAGCTAAGGTGGGCGTCTACCTGAGGATCTTCTGCTCTCATGGGAGCGTAACCTACACAAATAAAAGCGTAACGTACGAAACTTCATTTATAAATACGTACCTGAAAACGAGAAGCAAACTTCCCGTCTTTAGAACGCGTCTCTTTGTAACTTCGCTCACCGACGTGACGAGAGTAAACGAAACAACCACTGCTCTGGAAATCTGAGCATTTGACCATATATACTATATATACTAGTGCCTCACCCAATGTCTTCTATCTGCAAGGGGCATACATTCTCATGAGCCCCTGCAGGATGCAAGGGCTCATGAAAATCTATACCCCTTGATGTGTGTGTGATGTAATCAATTCATATCGATGGACACTTTTCCAGGATTGCGTTTACGACTCCGTGCCGACAGTTAAACCTGTTTGATTGGGGTCTGCTTGCGCTGGGGGTTGTATGCATGCAGTGGGTTGTAAGTAAAATGTTTGGCTATAGGTTTACTGTAGGCGTTTTTCTCTACACCTTAACCGGGGGCGCATGGAGTGTTGCGCAGCGGATATGTTAAGTGTTGCGCAGCGGATATGTTTGAACTTATCTCGTTAGCGCAGAACGAAAGTGGCTGACAAGACATATAACCAGCGGCTGAATTCTATACTTCAGTGTTTATCTTTTTTAAAAAAAAGGGTAAAAGAGAAATTAAATTGTGTTGTAACTGTCTTTTCTAAGCGTGTTTCCTTCTCCGCTGGGGTTTTCTCGGCATTTTACACGCTTGGTCGGGATTTAGAATATTGTGGGGCTTTTATGAAAGTCTGTGATTTTTGAACTGTCGGGCTCTAAGCTCAAGAATGACAGACCAGCTCAAAAAAGCTTCGCAAGGTCGCGAGATATATGTGTGGCATGCAGGCATGAAAGTTGTTTCTTTATGGGTGTGAAATCCTTGTCCTTGTGAAAATGCTATTGGTGTCAGTGCCGCGCTGGGTACAACCGCCCCAGATCTTAGAAACCACAAAACTGTGTGCTCATGTGTCTGCTGGTGCAAGGTACCAGAACACACGTATATGGATGCCATGGAAGCATGAAGATTGTTTCTCTTCTGAGTGTGAAAATCCTTGCCTTGTGTGCAAACGCACAGATCTTAGAGACCACAAAAATGTGTGCTCAAATGTATGCTGGTCTGTGATTTTGGGCCTTACGGCTTATAGCCGTAAGGCCCAAGATCACAGACCAGCACTGCACTACTTTATTAGGGGATACATAAATCAGTGCGTAAACTGAAAGACAAACTTCAAGCATACCGACCCTATAATTTCCAAGTATGTGAAAAGGCGTTCGTGAATAAAATGTAAATTCTTTTCAGCTGCCAGACAATGAACCGCTTGTCCCCGAGAAACCCTCCAAAATTAACTTCTGACATGTGAGATTTGACAATATGCCCACTAAATGATTCGTTCATTCGAGAAATGCGAATACGTTTCCACCGGCACAATGAAAAAGCAGACCTTCTGTTTAAAAGAGGCATAGATCTCCATGAGCTCCTGCATTCTGCCTCAGGCCGTAAGGTCCAAAATCACAAACCAGCACACACTTATTATATACATGAAAAGACTTTTGACATACGTTGACCTTTTATCAAGTGCATATCTATTTTCTTTGATGTTTCCGTCCCAGTGCATTCCATTCAGTGGTACACATTTAGCCTCCCGATGAAGGGTCTTTGTCAACATAAGACTTACAAAATTTAATACTGCCCTATAATTGACCTCAACCGACAGGGGCATTTTTAATTCTGGCCTATGACGGTAAAAGACAGCAAGTCCATTTGCTTTGGTGAATAGTGATATTTTGATTAAATTACAATGAAAATCGCGCTTTTCACCAAAATGACCTCACTGTAACCGGTGGGCGGATTTGAAAATGCTCCTGTCAATGTTAGTCAACCAATGCTGACATACTAATTGTGCAAATATTGCTCCGCACTAATATCTTATTTGTACATTTTACAAGTTGAGTTGACTTATCACTCAGTATGATAAGTCCAAATTAGGATAAGATAAATGAGCAAACTTATTGAAGGCGCCCGACACATAGTAAAAATACTTAACTTCAAACTCTTCAATGAGAATTTATGTGACCTTTTTATTATTATTTTTTTTTGGGGGGGATGGGGGGATCAAGGGGTGGGGGTGGGGGTGGGGTGGAATGGGGATGGAGGTGGGGAGGGGGGGGGGTGTCATACTGCAACCTGCTGAACTGCACATGCCGCACGTGTGCCTGTCTGTGATTTTTGATTGGACCCAAAACCGCAGGCCTAACACACACACAAAATTACATTTTCACCCTCTCCGCTCTCCTTAACTCATTCAGCCCGACGGCCATATTTCCCAAATTTTGGAGGTGTCATCTAATGACTATGCACCAGTTGCAGGAGATTATAATTCAAGGGCAGTGCCAGATTAGCTTGGCGCCGATAGGCGCCAAGCTAATCTGGCACTACTCTTGAATTATCATGGTCGACCCATCTCAGTGCTGTAGTGCGTCAGGGCTGAATGGGTTAACTCCTTAAAAGTAGCATTTGTAGCCAGCTGTAAATCACAAGATCTGACAAAACAACGAGCACCCTTATCCCGATAAGATCACGCAGTTTCTCAATACTCAAGCATGCTGTACTGAATCCCCACTCGTCATATTTGCTCCTAAACGTCGACTGTTGGGACTCGATCCCTTTTATTTTTGGCCATCTGCAAGAGGCATAGATCTTCATGAGCCCGTGCATTCGCACGGGCTCATGATGATCTATGTCTCTTGCAAATGGAAGGGGTGATTTATGCTCGTAGCACGATTTATATTTGTGTTGTTGAGACGGGATAGACATGGAATTTTGGTTTTCGTTCTATAAGTTCTTGGAGGCGGTTTGAGAGGGTATGCCCTTTATGAAAAAAGGGAGTGGAGAGAGGGGTGGGTGGGTGGGTAGGTGGGGGTAGGGGTGGGGGGGTCTGCAGATGAATCAGCATGGGCTCATGAGGATCTATGCTTCTTGCAGGTGTTTATGTTCTTGTTCGTTAACGTTTCGCGTCTCTCGGAGCTTATTAGGTCATCAGAGTCGATTTGTTATTTTGACATTTAAAAAATAATAATAAAAAAGGCGTTTATATACTTCTTACCTAATTTATATCTGTGCCTAGAAAGGGGGACTTGGGTCTGTTTTGTGTGCTTGGTTTCAGTTCTAATGGTCTTAAGGAGAGTCTGACAGTCGTCCAGCTAAACTCTTAATAAAGGGGCGTCGGACATAACTTCACGGGTCGCAAGTTGCAGACGTGTAAAGACTAATGTCCGACGCTCCTTTGTGGGACCAGTTGCACGAATGAGGTTAGTCAGTCGTGCAACTGGCCCCCAGTGAACGCACTTCTCCACTAGTGGGTTAGCTCCGTGGAGGGGCTTAGAGACTTCAGGAGTGGCATAGGCGAGGGTCAAGTGTGTGTGTGTCACTTTTTATGGCGCGACAAAAAGTCAGTCTATACCGGCGTTAACCGTTCGGTGCCGAGAACAATCGAACACCAACCCAACTGCAAGAAGTATAGATCCTCATGAGTTCCCGCAGTAACAGGGGCTCATGAAGATCTGCGCCTCTTGCTGACAGCACTTTGAATCCATGTGCCTGGGATATTTTTTTTGGCGTCAGTAGCACTGTACGGGTTAACAACGGGTGCTTGAAATGTTTGCCCGCCTCGGTGGGTGGATGTCACAGGGTTTGCCAACTGTCCAAACTACGCAGACTAGTTATTGACATATCACTACTGAGTGATTTCATGCTCGTCCTACCGGTTCCGGCCTAAAATCAAAACGTGTCGTGCTGACTGAAGGAACATGGACAAGTACAGATAACATTGTGATATTCGGTCGCGTGAGGGCTATTTTTTTCTTTCTTTGACCTTTTTGAGCGGTATAACGATACAACGGACCCCTTACGAGTTTTTAATTTTTTAAATAAATTATTGCTAGGCACAGACGACCCCGCACATTGTATGTTTTACGTATTTCATCTTTGACACAGGAGACAGAGCAACCGTATTAGTTCAAGGGTGGTGCCAGGCGCCAAACTATTTGGCACCATTCTTTAACTCATTCTACCCCAACACCGAAATCCTCAAATTTTGTCGTTGTTTTCTGAAGACTGCACTGCAGTGCAGGACACAGATCGACCATGATAGTTTCAAGGGTGATGCCAGAATAGCTTGGCGCCCATAGGCGCCAAGCTATTCTGGCATCACCCTTGAACTATCATGGTCGATCCTTATCTTGCTGTGGTGTGTCTGGGATAGAATGAGTTAACTATCATAGTCAAATTAATTTCAAGCAGTAGTGTGTATCAGGATTAACAAAGGGTTAAATATTTGTGTCGGCTCAGGTGCTAACGTGCAATGATGCCTTCATAGCACAATGAGCAAAAAAACTCAACCCTATATATAAAAAACAACAACAAACAAACAAACAAACCCAAAACAAAACAGCCTCAGGATTTAATGAGAGATAAATTTAAAAAAATCTTTCAGGCTTACCTGTTACCGGCAGACCGATGCTGGAAGTAGATCTGCGTATCCTGCCTGGTGGGACCCAGGATGGGAAACCGTTTCTCGGGGCTCGCTCCCTCCGAGAGTGGGACGGCTGATGAGGACGACACCCTCCACGCCCACACCCCCATCACGCTGCCCGAGGAGCTGGGGCCGCTGGTGTGACCGATGGTGTGGGTCACAGAGGGCAGGCGGTCTTCGGACGTGACAGACCCTTCCCCTGGAGGGCACGACATACTGTCGCCCGGTTTCCATTGAAATGTCCTTCGGTCGACGGCTGTTGGCATCTTCATGGAAGATAAGGTCAATGTAGGTCAAAAAAAGAAAGTGAAGGCTGTGTAGGCATGTGAGGCACAAGTCAAGGACACTTTGCTGACGACGTTTTGGCCACTTCATGGAAGACAAGGTCACCTAGGGTCGGAAGAGTGACAGTCACACACTGTGAGTCATCCGTTAAGTCTGGTATGATCTGCATCGTCTAGGGGAATAATACATATATGACTCGGTATACACACATCCATCATGTCACTGCTTACGGCACCTATTGGGAGGGAGATTGGTCGCCGTGTTTTGACTTTCGGCGCTGAACCTTGCTGGCGGAAGTAAATGGTTTCCGTGCGTGAACAGCGGGATTCAGGCAGCGGGCGCCAGTGTCACTGAAGACTGGCAGCTCTTGCATTAGCTTCGATTATGTCTCGATGGGTTTCAGTCCGAGCCGACTTCATTAGGTGGACGATGCCCAGCATGTGACGCTTCGAAGTGTCCTGACATAGAAAGAAATAATTTAAATGAGAATGTGTGTGTTGAAGGGCACCACAAAAAAGGCACTCACCGGGCACGCACGCACGCACACACGCACACCCCCTTAGAGGCGCCAAGCTATTCTGGCACTACCTTTGAACTATTTTAGTCATGCTTATCATTCGGAATATCAGTACCAGTGTGTGAAAAAAGTTTGACTAAAATAGTTCAGGGGTGGTGCCAGAATAGCGTAAGGAACCCCTTCCGGGCCATCAACTGGTCGCAGACTGTGTTTGTGAAAGCTTTATTCATTCAAGGCCAAACGAAAAGTTCCAATCGCCCCAAGAACATGGATAAAAGTGTCTTCAGCAAGAGGCATAGATACTCATGTGCCCCCGCAACTGCAAGGGTTCATGAGGATCTATACCTCTTGCAGTCGGACGTGTTTAACTCCTCTCGTCAGTGACTGCGCTTAAATTCGCATCGACTTCACTGGTTCTAGTCTAGCCTTCTTCGACCCGTGATGCGTGTGCTGCTTTTTTATTTAACAGCTGCGGGCCGTTGGTTTCGGAAAATCACATCAAAACACCAGATACGTCATTTGTGTGTGCTGGTATGTGATTTTGCACCTAAAGGCTGTTACTACAGTAATAAGGTCCAAAATCACATACCAAAACACAGTCCTCCTCCCCAACCCCTCCTATGTAACAACCTAATTAATTCAACACAACAGTGTCACATTGCCCTTCTAACTGACCTCATTAGGTCTCGAACGTTTCTGTTTACACATTACTACGGGGCTTAGGGTTTCTATTGACCTGTTCAGTGCCGAGAATATCTGAACACAACCCAACTGCAAGAGGTATAGATCCTCATGAGCCCCCGCAACTGCGGGGGCTCATGAGGATCTATGCCTCTTGCTGACACCACTTTGAATCCATGTTCCTGGGCCAGCAAGGGCTTGTTGATGTTGAACTGACGCGGACTGCAGAACACAGTTTCTGTCAACGGGCACTGAACGGGTTACCGCAATCACGTGACACCTAACAATGATTTCTGTAACTTTCGCGAAGCGTCAATAAAGGCACCACGGTACCAGTTCTGGAAGATAGAGCGGCCATGATTTAGTTTAATGCGACCTTCTCCACGCAACAAAGGGTCAACAGACCGCAATATCTCCTTTACAAAATGTTCTAAGTATGTCAGTCTTACAGTAATGCTGGACTAAAGCGCTAACTTAGATTATGTTCTCAGTACGTCTTACGGTAGCTGGACTAAAGCGCTAACTTAGTTCAGGTCACATTACATAGTCAAATTTGGCCAGTTCAGGCAGTGCAAGGACCGGTGTTTTTAAAAATAATTTTTGCCTTGTTTGAAATGTTGTAGTAGGGCTGAAAATTAGAATTTGCTGGAAATTTCTGGTTACATGAGAGGAGACATGTTTGGTGCTTTGATTCATACCATCCTGAGCTTATCCAGTGGACAATTGTGGGCCTATGTTGAGTTGCCGTTGACGTAGTGATTTGAGGGGCACGCTGATTTCAGCTGTGCTTGGGTGTGGGGTTGGTAAGGAATCGGGTTCATAGCCAAGAAATGAGACTGTCAATGTGCTGTTTTTATTGTTATTTTGTGCATGGCAAATGTGCAGCTGATGGGCAGTAGTGTTTTTTAGGGGATTGAAATATTAGGGGATGCCTGGGACTGACTATGGATAAGAGACTGTACAGTACGGAAACAGCACTGTGTACCGGGACCTTAGATTATGTTCTCAGTACGTCTTACGGTAGCTGGACTAAAGCGCTAACTTAGATTATGACATGTCGTAAAATGAAAGGCTTTTCTGCTCTTCTTCTCCTTTGTACGTAGGAGAGTTCCTTCCCTTAAGCCCAAAATGCAGTGGGAAACCTGGTACGGGCGCCTACTCACATGGATTGTGAAAAGAAGCGTAGAAAGACAAAAAACAAACAAACAAACAAACAAACAAAAAACTAGACCGAAAGGGTTGACTGAAAGTGTTTGTAATTTAGAAGAAGCTGAGTTGGGAAAAGCACTGTCAAGGGAGAGACATGCATAATTCTCTCCCTTGACAGTGCTTTTTCCAACTCACTTGGTAGCTTCTTCTGTAGAATTGACAAGACAGCATGACAACCCGTTGTGTCGCCCAATTTTAGCAATCAAAGCCCGCCATGGAGCAAACCGCTTTACGGTCCTAATCACATATCAACACATACTTTCCCTCATTTAACAACCTAACCTGGTACTCAGCAAAACAGTGTCACGCTGCCCTCCTTACCTTATTAACACATTCTACCCCGGAACCAAAATCCCCAAATTTTGAAGTTGCCCTTTGAAGGACTGTATTACAATTCTAGAGACAGATCGAGCATGATAGATCAAGGGCCGGTGGTGCCAGAAAAGCTTGGCGCCTATGGGCTCCAAGCTATTTTGGCAATAACCCTTGAACTATCATGCTCAATCGTGTCTTGCCGTGGTGTGTTGGGGCTGAATTAGTAACTTACTGATGCAGAGACGGAGATCCTAGTGTTAACCGTTTCACTGCAAAATGGACGCAGACTGTGTTTCTGTCGGCAGCGGTTTACCTCGATGTCATTCTTACAGCTGACACCACTTTGGGTAGTACCCATGTTTCGTGGACAGCCATGGCAGCGAAGTGTTTAATTATTTTTAGTAGTTGGACATTTGTACAATGCATAAATGTTAGGGACTACACCTTTAAGTACATACAAAGTAAACTGACCCCTTCCACACCTCACACAATGGCCCTGATTTGCTAGAAAAAGACACGTGACAGAGAATATGGATCGTTAACCAATGCTAATTCAGTTTTCGATCGCATGTTTCGCAAAGCTAAAACAAGTTGCTTGCTCCATTCCACGACACCTCATGAATATTTGAGTGCTGGTCTGGGATTTTGGACCTTACGGCCTTCGGCCGTAAGGTCCAAAATCGCAGATCAGCCGCATATTTATGACGAGCAGCAGGACAATCAAGAAACCGGTTTAGGTTTTCGAAACCTGTTATTATTTCGACACATGCAAAGAACAAGTTCTTTTCCTTTTCCTTCTCACTACACACTCTTGCAGTTCTACGTTAATCAATCAATTCCCTGGCTAATTTAGAGACGGCAGCGTGTGATGGAAAGTCGATTACTCTTAAAGGTGTAGTCCCTAACATTTTTTTGGGGGGTTGGATGGTCGTTCCGAGCAGCTGCACCTGTTAGACTAAGCTCACTCACGCAACTTGCTCCAGTACGGTATTTCTGCTTCAACATATTGTGTACTAATGTGTAACACTCTCGTAAATACATTGAACATTCGGTTGTTGTTTTCAACATTTCTCGTTTCTCCGGTGCTGAACCACAATTCGCGACATGAGATGTCCTCAGTAGCCTGTTCGGCTTTAATCATCAATATCTGACACATCACAAACTGAACATAATGACAGATTGCACTCTATTCACAGTGGTTTTTTTTTTTTATAGGGCTCTAGAACGTTTTCCACTCTAGTTCAAAGCAAGTCTGGACGCTTTAACCCGTTCAGTATCGCGAAAATGTGAACACCACCCAACTGCAAGAGGCATAGATTCTCATAAGCCCCCGCAGTTGCGGGGGCTCATGAGAATCTATGCCTCTTGCTGACACAACTTTGAATCCATGTTTTCTGGGACAGCTAGGTTCTTTGTGTTGAATCAACAAAGATTGCAAAAACACAGTCTGGCACTGAACGGGTTAAGAGTGCCCGAGAAAAAGACCACCGCTTTTTAGCAGCTGGCGATTTAGAGTGCACGTGTAATTTGACGTAATGACAGCCCTGTATCGACCGCCAAGTGAACTGGAGAGAGGAGAGGTGGGTTGAGGTGAGAGGCAGCGTATTGCACAGCAAACAGGTACCGGCGGTAATTGGAGATTAATAATGCTTGTCGGCCCTTTCCTTCGGAGGCGTTCTTGGTCTCTAGGAGTAAACGGACCAAACAACCAAATAAACAAACAAATGAGCAAACGAACGAACCAACGAGCGAGCGAGCGAGCGGACGAACGAATCAATCAAAAAACAAGGAAAAGAAAACAACAACAACCCCCCCCCCCTTCCATCCCCCCAAAAAACAACAACAACAAGAAAACAAAACAAACAAACAAACAAACAACAACAAACAAAACAACAACAACAACAACAACAAAAACACAACCAAACTAAACAATAAACAACTCCATATCAATTAAACTAAAAACCCACAAACAAAACGAAAAGCAAACTAACGAATAATAACCCAATGAACAACCGAACGAAAAAAGCCAACGAAATATGAACAGAAGGGCAAAAAGCCGAACGAAAAACAAGCGAACGAAGGTCACGAGCAAAACAAGCGAACGAAAAACAAGCAAACTATCGAACGAAAAAGCACGGCAAACAAGCCGACAAAGGAACGAACAAACGAATAAACGAACATGCGAAATAATTATTGGGTTAAGGGTACTGACGTTTTCATAAGCACGAAGCCGATACGAATACGATCCGAACCCGATGCGATGATGCAATTTTCTCTCACAATTTGCGTCATTTTCGTTCGAAGCCGGATGGAATTTTGTTTATTGCATCGGACATATGGAACTACACACAAACACGAAAAGTCGGGGACTACAGTTACATGTACACTGACGTTACAAAAGGCAACCCAAATGCCATTATGTGGTATAACAGAATACGTAGTAAAGTACGGACGCCTCTGCGTATGGGTCACATCCATTCACATTCGACAGCTACTGGCGATACCGCTCACGCGTCTTTCCGCCGAGCGATATCGTCAGCAGCAGCCACGTGGTTAAAAGCAAACAAATCCCAGGGATCAAATCGAAGGAACACGTCAGAAATAGGTTGAAATAGATTAACTCATTCTACCCCAGACACGCCACAGCAAGATAAAGATCGACCATAATAGTTCAAGGGTGATGCCAGAATAGCTTGGCGCCTATGGGCGCCAAGCTATTCTGGCATCACCCTTGAGCTATCATGGTCGATCTGTGTCCTGCACTGCAATGCAGTCTTCAGAGAACAACGGCAAAATTTGGGGATTTCGGTGATGGGGTAGAATGAATTAAGTTACGATGTTCACAATAAATTTCAACTTGAGGTTACAAAAGGAAAAGGCTGACGTCAAAAATTCTCTTAGAAAACACTTTTCATGCGCACCGTTCAGTTGGTAATTATGGAACAGCGCACGGTTATCAAAACATTTAGACCCAACGCACTACAGCACTACAACAGGTGATGATTTCATCATGATAATTCTTACGGCGCCAAGCTAATCTGGCACTACCCTTGAGTTATCATGGTCGATCTATCTCCTGCAGCTGGTACACACAATGGTCGCGACTTTCAAAACTTCATAATTTAAGTTGCCCCATTTGTCCAGCATCAGTTGTTGTAAGACACACTTTGAACATTTGTAAAGGACTTTACGATCTGTTAACCCTTTACTGCCTGGAGTTGGCTGCTTTAAGGTATCAAGCCGGCATCATATACATGTACACATGTTGAAAAATTATATCTGTCATAGAATGAAATATGTGACTTGCACGGTTTCTCACTGGCTATATACTTTCTATAATGTTAGCGGTCTCCCCAGTACCAAACGCCTTCGAGCGCACGACGGCCGCAGTCGGCCCGCGCACAGCCGTGCGCGAGCCCACTGCGGCCGTCGTGGACCCGAGGACCATTACTGACTGGGCTGGGATCGCATTACTAGCGACACAACTAACCAGAGGTCAGGGCGCGCGTGTGTACCGCGACAAAAGTGCAGCCACCTGTCTTACCGTATTTACAGCATTTACAGTGTTTATAGAATGATGACGTTGATTTAACAAAAGGAAAAGGCTGCCAGTAGTCGTTGATTTTATAAATTTATATCTGAACGACTAAAGAGTCCCCGCCACGCAAGGAACATGTATATAAAATTGGTGTTAACATGAGGCATAGATCCTCAGCGTCGGCCTAGATAGCTACGATTGGCTCAGTCCTGCGATGCTCAAGGTCCAGATCCAGATTCAAGATCCAGATCTTCAAGCGGCTAGAAACAACTTGTTGGGTCCCAACCTCGACGTCGACCCAACCTCGGCCAGAGTGACATATAATGCTCAAAAATAGTAAGATACATTAACTTTTCAGATTGAATTACTAAAAGTTCTCAGAATTGGTATATGTAATAACGGTTACATCAGTTGATTAGCCATCACCTGTTTGGTCTCATTAATGTTTAACTTGAATTATTAAAATGTCCCAAAAAGTTTAAACATTAATGAGACCACGAAAAGAGCGAAACCACTTACCTAAGCGTCTGACCACGCAGTGAGCAATCGGTTGTCACTCATTACACACGTACGCATTATTCTATTCCATAGGCCATACAAGAAGATAGGCGATACAAGAATATCTGCCAGCACAGGTTCTAAGTATGTCACAACATTAAGTGTTCCACTATACGCCAATAATGCCCTTGACTCATTCAAGTCGTACCGCACCAATAGCTGCGGAAGTATCTGTTACGATTGTGGTTGTGTTATCCTGTGAGAGCGTGCGTATGTTGATCGTAGGTAACGATCCGTTGCTTTTTTGAGCTATCACGGTTGCGATTCACGTGCCTTTTTAATAAGATTTTCTTTTGTTCGTGAGTAGAGCCGATTTCGTTTTGTTAAGTTTGGTCCGGTGCGTTCTGGAGGGGTCGCGCTGTCTGGTGGCCTCGTAGGTGTCACGTCGGTTGGTTGGCATCGCAACACTTCGCTACATTCTTCGCTACTTTTTGTTTTCCTGTGCGCGTGTATTGAGCAGCCTTTATTTTGTTTTGGGAATGTTCTCGTACTTTCTAGAGCTACCCCCTCTTGGCTTGACTTCGCGAACGAAGATTTTATAGGAGTTGCCCACGACGTCTGCAGGCTTGTTCGTGGCTGCGGAGGCCAATCCGAGACAGGCAGGTTCGACCGCAGTGGCTGCAGGGGAAGGTATGGCCAGGGTTCTGAGCTGCGGCATCTCTGTTTTTTCTCCTGAGCCGCTTGTCCTTAAGGCTAGCTCTGTGAGAGTCCTCAAAGGAGACAGCTGCCTTGTAAATGGTGGAGCGCCAGGTGTCACGGTCCGCAGCAAGCGAAGACCACTGGTGGTGGTCGATTTGGCAGGCACTAAGTGACTTCTTGAGACAGTCTTTGTATCTCTTCTTTGGTGCCCCTCTGTCACGGTGTCCAGTAGCAAGCTCGCCGAACAGGGTGATCTTTGGTAGGCGATGATCCTCCATCCTGGAGACATGCCCCGCCCAGCGGAGCTGTGTCCGCAGCAGCAAAGCCTCGATGCTCACAGTTTCAGCCTGTTCAAGGACCTCGACGTTGGTGACATAGTCACTCCAGTGAATGCCCAGGCAGCGCTGGTGGAAGCGTTCGAGGAGTCGTAGTTGGCTGCGGTAGAGGGCCCAGGACTCGGAACCATACAGCAGGGTGGTGAGGACCACAGCTCTGTACACGCTGATCTTGGTGCCTGTTTTCAGCTGTTGATTGTGCCACACCCGCTTGAAAAGTCGCCCGAAAGCGCTGTTCGCTTTTGCCAGCCTGCTGTCAAGTTCCTTGTCCAGCTTGGCGTCCGACGTGATAATGCAGCCAAGTTAAGCAAACTGGTGCACTGACTTTAGTTCAGACTCGCCAATGGTGATGTGAGGAGGGCGATACACTGTCTTGGGTGCCGGCTGATGGAGGACCTCTGTCTTTTTCAGACTGACCTCGAGTCCAAAGAGCTGGACAGCATCTGCGAAGCAAGACGTGATGCGCTGCAGGGCTCTCTCTGTGTGTGCAACGAGGGCAACATCATCAGCAAAAAGCAGCTCACGAATCAGTTGGTCTAGGGTTTTCGTGTGGGCCTGCAGTCGTCTGAGGTTGAACAGGCTGCCATCGAGACGATACCTGATGTACACTGCATCGTCATCATCGAGGTCCACTGTGGCCTGCTTCAACATCATGCTAAAAAAGATGGTGAAGAGGGTCGGTGCCAGCACGCAGAGCTACCAGGTGATAGGGATACCATACTTTTATGTGACTTAATTATACGCTAGAATTTAGAGCTGAAGTAAGCAGCCGAGTTTTTGTAGCCTGTTATAGTTTTTTTTTTTTGTGTGTGGAAAGTTTATGTTAATGAGCTTCGGCTGCGTGTTTCGTTCTGATTGGTTGAGTTGTATGATTTCCGTGGAAGTTTCTATATTTTTGATAATATATATAAGGAGGGCGCTGGGAAAGCGCGTTGGTACATTGTCTTGCTTTGTCAGTTGTAGAGACACGTAGTTTATTGCGAGAGACACTGTGTATGAGAAACTTTGTGTCGTAGTGTGGACATCGCAGAAGAGACTTTGTATCAGTAGTTTGTGCATTTGAAAGTGCATTACTGTGTGGATATCGCATCGCTGAATTAAATATTGTTGGAACTGTTACTCCAGTATTGTCTACATCCTTAAGCCACGTGTGACGGACTGCAGCTGAACGAGGTTTACTTTAAAGGTGCGTGTGTGTCTGGTGTGTTTATCATACTTCGACTACAACTCCACCACGTAACAGTATCGTATAGCGTTGCCCTAGCTATTGATGCAAGGGCGCCTTGACTGACTGAGTTAATTTCAGGAAACACCCCCAGCCAATATCGATCAGCAAGAGATGTAAACTCTCATGAGCCCCGGCAACTGCGAGTGCTGATAAAACTCTATGTACCTCGCAGATGGAAGTGTGTAGGTGGACGACTGCCGGACAGTCGATCAAGGGGCATCAATAGTCCACTACTACTGTCGGGTTTTAAAGTACCATTACGCGTAAATATGAAGACGCATGTCAGCGCCATTTGTGTTCGTTATGCCTTGTCGACACAGCTAATGAATTTTTACGGCAGTTTGGACACGCAGCAAACACACACGCGTAATCACACTTATTTATTCTGCGCAGCCCTTATCGTGTCAATCTATTTTCAGACTCGGTTCTCTTGTACTAATACCGTTGTATTTCTAGAACGGAGTGGAGTTCTTGTCAGGTTACTTGATATAAAGACGACGTGTGCTGAACTAGATTGCCCTGTTTCTAAATGAACCATAACTAGACCTGTGTGTAGCGTTTCGTAACCATCAGTTACAGAAGTGTTTCTTTGAACAGGTACGGCGGTAATGGGCCTTTAACGTCCCCTGGCACAAGATGTGATCGGCAGCGGGATCAATAGTTACTACTTCTTCCTTGAAGTCTGACCAGCAAGTGAATAGTCTGAGTCGAAGCCTGTAAATTTGAGAAAATGCTGGAGGCGATGTCCGTCCCCAATAAACATAGATTCTTATAAACCCATGCGTTCCGCATGGACTCAGGAGAATGTGTGTTTATTGCAGATGGATGAAAGGACCTTCATGGACAATAAATACTCTGCTTACCTTGATGTGTCACCAGCCAGCGAACAGTGTAAGTCCAAGCCCGCGTTAGTCATAAATCAGCGTCAAATGTCCAGACAGCAGGTCGCGGGCATATTCGCACCAGGCACGGCTGGCAGAGTGTGTGCGTGAGAACTCCTGGCCGCGGGACTATAAGTGCGTCAAAACCGAACCGTCTTCTCGTTCCTACCCAAAGCGCAAAACAACAACAACAACAACATCGGGCCGTCGTCGGCCGCCGTTGGCCCGCGCACAGCCGTGCGCGGGCCAACGGCGGCCGACGTCGGCCCGATGGCCTTTTGCACATCAGGCACCTCCTGGCGGTTGTCTGTCCCTTTCAGCGAAACCCCCCCCCCACCCTCCACACACACACACACACACTCTTCCCTCCACCCGCTAACGACCCATACCCTCTCATTGCCATTGGTGCTAAACTGGAAGCAAGAGGTATAGATGCTCATGAGACGCCGCCTTTGCGGGGGCCCCCATGAGGATCTTTGCCTCTTGCAGATGGGTTGCGTCGGTCAAAATCGAACCTTTCTTTTCCTTCCCGGCACCTGTCACCTTCTGACCCTCTACCTTTCCCAAACCCACCTACCCCCAGCGACTGGCCTCCCTTCTTCCTCTACATATATTATGAACAGCCTCTGGTCCGCGTCGGGTTTAGAGTCCGAAATAGCGGTTAAGCGTCGGAGCAGGAGAGCGAAGGGAATCGCCGGGTCGTGGGTTCGAATCCCCGTCCCGGCCGCGGTAGCTGGACTCGCAATCCAGAGGGGGAAAAAAACGGGCTTGTTCAATAGCATGTCCGTTGAATCATCATCATCATCATCAGTCCCTTGCCCGAACTGGGCGTTGGGGGGGACTGAAAGGCAGCAGCAACAGACAGTGCTCTCCACTGAGTTCTATTTTGGGCGGTGGCAAGCAAGTCTGGCATCTCGAGTTCAGTCCATTCTTTTATGTTTGCGACCCAACTCTTTCTCTGACGACCTCGCCGACGACTTCCTTCGAGAGTGCCTTGGAGGATAGTCTTGGACAAGGTGTTGTGTCGGGTCACGTGGCCAAACCAAGCAAGCTTGCGCCGTTTCACGGTTGCCAGAAGGGGTTCATGTGGGCCCACCAGGGAAGTGACGATGCTCCGTACATATTCGTTGGTCTTGTGCTCGCGGTACGAGATGCGGAGCAACTTCCTCAGGCACTTGTTCTCAAAGGCTTGGATTTTCTTTTCTGAGTCTGCAAGCAGTGTCCAAGTCTCACAGCCGTAGAGTAGAATAGACACTACGAGGGACTTGTAAAGCCTGTACTTGATGGTGAAGCTGATGGAGTTACTTCGCCATATCCTGTCCAGCCTGGCCATTGCGGATGTTGCTGTACCTATCCTGATACGGATCTCTGCTACGCAACTACCGTCTTTGGACAGGGTGGCTCCCAAGTACTTGAAGCTATTGACCTCTTCTAGCTTCTGGCCGTTCATGTGAATGTTGCTGCTGCTGTCGCTTGTGGTGTTGATCATCACTTTGCTTTTATCCGTACTGATCTCCATGCCATAAGACCCTGCGCTACTTGAAAGTTTGTCTGTCAGGTTTTGGAGCTCACTATTGCTGCCTGCCATGAGGTCAATATCGTCTGCGAATCGAAGATTGCACAGGGATCTGCCACCAATAGAGATTGAAGTATGGTGGTCGTGGAGGGTTTCCTGCATGATCTTCTCCAGGAATATGTTGAAAAGGACAGGAGAGAGCAGGCATCCTTGACGGACACCGATCGTCGTCCTGAAGAACTCGCCTGACTGATTGTTAAGTAGAACCGCGCTGCAGGCGTTCTTGTAAAGCGCTTCTATCATTTGGATCAGTCCCTCCTCTATGTTGAACGATCTCATGACTTGCCAGAGTCCGTCGTGCCAGACGCGATCAAATGCTTTCCTGAAATCAATGAAGTTGTGGTAGAGTTCGCGCTGATGCTGCAGATGTTTCTCGATCAGGACGCGGCAGTTGAAAATCTGCTCTACAGTGCTTCTTCCAACTCTGAAGCCAGCCTGTTCTTCTGCCAACAGTTCCTCGGCGAAAGTTTTGAGGCGGTTGAGAATGATTCTAAGCATTACTTTGCTAGGGTGACTTATCAGACTGATAGTTCTGTAGTTCTGGCACTGTTTCATGTTTCCTTTCTTGGGGAGCGGGATCACTAGAGACTGTGTCCATTCTACTGGCCATTTCTTTTGCTCCCAGATCTTTTGACAGAGTGTAGTGAGGACCTTCGTTGTTACTTCTCCTCCATGTTTCAACAGTTCAGCAGGTATGTTGTCTACACCTGGAGACTTTCCTCCCTTCAGGCCGCGTACGGCTGCTTCCACCTCTTCAGCTAACACTGGCAGGTCTTCAGCCTTCCTGGCCCCAGCCTGGTTGTTTTGGTGGATGCTGGTGTCTGGCTCAGCCTTGTAGTTATACAAGTCTCGGCAGTACTCAGTCCATCTGTTTAGTACAGCAGTGTTTTCCGTAAGGAGTTGGCCGCTGCTGTCTTCGATGACTGTGGCTGTTCGCTGTTGAGTCTTGGTGAGGGTCCTTAGCGTTTCATAAGCCTTCTTGCTGTTGCCGTTTGCCATGCCCTCTTCCACGCTACAACACTGGTCTTCAATCCAATCTTCTTTGGCTTCTTTCATCCTCTTCCTGATCTTCTTGTTGACAAGTCTGTACTTGTTTGCTGATGTGAGGTCTTGGCCTCTCTTTTTCTTCCAGGCTCTCCTCTCATCACAGAGATCGAGGATGTCATCGGTGACCCAGGGCTGTTTGCGCTTCCTCTGCTTCCCCAGCACTTCTTCTGCTGTAGAAAGTAACACCTCTTTTATATTTCCAGCAAGGGTGTCTACGTCGCAGTCCAAAGTAGCCAAGGCTGCAAATCTGCCTCCCACCTGGGCTTGTCCGTTGAAAGGTCCTGGTAAATCACAGTTGCACAGTTCGAGTGCGCCTGAGTTGATTAGTGTTCAGGTCGTAATCCATAGGTAATAGATTTCCCTGTCTCCCATAACCCGCCCGTCAGGGTCGTCCATTATCACTTCGGTGTCGTGGACGTTAAACCCGAACTAACCACTATCACCGTCGGCGACAGGTGTGAGTGAAGAAACACGATATATATCCATATACAGTAATTGTTTTGTTTTTCTGCCGTTAGAAATACCCCCTCCTTCCACCCCCACCCCCTCCCCATCACCCCCACCCCCGGTATCCATCAAGTTCCTTCTGATGCATAATCAGTCTCTGCTCCCTCCACAGGTGTGAGTCTGGAAATATGTTTTCAAGATATGTATTGAGGTACAGCATTTGTCTCTTCTGTTTACTATACCCCTCCTCTACACCCCCCCCCCCCTCATCCATCCGGTCCTTCTCATACATAGTCTCTGGTCCCTCCACAGGCGATGATCGAAGAACGTGCCCTTATGATGGGGGGAGGGGGCCCCAAAATCATGATTCGTAAATGACGTATTTCTGTTGTCGTGATTCTCTCTCTCCCCCCCCCCCCTCCCCCCCCCCCCCCGCCCATTGTTAGCTTGTTCGGCCAGTGAAAGAGGTTATGAAAGCAGTACCATCTCTTTGCATCGTCCGTTTCCATCGTAAACGTGAATGCTGTATTTTTTTGGTTTAATTCGTGATTCATGAAAAATATCGCCATGAATCCGTGATGGTACCCCCCCCCCCCCCTCTATGATGTGTATCAGCATACGCTAGTCATCTGTTCTCTTTTGTTCACAAGCGCGTTTAGATAGGTATCGTTCAAACGCATTTCTGGAACCATGGACAATGAACAGAAGAAACAAATACTGTACATAATACATACCGTGAAACGCATTTCTGAACCATAGCCTGTGGGGCCTTCCGACAAAACTAGCAAACGTCATACACCTGTTTCTAAAACACCCCCTCCCTTCCCCTCCTACCTCCCCTTCTACGTCCCCACCTCGGGTCATGCGAATTTCTTCCGTCATACTAACCAGTGTCAATAGATCGGGTCTCGGAACTCAAGCGACCGAGGTGCGTGCAGACAGGGAACCTATCGGCAGTCACTTATGCTACGGAATAAATTGTGTGCTGGTCTGTGACTTTGCACCTTACCGCTTTCAGCCGTAAGGTGCAAAGTCACAGATCAACACACAGACGACACATGCAGGCCTTTGTAATTGAATAGAGTCAAGCTGGTCGCCAAACAAGTCCCGGTTAAAGGAGCTGCACAATCGAAAATAAAATGGTCCATGGTCTACTGTCTGCTTCAATTTTTCAAGTTTACAAAACTTAAAGAACGAAACGCGTTACCAGCAGGTTTCTTATTTTGTCAGAGAGAGAGAGAGAGAGAGAGAGAGAGAGAGAGAGAGAGAGAGAGAGAGAGAGAGAGAGAGAGAGAGAGAGAGAGAGAGAGAGAGAGAGAGAGAGAGAGAGAGAGAGAGAGAGAATCAATGCATCTTTATTACATAACGTTAGAGGTGTTAACGCGATCAGAGACCACGCCATTTTTTGCACCTGCCGTTAAGGAAAATAACAAAAAACGCTGAAAAAATACTTAGAGAAAACACATTATGGAACACAGGAAGAGTGGAATAAGTATGATAGAATGTAATAAGTGTCTCGTTCCCGGGGACCGAATACAAAATCCGTAGTATGAGCAATTATGTATAGGAATTGTGTGTCATATATAACATTCTTTCCAACAACACGTCTTCATCCGTGGTCAGTAATTAATTGTCAATTTATCGTTTGTTGTGTAACCTTACAAGGCCTACTAAATCAATGTTAGCGACCGGAGTGATCATACAATTTGTTTCCGACAATACAGAATACAAAACCACAAAGGCCCTTGCGTACAAAGTAATGTCAACAAGAGGCATAGATCATCATAGCCCCCGCAAATGCGGGGGCTCATGAGGATCTACGCCTCTTGCAGATGGGTGGCGTTCAAGTTTTCTCGGCAGTAAAGTGGTTAAATTCGTATGTACTGTTGGGTCAGCTTGCAGGCATTTTTTGATTTAGGCAGAAACTGCCAACCATAGACCTAATGATGTTGCTTTCAACCCCACAGGTCTTTATAAATGACGCACAACTAGCGACATGGAAAAATTTCTCTGTGTGTCCAGTGCTACCCCGACACTGACCCTCCAACAACAAGGAAGGGCAATTTCTGCCCGTCTGTACTTTCCAAGCAAACATGGATGATAATCATGATTAAGTCATTTGTTGTGCTGGATTTGTCCCGCAGAGGGATTTGTCTCAGCTGACACGGATTTGTCACCGTGCTAGGACAGCGAGCCCGCATTGACAAGAGAGGACGTGTACAGTTCGTTGCAGTGATACTGCGTGTCCACTTGAAGTGCCAGCCACCTGCGGACTTTCAGGCGTCGAGAGTGTAGGTTACAGATATTCTCACGACGGCATCTGCCATCGTAGTACAGTTTCTGAAGTCTATTGAAAGTCTCTACTCTGCAGTTGAGAAGTATGCCACGGCGTTCCCCCTAGCAATGTGAGAGAAACACTTTTTTCCCCACATCTTTTAATTTTTTTAAAAACTAACCCAACGTCAAAATAATTGTTTTTCGTGTGCATTTAAAAAGAAAAAGAACATGTATGAAACAACTGTTTTAGCGCCTTAAAAACCCATAAAATGTAACTCCTTCCCTGCCACTGAGTGGACGCAGCATAAAATGTAACTCCTTCCCTGCCACTGAGTGGACGCAGCATAAAATGTAACTCCTTCCCTGCCACTGAGTGGACGCAGCATAAAATGTAACTCCTTCCCTGCCACTGAGTGGACGCAGCATAAAATGTAACTCCTTCCCTGCCACTGAGTGGACGCAGCATAAAATGTAACTCCTTCCCTGCCACTGAGTGGACGCAGCATAAAATGTAACTCCTTCCCTGCCACTGAGTGGACGCAGCATAAAATGTAACTCCTTCCCTGCCACTGAGTGGACGCAGCATAAAATGTAACTCCTTCCCTGCCACTGAGTGGACGCAGCATAAAATGTAACTCCTTCCCTGCCACTGAGTGGACGCAGCATAAAATGTAACTCCTTCCCTGCCACTGAGTGGACGCAGCATAAAATGTAACTCCTTCCCTGCCACTGAGTGGACGCAGATTGTGTTTTTGTTCATTAACGTCTAATATCCCCAGCCGTCAAAGGACCGTGTGGACAAAGTATTGTCAGGAGAGGTATAGATCCACATGAGCCATCGCAATTGCATGGGCTCATGAGGATCTTTACCTTTTGCAGCTGGTTGGTATTCAGTTATGTTTAGTCACGCTACTAAATCAGGGAGGTGTGACGCAGTACTGCAAAAAGGTGTGACGTAGTACTCATAAAAGAGTAATTGCCGACGTCTGGATTGTCATCGTGCAGCGACCAGCAGCAGGAAGCAGTAACTCTCTAAGCACGCATCCTCTTATTCGGATAGTTTTTTTTTTCTCCGAAATTTCTTTGATTTGTCATGTACATCCTCGCGTGTCTGTGAGCAAACACCAAATAGTTTTGTGCAGCTAAAAGGAAGGAGAATAATAATAAAAAAAATAATAAAAAAAGAAGAATAAAAACACTTCCGACCTTAGGAAATAATCACTGAGAAACAGACACCCAAAGATTTACAATTGCTAGCAAACATTTGCGAAAACCCCCAAACAAACAAACAGTGGACGACAGACCGCGCCACAGGCACGTGTAAGGGTTTGGAGTCCTTACCAACTCAAACAGACAAAACTGTCAACCTTCTAACTCGGCCATCTTTTTTATCGGTCCGCAACCAACCCCAAGACCAATAAATCCATATACAACGAGGAGGGGCCCCGGAAGGGATGTACTACTATTTTCTACCACATGTTGAAGTTATCGAAGACTGATTGTGTATTCGATTACGCAACTACTATCCTATGCCTGTGGACTGTGCATACCTCGCGTTTTGAAAACATGAGGAAAAAGAACAAAGAACTTTCTTGAAAAAAATTAATCATCGTACGTCAAGCTGTTCAAACATACACGGACATGACCAAACACTGACGTAGAGACGATGACGGTGAAAGTAAAGGAAGGGGGACAAACGCAAGAACTTCAGAGACAAAATAAATCTCTCTCCAGACTAAGCTAGCCAGAGTCTTGTTTTTGGCAGTCCATACATCAGCGAGCAATATTGACCTGCTTAACTGTCTACTGCGTACAACATTGAAGAGGAGCAGAATTTATTAATTTTACGACATTCAAACACCATAATGTAAGCTAGCCCTTTTGTCCAGCGTTATTGTAAGACACACTAAGAACATTTATAACACCATAATGTAAGCCAGCCCTTTTGTCCAGCGTTATTGTAAGACATACTGAGAACATTTATAAAGGAGATATTGGGACCTCAGGCTATTAATCCTTTACTGCCTGGAGTAGGTCGCTTTATCGGCCAAACTGGGGCCATATGCACATTGCTACATTAAAAGTAATGGTCATTAGGACGAAACGGTCATTGGTAAATGTACCATTTGTACGGAATCTAATTGGAATGCACGTTGTCAAAAAAACCGTGCCATATATTAGTTAAGGGCTACTTAATTTTTATACTGGAGGGAATCCCTTCCTCTTTGACAAGTGGGTGCATGCGCAGTTCGTGCTTTTTAAACAGCTAAGATGGAAGATGGAAATAACCGCACGCGTAAAATAATTTTTTTTCCGCTGAAGAATGGAATGTACATTTTAAAGAATATAAATTTAATAAAGAGCTTTTGCAGGCGAGCCAGTCAAGTACCGTAACAAACAAACGGAAAACTGAAGTATGGAAAGGCATGTGTCAACGCGTAAATGCGCTTGGTGTAGCCGATCGCACTGTCGAGGAGCTAAAGGCAAAAATAACAAACATGAAATCAAATTTTCGAGCAAAGCATCGCCACCAGCAACAGACTGGCGGTGGCCCCCCAGCCCCGCCATCCCACACGAAGATATAGAGGAAGAACTATTTGGAAAAGATTCTGACGATCTTCACCGCGTTCCAGGTAAACGATTTTCTATAAATCATTACTGCATGTTTGATTTAGGTCTGATTTGTGTGTGTTAGTGTGAGTGTGTGTGTGTGAGTCCTTCATTCCTTGGCTTGACTAACAACTAACAGTAACAAGCAACATTTAACAGACTCGAGAAATGATGGTTCATTAGATTGAAGTAAATACTCAAGGGCATTCTCTGTTAGTTAAAACAAAAAATTAGAACAAATATTTACAACAGTAATTTTTTTTTCATTTTCAGATGGTAATTCTGCTTCAGTTAAAATTTTTCTAAGTTCAATGGACACTTTGACTTTGACTTTAGTGCAGCCGACGTCAAGACTTACATATTATTTGACATTTAGGACCTAGTTCCATTGCATTACAACATAGCTGTGCCATAGATTTTCTTAAAGTTAAAAAAATCGCAGAGCAAGACAAACTTGCAGTACTGGGGAAAGTGCCTCGTAAAGTGCCTCGTCGATCTAACACTTTGATAACGTCTGCAATATCCTGCCGTCTAAAACGAAATTTGTCATACAGCTCCACCTCATCATCCAGGGGAGAAAAAAAAAAGCAGGATTTGCTCAGCAGCACGTCCGAAGGGTCCTGGGAGAGTCATAGTAGCACAGCAGTAGTGCACATGAACTGATCAGTGTTCAGGTCGTACTCCAAAGACTATAGATGTCCCTGTCCTCCATAACCCTCGCCTGTTACAACCCGTACGTAATCACTGGACGTTAAACCCGAATGAACAAACCAACCAGATAGTCTGAACATCTGACAAACGACAAAATCAAAACAAGCTTGCTTGACAAAGTGTCGGTTGTCTCACTGTGAAATAGGTGTCAGTAATGGATTAGTCCCGGTGCATTTTCTCGCTTTGAAACGCAAATAAATGAGATACCTTCTTTAAATCTGGGGACTGACCGTACCGAATCAATGCTGACAATAGTATTTAACTCATTCAGCCCGACTGCCGTATGTCCCGAATTTTGGGGGCGTCATCTAACGACTATGCACCATTTGCAGGAGATGGATCGACCATGATAATTCATGGGCAGTGCCTGATTAGCTTGGCGCCGACAGGCGCCAAGCTAATCTGGCACTACCCTTGAATTATCATGGTCGACCCATCTACTGCTGTCGTGCGTCAGGGCTAAATGAGTTAAAAAGAACCTTGCAGTGCAAAAATGTCAGTACTATATACTACCGCTGAAAAAAAACCTCCGCCTTTTACGATTTATTTTCACTGCCGAGAAAACGTTAACACTGCAGGAGACATAGATCCTCATGAGCCCCCGCACCTGCTGGGGCTCATGAGGATATATGTCTCTTGGTGAGCCGACCTTGTATCCATGTTCATTTAACGTATTGGGTTCTTTAGCGTTGATTTAGCTGGCAAAGATTTGGCAAAACTCAATCTGCCATCATTGTCAGGGAAAAGGTAAAAAGCCCTACACGTATATTCAATTGTAAAACAGTAATGTAATCACAACGTGTTAACAGTTCATTCTAAGATAGTGGTATCCTCTTTTTTTCACGCAGTCCGTTCGAGGACAGTTAACACAATGTACAATGCACGGCCCATTGTATTGCTGTACCCTTTGTTTGCCGGTTACAGTAATTAGGACTGCCTGCGCTGGCAGCTTACTCTGATAATATACGCCCTTTAACACTTGCCTATCTATCTATCTCACTACCGTGATAATGGCAGTTTTAACCTCTTGACTGGCGGAGCACGACGTACAGCACCGAAATGCAAGAGGCATAGATCCTCATCGGAGCCCCCGCAGACGCGGGGGCTCATGTGGATCGATGCCTCTTGCTGATTCCATTTTGTATTCATGTTTCTTGGACGGTTGGAGTTCTGTGGCGTTCAATTAACAAAGACTTCAGAAACATGATCTACGACGGTGCTGAAGTTAAAAAGATTTCGCAAACATGATCTGTGAACGCTAGCAGAGAAGGACATAAAATACTGTTTCACATTATTTTACGCTCAATCAGGACTACAACGCGCCTAACCAATGTGGTGCTACTCCCGAGCTACCATGGTCTACATATATTCTACAGCCGTTGCATATTCGTCAACTCAAAGGACGATTTTTTTCTTAACTTATTGTGTCCCAGGTATGACATACCCACATTTTGGAGTTGTCCTCTGAGGACTGCATTACAATTTAGGAGACAGATCGACCATGATAGTTCAAGGGTGGTGCCAGAATAGCTTGGCGCCTATAGGCGCCAAGCTATTCTGGCACCACCCTTGAACTATCGCGGTCGAGCCATATCTCACTGTGGTGTGTCGGGACTGAATGAGTTAAACGTGAATTTTTACCCCATAACTGTTACACTGACGATACCAATCGGCGAAAAAGACGCGTAGGCACACGTCTTTTCCGCCGAACGGTATCGTCACTTGAGCATCAAAGGTGTTGAAACCAAATTATTCTGAACCCAGGTTGGTTTGATATATGCACAACACGGATCAAAGAGCATGGTTGGACGCGTGTAACTAAACCCATTAACCCTCGAAGCCTCCAAACGAGAGGTTAGCGAATTTCTGGCGCCATCGGATACCGCGGAGACAGTAACAGCAGAATGAGATACCGTAAGCCTGGACAATGTAAGACGCGCTCCGCCAATGGAATGTCTTGTTTCAAACGATTACCCCTAATCCAGCCTATCATCCTTGCTATTGCAAATATGAAGCGGACCGAGGACTGAACATACGATATTCTTTTTACACGTCGAACAAATTGTTCTGTCAAGCCCGGCGCACAGGGTTAAACCGTTATGACTTCATTCGTTTGAGAAACACAGACATAAATATGGGTTCGATCCAACCCAAGCAGCACAGATTATCATGAGCGGCTCCCGCAGATGCATGTCTTCCTCTTGCACATGGCAGCTGTGTGACACTTGTCTTCGAAGATATGCGTTTAATACATGTAGCAAATTTCTCTGTAAAGCCGCCGGCCTATGCGCTCCTTCCTTCATTCGTCAAAGGATGCAGGGACATGAGAATCTATGCCAATTGCAGATGGAAGGCAATGGTTGAACAGACAAGACATCCGGTAATATGGAACCGACCAACGTCTTCCCAGGATAAAGCCAACTCACACCCTATCTATGAACGTAACGCTGGAATAAGCCTGACACTTACCCCCCTATCGAACAAATATCTCGCAGTTTGGAAACCCTTCCCTGCCGAGAAAATGTAAACACACCCAACTGCAAGAGGTATAGATCCTCATGAGCCCCGCAACTGCGGGGGCTCATGAGGATCTATGCCTCTTCCTAAAACCACTGTGTACCCATGCTCCTTTGACGGCTGGCGCTGAATTAACAGATAGGTTGTAATTACAGTATGTACCGTCTACATAATACGAGCAGTCGTCGTTGTGTGGGCAGGCGAAATTCTTTTCACTACCTGTGGTCGCAGACTATGATTCTGCAATCTTCGTTATGACAGTAGGCTACGACTTCTAGTTTAGACCTGGCCGACGTTGTCAGTCCCTTTTCACGCACACCGCACAAGCTTCAACCCAGTGTCATGATTACCATCCCAGTATGGCTCTTGCAATGCTACACTGCAAACTTTGCGGTTACTTTCAGTTTTTTTTTCTTTTCCCCAGTATGGTGTGTTACAATAAGCAAGAAACGTGTATTACAGTGGAACTTGTTTTGAGCACCCTACCTTTTTCTGCAAGTAAAAAGTGGTCTTAAAAGACGGGTGCCCAAGAGAAGTCTTATCGGGCCAAAAGTGTCGCCTGTCATTAAACTAAAGACCATCATTTAGGTGGCTGTGGCCACCTAAATGATGGTCTGCAATGACAGGTGATCTCTCTCAAAAGGGGGTCACTTAATACAGGCTTTGCTGTATAACCAATAACCTGTGATGTAAGCTATGTCACTGTGATATGGCTTTTTGCTCACCTGTGCTGGTGCGTGCAATCTAACCGGTCTGCCCCTGTATACATTGGGTTCAACTTCAAGTATCTGCCAAGATCCAGAGGTAAAAAATGGCCAGATTTCAATAGCAAGGACAAAAGGACATGCAGCAGTTATCAAAACAAAAACGCTAACGTGGTCAGGTTTCACCATCTGATCTGGCGTGTTTGTCTTTGCTGCAAACGTTAACCCATTCCAGCCGTGCCGCATCCGGATACGCGGCATGAAGCAGCTTATCCGAATGCAGTACCCCTAGAATGTGTTAATTAGTTTATGGCCTCAGATTAGCAGACTCAAACCCACTGCAGTGTGATGGACAAGTTTGGTGCCATTTTGAATATGGTCAAAAGAACCCAACGAAGAAAGAAACACGCTTAGAAAAGACAGCCACAGCTACAACACAACTTATTGTTTTGTAACAGTCTTTTCTAAGCACGTTTTTTTCTTCATTAGGTTCTCCTCTGCATTTTACACACTTGGCAGTCACCTTTTCGGTCTGGAGTTTGTATACATCAAAATCGCGCCGCTGTCGCATCGCTGACATGGAAACACTCCTTCATTTTTATGTTCTCGATTCATGTCGCTGGCTATATGGAAATAACCCTTAATTAACCCTTATCATTGGGAATACACCAGTGTGTGAAATAAATTTGACTAAAATAGTTCAAGGGTAGTGCCAGAATAGCTTGGCGCCTCTAGGCGCCAAGCTATTTTGGCACCACCCTTGAATTTAATCTTTTACTTGCCGCCCTCATCCAGGCCCTAACCTATAAGCCCGAGGCTTAAACCACCGACTGAGGAGCAAAGACTATGTGCTTACCGTGGTTTGCTGTAAGCTTTAAAGCGCTCCAAATACATATGAACTTTACCGTAACTGAAAACTGACCTCTGGATGAACTCAGCTCTCTTTTTTTCCGAAGACGACAAAAAATCATCGCGAATGTCCAAATTATTTCGTTGCCGCGGGGGCAAATTAACTTTAAAATGAACTCCATCCATTTCCCGCCATATTTGAATTTTAAAGTTATGTTTTTACGGGTAAAATTCGTGTCATATTTGGAGCGCTTTAAACTGCGTCGGTTTTGTTTAAACCAAGATATTTACAGCCCCAAAATGGATGTTTGTCAGTGTTTGTGTTTGTCTGAAAACAAGAACAGTTTAATATGTATACTGGCTAAACAATTTGTTATCGTACAATGGCAGTGGTGCCAAATGTTAATGTGATTCTAATCAAGTCTTCGAGGGTAAAAACTAAAGCGGCTGCAGGGATCATGAGAATCTATGGCTCTAAACCCCTTCACTGCCAGTGGCCGCAGACTGTTTATGAAATCATTGTAAAATCAACGCCGCAGATCCCCAGCGGCCAAAGGAACGCGGATACAGAGTGGTTTCAGCAAGAGGCATAGATCCTCATGAGCCCCCGCAGTTGCGGAGGCTCATGAGGATCTATGCCTCTTCTGGTTGGTGTTCATTTTTTTCTCGGCAGGGTAGAGGTAAAAGACGAAATGGGAATAAGTGGGTGCCGTGGCTGATACACTGTCGCCGCTACAAAGGGCCCAGTCAGGCATGACGTTCTCCATACCTGGCGGCTTTGTCTTTGTTGGCAGGTTTTACCGGCCGAGTACCAACAGGCACATGTCTGCTAACTTGAACTGATCAGTCGCACTGGAAGTAATTTATCATCCTAGCTGTCATTCCCCGTAAGTTATCTGTCAATCTCTGGTAAACAAGCTGTCAGATCAATACTTGTAAACGCGTCTAATGACCATCATAATAATAATAATAATACCGGTATTATATAGGCCCTCGCGCTGGGACCATATGGCGTTGAGGCGCGTCCCCTGGGTGGTGGATAGGGGTGAGAGGGGTGCACCGAATGAAATTCTTTTCTTGGCTTGACTTCGCGAACGAAGATTCTATAGGGCTTGCCCACGTCGTCTGCAGGCATTTTCGTGGCTGCGGAGGCCAATCCGGGACAGGCAGGTACGACCGCAGTGGCTGCAGGGGAAGGTCTGTTCAGGGTTCTGAGTTACGACAGCTCTGTTTTTTCTTCTGAGCCGCTTGTCCTTAAGGTTAGCTCTGCGAGAGTCCTCAAAGGAGACAGCTGCCTTGTGAATGGTGGAGCGCCAGGTGTCACGGTCCGCAGCAAGCGAAGACCACTGGCGGTGGTCGATTTGGCAGGCACTAAGTGACTTCTTGAGACTGTCTTTGTATCTCTTCTTTGGTGCCCCTCTGTCTCGGTGTCCAGTGGCGAGCTCGCCGAACAGAGTGATCTTGGGTAGGCGATGATCCTCCATCCTGGAGACGTGCCCCGCCCAGCGAAGCTGTGTCCGCAGCAGCAAAGCCTCGATGCTCACAGTTTCCGCCTGTTCAAGGACCTCGACGTTGGTGACATAGTCACTCCAGTGAATGCTGAGGATGGTACGCAGGCAGCGCTGGTGAAAACGTTCGAGGAGTCGTAGTTGGCTGCGGTAGAGGGCCCAGGACTCGGAACCGTACAGCAGGGTGGTGAGGACGACAGCTCTGTACACGCTGATCTTGGTGCCTTTTTTCAGCTGTTGATTGTGCCACACCCGCTTGAATAGTCGCCCGAAAGCACTGTTCGCTTTTGCCAGCCTGTTGTCCAGCTCCTTGTCCAGCTTGGCGTCTGACGTGATGATGCAGCCAAGGTAGGTAAACTGGTGTACAGACTTCAGTTCGGACTCACCGATGGTGATGTGGGGAGGGCGATGCTCTTCCTTGGGTGCCGGCTGATGAAGGACCTCTGTCTTTTTCAGACTGACCTCAAGTCCAAAGAGCTGGGCGGCATCTGCGAAGCAGGACGTAATGCGCTGCAAGGCTCTCTCTGTGTGTGCAACGAGGGCAGCGTCATCAGCAAAGAGCAGCTCACGAATCAGTTGGTCTAGGGTTTTCGTGTGGGCCTGCAGTCGTCTGAGGTTGAACAGGCTGCCATCGAGACGATACCTGATGTACACTGCGTCGTCGTCGTCGAGGTCCACTGTGGCCTGCTTCAACATCATGCTGAAGAAGATGGTGAAGAGGGTCGGTGCCAGCACGCAGCCTTGCTTCACGCCGTTGCGAATGGGGAATGGTTCTGAGAGGTCACTGTTTAGTCTGACCTGGCCTTGCTGGTCCTCGTGGAGCTGGACGATCATGTTGAGGAACTTTGGGGGACAGCCTAGTCGCTCCAGGATCTGCCACATACCTTGCCTGCTCACATACCTTGCCTTTCTTGTCGTCACGCTGAAGGCTGGCAACATCAAGCTTTTTCTTGGGGGGGCCCCCTTTCTTGGGTTTCAGCTTGAGGCGGAGCCTGAGTTTGCAGCGAACAAGGCGGTGGTCAGTGTGGCACTCTGCGCTGGGCATCACTCTGGTGAGAAGGACGTCACTGCGGTCCCTCTGACGCACTAGGACATAGTCGATAAGGTGCCAGTGCTTGGAGCGAGGATGCATCCAGGTGGTCTTTCGACTGTCCTTTTGCTGGAAAGTAGTGTTGGTGATGACAAGTTGCTGTTCTGCACAGAGCTCCAACAGTAAGCGACCATTGTCATTGCAGTTCCCAACGCCATGCTTGCCGAGGACTCCTTTCCAGGCTTCAGAGTCTTGGCCCACTCTGGCGTTGAAGTCGCCAAGGATGATGACTTTGTCGTCTGCAGGGGTGCTCTGCAGGAGGCTGCGCAGGTCAGAGTAGAACTTGTCTTTTTCTGCAGGCTCTACCGAATGAAATAAGGTGCCGTGAACCAACATGGTCTAAGGGAAGGTGACCCCGACAGAAAACCCCTGGTCCTCCTAGTAAGGGGGTTGGGCGTAGGGGTAGCTTCCCCACCCTGCAAAAAAAGAAAATAGCTACAAAAACGCCGACGAAAAGACTAACAGTAATTCCTTTCCTGGAGGAGGAAGGTTCTTCTACCAGAAGACTTATGACGTCCTGTGGTGAAAGTCGGAAGTCTTCGGAAGCCACAGGACCGAGCCGCCTCTCTCTATCCAGGGATACAACCATGGGCACATGGAACGTCAAGACCATGTACCAGAGCGGCAAGGCCGCCCAGATAGCAGCGGAAATGCAAAAGTACAACCTTTCCCTGCTAGGTATCAGTGAAGCCAGATGGACGCAGTCTGGCCAGAAAAGGCTGTTAAGTGGGGAGATGATTCTGTATTCAGGTCATGAAGAGGAGAATGCACCCCATACAGAAGGTGTAGCATTCATGCTGTCACCAGTGGCACAGAGAGCGCTGATGGGCTGGGAACCTCTTGGGCCAAGAATTATCACAGCAGCCTTTAGAACCAAGAAAAAGCTCAAGCTGAACGTCATCCAGTGTTATGCGCCCACTAGTGACAGTGACGAGGAAGAGAAACAAGAGTTCTACGACCGACTCCAGAGTGCCTTGGACAAATGTGCGGAGCGAGACATCACCATCGACATGGGCGATTTTAATGCCAAAATAGGGGAGGACAACACCGGATACGAAGAGGTGATGGGGAGACAGGGACTAGGCTCGGAGATGAGTGAGAACGGGGAGAGGTTTGTAGACTTTTGTGCTCTAAACCGACTTGTCATTGGAGGCAGCATCTTCCCACACAGAAGAATACACAAAGCAACTTGGGTCTCACCTGACCATACAACAGAGAACCAAATAGACCATATCTGCATTAGCAAGAAATTTAGAAGATCCCTTCAAGATGTTCGAGTGAGGAGGGGAGCAGATGTCGCCTCAGATCACCATCTGCTTACCTTAAGAATGAAACTCAAGCTAAAGAAAAGCCACACAGAGACAAGAAGACAGCGCTATAATGTAGGCCTTCTGAGAGAAACTGGAGTTAGAGAAGAGTTCAAACTGGTGCTGTCCAACCGGTTTCAAGCGCTACAGGAGCTAGTAAATGAAGAGGAGGCGGTCACCACAGAGCAGCAGTGGAAGGCAGTTAGAGAGGCGCTGAACTCAACCTGCAAAGACACTGTAGGGTTCAGGAAACACCATCACAAGGACTGGCTGTCGGCACAGACCTTGAAGAAGATAGAAGTGAGGAAGCAGAAGAAAGCAGTTGTCAACAACAGTCGCACGAGAGCAGCCAAAGTAAGGGCACAGGGGGAATACTGGGAAGCCAACCGCGAGGTGAAGAGGAGTATCAGGGCAGACAAGAGGGCCTACACAGACAGTCTGGCAGCAGAGGCAGAAAAGGCAGCAGGCAGCGGCAACATGAAACAGCTCTACGACATTACCAGAAGATTGTCCGGCAAGTATGGCCATACAGAAAGACCAGTAAAAGACAAAGAAGGCAAGCCTATTGCATACAGAGCAGACCAACTCGACAGATGGGCCGAGTATTTTGAAGAGTTACTGAACAGACCTAGCCCACCCGACCCCCCAGACATCCAGCCGGCAGAGACCGACCTACCCATCAGCTGTGACAGACCCAGCCGGGAAGAGATCAGAAGAGCAGTGGCATTTTTGAAGAACGGCAAAGCAGCAGGCCCAGATGGCATCCCAGCGGAGTCTCTGAAAGCAGACCTAGAGACAACAGTGGAGATGCTGTACCCACTGTTTGGAAAGATCTGGGAAGAGGAGGTGATGCCGGCTGACTGGAAGGAGGGGTACCTAATCAAGCTTCCCAAGAAAGGCGACCTCAGCAAGTGTTCCAACTACAGAGGAATCACCTTGCTGTCAGTACCAGGAAAGGTCATCAACAGGATCATCCTGGAGAGAATGAAGAGCTCCGTTGACCCCCAGCTGAGAGACCAGCAAGCAGGATTCAGGAAGAACCGATCATGCACAGACCAGATCGCCACTCTCCGCATCATCGTGGAACAGTCTCTGGAGTGGAGCTCCCCGTTGTACGTCAACTTTGTGGATTATGAGAAAGCATTTGACAGTGTGGACCGAGAGACTCTGTGGAAACTCCTACGACACTACGGTGTACCCACAAAGCTCGTCCGCCTGATCAAGAGCAGCTACGATGGCATGACATGTCGCGTGATCCACGAAGGGCAGTTCACCAGGGAGCTCCACGTCAGAACTGGTGTCAGGCAGGGGTGTCTGCTGTCTCCGTTCCTCTTCCTACTGGCCATTGACTGGGTCATGAAGATGACCACAGAGCACAGACGAAGTGGAATACAGTGGACACTGTGGACACAGCTTGACGACCTCGATTTTGCAGACGACTTGGCATTACTGTCCCACACTCATCAACAAATGCAGGACAAGACCACGAGGCTTGCTGACATCTCGTCCCAAGTGGGCCTCACCATTCACAAACAGAAAACAAAGACAATGAGGCTGAACGCAACCAGGGAAGAACCAGTCTTGCTTGCTGGCACCCCGTTGGAGGAGGTGGAGTCCTTCACCTATCTCGGGAGCATCATAGACAAAAAAGGCGGAACTGACGCAGATGTCAGAGCACGAATCGGTAAAGCCAGAGCAGCCTTTCTCCAGTTGAAAAAAGTGTGGAGTTCCAGAGAGCTGTCACAACACACCAAAGTCCGGATTTTCAACTCCAATGTAAAAGCAGTTCTCCTATATGGAGCAGAGACTTGGAGATTGACAAAAACCACAGTCAACAGAGTACAGACCTTCATGAACAGTTGCCTTAGAAGAATTTTGAAAATCCACTGGCCAGAGAAGATCAGCAACGTCAGACTCTGGGAGAGAACAGAGCAGATAACAGCAGAGAATGAAATTGGGCGAAGAAGATGGGGATGGATCGGTCACAGTCTGAGAAAGTCAGCTTCCAGTATCACTAGGCAGGCATTGTCATGGAACCCCCAGGGAAAGAGGAAAAGAGAAACTCCTGGCGTCGAGACCTCCAAGCAGACATCAAGAGACTGGGAACCACCTGGAGTAGAATCGAAGGAGAAGCACAGGACAGGAGTTGCTGGAGGTCTCTCGTCGACGGCCTATACCCGGGTAGGGGTGACAGGCGTAAGTAAGTAAGTAATTATATAGGCGCTTTTTCTCAATTTTTGGGTGAATCGACTCAAAGCGCTGCGAACTGAAACCCAACATGCACACTCACGTGAGAGACACGGGTTTACACCATTTAAGACAAACACAGTACAAGACAGACGAAGGGCCAATTCAGCTACTGAAGTTACAGAGATTTTTGATCGCTTGTATTTTAAATTTGTAAAGTGGCCTGAAACCGGTACCAAAGTGTGGGGGGTGGGGGGGGGGGGGGGTGGCGGGGTGGGAGGGGGGGTGGAAGAACCGGAGTACCCGGAGAAAGAACCCCCGACGGTCCGCCCGAATTAACGGTGACACTTACCAGAGGAGAAAAGTCCGATGCCGGAACCCATTTTCCTCGCACCTTTGGCATTGGTGGCAGGCGCCTTAACCACTGCGCCACGGACCGCCATCCAGAAGGACCTAGTATTTTTTCACCCCATCACGTTTGGGCGTGTACATATTTTGCACCGCAATGAACAGAATGGTGTTGCCCAAACGTTCTAACCGTTAACATCTTCAATGTTGGAGAAATGCGAGATATACCACACAGCTGCAAGAGGCAAAGAGGCCTCATGGGCCCCCGCATATGCGGGGGCCCATGAGGCCTCTTTGCCTCTTGCTGACCCTGTTCATATCCGTGTTCCTTGGATTGATGGAATTATACCTTGCTGAATTTGTCCTGCTTTTAAAGACACGATTTCGCGTCCAGTGGCAGTGATTTGGTTAACATGGCCGAAGGATGTGGTATATATACACTGCGCTCTATTATCTACAAGGACTGTTTGCTAAACAGATAGTTTTTCGTATGAGCAGAAGTACAGTCGACTCCGCTCATAACAAGGTCGGAGAACAAAAGGTCGTATATATATATATATATATAATATATATATATATATATATATATATATATATATATATATATATATATATATATATATATATATATATATATATATATATATATATATATATATATATATATATATATATATATATATATATATATATATATATATATTTTAAACACTTTTACACAGGTATCCACAACACATTTTTCTATGTAAATTACTTCGCTTATTTCAGACCGGCCGAACTAACAACTACGAGAACATCTGGGTCCCCCAGAGGCGATTTGTTATACCCAAAGTTCATTACAAATGAATTGTGCTTGTGATTAAAGGTGTGGAAGATTCCCCCAGGCGATTACACCGTTGTGATATCAGCAGATAGTGGCCCGGCACGTGCACACACAGGTCATGCTTATTTTCCTCGATTAGCACTTGCAGCGTATACTGTAGGAATCATCTCGACTAAAACCGCTGCCGACACCCAAAGGTCGGGTTACATCCCATCATGGCCGGAACACAGCCAACAACACCCAAATGCAGGACGCATAGATTTTCGTAAGCTCCCGCAGGCGCAGTAGCGCAAGAGGATATATGCTTCATGCTGACCCTCAGTCAAATACTGACGAGCAAAAGAAATGCGACATTTTTGGAATCATCGGAAACACTTTCGTGTTTCCGATGATTCCAAAAATATCGCATTTCGGCCTTTGCACGTCAGTATATAATTATGCTTGTCTAAAGCGGTCGGGATTACGTGGTAATGGACTTGCGGTGATTTTAAAGAGGTGAGGTTAAATGGTCTGGCTGTTTCCATCATGCATGGTCAGGCCCCATAATCCCAAAAATGTAGCATTTCTTTTGCTCGTCAGTATATAATTATGTTTGTCTAAAGCAGTCGGGCTCACGTGGTAATGGACTTAAGGTGATTTCAAAGAGGTGAGGTTAAATGGTCTGGCTGTTTCCATCATGCATGGTCATGTCCCATAATCCCCAAAATGTCGCATTTCTTTCGCTGGTCAGTGTATATGCGTGTCTAAAGCACTCAATCGTTCAATCATATTCAGCCCCCCCCCCCCCCCCACACACACACACACATCCCAGCGAAAAATAAAAGTCCATCTGAACATTACAATAAAAACGACGAAAAGAATTTGAGAATCCAATGAAGTGCATGAAAAATCCACCATTCATTTTTTTTAGGTCGTCAACCCGATGTTCACTCACTGGGCGCCCGCTTTGTACCATTTGTCACCAAGTTAACGAAAGCGACCAAAGATAATATTAAAAAAAAAAAAATCCAATCACGAGGCGGGCCTTATCTCATTTCGAGTGACAAATCCGACATAATTAGTCAGGCTGTGGCAAGTCACACATTCATTCACACTTACACAGCGTTTGAACAGGAAAAGAAAATGATTTAAAAAAAAAAAGAAAGTGATAAAAGGCATAAGAAAGGCATACACTCTCTTGGCTTCACACCTCAGGCTAAACTACTTTGCACTCTCGAGACGGTGAATCAGCCGAGAGCGGTTAAACCACGTCACTGACGATAAAAGTGAACACGAGCCATCTACAAGAGACATAGATCCTCATGAGCCCCCGCTGTCGCGGGGGCTCATGAGGATCTATGCCTCTTGCTGGCATCGCTTTGTATGCACGCTCCTTACTCTGGCTTTGAGTTAACCCAATTCTCATCGACACACTACCACAGGAGATGGATCGACCATGATAATTCAAGGGTAGTGCCACATTAGCTTGGTGCCTGATGGCGCCAAGCTAATCAGACACTACCCTAGAATTATCATCATTGAATTCCTGCAACTTGTACATAGTCGTTAGATGACACCTGGACAATTTTAAGAAATGCGGCTGTGGAATGAAATGGGTTAACAATGATTTCAGAAACATGATCTGAGACTTCTCCCAGAGAAAGAGGATCGAGACCACTTTTTCTCGGCAGTGGAAGGTGAATTCCCAGTGATTAAAACAGCCCTCCATCCTTCAATACGACCCATCTCCTTGCGACATGCGCGCTAGATCGTTTTAAGAAACGTGTCTTAAAACGCGCCGAACATACTATGAATTTTACCCGTGAAAACTGACCCCTAAAATTAATGACCTCGACGCTCCCTTTTGTAGGGAGACAAAACTCATCGTTGGAAATGTCCAAATTATTTAGTTACCGCGGTGGCTCATGAATTTTTGCAGCACTGAGTAAAGTGGCTGGGTTCGTTAAAGTTCAGTTTTCCCATGTAAAATTCGTAGTATACTCCCGCGCTTTAATGTGGGGTTTTAAAATTAAATACACCTTTTGTTAAACGGCATAAAGTGAGAAACATAATTATATGTATTGTTACACAATATAAAATTATATCACACGCTTACCTGCTTAAAAACTACAAAACGCACCTAACCCATTCACTGCCGAGGAAAAACGAACTCAATCCAACTGCAAGAGGCATAGATCCTCATGAACCCTCGCATCTGCGGGAGCTCATGAGAATCTATGCCTCTTGCTGATACCACTTTGTATCTATGCTCCTTGGATGGCTGGGGCTTTGTATTAACAAAGGTCTCAGAAAAGCAGTCTGCGTCCACATGACAACGAGGGAGTTTGTACACCAGTAACTCAGTAAAGAATATAATTAGTTATAGTCGTGCGGTCGAGTTTTTTTTTCCTAATTTTTTTTAAACACCTCCCGTTGTCAGAACGTGATTGGCCGAGTGACGTAAAAGTGAAAATAAAATCCCACGAACGCATACCTATAATTATGAACAATATCAAATGACATTTAACGCTTACCTGCTTGAAATAGAGTGGCAACATTTCACGCCTCCCAGGGTCTCGTGGTCTTTGAACACACAAGAAAGTCGCCACACGAAATTCGACCGGGGCCTTTTTCTATACACAAGCCCTTCACGGCGAAACTACAAAAATCACTTCACACATGATAATTACATTGAACTGACTCGGCCTCTCTTTCTCTGTCAATATACCTGCTTTATTCACTGCTGACACACTCAGCTGTGGAGAGTCCGTTTCTATAGACTAACTAGTCAAGCATTGAAAAGCAGGGTACATGTTCTTTAACAAAGCAGTCTTGACTGAAAATCCATCTGCAAGAGGCATAGACTCTCATGAGACCATGCTAATGCAGGGGCTCATGAAAATCTATGCCTCTTGTTTATAGAGCGTTGGGACAGTTACACCCTCAAACGGAGCAAGTTTAAATATTTAATGATTTCAACTAGCTTGTTAATTTTTTGGGTGTCCTCAAGAGGCATAGATTCTCATGAGCCCCTGCAGTCACAGGGGCTCATGAAAATCTATGCCCCTTGATTCTACAGCTTGGCCGCATTTTTACTCTCAAACGGGAAGAAAAGAGTTTATGTGTGCGATAGGGTACGCAATAGCAGACTTCCCCTGACCGGGACCCGTGTGGCAACATCTACTTCAATAATTGTTACAAGCCCACTCGGTCATGAGAAAACTCGAGACGACTTTGTAAGCATTACTTACTGATGGGGACCGGGGTGGCTCGTTCGATTGTAAGGACGTGGATTCGAACCCTGGTGTAGTTATACTTTGACAGTCAAACTACTGCAAACTGCACCAACCATGAACCATTAAACGTTTTGGGGCTTACCGTCGCTTGCCACAACGAAGGGGAATTAAGAGACTGAGCATCGAATAGGATCTGTACAAAGTATGTTATATGAAAAAAAAAAAACCAAAAAAAAAAACCGAAGGTTTTAAAACTGTATGACCCCCCACCTCCCGAAGGTTATAAAAATGTACGAAAAAAACAACACTACCCCGAGGTTTTAAAAATGCATATTGTAATCAGTGTATTCATCATACAAATATGAATTTCTGGTGCTGGTCCTTCGAGGACACGAACAAATTTGGGACAAGGAGATCAAAAAAACATAATAGCTCACTGTCACTTTGAAAATTGGTGAGGTTAAATAGTCTGGCTGTTTTCATCATTCATGGTCAGGCACCATAGTCCTAATAAATGTCGCATTTCTTTTGCTCGTCAGCATATAATTATGTTTGTCTAAAGCAGTCGGGATTACGTGGTAATAGACTTAGGGTGATTTCAAAGAGGTGAGGTTAAATGGTCTGGCTGTTTTCATCATGCATGGTCAGGTCCAATAATCTAAAAAATGTACCATTTCTTTCGCTGGTCAGTGTATATGCGTGTCCAAAGCACTCAATCGCTCAATCAGTCGTCCCCCTCCCCCCCCCCCCCAACACACACACCCCAGCGAAAAATAAAAGTCCAACTAAACATTACAATAACAAGAAAGGCAAAGCCATTATGGCTCACATGTATGACCGATTTATATATGTGTGACCTTTGTGACAAGGGATGGCTTCTGCACCAGCAAAATCCATGTTTTCTGTAAATGTAAGCATTTTTCACACATCTGTCACCCCCCCCCCCACCCCCCGTGACCCTTGAACTTTGTGATGAGTCGACTAAATTAGTATGCAAAGGAAGGTCTTACCATCAGGTATCTCTGTACCAAATTTGGGTTTGAAGTTGTGAACAGTATTTGAAAAAAAACCAAACACATCTTTTCTCAAAATATGGCTATTTTTTTAAACCTATTTCATGAGCTATCATGACCCTTGACCTTTCTGAGGGATCAACCAAATCAGTGTGCAAAGAAAGGTCTTCCCATCAGGTATCTCTGTAGCAAGTTTGGGTTTAAAGTTGTAAACAGTATTTGAGAAAAAAACATCTTTTGTCAAAATATGGCTGTTTCGGACCTATTTCCTGAGCCCTTGACCTTTCTGAGGGGTAATCCAAATTAGTATGCATAGATAGGTCTTATCATCAGGTATCTCTGTAGCAAGTTTGGATTTGAAGTTGTAAACAGTATTTGAGAAAAAAAACATCTTTTGTCAAAATATGGCTATTTTTCACTTATTTCCTGAGCTCTTGTGACCCTTGACCTTTCCGAGGGATCAACCAAATTAGTATGCGTAGAAAGGTCTTACCATCAGGTATCTTTGTACCAAGTTTGGGTTTGAAGTTTTTAATAGTATTTGAAAAAAATAAAATTATGTCAAAATATAGCTATTTTTGACATATTTCCTGATCCCCTGTGACCTTGACCTTTGTGAGAGGTCACTGAAATTGGTATGTTTAGAAAGGTCTTGCCACAAAGTATCATTGGGCTAAGTTTGAAGACTGTGGCTTGAATAGTCTCCGAGAAAATGCCAACGTTAAAGTTTACCACGGACGACCACTGGCCCAAAACATAGACCCACTTTTGCTTAGCACATGAGCCAAAAACGACGAAAAGAATTTGAGAAGCCAATAAAGCTAAAATTATAAATAGCTCACCGTCACTTTGAAAATTCAGTTAACTGTTTTGTCCTCGTTTTTTTCTGAAGCGTTTCCTTCCTTGTTGGCTGGTTGATTAACCACCCTTTTGGTCTCCGTTTCAAGACAGCTGTTTTGACAGCAGACAGGTGTTTGAACAGCTTACAATTCATTTGAAAACACATTTCTAAAACAGCACACACATAAAACAGTTTTAGAACAGATCCTACAGTGACGACGACGAACAAAACGCCTTTACACTAGAAAGTTACTGACAGTGACTTATCCAGTGTGGTCGCGACCGAATGCTAAACGCGACTGTTTTACACCCATGCGGCTCCAGTCAAGCTGAACGCTGCCCAAACCTGTCGGGCACTGACGGTACCGAATTAAGATCTATTGTTGTGTTGATAGACTGCTAAGACATGCATGCAATCAGGTCCCACAGCCCATCAGCAAGAGACATAGATTCTCATGAGCCCCTGCGTCCGCAGGGGCTCATGAAAGTCTATGTCTCTTGCTAATTTCATTTGGCTGCCCGTACTCATATCATTAACACTGTGGAAGACTGTGCGATTCGATTGTGATTTGATCAAGTGTATATAAATGTACGACGGCAAGTCATAGATTCTCACGAGACCCTGCTGCCGCAGGGGCTCATGAAAATGTATGCCTCTTACTGATTCAATCGGCCCCAATTATATCACTTCTGCCAAGGCTGTGGATGAGTGTGCGATACCGGTTTCTGGACTACGATCAAAGTGTATGCTGTTGATAGACCACCACTATTAATAAGGCCGCTTTGCGCGAGTTTTGGTTTGCACAGTTGGTGGTTGCGACGACATGGAACCGTACACAAACTTAATGGTCCGAGAAGGGTACTAGAATAAATTATCGCAGCTGTGTCCATGAGCTCGCAAATCTCTCGACAAACGTCTCGTTGAATCGACAGGCCAACCTCCAAAAATTACAACGGGGATTAGAAGGGAGGGGTGGGTTTGATTGTACATTGCTTAACGTCCCGACAGCAACAAGGCTTTCTCAGGACGTGCCTGCACTGCTTGTGAAAAAAAAAAAAAAAAAAAAAAAAAAAACTAAACAGAACATTGAATGTATGTCGCCAGCCGGTCAAATACATTAAATAAACCTAACACATGGGCCTAAATAAAGCTAAGACCATTTAGCAACACACATCCAATATCAAGAGCTACAGGCAGTGCAGACAGTAGGGAGAGTTTTAAAATGGCAAATACAGGTGAATGGACAAAGGGTAGACAGAAACACATGCCCCAGAATAGAGAGATAAACCCACCCTGTGGGGCTGACCAGGGTGACCCTGGGAACTAAAAAATACCTAACCCCACCCAAGTCCCCCAGGGCAGACCCGGGTGGGGCAAGGGAGGGGTGGGGTGGGTGGGGGAGAAGTGAAACGCGCAAAAATAAAACACAAAAAAAATCATAGGATTTTTTTCTTGAGAAGTATACCTCTTCCAAATTTTATTTTTCCTCCAGAAACTCTGGACAGGGAACTGGGAGAGAGAGATGGGGGTGGGGCAGAGGATACTCTGGCTACCCCTACATTTAAATTGGCAGTCAGAAGCCCCGAGGCAAAATTCAGTGGCCCATCAAACGAAACTCTGTGAATGTATGATGCTGAGATGTAGTTGTTTATCACTAAGAATCATTCAGTCATAACAGAGGGGGAAAAAAACATTCAGTGAGCTCCAAATTGTGAAGTTGCCAGCCAGGCAACCACTGATTTAGTAATAATCATATACCCTTGGTAGTCCCGAGACAATACAGCAGGAGATGGATCGACCATCATAATTCCAAGGATTGTGCCAGACTGGGCGCCAAGATATTCTGGCATCACCCTTGAATTATCATGGTCGATTAATCTCTTCAACTGGTACATGGTTGTTAAATGACACCTCCATGAGGCCTCGAGGTTAAATGGGTTAGGATGCTTTTTTCCCAAGTTGCCACAGGCAAACATTATCATCACTCCTGCACAGGCAGACACATGCACACAATGGAGACGTTACCCTTATTACTATGACCCATTTATTCACAATTGTTTTAGAGCAATAATACATGTAATATATGGATGGCAACTTATTTCAGGCAGATACTGTATGCCCAAGAAAGCAAAATGTGTCAATTTTAGGATGAGATGCAGAAACAATGATATCTATACCTGCCCCAGAAGGCAAAAGACAGTAAGTCCATGTAATACAACGAAAATATTGCCTTCTAAAAAATGGTCTTTTGCCTTTGTAAAGCAGATTGGCAGTTATTTCCAGTATGTCCATTTTTGAGAAAAGTGAGATTTTCAATGTTATACAATGAAAATCTCGCTTTTCTCAAAACAGACATACTGTATTTTGCCTTCCTGGGACAGATATAGTAATGACTGTGAAAACAATATGATATATGATCACTTTCACTTCCAGAGCTAAAGGCGGAGATAATGGCTAGGATTCAAATGACTCACTGGTACTGTGTACACCTTTATATAGGCCGATTGACGGTTTAATCAGCATGTCAACAACAGGCTGATCAAGCACTACCTATCACTTAAACTATTATTGTTGATGTATTTCTTGCGAATATACCTGAAAAATCTGGCACCAAACTTTGTTCAGTTAGCGGGAAATAGGTGAACTATGATAGCTCAAAGGGTGTGCCTGCTAAGTGCTGAGCATACTGTACTCAAATGAGAGCAATCAGATTTCTGGCATAGAGCTTAGCCGACACCATCCTTGACCTTCACACTGCCTATGGACACAAACTTATCTTTGAAAACAAGGCAAATTCAACACTACCATAATAATTCCATCAATAAGAGGGACACAGATATAAATACAGTCAGCAGGAGACAAAGAACTTCATGAGCCCCTGCATCTGCGGGGGCTCATGATATTCTTTGCCTCCTGCAGTTCAGTTGGGTAAATTTCGCATCTTTCAGGCAGCGAAGAGGTTAATTACCACTGTGCACAGCGCTCAGCAGTAGATTCTAATACATCTGCCGTTTAGCTCTGGAAGCCCCCCAAAATAAAGAAAAATAAGTTATTGTCATCAGTCTGGTACATAGTCAGGATCATCGTCGTCATCATCATCCATGTCGTTCATGTCCAAATCCTCCATATCTTCAAAAAGGGACTCGTCCACCTCCACGCTTTCTCCTTCTGCAAACACAAAACACAGGAAAAAGTGTACACTCGCTGAGTTTGGTTTAACTTGAATCAGTGAATCCCTTAACCCTTCAATGCTGAGAAAAAAAAAAAACCCACCACCGAACAGCAAGAGGCACAGATCCCCATGAACCCCCACAGATGCTGGGGCTCATGAGGATCTATACATCTTGCTGAGACCAATATGTATCAATGTTTTTCGGACAGCCTTGGCCTTCGGTCGTTGAATAAGCAGATGGCTCAGAAACAAAAATATGCATCCAGTGGAAGGGAAGGGGTTAAATGCCAGCTGTTTCTGAAATCTTGGTTAACCCATCTCACACTGAGGCTAAAAGCTTCAAATTTGTACACTGCCATATGCAAGCTACATTATAGTACTTACAGATAAGAATATAGACCAATGGCTTTAGTTCAAGGGTGGTGCCAGAATAGCTTGGCGCCTAGAGGCGCCAAGCTATTCTGGCACTACCCCTGAACTATTTTAGTCAAACTTATTTCAAACACTGGTGTATTCTGAATGATAAGGGTTAATTCCATGCCAAAGAGCCCCAGCAGACAAGAAACATGGACTCAAAGTGGTGTCGACAAGAGCCATTGATGCTCACCAGCCACTGTCAGAGGGGGCAGGATGCATTTATAAAATATCTGTTAATTCTGTTTTCACCACAAAGCCCCAGCTATCCAAGGAATACAAATACACAATGGTTTCAGCAAGAGGCATAGATCCTCATGAGCCCCCGCAGTTGCACTTGCGGGGGCTCATGAGGATCTATGCCTCTTGCTCAAGGATGGGCAAGTAGCGAGAGTAGCGACTACATTTTGTAGTTTCGCTACTATTTGGAGTAGTTTGCAACGATCCAAACTACATATTTTTAAAAAGTAGTTGTAAAGCAGCGAACTACTAATTTGTCAGTAGCGAAGTAGCGAAAATGTATCTTTCGCTACGCTACTTTCCTTGCCATGTGACTTGCCCATCCCTTTCAGCCAAGACGAAGCGAGTGGCGAAATTGCTGTTTCGCGCGAGATTGATCACTCGCTCAGCGAACGGATGCATGATTGTGATTGACTTTCAAAAGCGCGCGCCAGTCATCTCAGTCTTTGTTGTTCAAATCAAGCACAGAACGCACAAATTTTTGACCGCAGAAGATGGAGAAACTTCCCACTTTGTTTAAACCGTATCTAGAATTTTTTCATCTCAAAGAAAAGGACAATGCATTTATATTCAAATGCAAGTACGGATGCAAAGAGTATTCAGCGAGCAAGACGACAGCATCCAATCTTAGAGCTGTTCTTAATTGGACGAACTTTTGATCGGCAAACCTAGATCGGAGAAGATCGGCAATCTTTTGGTTTGTTTCTTAATTGAGGTTGAACGAACCTAGGCGAACTTCAGCAAACCAGGTTTGCCATGGTTCTCTTTCTTAACTGAAGTGCTTGATTCGGCGTACTTACTGTCTGCGAAGGTGTTCAAAATGGCTGCCGCTTTGCGATTTGAACGATGTTTGTTTTTGTACTCCTTGCAGTAGCGACCCCACAAACAACAAACAGCGCCGCGCCTCCCACAAATCAATAAAAATAGGTCTTGTTCTTCGCACGAGTGAAATATCGCCGTTGGGCATAATTGTTTGTATCAGTGACTGTCTTCTTATCTCCAACGCAGAAGAGGGTAAAAATTTTGACCAATCAGAGAAAAGGTTCGCCTTGCTTTGCTCAACACATTGTGCGAACCTTTTCCTACAGCGAACTATGGTTTGCCGAGGTTCGTGAACTACTTCGAACTAGATTCGCCGTATCTTTAGATCATCCAATACCAACCTGGTTCGTCCGAGATCGTGAACTCTAGTTCGTCAGAGTTAGCGAACTAAAGTTCGTTTAATTAAGAACATGCTAGGCTTCATCTCAAGGTTTGTTGACTTTTTGAGTTTTCCTATTTGGATTTTCTTACATTGCGAAATGCGTCCGGTTTTATTCTATCGGCATTCACCTGGGATGACAAAAGCTATATTAATTTATTTTCATCTACGGAAAGAATTCCATTTTCTTGTTTAGAGTGCTGAACAGGATATATAGCCTATAAAACATAATGGCGGCTTTCCCCATATAAATCGGTTTTAAATTTAGTAGGGGAGTTGTCCGAATGAATGCCGATCTATTGTCATCTATTACTAGTATTAGAATGGCTGGGAACACAACAGGTGAATCATCACTCATGCCCTTCGATCACTGTACTTTTTGATACCGAACAGAACACAAAGCTTCGGAATTAATTTATATTACAGAAAAGCCTAGAATAAATGCATGATGTTGGCAATGCCTGGCATACTTCATTTTTCTTTTTTTCATTTATTTATTTTACTTAGCTTAGTCTTTTTGAACACTGACGTTCTGACATTGTGATAAAACGTTTAGACCAAGTTGAATATGGATGGTCTTGGAAGGGGGTAAGTGGGAATAAAAATGATATTTGCTACGCCTATGTATGTTACAAATTTATGAACAAAACAAAGTGGGGAAAATCAAAAGAAAAATAATGATAATAATAATAAATATAATCATAATGATGAAAAAATAGGTAGGCCTAAGTATTGATAGCTATGATTATAATAATTTGAAATAATACTAAAGATATTGTATATTTAAGAAAAGGCTATTTTTGACTTTAAACTTGATTATTTACTTGAACTTCAAAATACTTATCAGTCCCAGTTGTGATTACAGTTTTTTAAAAAGTAGTTTGAAAAGTAGTTAGCTACTTTTTTTAAAGTAGCGTAAAAGTAGCGAACTACATTTCTTCAAAATGTAATTGTAAAGTAGCGAACTACTATTTTTTACAAATGTAACTGTAGTGTAGCGGACTACTTTTTAAAAGTAGTTTGCCCATCCTTGCTCTTGCTGAAACCATTGTGTATTTGTATTCCTTGGACAGCTGGGGCTCTGTGGTCAAAACAGAATCCCAGTCATGAGTCTCTTGCAGTGGAATTGTGTTATGTGTTTATTTGCAACGAAGGGGTTAAGACCCACGATGTGAAAAGTTAATGGTAACATACTAAGAAATAAGAACTTATTTTGCACGTGAAAAGAGGATATTGTAACCGCTCCTTACCGTCTTGCAAGAAGTTGATTTCATTTTCAAACAAGGATGCGTCATTCTCAAACAGTTCTTTTCCTGGAGACAGAAGAAAGAAAAATCACTCTGGATAAGAATAATGTTCATAGTTCTTTAGAGGTGCATGACCCATCAAGCACTACTTATGAGCTCTCACAGTCAATCCACTTCTCACATTAGGTGCTGAGTTACACTGTGATTAATAGCCTGCTGAGTGATGCATCCACTAGCAAAAATTGTGACAAAGTTTTCTGACAAAGTTGTGACACAATTGTGACATATCCACTAGCAAGCAATTGTCGGACAGGGGCTACAACCCACTGGAAACCAACTTGAACGCCTGCTATCTCTGTGTGTGCTCTGCCCATAACTCAAGTACAGCAGGACCTGTTTTGTCCTTATGTGAGATCACCTGTAGCCACCTAATTGATGGTCATCTATGACAGGTGACACGTTTGCCCTTCAAACATTTTTTGAGAGAGACCAGTTATTTAAAACTATTTGTTTTTTAGGGTGTTTTTTTGCCAAAAAAGGTGGTTGCTCTCGACTGTATTTATTGGGAACGTATACCCTTAAACAAGCCTTAAGCATTACCTTTACTAATGGTTGATTTACAGCATGCGATCAAAAGAAGTTACTGTTAACACCACCTCACAGCAGACAGAAGGCAAAACTGACCTGTGGGCTTCTTGTTCTGATCAATCTGACTCTGTAGTTGCTTCAGCTCCATTCTCTCAGCATCAAATTTGGCCTTCCATGCCAGGAAAGTCTCAATGGTCACTCTTGTGCCCTCAAACCTTTTCTGAAAATAAGCAAATATTAGACTTTAAAAAAAAATCGACAACAATAGACTTATCCCATTTAGCCCAACACACTACAGCAGGGGATGAATCGACCTTGATAATTCAAGGGCAGTGCCAGATTAGCTTGGCACTACCCTTGAATTATAATAATAATACAGCGCTTTTCTATAGCGTCTTTCCCCAATTGTGCGGGCTTGAAATTATAAATCATGATATCATGGTCAATTCATCTAATGCAACTAGCAAAGTTAAGTGACACCTCCAATACTTGGGAAATGCGGCCATGGGCTCATGTGGATTAACCCTCTTGTGCATAAAGCTGCTGGTACTGTGCACAATACCAGTGGCTACATGCCTAAAAGGGAATAACCGCTTCCCTGCCATTGGAGTTAAACTTACATGTACATCTTTGAAAACAGGGCAAACTCAACACCGACTAATCCCATAAATCCTTGAACACGGACATGAATAAGACAAGCAAGAGGCAAAGAACCTCATGAGCGCCCGCATTTGCGGGGGCTCATGAGGTTCTTTAGCCTCCTGAAAGTCATGTGGGGTTCACCCCTTTTCTTGCCAGTGAAGGGGTTAAATTAAAACAAAGCAAAGCACAAGAGACCAACCAAAAAATTGCCCTTTAACTCATTTGCGGCAGCCTCATCCGGATGTGCGGCATAAGCTGTGCATCCGGATGCGGCTGGCCGCAAATGAGTTAAACATTTACATACTGCTGAACTTTTGTGAGCATCTGTTTGAAGAAAATTTGCTCTGCTCTTCCTGTCAGCACTTATGCATACTTTTTGAAATGGTGTACTACTATACAATATGACAAAATGAGCTTCCTTCACGGGCAGCAGTCACCATAAATACAAGCGGCAGTGACCAGTATGTGTCATCTGTAATGGCTAGACATGACATCGAACTTGAGAAAACTCACATGACATGGGCAAACTGCTTATTACTCACTACGCTGCTTACTTAAGTGACAGGGAAGTGGATGCAAGACATTGGGAAGGGATGAGGTGGTTTAAAGTAGTGCATGATTGAGTGTGTGCGTGAGAGAGAGTGTGTTGTGCATGCGCATTGAGTCTATTGTTTTTCTCGAGAACAGCGCTTTATAAGAACTATTTATTAGTATTATTACCTGTGCAGCCTCTTCTGCCGCCTTTTCTTTTCTTATTCTTTGTTCCTCTGCCTCTCTTTTTGTATCTTCCACGAGCACAGTCAGTCGTTCTTGTAGAGCCGAGATGATTGTGAAGACCATCACCATGCCTAAATTCTCTTCCGCCTGAAATTTAAAAAAAGACACAGGATTATTATTCTAATATTGTAATAGTAATGATGTCCACTTTTCATCTCACTTCTGATATGTTCATCAACATGACCCATCCGCAACAGTTGAAAGGGGCACATGACGACCTCTGCTAACCTTTTTACAGTCTACTCCGCTTATAACAAGTTCGGATATAACAAAAGTCGGATATATAACAACACTTTTTCAGAGGTCCCGATGGCACTCTTTCTATGTAAATTACTTCGCTTATAACAATTTTTGGATATAACAAGAAGAAAAATTGGGTCCTTTGTGTATTTGTAATATCCGGAGTTTACGGTGTATTTATTGGTTGACTTAGCACAAGAATGTACAAGGTTTCAGTGCGAAAAATTGAAATGACTGAAGATGATCCATAGACTAAGCTCTGCATTTCATGACTGACAAGAGACATAAATTCTCAAGTGCCCCTGCAGGGGCTCATGAGAATTTATGCCTCTTGCAGATGGAACAGAATGAATTGAATGGCTCCTGTCTGAAGAAAAAAGGTAAAATTTGGCTTGCTGGGATTTTGAAAAAGCTGCATCAGTTTCAAGGACTGAAAACTGTCACCCATGTTATTTTCCGTTTTAACAAACTTCCCAAAAATGTGCGTCTTCTTGCATTTTCTGATCCAAAATTAAGATCCAAGGGGACTGAATATAGTTGTTCCTGTTATGGAGGCAATTTCAATACAAGAGGCACATATTCTAATGAATCCCCCACATCCCACAGGATTTAGAGGCTCATGAGGATCTATGCCTCTTGCCGACCCCATTTTTTTTAGTATTTACAACACTACATCCCCACCAGGAATGGAAAGTACCTCACCCGCTCATTGATGAACTGAAGGATCATGGCCTGCTGTTCCTCAGTCAGGTTGTCAGAGGACTCAATCTCAATAGCAGGCAGCTCCTCTGGATATTTAGGTGTGTAGCTGAACTGAACCACACAGGATACTGAAAGAACGTTTAAATACACCCATTAGAAACAGAAACAAACTGTGAAATATCTTATCAAGTGTCATGTGCTGAAACCTGGCATGGTAACTGAAAGCATTGTTCCTTATTGCAGTGTCACTGTCAGCACAAACAATTAATTTTTTAAAAATTCATTTCAAGGACTGTTCATAGAGGAACATGCAATGTTCATGCGCGTGTGTTAAAAAGAAAAAAATACAAAATTAAAATAAAACAATTACAAATAGTTAATACAGAACCATGTATTTCCCTGTGGACTGAATTAAAAAAAAACAACCTTTAACCGTTTCAGTGCCAAGAATATATGAACACCACTCAACAGCAAGAGGTATAGATCCTCATGAGCCCCTGCAGTTGCAGGGGCTCATGAGGATCTATGCCTCTTGCTGACACTACTTTGGATCACTGTTGTTACTGGGACATCTAGTGTTTTTTTGGTCATGAATTAATGAAAATTGCAGTTCTAAACATAGTCTGCATCAGCTGGCATTGAACGGGTTAAACTAAATAGTAAATTGCTGTTTGGATCAGAGACAGTATCTGATGCAACATATTAACTTGTTTACACTGAATACACTTTACAGTGACATTATTGCTATAATTCAATCTGTAGCATATCTGCTGCAAAACTACACATATCCCCCACCTTCTCTCTCTAGCTCCTTTCCTCCCACTCCCTTACCCCTGTTCCTCTGTCTAAAAAGATTCAGCACATGATTAACCCTTTTGCTGCCAGTGATCATGAATGTTGCATCTGAAATGACTGTGCACTGACCGATATTTGCATCAACTTAAAGTACACAACATAACTGGGACTAAAAATAGGCATAAAGAAAATAGGCCTAACATGAGACATAAATCTTCACGAGCCCTGAGGACTGGGGGCTCATGAGGGTTTATGTCTCTTGCAGATGGGTAGCACCAACAGTGACTGGGTTAAACACGGAACTTCACATTAACAGGATTTAACAATTAATACCTCTGTCATCTTCTGTGTCCTCATGCCTGTAATCTTCTGAAGGTTGCGATGCAACTTTTACTGTGAAAACATGATGAGGGGAAGTCTTGATGACTGCAACACACATCCGTTAAAATGTGGCATTCAGCAGAGGTTAAATGTTGCAAGAACAAAACAAAGACTTTTTGTGAATTAACAGTTGCGTTGCCCAACTTGGCCACTAAAAAGTAAAATAAAGATTCATACTATTACTACTAATACTAGTCACCAATACTGAAGGAACATGAAACAGTTCAAAATTATAAATATAATGTGAAATTTGAGGAGACTGGTGATAATGCCCTTTTTACATCACCACAGCAACAGTCTATCATTGACAGGACAAATACATCTTTAGCACGATGAAAGAAACTGACAGAGAGAAAGTATGTTACAGCTAAACATTTCGAAAGACAAACAGCATGCCGGCAAGTGCGTACTTTCCAGTTCCTCCGGATATATGGATTCCAACGCTTCAATCTCATTTTTCTGTTCTTCTTGATAATCTGTCATTTTTGCTTCGTTGACACTCCAAGACGAGCGACAGACTTGTCTTTAAATAAAGTTTTCTAGCTGCAAAACAGCTGTCATAAGAAGCACCTCATGCTTTTCGTCGCCATAACCGGATATTTTGGGTCACCTTTCCGGTAATGTAAGAGTAGCTACCCTTGGGTCGTCTGCTATAGAAGCCGCCAGACTGCAGACTTTTTCCAAACATTTGTAGATCGGAACAATATTATTGTAATTAAAAGTAACATGAAGGCATAATAATATGGAATACATCATTTAGGTCTTTTCCCCATTATTTTTTGCACATTATAAAATAATATTACATTTTTTTTTTCGGCATCCGTGTCTCGGAAGACAATGGAGTATGCGCTTGCTGGGTCAGTCACTGGAGTGACCTCTCCAGTGCGCAAGCCTGGGCGAAGTGTATGGAGATCCTGGGATGCCCAGTCGTCAAGATCCCCCCTTTCGGCCTCGCTGATGTATCCAAAGGAATGCAAAGCAGTACGTTTGGCACCAGTTTGGTTGCAGGAGCTGCCAGAACAGTGCGTGAATACAGGCAGCTCTCTGCCTTCGGGGCTCCACTCCTGATTTGAAAGGTTTACTCCCCCACATTTGGCCGTTGGATCCAACCTGATCTCCTCCGTCCTCTAGCCGTTGGCTGTCAGAAACAGCTCATCCGCCTAGTGGTGCAATGTGAACACCACCCCCTCACGTGGTACTTTAGCCAACCCGCTGAGGTGGTTTCCAGGGTGTGGCGCTTGGAGCCAGCACGTGAGAGATTAAGGAGATGGATGAGGACCAGTGATGCCCGTCCGTCCTATGTAGGACGCAGCTGCCGAACAGCAAAGGTGCTACCTCTATCCAGAGCCCCCTACACCCTAAATTACATAATATTATATATTATATGTATGCAGAAAGGGAATAAGGGGAGAGAATTTCGTATAATTTCTTAGAAGAGTTCGCTTTCTATGAAAGAACTACTCCCCTTGGTCCGATGTTCCGACTAGGAAGTTCTGCTGGTGCCAGAGAATATTCAGAGCTTGTTTTATTTTACATGTACTATTTTTTTAACCGCCAAAAGGCACTCCACATTGAATCAACAATGAGAGCGGTCACCAATTATGTGTACGTTGCACCATCCGGCTGTCGTCGTTTACGGATGATGGTGCCCGTGTTGTCTGGGCGGCAGGAGGGTCGCCGCCACGCAAATCTATGTGACACTGTCTCAGTCATCGCACCGCCGAGCCACCCAGTGCGCAAAGGCCATTGGGCCGACATCGGCCGCCGTTGTTCTGCGCACGGCCGTGCTCGGGCTAACAGCGGCCGACGTCGGCCCGACGGCCCTTTGCGCACTGGGCACAGCCGGCTGCCGGGGAACTCAGTTAAAAAAAACAAAAAACCTCTCCGTTCTCGTCCGGTTGGTGGCACCGCCGGACAAGGACGGTCAATTTTCGAGTTCATAGCTGCATACATGGCTAAATGTTTGAAACTCACATGAACGATGAAAGGAAAGGGATTTTGCGGTAGGAGGGGGGTGGGGTAGGTAGGTGAGAGGGGTGGAAGGGGGTGAGGGGAGGGGGTGAAGGGGGTTGGTGGCGAAGACTGTGTCTACCATCTGGGGAAATAGTGCTCGATCGGCCCTGTTAAGCAATATCGCCGTCGGATTCCCGGGCTCCTGGCTATGGCTATTGCGGGCCTACTGATACAAGTCCTACTGCAAAAATGAGATAGTCTTGGTCAGAGAGTGGCCTATACACACTTTTGTATAGAGACGGGGCAGTAGGTACGACCCAGCTGACCCCCGCCAACCCCCCCCAAAAAAAACCCCAACAACCCCCCCCCCCAAAAAAAAAAAAAAAAAAAAAACAACCCAAAAACAAAAAAACCCAAAAACCCCCAAACAAAAACCAAAGCCTTGCTATGCCGAAAAGACGGTCTGACCATAATTTTTATCCTGCTCAGAAGAGGTCATTATGGCTAGGCCGTAACTGGCTCCTAAGAGCCAGTTGCATTAATGAGTGATAGTTCTGCGCCAGCCACTAACCTTGATTATACTCCCTCATGCGACTGAGCCCAGGTTCCTATTTTGGTCTGCTGCTGGCGTCGGTCATATGACGTTTTGCTTGTTTGGTATCTACTTGGAAGCCAAGACAGCCAAGCCCCGCATTATACCCGATTTGCGATTGATATTCTGATGCACAGAGCACTGTAATGTCAATGGTAATGTATCAGTTTTGTAAGGTACAATAATAATAATAATAATAATAATAATAATAATAATAATAATAATAATAATAATAATAATAATAATAATAAAATAATAATTACGGTATTTATAATGCGCTTATCTTATAATAATTATAACTCTAAGCGCGCACTCACAACTCGCGCACGCATGCGCGCGCTTTAGACAATGACTCACGTACCACAAACAGTGAAATACATTACGACGGTCAGCTTGGGGTGGGGAGTGTGGTGATATAGTGCTAAAACTGTTGAAAGAGGTGGGTTTTGAGGGCGGACTGGAAGGAGGAGAAAGAGTGTTTCTGACGGAGAGAGAGTGGGAGAGTGTTCCAGGTGGATGGGCCGTAGACGGAGAAGGAGCGGGGGCCGAAAGTGTTAAGTTTGGTGCGAGGGATGTGGAGGCGGAGAGGGTCGGAGGCGGAGCGGAGGGAGCGGGAAGGTGTGTAGGGGTGAAGTAAGTTGGAGAGATAGGCAGGAGCGCAGTTGTTCAGGGATTTGTAGCAGAGAGACAGAACTTTGTATTGGATGCGTTGGGGGATGGGGAGCCAGTGAAGGAGTTTGAGCAGGGGTGTGATGTGGTCGGATTTTTTCTTTCTGAGGACGAGGCGGGCAGCATTGTTCTGGACGCGTTGGAGAGTGAAAATGGTGGAGTGAGGGAGACCGGAAAGGAGAGAGTTGCAATAGTCGATGCGAGATAAGATGAGAGAGACAGCAAGTTTGGTGGCAGCTTCGGTAGTGAGGTATTTTCTGATCTGACTGATGCGTCGGAGGTGGAAATAGCATGCCTGGGTCGTGGCGGAGACGAAGCTGGTCATGGACAGAGAGGAATCGAGGATGACGCCGAAGTTCTTGGTCGAGTCAGAGAGGGAGATGGGGGTGCTATCGAGTTGAAGGTGGAGAGAGGGAGGGAGCTGGGAGAGTTTCTGGCGAGTGCCTACCAGCATGGCTTCCGTTTTGTCGTCGTTCAGTTTCAGCTTCATGCTGTCATCCAGTTTTTCACGTCTTCGTAGCAGTCAGCCGTGCGAGTCAGTAGTGACTGAGTGTTGTCGAGTTTGTCTTTGTCTTGCAGTTGTGAGTCGTCAGCGTAGAGGTGGTGGTGTATGCGGTGAGACTGGATGATGTTGGACAGAGGGGAGGTGTAGAGTGTGAAAAGGACTGGGCCCAGGACGTATCCCTTTCCGGTCTCCCTCACTCCACCATCTTCACTCTCCAACGCGTCCAGAACAATGCTGCCCGCCTCGTCCTCAGAAAGAAAAAATCCGACCACATCACACCCCTGCTCAAACTCCTTCACTGGCTCCCCATCCCCCAACGCATCCAATACAAAGTTCTGTCTCTCTGCTACAAATCCCTGAACAACTGCGCTCCTGCCTATCTCTCCAACTTACTTCACCCCTACACACCTTCCCGCTCCCTCCGCTCTGCCTCCGACCCTCTCCGCCTCCACATCTCTCGCACCAAACTTAACACTTTCGGTCCCCGCTCCTTCTCCGTCTACGGTCCATCCATCTGGAACACTCTCCCACTCTCTCTCCGTCAGAAACACTCTCCTCCTTCCAGTCCGCCCTCAAAACTCACCTCTTTCAACAGTTTTAGCACTATATCACCGCACTCCCCACCCCAAGCTGACCGTCGTAATGTATTTCACTGTTTGTGGTACGTGAGTCATTGTCTAAAGCGTGCGCATGCGTGCGCGAGTTGTGAGTGTGCGCTTAGAGTTATAATTATTATAAGATAAGCGCATTATAAATACCGTAATTATTATTATTATTATTATCCCTGTGGAACTCCGCAGGAGAGCGTTACCGGGTTGGAAGAGACGCCGTTGATGGTGACGGACTGCTGTCTGTCGGAGAGGTAGGAGAGAAACCAGGAGTGAGCAGAGTCAGTGTTGCCGAAGGAGTGGTGGAGTCGGTGGAGGAGGATAGAGTGGTCTATAGTGTCAAAGGCGGCAGAGAGATCGAGTAGTGTAAGAAGGGAGATGTTGCCCGAGTCGGTGGAGAGAAGCAGCTCGCTTAATATATGTAGAAGTGCTGTTTCAGTGCAATGATATGAATGTATCACCATCAAATGAAGATTCCAACGAAGAACGAAACACGTTTAGAAAAGACAATTACAGCAAATAATAAATCGATTAATTGTGCTGTAATTGTCTTTTCTGAGCGTGTTTCTTTCTTCGTTGGAATGTTCACTGCATTTCACACTTTTCAGTGGCCGGCAGTCACCTGTTTGTCTACCAGTCACTGACTGGATCTTCAAGTGTATCATCAAATGGCGTAAAACTAAAAGTATACTGACGAGCAAAGGAAGTGATTCCAAAGATTCCAAAAATGTCGCATTTCTTTTGCTCCTCAGTATGAAAGAAACTTGATCAGCTCAGTGTACTTTTAAAATCCGAAAGTGACTAAAAAAACACTAGTTGCAACACTGAGCCCCACACACTTTGAAAACCTCAGAGATTGACAAGCTCGTGGGAGAAAGACAGCCAAGGCCCGCAACTGCGGAGTGCCAAGGGAGAGCAGCAAGGAGCCAAGACAAATGGCTTTCGTCAGATCTCGCTCCAAGGACAGAGCTCCCGCGCTAATCTGTGTGCACACACACCATGCGGCCATCTTGTTTCACTAATCCACTCTACCTTGGGCTTTGTAGGCTTGCACACACGCCCTGCATTTTAGCATACAGATTTTTTTTTTTTTTTTTTTTTTTTTGGGGGGGGGGGGGGGGGGTGGAAGGGAAGGGGGGGGGGGGGGGTTGGTTCTCAGTTCAGCTAGACCGTTGAACTGGCAAGAGGTGTAGATTCTCATGAGCCCCTACAGTAACAGAGGGACGTGAAGATCTGTGCCTCGCTCACGCAAGAGCGGCTTTTAGCATACATTTCTTTTCAGTCTTTTTTTTTTTTTTTTAGTATGGCAGATACCTCCTTCCATTTGCAAGAGGCATAGATTCTCATGAGCCCCATGCAGCAGCAGAGGCTCATGAAACCTATGCCGCCTGCTGACCTTGTTTTATATCTGCATATCAAATTAAAAAAAAAAAAACCCTTCTTTTTGGTGTTCTGTAGGGGGAAAATTCAGTTTGTGTGAGTTTGCCTTCGAGGTTGACCACCCCCCCTTTCCTTGAGGTCAAGCTGTCCGAGAGCGGGGGCACATACCAAAAACGGTAGCAGAAACACTGAGGAGAATTAGGCTTCTTCACTCCTTCAGAGAATCGAGACATCTTTTCTGTATAAGTGTAGTGTAAGAGACGCAGACCTTTGTAAGGCACGACTCATTCTAGTCAACCATTCTAGATGAGGTAAGATATTAAGATAAAGTAAAGCAAGCAGAAGTAGATAAGAGTAGAAAAAAAACAAAAAAACAAAAACAAGACAAGATTAGCTATGGTGTGGTAAAATATTTCATTTGTCTACAACTAAGAAAAACTGAAGTATCTTGCAGGCTCACAACGTCGCAGTTTAGTAACCAATTTTTTTTTGACAGGAAAAATTGGTCTAAGGAGACAGGTGCTCTCTTAACCCTTTTCATCCTGATTCACCCATTGCCTGAAATTATTCTAACTATGATAGTTCAAGGCCTGAGGCGCCAAGCTATTCTGGCACCACCCTTGAACTAAAATGCTTTATTTATCCCCCAGTCTGCAATGTAACCTTCATAGGACAATAGGCATTTAAAAAAAAAAAATCAGCCTCAGGTGGCCACAGTCTCATAAATGATGGTCTTTAATGACAGGTGAAAGGTTATGAAGGTGGTCGCTCAAAACAGTTTCGGTTGTATTACGCTCAAAACAGTTTCGGTTGTATTACGCACAAAACAGTTTCGGTTGTATTACGCTCAAAACAGTTTCGGTTGTATTATTAATGAAGCATTGATCCCGCGGTTTGACGCATCCCAACACTCAGCCCTGTGAAGACAAAAAAACGGCAAGTCCATTAACGCGAATAGCGAGACTTTCATTGTAATACCACGGAAACCTCGCTTTTCACAAAATGGACTTGTCTTTGTTTTCACGGGGCAGCACTGTATTAAAACCGTTTCAACAGACCATGATGTTGTTTTGTGTATCAGTCCCTTGTATGCCTCCTTAGATGGACTTTGGGGAAGAAATAGACCCATAAGGTCCACCGTGAGATAACCATAGTTACCTGCTCTGCGTTCAACCCAAATAATTAACTAAAAACTGAAAAGTGTACTCCACAGGCACGGGATGATCGTAGCGTCATCGGTCACCGGAGGTGACAGATGACATAACGATCAAACCGTGCCTGTGGTGTACACATGCAGATCTGTCTTCAGTTCTACATTTTCCTCGAGTTCATCACCAGTTGTAGCATGCGTGAAAGTGAACTAAGTGAAACCGTCGGACAGGACTAAGCCAAAAGTCGTATCTTAGCTCCACTGTTATAACATAAGACTAAGACTTCTAGCTTAGGCCTGGCAGTGGGTTTCACTCCTCTAAAAAATGCACACCACACCAGCACATATTATGCAGTGTAGCCAAAGACCTGGAGCAGTTTTTTCTTAGTCATGAGGGAAACAAAAGTCAATTTTTTTGTTAAGCAAACTTGTCATTGTCTTACGATTAAAATCTTGATTTTCACAAAAATGGATTAACTGTCTCTTGCCTTTATAGGGCACAGCGTTGGGATGCGTCAACGCGCGGGACAGAACATTATAATTAGTAAAACAGCTGAAGTAATTTTTTTTTAAACCTCCAGCGTAGTCACCAGAGCCGAAAAGGCACTTCTCAAGGAGTATTCAATTTTTACACCATCACAGAGTTACTGAACTGTTGAGCAATGAAATTGCCAAGAAAGAAAGAAACACACTTAGAAAGGGCAAGTACAACATAAGTACAAGCCCGTTTCTTTCCTATTTGGGAAACTTTTTGCATGTACATGCTTGACAGTCACTTTTTTGGGTCTGGGGTTTTGAACTGTTGGGCACATTGGCTACTTGTACGCCATGTACATCGTAAGTTCACCCTGTAACTCCCTTCGTTTGAAAAGCCTAACCCCCACCCCCAAAAAAAAACAAAAACAAAACAAAACCCAAACAAACCAAAACACACACACACACAAAAACCCCAACAAACAAACAAACAAACAAACAAACAAACAAAAAACGAGTCGATGTCTCCAAGAGGCATAGATTCTCATCATCCCCTGCGGCTGCAGCCGCAGAGGCCGGAGCATGAGAATCTATGTCTCTTGGAATGGGTATGGCTGATGTACAGGATGCTGAAGTGTGATCCAGTTGGCCGTGAAAGCGCGAGGGTTACATAAGCCGGCGGTGTTTGGTCGCACGAAACTTGCCCGAGGATGCCGCGAGGTCTTCTTGTCTCCCTGGGACCCTCCCGTCACCCACAAGCGCGACTCAGAGGCAGGATGAATTCGCACGACCTCCTCGAGTTGAGAGTCACACATGTGCAGATAATAAAGCCGATCAGAAGCCTTATCCTTAGTGAATCCAGTCAGTCACACACGAAAACCTCAATTTTTGTTTGAGGGACCGCTTTCAGTAGGAGGAACCACCCTAAGGTTGTGCTTGCTGAGCAAGAGGTATATAAGTCTACTCCGCTTATAACAAGGTCGGATAAAATAAAAGTCCGATATAACAACACTTTTTCCAAGGTCCCTACAGCAATTTTTCAACGTAAATTCATTCGCTTATAACATCGGATACTGATAACAATAACAGTGAGAAACATTGGGTTCCCTGGCGATTAACAAATGTTATATCCGGAGTTTACTGTACATGAATACTATGTGTTCATGAGCCCCTGCAGTCTCATTGGCATATGCGAATCTATGCTTCTTGCAGAAGGGGAACAATAGACTGAAGTACTAAATTGATCATTGTCAGTATTTGAATAGCACAGATCTTCAAGGCAGTCGCATGCTTAATCTCAAATCACTTCCTCAATCTGTCTTGCAATGTACAGGTAAATGGGGTCCGATTTATGCGACCCGAGCCGTTGCATGAGTCTATGAGAATCTATCACCTCTGATGAGCAGATGCACTGGGGTTGTTGATGGACCTGACTGCGAGCCGCTCGGCTCGTTCTGCGCATCAGGCTGTGCAGAGTGAGACTGTTACCGTGACCCCTTTACTGCCGAGAAAAAGTAAACAGAACCAAACTGCAAGAGGCATAGATCCTCATGAGCCCCCGCAGTTGCGGGGGCTCATGAGGATCTATGCCTCTTGCTGACACCAGCTTGCATCTATGCCCCTTCAGTGGGTTATGGGTGTCAGTAGACCGAGCAAAGTTTTCAGAAACAAACTATGAGTCCAGTGCCCGCAGGGAAGGGGTAAGGTTTACGACAATTTACGCAAGACTACACAGGAGCTCATGAGAATCTATATATGTCTCATGCAGACAATTCAAATACATCTAGTTGAGGATTTTGTTTCCATCATTCTGAACTGAAACATGATCGAGGGCTTCGTACCTCTTTGAAATTAAGCTGAGTTGAGGATCTGTGTCCTGTTCGCAGGTGTGGGGTGCAGCTCATGTTTTTTTAAAAAATATTTTGAGTGGACAAAACCTTGCACAACACGGCGCATTCCCACCATCAAAGCCGGTCGCCGGAGCCGCAAAAATCCCAGCCTTTATCGCCCGCCATTTCTCGCTCCTTGGAACAACACAAGAGGATCTGCGTGTAAATCCCTCGATCAACTTCTCGCATCTGCAAGGGGCATAGATTCTCATGTGGCCTTGCAGGTGCCGGGGCTCACGATAATCTATACCTGTTGTAGTTATAGAAATCGGAATTCATTCATCTCTCTGTTCTTCAGAGAAATAAAGTCATCGAATTTTAAAGGCTGGAACGTTCATGTTGTACGCTTGACCTGAAAAACACACCAGATTGGAAGTACAACTGTAGCCAATCAAACAAGTAAGAGACATCGATTCTCACACGAGCCCCTGCTATGCAGGGGTGCGTGAGAATCTATGTCTCGTGCAGATGAAAGTGCCCGGATGAGGGACTTCTTGCTGCAAAACGCAAAAGAAATGAACTTTTTCTCGCCGAAGCCGCTGCATGGATACAATGAAGTTCGCGAAGGGGATTAGGAGTCCAGTTTATCTCCCATGGCTGTGACGCAAGATGGCGCTGTAGCACAGTATGGTGGAATGTCTCAGAGAGCTTCTAACACCAGGGGGCGCGGTGGTCGCGTTGCCAGAACTGACGTGTGGTGACTTAATCGCTGTAGGAATATTATGCAAGGACGTTCGAATCCTAGCACATGTGCAATTCGTAATCTGTTTCTTCCTATTAAGTGTCCATCTGGACTCGATATGTTGAAAAGACTTAATTTTTTTTGGTTAGAGTCGGTGGAGGGGCTGCTAGGGGTGTTGTTTCATTTGTCTGTTTATAAACTTTTTTTTTTCTTTCTTTCAACCTATAATCAATCCCTTTCACGACCGGAGTCAAATGGGTCACTTGCGAGAATCGTCATAATCTGCCCTTTGAAGGTAAAGATAGTAACGTCATTTTGTAATAAGCGAGATTGTCATTGTAATACAATGAAGTCATGCTTCATAAAGAAAAATTGACTTACTGTGTTATAACTTCAGATGCCGGGCCGAGTAATGCAAAGCACTGAGCATATAGTATACACAATTCACGCCTATACATGCATAAGCCCAATCAGGTGCTATACCCGCGACCGAACAATATCAGTAGTAGATCCATCTGCTGCAGTTAGCGCTTTTTTGCGACAGAGTCGCATCCTCCCGCACGGATGTTCGAGACCAGTGCTCACACATTTCGACCCTTTGCGTGTCGGTAGCGGTTTTAGTCGCGTTGATTCCTGTCGGAATCATCGCGACTAAAACGGCTACCGACACGCAAAGGGTTAATTTGCCAGATTCTTGGGCCAGGAGTGACGAACCATGTCTCCGGGTCTGCCCGCGGACACTCCAACTGTCTCCGCTGTTATTAAAATGCATTTTTTTGCGGGACTGCAACAGCGATCACGGGAGATAAAGTGACAGCCAGGGGCAATATTAATAGGCTCTCGTCCTCTTTAAGTTGATCATACAGTTTGTGTGCTGGTCTGTGATTTTGCACCTTACGGCCTCCGGCCGTAAGACGCAAAATCACAGACCAGCACACTTGGCTGTAATTTTTTAATAGTCTTGAAGAAGAGCACACGCTGTGAAGTTTTCTCTGTGAGGAATGAAAAGTGTATGACTATGTATCATTTATCAATTTCAGCTTTCGAAATCGTTTGGACATAGTCTGAAGTTGTTTTTTTTTTCTCCCCCGGATGGAGATGAGTTCAGTTGTGCGGTGTATGTTTATAATCTTTTTGTGTGTTCAGCAGGTCGGTTCGTTTTGCTAGATATAAAGATAAAAGAAAAATATAACTAAATTTTGCTTGCAAAATGAAACGGATTTCACGTTAGAGTTGATATGGCCCGCCTGAAGTTAAACGAATTTCTTTTACGTTTAAATCGTGTCTGTACAATAAGATGATATTGTTCCTAAACTATGTCAACGCAGAAGACATGCATGTTTGTAACTCACAGTATTGTCACCAATAAAACTTGTATCATAAAAAAACTATTAAAATCCTCCGTGCCAAAAACAAATACAATATAACAATAAACAAAAAACAACAACCCCCCCAAAAAAAAAAAGAAAAAAAAAGAAGAAAAAAGAAAACAACAACAAACAAACAAACAAACAAACAACAAAAACACAAACAAACAAACAAACAAACACAACAAACAAACAAACAAACAAAAAACAAACCCCCCCCAAAAAAAACAAACAAACCAAAAAACCTCCAAAAAACCATAAACAAACAAAACCCCAAAAAACAAAACAACACCAAAAAACAAACAACAACAACAACAAAAAACCAAACAACCAAAACAAACCTAAAACAAACAAACAAAAATAAACAAACAAACAAACAAACAAACAAACAAACAAACAAACAAACGAACGAACGAACGAACGAGCAAAATGACGATGGAACGAAGGAACGAAAGAACTAACGAATGACCGACCGACCGAACTAAACCAAAGCAGACCAAAACAAACCAAACCAAACCAAACAACCAAAGAAACAAACAGACAGACAGACAAACAAAACAGTATTAAGCGTAAACGTGTTTAAGACTTTATTGATTTTATTATCAATATCCAGTGTACCAGATAACTGATGAAATTGAAGCAGACGAATTTTGTGTTGGTTAGGCTAGAATTATATCTTGATCGCATTACCGTATAAATAAATGACCGTGCGTTTGTTACCAGCAGTTCACAATTACATGCAGCCTAGTTAGCTAAAGATCGCCAGGTGGACGTCAGCTAGAAACCTTTCGTTCACTGTGCTCCAGTCTCTCTCCCCCCTTCTACCACTCATTAAACACACATTACTACGCTCGACATAATTCGCCCCAAATCTAGATTGCCATCTTTGTGAAGAAAAAGATTTATCCGTCGTTAACTTCTATGTTTTCTGTTATCTTCTATATGTCCACAGCTCAAGTCAGATCATGAGGTATTTATCCATATCTCACGGGGTTCGGTGGTATATTGTAACTGTGACTTTTGTTCAATTTGTGCTGGATTGTGATTTTGTACCTGAAGGTCTAAGGCCGTAATGTACAAAATCAGAGACCAGCACACTTTATAGACTGGTCTCCGCTAGTTCGGGACACTGGTTAGGTAAACATTGAGTTCGAAGAGATTAAAGTATCATTGGAGGATTGTTCGCGTAAACCTCAGATTCTGGGTTTCCCCATCAATGGCCAGGTGTTGTGAATTTAAATGTAACACTCTGAGCCCTAAGGTCGAATAAAAAGAAGCAAGAAATGTTTATCTTATAGGTTTGAAAAACAAACTAAACAACCAAAAAACAAACAAAACAGAACCAAAAAACAAACCAACACATAGTCTCCAATCCCACACAAAAATTATTGCGTGGCCTCCGGCCTGTACACAAAATAACACATATATATCTGACATAAATACTACACACACCATACAGTCTTGGTATAAAGGTAACGATGTCTGTTTGTTTTAGAGTACATAGAGCATAGAGAGAGATAGATAGAGAGAGAGAGAGAGACTCAGAGAGAGAGAGAGAGAGAGAGAGAGAGAGAGAGAGAGAGAGAGAGAGAGAGAGAGAGAGAGAGAGAGAGAGAGAGAGAGAGAGAGAGAGAGAGAGAGAGAGAGAGAAATGAAATGAAGCTTTATTTTCCAAGGATAAAAGAATAGGTTCACAGAGAGAGAGAGAGAGAGAGAGAGAGAGAGAGAGGAGAGGAGAGGAGAGGAGAGAGAGGAGAGAGAGAGAGAGAGAGAGAGAGAGAGAGAGAGAGAGAGAGAGAGAGAGAGAGATGAAACTTTATTACATAACGGTAGAAGTTTTGACAGATACAAATACGTCATTTTTCAAACTTGCCGTTTCTAACGTTCTACAACATGAAATATAATGAAGACAAACAAAAAATATTTAACGCAAACAAAAAAACATAACTAAATAAGTACAGACACACGCAGTACAGAAAATGATACTACTAAGGTAGCAATAAACAAATACAAAAAAGGAAGTAACACTCCTCAGCACAAATTACATAGGAGAAAAATCATAGCACAGCAAAAACAAGCACAAAGTACCAAGAATCAAACATACATACACACATCTTTACAGCCGTGTAAATGCACGCACTAACATATATACATTTACATAAGGAATCAGGAATCAGGAATTTATTTAACGTCTTTTCACACATTGGTGATATTAGACAACAAAAAATAAAAAAATAAAAAGGAAAAAAAAAAAAAAAAAAAAAAAAAAAAAAAAAAAAAAAAAAGATATCAACAACCAAACACACAACTTGCTTGTGAGTATCAAAGAATAGCAATAATTAACATCCAACCACACACACAAATTACTTATTATACTAGTTTACCCACCGGACTATGAATTATTATATGAACTATTGAAATTGCAATATTTCTATGTAAGATGTCATACAAATTGTCTGCTAAGTGATCAACTGTTATGTTATTTTTTTTCAACAGATTCAGTATAATAGGACATTCACATATTATATGTTTAACAGAGATGGGGCTTAAGCACTCGCATTTGATGTCTTTTGCGAATTTTGTTTTCCAAGAATTTAGTCTTAACTTGTATATCAACGAAGCTGTTTTCCTTGAACAAGGAGGAACATGATAAGCATATTTCGTATCATCTTTGTGAAAAAAACGGTTTAGCACAGAGTACATTTCATGTAGAGATAATTGCATATTATTACAAACTGCTGAGTTTTCTCTATTTATAGCTCCTTTTTTGGCTTGTCTGTCACAAATTTCATTCCAATAAATTCCGCAGTGTGATGGTATCCAAAGAAAATCGATCCCTATTCCTCTGGACATAATACAGCTCATAATATGTTTTATGTCATACACTAGGTCTTTTCTAGTATTACAATCCCAGCTTTTTAGACTATATAGGACAGATTTAGAATCGACACAGATCAAAATGTTAAATATATCATAAGGTAGAAGTTGAATAAAATTTAGTGCCATGAGAATCGCATACAGTTCAGACGTAAATATAGAAAATCCTTTACCAAGATAAAAAGATTTCTTCACTTTGAGATCAGGAATAACAAAGCCTGCACCACAGTCTGAAGAATCTAAGACAGACCCATCTGTGAAAATTTTCAAATGTTTAAAATATGTTGTCTGCAATTTTTCTTTCACTAAATTTGCTAAAACGTTCACATCCTCATCTTTTTTCAAATCTGTGTAATCTATATCGAAAGTAGCATTAATATGTTCCCAGGGAGGTATAGTAGGTGTTACTGGTAAAACGGGAATAGACTTGATATCTATATTGCAGTTTTCTATAGCATCTTTGACATAGTTACGTATAGGTAAAAGATACGGGATGGTTTGCGCTCTCTTCGGGAAATCCACATCTGCATCTAAAAATATGTCTTCACGTACTGAATTTTTGACGGACAGGCTTCGGACAATGTATTTTGCAGTTGCTAATTTACGTTGGTCAGATAAAGACAGAACACCTGCTTCTTTGTAGGTTTTTACAGTATTAGTATGAACCGGCACTCCAAGGGCTAATTTAACTGCTTTACTATCAATGCTTTGCAGCTTCTGTAGAAGTGTAGCTGGGGCAGAAAAGTAGACTTCCTGTCCATAGATAAGTGTTGATCGAACTAAAGATGTACCAAGGTGTAAAACAGTTTTAATGTCCTGACTCCATGGTTGTGAGTTTATAATTTTTAACAAGTTAAGTCTTTTTCTTGCCTTATTTAATATGGCTTCAATATGAATTCTCCATGATAATTTTGATGTAAAACGTACGCCTAAAAACTTTACACTCTGTTGGTAGTTTAAAGGCGTCCCGTTTAGGGATAAGTTAGGTAATGTTTTAGCACTTTCCCCATTATTGAAAAGCATTAGACATGTTTTTTCCCCAGATAGTTCTAGACCATTTTCTTTCATATAGTTTGATAATTTGTCCAATTCAATCTGATAAACTTTTTGAACGTAATCTACGATTCTTTTTGGGGTACGTTTTCTGAGATTAGTGTTTATCCATATAGCAATATCATCTGCATATTGTACCACAGTTACATTTACATAACCTTTCATCAGAATGACAGGATAAAAATAATATATCTAAGCAGTTTCCATCAGGTATATGTGTAGTTTTGTTTTAAAGGAGGAAAGGTGGGTTAGTGTTTTTAAATGTTGAGGAAGTGAATTCCATAAAAGTGGTCCCGAAAAGGCTAGGCTTGATTTATCAATCCAGACCAAAAAGGTGACTGCCAAGCGTGTAATATGCAAAGAAGTACCCAACGGAGAAAGAAACACGCTTAGAAAAGACGGGTACAACACAATTTATTAATATTTCGGGTAAATACCCTTTGTCAAAATAGACAAACAAACAAACAGAGAGATTAGCCGCTACTTATCTTCATTGTGGCCACATTCTTTCTGCCAATGAAGATAAGTAGCGGCTAATCTCTCTGGTTGTTTGTTTGTCTATTTTGACAAAGGGTATTTACCCGAAATATTAATAAATTGTGTTGTACCCGTCTTTTCTAAGCGTGTTTCTTTCTCCGTTGGGTACTTCTAGGCTTGATTTGAATAAGTCAATGCGAGGTAGTGGTAATCGAAGAGTACTGTTCCTCGAGGACCTTTCACACTGTCGTGGAGTAAATTTAGCTGTTAGATACTGTGGAGCTTTCTTGTGGAGAATTTTAAACATAAGTATGCACTTGTAAACGAGTTGTTGACGAAGGCCAAGAATTTTGAGATTTTGCAGTTTTACAGCGGTAGGAATGGGTCTTATATCTACATGTTTAATGGCTCTTTTGTATAGTGAATTTAGTTTTTTGATATGCACATCACCGCTACCATCCCAAACAGTGGAGATGTAATCAACATGAGATTTAATGTGTGCATGAAAAAACATTTTTCGTGTATTTATGTCACTCACACTTCTCAATTGTGATAAAAGAAAAATATTTTTTGATATTTTCTTACATATATTAGTCACATGTTTCTCCCAACTTAGTTGCTCATCTATACATATTCCAAGGAAGTTGCGTTCATGAACTTGAGAGAGAGAGAGAGAGAGAGAGAGAGAGAGAGAGAGAGAGAGAGAGAGAGAGAGAGAGAGAGAGAGAGAGAGAGAGAGAGAGAGAGAGAGAGAGAGAGAGAGAGAGAGAGAGAGAGAGAGAGAGAGATAGAGAGAGAGAGAGAGAGAGAGAGAGAGAGAGAGAGAGAGAGAGAGAGAGAGAGAGAGAGAGAGAGAGGGCAGGGTTCCCGTCCTTCCCTCATCTAAAAGTGTATTATTGAATCCACCCATGCGTCATCTGTCAATGACTGGACCAGTCTGCTCTTTTGCGTAGTTTTTTTTGGTCTGCAGTTGTTGTTTTTTTTTTTTTTTGTCTCGGAGATCACACGGAAGTCTAAATATTCAGCTTGAGTAACCCTTACACCTGCTTCTTTCAATGTCTATTGAATGAAAAAGTGCACTTTATGTCTGGTACGAGTATCTTGAACTAGATTTCCTGCTGCGGTTATGGTATTAGAGAAGTTAGACCCTGCTCAGCGATGACTCATAATGTAAAATATTCATATTCGAAAAGACACAGGCGCACGCAACGTAGATCGGCTGAAACAGACATTTACCGAGGAGCAAAAGAAATTTGACATCATTGAAATAATCAGACAACACTACAGTGTTTCCGATGATTCCAATGATGTCGAATTTCTTTTGATATACCAATGATATCGCATGTCCTTTGCTCGTCAGTATAAAGTGTTTCCGATGAGTCCAGAGATATCGCATTTCTTGTGCTCTTCATTATATACAGGATACATCGCACTGGAACTCTTGTAGTGTCGTCTGAAAAATCGTACCTTCTTCTGTTAAAACAAAACAAAACAAAACTCATTCGAGACGTGCCGCTTATGCCGCGTATGCGGAGGAGGCACGTCTCGAATGAGTTAACCTCTTTTGTAACGGTCGTACCTTATGTCCGAGAGTGCCACTGCAAATGACGTGGGACGCCTGTCGGGGGCACATGTGGCCCGGTCTAATACAAATTTAAACGACAGGAGAGATGGAGATGCAAAGGATACTCTTACCACATGTCCAAAGATGTACGACTACGGCAATTCTGTTCTGCTCTTACACCTTGCGCCTCCCCCCCCCCCCCGCTCTCCCCCCCCACCCCTCAAACTCTCCAGCCCCACCCCCTCTGGGTTCCTGCGCCAATACACGTTTACATGAAACACTATCAATCACATTAACTCCTTCACTGCCAGTGGAAGCGTATTGTGTTTTTGAAACCATTGTACAATCAGCTGCAAACATCTTCACACCGTCAAGAGAACATGGATTACAGTGGTTTCAGCAAGAGGCATTGCATAGATCCTTATGAGCCCCCGCGGGGGCTCATGAGGATCTATGGCTCTTGCAGTTGGATTGTGTTCACGTTTTCCAGAAAGCAAAAGGGTTATGGCTTTGTTCTTTAAGGTCACTTTCTCTGATCTGTTTATTGTTTCTTTTTGACGAAGTTTCTTCTTTTCCTTCGCAAGTTCTCTCTCAACACTACCCTATTTTGAAAAACGCAGCTGGTCCATTCTTGGCAAGAATGAACTTACTTCGTTTTTCATGACGCGGCATGAAATACGCATGGAGTGTGTGCACAACTTATTTGCATTTTGTAATTTGTGTTGTTGTTGTTGTACATTTTACCAGAGTTTTCATGTGATGGGCCGATGGCCTAAACAATAAAATGATTGAGTCTCTCTCTCTCTCTCTCTCTCTCTCTCTCTCTCTCTCTCTCTCTCTCTCTCTCTCTCTCTCTCTCTCTCTCTCTCTCTCTCTCTCTCTCTCTCTCTCTCTCTCTCTGTGTTTATGTTAGTAGCTTTGTGTTAGCGTGAGAAAATGGCACATGTGCTAAATGTTTCTTCCTTTGAGAAATAAAGTTTCATTTTATTTCATTTCATTTCATATCTCTCTCCCTCCCTCTACTCCTACCCCACCTTTCTCTTTAACATATCTGCCTCTGTTGAAAGGTTTCCTGACATTTGTATGAACAAGGCAGCGGGGCGCTGGGCAGGCATGAAAGGACACGACAGATCCATAGTGAACCATACCAATATTGGCACGACGGATCCATATTGAACCATACCAATATTGGCACGACGGATCCATAGTGAACCATACCAATATTGGCACGACGGATCCATAGTGAACCATACCAATATTGGCACGACGGATCGGGTGAAGAGCAGAGACCCCATCTTGACCCAGCTGAACTGATCTGAATTCAGACGTTTGTATTTAGGCACATTTAACCCATTACAACCTGGGGCTGATTTAAAACAAAATTTGCTTATTGTCCTATGAGGGTTACATGACAGATTAGGAGATGTATCCACCAATTTAGTTCAAGGGTGGTGCCAGAATAGCTTGGCGCCTGAGGCGCCAAGCTATTCTGGCACCACCCTTGAACTATCATAGTCAAATTTATTCAAGCAAGTAGTGTATCAGGATGAAAAGGGTTAAGAGATGCTACATACTTCTGTATGTGTCCGTAAACGTACGATCATTTTAGACGAAATGACAGAGGACGTGTCAAAGCACTTGGAATGGCATTTTTCGATTTTCTGTCCAACGCCTGTGACTTCGAATATGCAGACGTGCGATATTTTTCGCACCATGGTGTAGATCAAACACGGGATCAAAAGATTTAGGCGCTGAAGATAACAGCTCATTTATATAAGCTTCGGGCTACCAAGGGCTACAACCTGTAAAAAGATTACCTCCCTTTGTTTACCTTTTTTTCTCAGACCTTTTAAGATTAGCAGTTAAGTCTCGGCTTTCATTTTCTCAAGGAATAAATATTCTTGTTTTGATAAGTTAGAAAAAAAAAATCCTGGACAATTTGCGTTTGCAAAAAGCATAGATCCTCATGAGTCCCCTCCCCAATTTGTGGGGGCTCATGAAGATCTATGCCTCTGGATTGTCCAGTGTCCAGTGTCTATCTCACAGACACGTTTTGTCTACGTTTATTCTGCATTTAGTCTCAGATGTCAGGAGGTTATTTCAAGTTGAACGTGTGTATCGTTTCATCATGCCATTGTTTGCATGTAATTGCAAGGATGTTTCTTTAATGGCAATGTTGTTTCTTCAACTGCAAGTTTTTAGGCTACAGAGGTCTACCTTCATATGATGTTAGATTGAGGGGCCGCCACATACACATTAAACAGCTCTTCATAATGTGTCACAGACAGTTTAACGCATTCAGCCCCACGGCCGCATTTCCCAAATTTTGGAGGCGTCATCTAACGACTATGCACCAGTTGCAGGAGATGGATCGACCATGATAATTCAAGGGTAGTGTCAGATTAGCTTGGCGTCGACAGGCGCCAAGCTAATCTGGCACTACTCTTGAATTATCATGGTCGACCCATCTGCTGTAGGGCGTTGTGGTTGAATGGGTTTATGACTTCGTTAGATGGCTTTCAAAAGCGAGATATGAGACAAGCGTGTGAGTTTGGGTGTTTATCACATTAGCATCAATTAACCCTAAATGGTTCACTCAAAGATAATAAATAAAGCTTCTTCTGGCGTCACCTTTAAATCATAATCGATATCTTGTTGCAGTCTCTCAAGTTTAATGGGTTAATTAGACAAGTTTAATGTTAATTATTAATTTCTTTCCTTGTTTGTTTGTTGGTTTCTTGTTTGTTCATTTCTTTCTTTATCTATTATTTTGGATGACACGATACTTTTTTGTTTTCTGTTTAACTGCTGATACAAATTCAAATTTATGTCACTGATATAACTATACTTGTTTTTAAAAAATATATTTTAGCGGTAGTTTATTGTCAGCCGCACCTGTTTAATTTATTTTGACAGATACCGAAACACACGAGTATTTTAAGGTGCTATACGTGCCTGATCTTCAATTTATTGACATTACGTGTGTATTGAAGATGTTTCTAATGATTTGTTTCTGATCAGACCACCGCCTGATTTTAACCCATTCAGCCCCGACACACTACCACAGGAGATGGATCGACCATGATAGTTCAAGGGTAGTGCCAGATTAGCTTGGCGCCATCAGGCGCCAAGCTATTCTGGCACTACCCTTGAATTATCATTGTCCACCCATTTCCTGGAACTGTTGTTAAGCGACACCTCTAAAATTGATAAAATTCGGCCATGGGGTTAAAGTTATATTTCCCAGGATCAAGCATCTCAACACAGTCAGAAAACTGTCTGCAACACATACTGCTGACAGTATGTGTATGGGTCCTTTGTGTACTATCTTAGAGCTTTATGATGTATGTACAATGCCAAATGTCGAAATTCATCTTTCGGAGGGTGTATTGTTTTTGTACCCGAGTCGCGGATTTATCGTCTGCATCGGCCTTGTTTTGAATTAATATGCATATTTATGAGCTTACGTCACAAGGCAGACTAGTGTATCGCAATACTGCACTGAGGTCACGAGGTCAGTCATCGGTGTGGTGTACACTCGTGTCAGAGTACACGTGTACTGATGTTTTCCGGCATCCCTTTGACGTAATTTTTCACGAGAAAGTAGAATAAACCTTCCATACTCGCTATGCTGTCAAAATCACAATGCGGTTCCGCTCGACCTGCTAATAGTATTGTACTAGTAACGCCGGATCGTGCGTACAGTAGTGCACCGAGAGCTTGCGTGTTTGCGCTCGCAAACTGCGACTGAGCGTGCGCCGTCCACGGTGCCTAGTTTGACCTTTGATCCTCAGTTTACCCCTCGGAAACACGCACAGTCTTCCATAATTGAAACAAAACATTGGTATTTATATCCAATTTCTGCACTGCAGTCAATTTCACATCTAACACATCGAAGTCTACGTAACTGAAAGCATCATCGGAAACGACAAATGCATCATCGCTGCAGAAACACTACTCTCTGAATCGAGTGAATGAGAGCCCGCACAGACAAAAACATGTTACGACCAGCCATGTGAAACATTGGCACACACCGTAGTTTTCACTGGATCTTTGCAGCATAAAATGTGAAAAACTAGCTCGTAACTATATGATAAAACAGGTTTAAAATCTTGCGAAATCAGTAAGAGATAAATTTTACTGAAGATCATGAATTCTGAAAATCACTAACGCTCGCGGAACTATAGGAAGATCGACAAAGACCGTAGATTACTTACTGATTCAGCAGGAAAGCGACAAATTTCGTGTGAGCGGTCAAGCCAAGCTCTTGCTTTACGCGTTGCCAAATGTCCATATTCTCTTGTTCGATGTCAGTTCTACTTAGGGGTATCTTGTCTCTCTTCCTCTTTCTTCTCTTCAATTCCGAGTCTGTCATTGTCGGCGCGAGTCGATGATACTTTCTTTTTTTCTTCGCTGGTTCATCCGCTATCCTGCTTCTGATTGGTTATAATTATGCAGATGACCTAATGTCGTATAGAACAGTTATGACGTCAGCTACCATCGCCTATCAGAAGCAATTTTGTTTGGTATCTCGTCGGAAAATTTTGGTGGACCACTTTTCGCTTTGAACGGACGAAAGAAAGCATTTGGTGGGACAATAGGGTGGTCACTGTCTAAGTGGGTATATTATACTGAAGCCCATTAAAAGTTTTTTTTTTTTGCGAACTGAAGTCTTAAACAAGATGGGATGCACCATAACCCACAAAGTCCCTTCTACATGAGAACTGTCCGCGCTGTCAATGGTCTCTACCTTTTGTCTTTGACCTGATTCTGATGTTGAATTATCTCCTATTGAAAAGTCTCGTAAATCTGCCAGTGAGCCAGTGAGTTCTATAAGGGGCAGAGGACATACGCGTCATTGATTTGTCAAACGTCATTTGTCATGACGTAAGTTTTAGTTTTTACGTAATTTTATATTTTACGTGATATGAGTTTCACTTTCGCTTCATAGGCTTGAGAAAATGGTGACAAAACTAGAACTTCACGGTACAATTTTAGTCTTGCTATAATTTGTGAGAAAGCAGTTTGACTTTACCTAGCTACATGATATACTAAGTACACGGATCACCTGGATGCTCTTCTGAAAGAGAGTCGATGTGTGTGTGCGTGTTAGTGCGTGCTTGCGCGCGCGCTCCAAACATTTCAAGAGGCATAGATCCTCATGAGCCCTGGAGGGCGCATGAGGATCTATTCCTCCTGGAGATGCGCGCATGTTTGTGAGAGAGAGAGAGAGAGAGAGAGAGAGAGAGAGAGAGAGAGAGAGAGAGAGAGAGAGAGAGAGAGAGAGAGAGAGAGAGAGAGAGAGAGAGAGAGAGAGAGAGAGAGAGAGAGGTCATATTTAGAGTATTATGTCAGTGTCTGAGTGTTGACGGAGTTGCCTCTTTTACGTCACCGCCACTGTCTGACTTTCTGTAGAAGTAAAGTTTCTTTTTTAGTGTTTGAATTCTTTTCTGAAAAGAATTATTTTTTACTAAAAAAGTTGAAAGAATACAAAGCTGGCTAACGAACTCATCCAATGTCTTTCTCCAAACTAGCTATATGCAAAAGTTCAAGTAAATATGACAAAAATTTGGACTCTATTCTGATTCAACCGATTTTCTATAAACGGTTGTTTATGTCTTCAATGAGACATTCAATTACAATATGCTCGGAGGCTCTTTTATCCACCCATTTACGAAAGCATTTCGCCAGGTTTCAAGCTTGTGTGTACAGAAATATCGGAGATTCTCTTGTTTACATACATACGCACATACATACATACATACATACATACATACATACATACATACATACATACATACGCACATAATACATACGCACATACGGCGCTTCGCGCCAAATGTAAGTTCAGCAGCGAGGTTAGCGTAACTAGACATGGCGTAATTTTTATCTTGTTACTTCAATTGTTAGAGGTTTAGCCTGCCCGCCTTTGACATCATGGACATGCTGTTAAATTCGTCCCACCGCGACCCGTCCTAAATAGTCCCTTCTATAAATAGAAGGGACTTAAAAAGTTCGGGCCTGCCCCTTTACATGGGTCTAGTATATACCACTGGAAGGACATAAACTACAGACATTTAATTATTTCGAGTTTGTTTTTAATCAATTTGCATTTAAAAAAAGAAACTTTAGCAATGCCATATGCTGATTTATGCCCTGTTTTGCAATTTAAAATTGTTATGACCGGATAACATACTGTCTGTATTCGTGACTATCTGAAGCTTCACACATCAGCTTCACGCGCGGTGATGTCTATCTGCGAGATGCACAGCTCCTCACGAGCCCCAGTAGGCTTCGGGGACTCATTAAGATCTGTACCTCTTACTGGCACTTTTTATAAAAATTTCACTCACACGGAGGATGTCATCGAGAGTTCAATATGAAACTACTCAAATTAACTGCGCGCAATGCTTGTCCGCACTAAAACAAACACAGCGATTGTCATATATTATAGAAATTGAAACCCCAGCAATGTGATAGTAGTTTGTTAAAGGAACATAGACACATGTTCATAATAACATGAGGTATAGATTCTCATGAGCCCCTGCAACAGTAGGGGCTCATGAGGATCTATGCCTCTGGCAGATGGAAAGCGATGGCTCGACAGACATCGCATTGTCAGCTGCACGATTTACAACAGGCACGACAAGCGCACAAAATAAACAACCGTCGTGAAAGCAGCGCATAAAATTCTGCACAATCACATTTTCCTAGTGAGCGATAGGCCATTGGTCCGACGTAGGCCGTAGTTGGCCCGCGTACAGCTGTGCGCGGGCCAACTGCGGCTGACGTCGGGCCGACGTCCTGCTGCGTGCTGGCTCCGCACTCGGGCCCTCCCATAAACCCTTATACATGTCGAGAGGGGCGTGACGGAACTTAGGCTTTGGGGCAACGTCTTTGGTGTAGTTTTTTGTTTGCCGTAATATTTGGCTTTCTTGCTAAAGTCCTTGTGAAAGATCCCGGGAAAAAATTCAACCAGCAGAACTGTGTGTAAATAGTTCAGTTTTGTTGTGATGCTGCTTCAATTTGAAAGAGCATGATGCTAAGCTGAATTGGAAAAATAAAACACAATTTTGCAACCAAACTAACTAAATATCTGTCTAACTAGGTTACAAAGTAAAGTAGGTTATAGCACTGTCAGGGGAGAGAAATGTGCATGATCGACCAGTGATCATAGATCTACTGTGGCCAAAGCACAAAACAAAAAAAAAAAGAAGATAGGAAAGAGAGGGGGTGCTAAGAAAGTGACTGAAAGCAATGCATATGGAAGCCCCCCCCCCCACCGAAGGGGGGCGTATCACATATCCACTGTTCCAGCCACTCAGTGCATGGAAATTTAAATCTAGGTCCCCCAAGGGGGGTCCAGATATTTAGCCGGTGTGGACAGCTGTTTCGGTCTTGGCGACCTCTTCAGCACACCATCGGCAACACTGGAGGAGGCAGGAAATTCTGCCTACCTGCAATGACAACCACATTTCACTGTGGTGTCTGCAGGGGCATACATTCCATGCCACCACCTAGAGTTAAATTTCCATGCACCCTAAAAGAGAACCTACCAAAAGGGGGGAAGGGGTTGCAGTCGATATTGTAGTAATAAAATTAATGAAAAGAAAAGGGGAGACTGCCAGTGCTAATATTTTAGGAAACAGCTGTCCACACCGGCTAAATATCTGGACCCCCCTTGGGGGACCTAGATTTGAATTTCCATGCACTGAGTGGCTGGAACAGTGGATATGTGAAACGCCCCCCTTCGGGGGGGCTTCCATATGCATTGCTTTCAGTCACTTTCCTTAGCACCCCCTCTCTTTCCTATCTTCTTTTTTTGTGTGCTTTGGCCACAGTAGATCTATGATCACTGGTCGATCATGCACATTTCTCTCCCCTGACAGTGCTATAACCTACTTTACTTTGTAACCTTCCTAAAATATTAGCACTGGCAGTCTCCCCTTGTCTTTTCATTTATCTGTCTAACTCCTCCTGCCTGACTAACCAACTAGCTAACAACTGAAACAAAGAAGCACATCTGCACGATTCATTCATTCATTCATTCATTCATTCATTCATTCATTCATTCATCTTCGTTCGTTCATTCATAAATAATTATAGTATCACACATCTCAACTAACTAAACTAAACTAACTAACTAACTAACTAACTAACTAACTAACTAACTAACTAACTAACTAACTAACTAACTAACTAACTAGGCACACGCAATTCTCTTGAATCACACTGACCTGAGTTACGTATACAGTGCAAGATAAAGGCCCACTACCGCCGTAACTGTTCAAAGATACATTTCTGTAACGAATGGTTACCAAACCCTGCACACAGTTCTACCTAGGATTAATTTAGGCTCAGGGCAAATCCAGTTTAGCACACGTCGTCCCTATATCAAGTAACCTGACAATGACTCACTCCGTTCTAAATGAAATACAATGCTAATAGTACGAGAAACAGCTAAAAATAGATTGACACTCTGACGCTGCCGCAGAATAAAGTAAGTGCGATTACACGTGCGCTTTTGCTGCGTGCCCAAACTGCTGTTAAAGTTCATTAGGTGTTACGACAAGGCATCACCAACACAAATGGTGCTGAGATGTGTCTTCAGACTTACACGTAATTGTACTTTAATAGCTCTTTGTTCTGAAAGCTAATTCTGTCTTCACCAAAATATAAGATGTGGAAATACATGTATACGTTCTAGGTAAAACGTTTTTTATGTGAAGGTTTTAGGGTTCAAAGTTAACTTGATACAAAAGACAGTGATACCGTAGACATACAATATAGAGTACTATCAATCAGGGCGAGAGTGTTAGATATGAGGCATTTGTTGATTTCTCTTGTACGAAACGGCCAGGGCCTAGACGTTTCAGCAAAAACTGTAGGGTTGGGAAGAGCCCCATGCGACGTTTAGAAAGCAGTAAAACACAGCAGCACGACACCCACGGATATTGCCAACATTCTGGCGTGAGATCATCCTAGTCATTGTTATGCGGTAATGCAAACTGCGCCCATCTGCAAGAGACATAGATCCTCATGAGCTGCCGCGCATGCGAGGGCTCTTGAGGATCTATGCCTCTTGCTGAAATCATGAAGAGCTATGTTTCTGCTGAACTTAAACTCGTGTTTTCTCGTTTTCATGAATTCACTTTTGTTGTTGCCAACTTCGTACAGCAACACAAAACATAGATCCTCATGAACCTACACAGCAGGACTCAAAACATCTGCAAGAGACATAGATCCCTATGAGCCCCGGCAGTCTGCCGGGGCGATGGGGATCTATGTCTCTTGTTGAATTAATTAATTCTTTCTGTCGTGGAATCACCCTTAGTAATTGTTGTTGCGAACTCCACAAAATCTGCAACATACATTTATCCTTATGTGCCCATGACCTTGAAGGCTGCAGGGACTTCATGAGGTTATGTGTCTCTTGCTGAACCCATTTGTACTTGTGCGTGAAACAGCAGAGAATGGGCATGGGTGTAGGGTTTGGGAGAGAGGGAGGGGAAGGTACTTTGGAAAGCAGTACGATTGTGATCTTCGCGATCACGAAGGTGAATTTTACAGACAGAGAGAGAGAGAGAGAGCGCTGAGACAGAGCAGAGAGTCACTCAAATGTTCACATGAGCGTGTGAGAGGATAGACAATAGCAAACACACACGACAATTACTGTTGTAATGCACTTAATATATGCGCATGCCACATGCACACACACACACACACACACACACACACACACACACACACACACACACACACACACACACACACACACACACACACACAGAGAGAGAGAGAGAGAGAGAGAGAGAGAGAGAGAGAGAGAGAGAGAGAGAGAGAGAGAGAGAGAGAGAGAGAGAGAGAGAGAGAGAGAAGCAACAATGCACTTCCACACTGACAAGCACGCAAGTTACACATGCACGTACACTTAGACGTGCACGCATACTCACACGCACATGCACGCACGAACACATAATAACAGTTATGTACATAAGTCTAAATGTAGTATTATGTTATTAACATTAAGGTCGTGCTACAATGTGCGTTAGTGTGTCAGTGCGTTATAAATCCACTTGATTTCTGTTGCTTTCTGTAACCCTTTGGCTGTCGGTAGCTCTTCAGTTTTGGCGAGGGGATTCACAGTCCTGCGGGAATCATCTCGCTAAAAATCGCAACTGACAGCCAAAGAGGTAAAACTCCAGCTCTCTGCCGTTTCTTTCTTGTTTGTACTTGTTATTTATTTCATGTTACAGATCTATATATTTTTCTTGACATACGACTGGCATTTGCTTGTAATAAACTCCCTTCAACAGTTTCCGTTACCCCCCGCCTCCCTCCTCCCCCCCCCCCCCACGTCCATCTGTCTACCTCTATCCACAGGCTGGGATAGAGTAATGCATTTTCACCATTTGTATCCAATGTTAAAGGCCCACTACTGCCGTAACTGCTCAAAGACACACTTTTGTAACTGATGGTTACGAAACACTACACACAGGCCTAGGTATGGTTCATTTAGCCACAGGACAATCCAGTTCAGCACACGTCGTCTTTATATCAACTAACCTGACAATGACTCAAAACCGCTCTAGAATACAACGCTATCCGTGCGAGAAATAGCTAAAAATAGACTGACACGCTAAAAGTAGCGCAGAATAAATAAATGCGCTAAGGCCGAAAAAGACATTGTCCATTTTTACACTGAATAGAAGGAAGAACTTCAGTACATGGAAGCACATCGTGAAAATCACATTTCTCAATCACAGCGTGTGTCTCTCATTCTCTCTTACTGGCGCCACCCCGACCCACCTCGCCTACCCCTTTTATTTTTTCCTCCCCCCTACTCCCTTTTTCTGCTGGTATTTGTCTAGCATTAAACTGCCTTGTGGCCCTCACTGTCTACAACATTCACACCTCTTTGCCGGAGTAAAGTCAATAAACTTCAGCATTTAAGCCAGCCACGTTGAAAACGATACCCAGGTTTGGGCGCTCACGTAACAGGGCTTGTATTTTATGCCCTTATATCATTCACTGAAGCCTGGGATCTCTTCCGTATGAGGGGTGTAGACGTGGTTTCTTAAAGGTGTGCCAAAGTGTACACCAGCAAGATACATATATTCTCATGAGCCCCTGCTTGAAGGCCCGGGGGCTCATGAGAATATATGTCTCTTGGAGATGATTTTGGTCGATCACAATAAGCCAACAGATGTGAGACAAACCTCTATAGCTGAAATGGTCATAGATTCTCATGACCTCCTGCAGACAACCCAAGAGGATTTATGCCTCTTGCAAATTTGAAAACACTTCATGGATGGACCAATATACTTCTGGCTTAAAATTGCTTTTGTGTAGGCGCTGATGAGAATCTTGAAGCTTGGAAGTGGGCGTCCATGTGCCGATTTGTTTGTGCCTACGCCAATTTGGTTAACCCGTTCAGTGCTGAGAAAATGTGAGCACCACCCAACTGCAAGAGGTATAGATCCTCATGGGCCCCGGCAATTGCGGGGGCTCATGGGGAGCTATGACTCTTGCTGACTTCACTTTGAATCCATGTTCCTTAGACATCTAGTTTTTCTTGGGTCTTCAATTAGCAAAGATTGCAGAAACGATAATGTTTCGCAGTTGCTTAGTCTTCGCAGTGCCACATGACGCAGACTAACTAACGTCTAAAGAAGCAACATTATCGTTTACAAGTTGCGGCATATGGATCGACCATGACACCCCAAAAGAGTTAAAAAAAAAAGGTTTTGTCAACTGCCGCGCTGTGCATTCAAAAGAGTTTAAGTCTGTTTTGGTGAAGAGCGAGATTATAATTTTCTTACAATCAACATTTCGCTTTTCACAAAATGGACTTACCGCCTTGTGCCTTCACCAAAAGGGCACTAAAATCGAACTGTGAATGGAGAAACATCTCGTCTGCTTTATCAAAGGTGTGAAAGTTATACAAAGGATTGGTTTTATCCACTTTAAGGTGTAATATACAGCCACACAGGGACCTTTTTCTCTCGCCAAGGGATGCAGACCCTCATAAGCCCTCGAAAGTTGCAATCATGGCGCATTCGATGCCTGTCAGACGAGAGTCAAGCTCTGTTTATACCTCTCGTTCTCTGATTGAAATACAACGGGGATGTATTTTATGTCCAGATGTATTTCCCGTCTGTTTGCAGTAAAAAGATCGTTGCTGGCCACTTGACAAGGGCTTACACATGAATTGCATTGGTTTTATAGTCCGCACCACATGTTCCAAGTCTTGACTGTGGGGTTTAGTATAATAAAGGTTGATTTTTAACGCTTTTAGCTCTGACGCGCTACATCATGAGATGGGTCGACCGTGATAATTCAAGGGTAGTGCCAGATTAGCTTGGCGCCTGAAGGCGCCAAGCTAATCTGTCACTACCCTTGAATTATCACGGTCGACCCGCCTCCTGGAACACAGTTGTTATGTCACACGTTCACAATTTGGGAAATGCGGCCTTGGGGTTAAATGGGTGAAAGTTTCAGTTAACCTCTTCACTGTCAGTGGACGCAGATATGTTACTGGAATAAACGCCAGAGTCCCAGCTGTCCAAGGAACATAGTTACAAAGTGGTTTCAGCAAAAGAGGCAAAAATCCTCATGAGCTCCTGCACTGAACTACGGGGGCGCATGAGGATGTACACAACTGTTAAACTCCAGGTGGGTGTTGTCATTTTTGTCTAGGCAGTGAAAGGCGTTTTAAAACACGATTAATAGCACAACAGACTAATAATCGTTTTCATCTGCTTTGGTTATTGGAACTGATTCTCGAAAGAGGTCTTAACAATTGTTTCTATGTATATGAGGATAACTTTAATACTACGGCAGCATGATAATGTTCCACAATCCAGTTTAATTTTGCCTTCTGGAATGAATTCTGATTTATTTAGAGGAAGATGTTTCTGAAGCTCATTTTAGCATCCGCGAAGATCACGAATGGGGTTACCCTTGCGCCATCGGCTATATCTCTGGTGTGTTCCTAAAGATTTTAGGGGAACATGGCTTAAACATCGCAGGACATACTCAGGTACACTTTGAAGCCCATATCATAAAGTACCGGCGGGGGATGGGGGGGGGGGGAGGGGAGGAGGGGTGGGGAGGGGGAAGGGGGTGCATGGTGGATCAGGCTAGCTCTTGGACTATAAGTTGACAGTGTCCTCGCGTCGACATCGGCTGAAATCTGTCAAAAAACACTTTACCGACTGCTTCCGAAATACATTGCGCATGACAGTAAAGGACTGCAGAACAAATGCACTTCCTGTAGACGAGTTTTGTTTGTCATGTCAAAACACATTATACCGTAAATTGATATGCACACGATGTGACAGGAATACAAATGCACCTCACAGGGTGTTATGACCTAGATCCTTCGGAAGAGGCCGATTATTACCGAGCCAAAATTATCATAATTTATGCGTAATCGGACCCGCGAGCTGCACTGGAGTTGTTTGGAAGGATTACAAATGTGTCTATCATCTCACCTCCGTGACGCATATTGTGTTAAGAAATCCTCTGACGAAATATTTTTATCTGCAAGAGGCATAGATCGTCATGAGCCCTTGCAATTGCCGGGGCTCGTGAGGATCTATGCCTCTTGCTTACTCACAGTATAATGGCTGTTCCACCTATACTAGTTCTCTGTATAGAAATAACGGGGCCTTCAGCAAAAAATATCATCGGGAGAATGCCTTCAATATGCAATCGGAACAGACCCTCATGAGCTCGTGCAGTGGCAAGGGCTCATGAGGTTATATGTCTCTTGCTAATGTACATTTTGATCTCTTCTCTGCATTTTTTTCTGTATACAAAGATATCGTGGGCTTCAGTAAAAAAAACTTTCATGTGCAAAAAACATAGATTCACATGAACACCACGACTACAAAGGTTCATAAAAGTCTATGTCTCATGCTGCATTATATTTTGGTGGCTTTGCAGCTATGGTTTCTGCGTGGCGGAGTTGAAATAAGTTTCAGGTTACTTCTGTAAACTAACTTAAAGAGTCGCAAAGTAAATAAATATCATCCATCATTTAACTACATGCTACAAGACGGGTTTCCGTCAAGCCTCTGTGCTGAATTACTGCCGATTTAATTGTAACAAGAAACTCTCTTAACTCACTCTACCCCAGACACACCACAGCAAGATACGGATCGACCATAATAGTTCAAGGGTGATGCCAGAATAGCTTGGCGCCTATGGGCGCCAAGCTATTCTGGCATTACCCTTGAACTATCATGGTCGATCTGTGTCCTGCACTGCAATGCAGTCTTCAGAGGACAACGGCAACATTTTGGGATTTCGGTGTTGGGGCAGAATGAGTTAAGATGAAAGTCCGATGACATCCTCCGTCTGAAGAAAAGAGATATAAATGTGAAGGTAAAAAGAAAAAAAATAACAACCAGCAAGTGCCTTTCAACAACAACAACAACAACACAAAACAAAACAAAACAACAACAACCCCCCCCCTGAATAAAACAACAACAACAAAAACAAAAACAAAACAAACACACACAACCAAAAACAACCAACCAAACAAAAAAAAGTCATTGGTTTTTACAAAAATAATACACTTAAAACAGTCTTAATCCTTACCGTGTCGGTAGCGGTTTTCGGCGCGATGCGTCCTGTAGGTAGGAATCATCGCGACAAAAACCGCTACCGACAAAGGGTTAAAATGGACTTTTTGTCTTTTGCGTTCACGGGTAAACTTGATATAAAAATAATAAAGTGCCAAAAATGAATGTCTAGACTAAAACAGACAAAGCGAATAGCCACGAAGTCAGCATGCCAGACTCACCTCATGGGGAGTACATTATTTTAACTTCATTGTCCATTTTGAAGAAAAACCTCAGGGTATAGGCGCCTAGCCGACACACGTAGCTTTTAATATTTTATTTTAAACCTGATTTTCGCTTTCATTATTTTTTTAAAGTTTCGTATGAGAGTGCAGTTTATCTTTCATTTATCAGTTATCCCTCATCTTCTCTTCATAGCTTAAATGTGTATAAACCATAGAGCGTATACTATAGTATTATACGCTCTATGGTAAAAACCTCCGCAGACGTAAGGCCGGGGAACATCAGGATGTATGTCTTTTGCAGACGCGTGTCTTTCGCTGCAGTGCACGGGTACGCTGAATTGACACATCAGGGGGTGGATTTTCGCAGAGTACCATGCAAACAGTAGCTTTCGTCTCGGGCGTGTCCTGCAATTAAGTGATCACCAGACCTTGACGACTGGTTCCTCAGCCAATGTTTCTGTCTGCAAGGGGCACAGAGTCTTACGGTCCGCTGCATCCACAGGGGCACATTAGAATCCATGTCTTTTGTCCTAATGATTTGGGTCCTTTTACATCTGTTCTCAGCCAGAAGCAGTCATCTGGGTTTAACTCCTTAACTGCCGGTAGTCGCAGATGATGTTCATGAAATCTTTGTGAATTTATGCGGGGGCTCATGAGGATCTATGCCTCTTGCACTTGGCTATTTCTCTTCGTGTTCCGGCAGTGAAGGTGTAAAGATTTCGACTGAAGAAGGCAAAGAAAATGAATATGATACCGCGCGATGGTTTATAGCAAAGATTCATGTGAAGCTTGCACAGCTAGAAAAGAGACGCTTATAAATTCAAACATTTATAAACACTTTATCATGTTTCAAAAGACAACATCTTCTTTGGTTTGGATCATTGCTAAAAATTAGTAAGAAAAGGATAATGATGATCATTATGTTTACTATAGACCGTACACATATTACCACAGCAATTAAAATGCACTTTAAGATTCTTATACAATTTACATCCTAATCGGGGAGAGAGAGAGAGAGAGAGAGAGAGAGAGAGAGAGAGAGAGAGAGAGAGAGAGAGAGAGAGAGAGAGAGAGAGAGAGAGAGAGAGAGAGAGAGAGAGAGAGAGAGAGATGATGAATCTTTATTTATTCAGGATAAAGCTATTAGGCAACTCAATGCCTGTCTTACAAGCTGTCCTGGAAACAAACAACATAACAGGAAAATAAACATAGCATGCAAATAATAACAATAATAATAATAATAAGAAGAAAAACTACGGAAAAAACAAACAAACACAATAGGTGAATCAATGAAAGGGGAAAAAAAAAAAAAAAAAAAGTCGTATTGGAGAAGTAGTAACTGCCACCAACACAAAAGTAAGAGAAATAAATGAGTGCATAGCATTAATATTATACTCAGCTAAGACAGTGTCAAAGAATCAGCAGCATCAAGAGCATATAGCGACACCGACAAGACCAAGGATTATCAGTTTACAAATGTAAGGAGAAAGAGAAAATACTTGACTTTCACGTGTTATCAACAACAATACTCTTATATTGCAAACTGTGAAGTCAGGCTGAATGGAAGTGCGTTCGCAAAGCTCGTTTAAAATGGGTTTTACCTGAACATGATTTAATGTTCAATGGCAATGAGTTCCAGACAAAACTGCCCGAAAATAGAAGGCTTGACTTGTAGAGATCTATCCTGGGTCGGGGTAAATGAAGCAAGCCATGTCTCGTGTGTAGCTGATGCCTAGGGCTGAAGTTAAATAGCGCGCACAGATACTCGGGGACTTGATAAAGAAATATTTTGTGCATGAGGACGCATTTGTTAAATTTGAGTTGTTCCTTCAGTGGAAGCAGGCCAAGAGATTTTATCTTTTGGTCTGTGGAAGTAGGGTGTGGAATAATTATTTTAACTGAACGACGATATAGCGAGTTGACTTTTTTAATATGACGTTCGCTGCATTCGTCCCACAAAGAGGACGCATAGTCACAGTGGCTCTTAATGTGCGCGTGAAAAAACAATGTACAGCACTTTGTACTAAGAATATGTCTAAGTTTAGAGAGCAGAAATACATTTCTGGACAAGGTTTTGCACAAACTGTAAATATGCGACGACCAATTGAGCTGGTCGTCAAGTACAACTCCCAGTAGGCGGTGCTTGGATACCTGTTGGATAGGTTTATCACCAAGTGAAAGTATCAAAGGGGCAGGACGTAGCTGATGCTTTTGGCGGGTTGTTATCAACATGCTTTTGGTTTTAGAAGTACTGAGGAGCATGCGATTATGCGTACACCAATCTAACACTTCATCAAGACTTTGCTGGAGGATACAATTTAGCGTCATGAGACGATCGTCTGATGTATGCAGCGTGGAATCGTCAGCAAAGAGTTCGCATTTTACCGTAGGATTTGAGATGGAAAGAGGCAGGTCATTGATGAATAAAGAAAATAAAAGAGGCCCTAGGATAGAACCTTGGGGAACACCGTGCCTCACTATACCTTCTTTCGAATACCTTCCGTTCGAGTACACCTTCTGTCGGCGGCAACTTAGGTAGGATGAGAAAAACGCAATAGAGTTCAAATCAAACTTATACACTGAAAGTTTCTTTAAAAGAATGTTGTGATCGACTAAATCAAATGCTTTGGTTAGGTCCAGAAAAACTGCACCATTTAATTTGGAATTATTGATTGATGAGAGCCAAGAGTCAACGATGTGAACGAGTGCAGTATGGCACGAGTGTTTAGGTCGAAAACCGGACTGAAGAGATAGGAGTAGGCGTTGATTCTCCAAGAATTGGAGTAGGTGCTTGTGAATGTGTCTTTCAATTGGCTTCGATAATATTGATAACACTGAAATAGGACGGAAATCGTTTGGACTTTTGGGATCTTTACATTTGGGAATGGGGACAACTTTAGCATCTTTCATGGCATCTGGAAAAATACCTTGGGTGATAGAAAGGTTGAATATAAATGTCAAGGAGTCAGCTGTGTATGGAAGTGACAATTTCAGTACCATGTTATTTATTCCATCCAGGCCACACGATTTACTGGTTAGAGTAGAAATATACTTACCAACTTCAAACACTGTCATAAGAGGTATGGAGAAGGACGCACCTGCTGCAGACTCACAGTGTGTGCGCAGTTTAGCAGAACAACTGTAACTATCACTGCAAGTGGGAAAAGACTGTACAAGGGACTCAGCGATATTTAAAAAATGGGAATTGAAGTCGTCTGGATCCATGCCTAGAGATGTAGCAGCAGGGATGGAACTTTTCCGCTTAGTAAACAAATTGATTGCATTCCAGACACTTCGGGTATCTTTACCCTCTGCGATAACTTTTTCCGCAAGCGTTTTCTGTGCTTTTCTAACTAAGGATTTTACAAAATTACGTTGTTTTTTAAAATCTGCAAATTTTTTCTGCCGTTTTAAGTCATCTCTTATTTTCATCGCATGAATAATGTCCTTTGACAACCAAGGCGGAAGGGTAGGGTTTTTAATTCGTTTAGTCCTGAGTGGGGCATGTTTATCTAGGACCCAAAGAAACAGCTTGTACCAAAGCGTTAGGGCTTCATTGGGATCATTAGTGTTATAAATAAGGTGAAAGGGCATGTTCGATAGGTCTCGAAGAAAGTCATCAGTGTTGAATTTTTTGTAAGACCTGTAGGTGATAGTAGTGTGTTGTTTGTGCTGGGGTTTATCACGTTTAACTGAAAGATGAAAACAAGTAGGAAAATGATCACTAATGGCTACATTTGGCACATGGACGTTCTTGACAGCAGATACATGTGTAGTGTAGATGTGGTCAATCAATGTGGCGGATGACAAAGAAACTCGTGTGGGAGACCGAACCATCTGTTGCAGGCCAAATAATGAGGTGGTGTAATTCCACGCCGCATGACCAGTCGTGAGAAGGTCAATATTAAAATCGCCTAGAAGGTGTATGTCTTTGTTGTTACGTAATTGCACCTTATCCATCATGGTAACAAAATCATCATACCATGAAAATGTTGCTGAAGGGGTGCGATAAATAAAACCGATAAGTGTGGGGGAAGATTTATCGCATTTCAATTCAAGGAATAAACTTTCCACGTGACTAGACTCTAAATCCATACGGCGGGTAACGTATTGGCGGATAGAGTTATGAAGGTACACAGCTATACCTGTATGACCAGCAGATGATGCATCTCTACGGAATATAGTATAATTATGAATGGAGATCGAGTCGTCACTAATATGTTCTCTGAGTCTAGACTCCGTAAATCCAAATACATGAAAGGGTTGGGGTTGTGAAAGTAAAACAGTGGCGTCGGGCACTTTGTTGTATAAATGATAGATGTTAAGATGCCCTATTCGTAAATCTTGCTTTTGCAGCGAACACTGGGGTACAGTTGGGCTACAGGCAGGCATGATGAATGAACACGTTAGCGGATAAATGTGTACGAAATTCAAATAAGAACAAATGAATGCGTATGAACGCTAACAAAGTTAAACAAAATACAGGAGAAACTACAGAGCTGAAATTTAAGCTCTGTCACTGTCTCTGTAGGCAACGTCACTCCCCACGTCGGGGAAATAAAGTTTTGATACGTTCTGTAGGCAAATGAGTCACTGATAATATACCGTATCTGCGATATAAATACCGGCTCCTTAGCGTCACGTCCCGCGTAGGGGAAATAATGTATCGTGACGTTCTGAAAAGCGAATGAAATGAGTCACTGATCGTAGACCGTATAATATACGATAAAGACATAGGCTCTTTCGCTATAACAAGAAGAGTCTATTACCTCAGTTTTGAAAGAAAAGGAAAATGCAGGAAGATAATGATCGTCACACACTATACACAGAAGCAAATTCGGTGCACGAAATAAATCCAAAAGGCTAATCAATTAATACGCTATAGATTCAATGTCGGACACTAAACAGTTTGCCAGATTGTTAGATTCAGACGTCAGAAAATGATCACGGTGTGATGCTCCATCTACTGAGTGTGGGCAATATATGAGAGTGAAGGTGGGTACCACACTGGGTGGCTCCGTCGACTCACAGCAGAGAAGCGAGGGAGACAACACATGGACTGATAAATACGACAATTACACATCATGGTACGCCGCGCAGGTTGTCTCCGTCGATACGCCAGAACGAATCGAGGGAGACAGTGAGCGTGGGTTGAGAATGTCACTGTACTCAGGCAAGGGATGATGAGTAGACCACACTGTTTGTCCCCATCGATCCACCGATGAGAATCGAGGAAGGCAACCAGGGTGGGTTCACACTACAATGCACTCAGACGAGGGTCTCATAATGCCGCCCCTGATATTCTGGACAGGTGATGTAGGAAACACGCTGCGAGGTCATTGACTGGGGATAATGTGGGGTGGGGAGGAGGGGAACGTTATAGCTGAGTTCAATGGGCAGGTGACCGTTACGGTGCAAGCCTCCTAGAGGCGCCACGGGGGGTCCGTATTGCAGGGGGTCGTCACACAGAGTTGGCCGCAGTCCAGGCTGGTGGGCAAAGCTAGACCGCACAGAGGGCAGGGTTGCACGAGCAGTGGACCTAAGGTTGAAAGCAAGTCGCAAGGCCCCCTCAGTGCTTGGATGGAAATTATCATACTGTCTGTAGAGCAGTTTACGTGGGGCCCCACCACGAGACAGAAACACTGGCACGTTGTCAATGTACAGAGCCCTCGCCTGATCACACGCCGCCATCAGGTTCCTGTTGGAAGGTATGATGGCATTGTTGGCGGGGTGTCGACCAAAAGCAGGCAGGACAGACGACATTTTGACGGCGGCGCATGGAAACTTAATTTTGACTAGTGTGAGGAGTTTGGCCCAGGTGTCCACACTGATCACTTGTCGGCGTTTGCATGTGTTGATGCCGACATGCAGCACGGCTAAAACAATGTGCGGTGCAGGAGGCTGCATGTCGAGCCACGCCATCAATTCAGCAATGGACATCCCCGGCACGCAGATCTTCTGCAGAGGTACAGTCGGTGATACAATCCTGCTACCCACTTCTCGCAAGATTGAATCACCTATTAGCACAGCAGGGACCCCAGGCCAAATCCTCTCTTTGGTCAAGACGTCGGCGGGGAAGGGGTGATCCTGATGTTGACTCTGATTGGGGCGGCACGTGTTGCGTAGCGACCCCGTGCCTGTGTCTTCGGCCTGGTCGTTCTTGTTGCCGTCAACAGAGAGGGCAGCAAAGCGATTGGACACAGGCACGGCGCTGGCGACTACAACGTCACGGTATGAGGCTCGGCCAGTGTTGTGTGCGGGAGAGAGAGAGAGAGAGAGAGAGAGAGAGAGAGAGAGAGAGAGAGAGAGAGAGAGAGAGGAGAGAGAGAGAGAGAGAGAGAGAGGAGAGAGAGAGAGAGAGAGAGAGAGAGAGAGAGAGAGAGAGAGAGAGAGAGAGAGAGGCAGGCCAAGGAGGGGGTGGGGGGTGGGGGAGGTGTTCTGTCCAGAACCTCACGAAACGTTTTACTCCAAGTTTGTATTCAGTTGAACAGGAATTGTTCCCAATTTAGAATCAGGTCAAAGACGGTAGGCTGGACCAATTTATAGGAGGGCAATGCAATAGTTGGATCGCCCAGATCACTGCGGCATGCGTAAACGTAAAAGTCCCACTGTTAACTCGTTTAAGGAGCCTCGCATCAATAGCTGCGAAAGTGTCGTATAGCGTTGGTAGCGGCAACGCTATACGACACTTTTGCAGCTATTGATGAAAGGCGCCTTGAATGAGTTAATGCTGTGGATGTCAACTATGAAAGGTCCTGGTTCAGCAATTAGTCAGTTGAGGACAGCGAAAAAAAATTTCGAAGTCCCTACTGACCTGACTTGAAGTGCAACCCTGACAGGGCCTCATCAGATGGGATCCCCGAACATTCACGTTACTATAGCTGCTGTAGAGTGTCAGACGTCCTTGACGGCTGTCACAGTTCATGCAAACAGGTATACGCCACTCAGCTGCCAAAGGTCACTTCCAGTTGCATCTGTCCGTACACGGTAACACCCACAATTCTCGTGCAACAACAACGAAAGATGACTATCCAACTTTCTGGGCCGGTACTGGGAAGCACTGAGCGACGTCCCCACAGCGTCCAAAAATGGCCCAGGGAATGGTGACGGTACGTCGAACATGCTATATCGTGGTCTTCTCATTTCTTATGTCCTCGCATTTATCCAAAACAAGGTTTCCTCGAAAGCGTTTGCAAACAACAAGTCTTTATGGTAGTCGCCATTTTTACGAAGGGAAGCTACTAGATAATGTGTGTGTAAGGGACAGCACTCCCGTGCTAAGCAACGCGCAAACGCCCACCTCAAAACGATTTTATTTTTCACAAAAGCCTGGGAGATAATTTACAGGTCATCATGCAACAATGTGATGTGCATGGGTGACAGTGCGAGAATATGAAATGAATGTAAACGGGACATAAATATGCCCCATAAATCCATGGCCAGCAAGCGATATACATTCCCATGAGCTCCTGCGGATGCAGGGGCTCATGAGAATGTATGACTTTTGCATTTGGAACAGGCTGGCTGAAGGCCTGTTCTGTCTGAACCAAACAGCTGAAATTCAGCTTTTCGGGATTTTGAAAAGCTGAATCAGCTTCTAGGAGTGAAGACGGTCACCCATTGATGTGATTGTGCCTGTTCGTGTGTGTTACACGGACATAAAATTTGATTCCATTATAAGAATCTAAGCACTAGGTAATATTTTGCTTTGTCGTTTACTTCTCATCTTGTTTTTTTTTTTTTTTGTATCACAAAAGATAATTACCGTCTGCAAACTTGATGAGTTCAGTGATAATATTTTCTCCCCAGACCAACTGCTGTCTATGCACACGCAATGCACCCTGCCCAATGCATACCTCATGCAGGTGCCTGACAGCAAACACCGATACACCAACTACAAGCTAAAGGGTGCACGAGCAAACGAGAGGCAAGTTTCAAAATAATTAGATACAGGGCCGCAGCAGATGGTTCCGGCCTTCGCCATACCAATAATGTATACATTTTTTTGACAAGACCATATAATTATGTCTGTTTATGCCCTCGACCCAAATTAATTTAAATGTTACTAATTTTTCCATTTTTGGGGGGTTGTGCGAATTCTTCCCCCCCCCCCCCCCCCCCCCGCCCGATTGACTTTAGGAAGCAGATGAAAGCAAGCTGGCATCATGCAGGCATGCACCCCTTCGGCTGGAGCATTAGGTTTCTTTCACCTCGTGCTATGGTTATGAGATATGAAATAAATGTTAGGAAACAGATATATATATATATTATGTAATTGGTATTCTAACCACAATATATTTCATTCATAGTTTATCTATGTTTGCACTGACAGCAAACCATGTGGGATTTATTTCTGATTACTCCATATAGCAATGTTCTCTATCAGAAAACTGAAATGACTCAACCCGCAAAAATAAATATCAAGGAAATAATTATATCAGTTCACAACAGCAAGAGGTATATCTCACTTGATCTTCATTTTGTGACAAAAACATTGTTTTCAAATACACTTCAACGTATGGTTTATTTGTTTATATCTGTACTGAGTGAAACTGTTAAAAATGCCTTTCATTGTGAGGCTTCTCTTATGAGTTTACCAAAATCGTCAAGTACATCAATAAGTGTCTCTTGGCTTGACTTCACGAACGAAGATTCTATAGGGCTTGCCCACGTCGTCTGCAGGCATTTTCGTGGCTGCGGAGGCCAATCCGGGACAGGCAGGTTTACATCAATAAGTGTATACATAAATAAAACACAATTACCATGATTGTCATAATTCCTAAAAATACAGCTGATTTTTTTTATGAAATGAGTATGTCTATCCTCAACAAGACCAAGTAGTCTATGTACCCTACAGAACCACATAGTCCAGATCAAAATGGTGACTGCGAAGCGTGTGTAATGCAGAGACGAACTCAACGAAAAAAAGAAAGACGCTTAGAAAAGACAGCTACAACACAATTTTATTCATATTATCTAGTAATAAATTGTGTTGTAACTGTCATTTCTAAGCGACGTTCTTTCCTCATAGGGTTCTTCTCTACAGAACAACATACATGTGCACTTTTACTTCCTGCACCATATATAACTGTAATAATACATGAGGCAAAAACACAAACAGAACAGAGACAACCATTTTAATTATAAAGAAACAATTTCAGTGATGTCATTGAATTATATGCATGGTATATTTTGCTTATGATGCTGTCATTCAAACTTGGTCACTGTGTTTTGGTAAGTGAGGGAGAGGGGGGGGGGGGGCTGGAGGGGGCGGGTACACATGCAGGCATATATATATATATATATATATATATATATATATATATATATATATATATATATATATATATATATATATATATATATATATATATATATATATATACCGCAACGATTTCCTAATGTAATGTTACATATGGCAATATAGTTCTATCATCATATGCTAAATTTTGCTATCCACCAAAATGCTAATATTGCCATGATTCCACAGCAGACAGACAGCCGTCATGGACAGGTCCAACCAGTGAAGAGACAACAGACTGGCCAGTGTCAAACATGTCACCAAACTGCAGGGGCGTTAGCAGCAATGTCACACAGAAACTTTGGAACAGCAAACAGCCTGATGCAGTGCAGTGTGCCCCAACTTGCTCTCAGCAGGCAGCTGCAAGACAAGAACAAAGGTCAGTTAGTACATGTGAAGATGTACTGCAAACACTGTTCTAGATGAGTTTACTTGGCTACCGGGTATCAGCCAGTATAATCTACTCAACATGAAACCAACCGTAATGAATCAATCACAGCCAGTGTAATCAATAAACTCCATACAAGACAGATTTGCAAAATAACTTTTACAAACAATTTCTTTGTCTCGGTGATGGTCAAACGATTTATACAGTTTTGTTCTAATAATAAAAGACATTGTAGCTTTGCAATGCTGCTTGGTAACATGATATTATATGAATATGTTTTCAGGCCAACATAACCAACTTTTCCCTGGGGGAGACTAAAGATGCACTCAACCGATGAGCAGCCCCTGGTGACCATATCGAATGTGGGAGTAGAGGCGACACCTTATCAGCGCGTGACCAGTGAAGACAATCCGGCCTACTGTTTGTGTGGGAATCATCTAATAATAATGGACAACAAGAACTACTGAATTTGATCCAGCTGATCGAGTTAACAGAAGAACCAACTTTTCTAGATATTTGTAAGAAGCAGACCGAAGTCAAATTTTGCAGCGTCAAAAATTATAGCATCACATTTGCAAATAAAATTCCCACATTATAATAGCAATCAAACATCACCAACACTCTACATACAGATTTTTTTCAGTTGTGGCATGAGAGCCATATGGGGCTTGGCAACAGCAAACACTGTTGCTCTTGTCAGGTGGCCATAATCAGATGGCAGTTTCTAAGCCCCAATCTAAACTACCTGAGGGCACTATCTGGTTGTGTATGTGTGTGAAACCAACCTCCAAGTCTTTACTTCTGCTGAAAAACCACATCCACTCGTCGCTCAATCTTGTCATCTGTACTGCGTAGGTAATGTAACAAACTGGAGAGCTTCTCATCAGTGAGGCATTGGGGATACAAGGCCACGGAGCACATTCCTTGATGAGAAAAAACAGAATGAAGAGAACATTTTCATTAACTTTTAAAATTTACTTTCTGTCATGGAGATTGTTTACATCTGTTTGTACAAGTAGTTGGGACATGAATAAATGGACACATGCATGTAATATATACTCCATATTGTGCACTTTGTACTCTCTATACAAGAAAGTATTAAAGTTGAATGTAAAAGCAAAATGTTGGACATTTTTTGTTTTCAATACATTTGGACATTCTTCTTCATAAATTGCATACATGTCTGCTTTCATTTTTCATCCTTGTTATAACTACATACTGTAAACAGTGCACATGAACAGGAATTCTGCACCTGACTTGCCATAAGAAAGAATTAGTTTTCATGGTCAGTGTCACAATCCTAAATAGTATATTTCTACAAATACATGTACTGTAATGATACTGAAAATGACATGTACAATACTGCACTTGTACCAGAAATTGCACAAGTGTGTAACATACATGTACTATGCATATTTCTGCTGTGCTACCTGGTATGCCACAGAGTGCCTGTTGCTAATCTTGGTATACTGCTTGCATACTTGGTGGTTGAAGTCAAGGATGGTAAGCCTGTTGCGCATTGTGTAGCCTTTGTAGCCAATGAAAGTTTTTTGGGGGGCCATTTCATTTTCAGCCACATAGATACATCCCCTTGACTAACACTCAAAACACTCAATGATGAGACTGAAACATATCTAAACTCTAAGTCAAAATAAGTGCATAAATAAGACATGATACCTTGATCATGCCTGGCAAGGACACTCGTAATGTGTGGTGATGGTTGATAACAGGCTTTATCCCTTGTTTCAAGTGGTGTTTAGCCTTTGGCAGCAGCAAAGAAACTGAAAACAGATGGCCAATATAATAGATAAAGCAAAACCTGAAAGTAAAAAAAGCACAAAAGTGAAAATGTACCAGCAGCAGTTTATACTGAGTAGGTTATTTCGATGACAGGACAGTTTCGTGTGTTTTTGTTCTGCATACACTCAAGGATATAATCCTCCATGTAAACACACAGCTCAACTCAAACCTTTTATGCAATTTGCTTGCCTTTGTGCCACACATCAAAGTAATGATCCAGATGTTTCAGTGGCTGCGATCAAGTCAGTAATAATATACAAATCTATTTCATACTGGAAAAAAGATACATGCATTACAGAGTGGCAAACTGACCGGTAGCTAGCACTAGCTGTTATGAAGACTTGGGAGAAAAACCACCATGGCACCATGATAATAATGTTTACTGTCAACTTGTAAATATACTTACAGTGTGGAGGTAGCAGTCATATGTAAATCATAACTTAGTGTTGTGACAGCAATATTTCCAGGACACTATAAGCTACTTTATGTGTGATGTGATAACACTTTTACAAACAAAAATGATTTTGTGCAAGCGCACGGGTGTACCATACTTCAAAATCAAATGCCACCAAACTGATAATTACCTGAAAGTAGCAGGAGATTACAGTAGAACTCTGTCGGTGACAACTTATCGGACAGGTCTTGCTGTCTTCAGAAACTCGATGCCAGTCTGTGCATTCACCAGTTTCAAGTCACCTGACCTTGTGGCAGCCCTGCTGTCTAGAAACAAACCATAAACACAGTCATGGATGGACAAAACCTGTTGAAAAAGAAATAAATACAGAAAATAGGCATGTGTGCACATACGCATGTACATGTGGCTTTCTAAAAATGGCTTAGTCACAAAATAGCAGCACATTTGAGTGTTATGATATGGAGCAATATATACATACATGTATTTACATGATTCACAGAAAAACTAGCAATAAAATATTTTGGTATACAAGAATGATAGTATAAGTTTTTGTCACTCATATTTCTCCTGTTCATAAGCTTGTGGTTTCAGGAAAATATGAGAAATACATTGTATCAGTGGCAAGCCAACTTACAATAGACCACTTATATACCTGATTGTGAGTTTCATAATGAATTATGCACATACATGTATTGCTCTATTTCATCACACTGAAATGTGCTGTTATTTTGTGAACAAATATATTTTAGGTTGATTATAGTGGTATAATTATTTTATCCTTACCTAGACCTGTTGATTATATTCTCATCCAGACAATTGCTGATGTTGTTTTCATACAGCGAGCAGCTGTACATTTGTTTTCATTCAGACAGCTGAACATTTTGTCTGTGTTCAGACAACTGCAGGTATATTTTGTTTTTTATTCAGACAGCTGTATATTTAATTCTATTCAGACAGCTGTATATTTTGTTCTAAATATAAGCCAGCTGTACATTTTGTCCCAAGCACACACACACACACACACACACACACACACACACACACACACACACACACACACACACACACACATTTTAGGTTCACAACTTACCTTGCCACTGCGATTATCTGTTATGTATTGTGATGAGATTGGGCGTTGTTCCATTACTGATGCACCTTCACTTTGTACTAGCTTCACAAATGTATCCACAGAAATAACACATTAGCTGCTTGCTGCTCTGTGAGCTCATTTGGTGTGGCACTGAAAAAGAATCAAATGACTGGTATTTGTATAGTTATGTAATGCACACACGGGTCTTGTACTAGAAAATGGCGTGGCGTTCTGAAGATATTTACACAAAAACTTGACAACCACCACGAACCCCCAAAACAAATCGCAACTAAAAGTGGAAACTTCTAAATGTACATCAGACCAGAGCTCAGAATATATCGCATATTTCATTATGTATATAACACAAATATGTGTAATAGAGAATTGCCCAGAAACTATTACACTTATTTATAAAGGAGAGAAAATTTAAAAACAAAGTTTCAGGCTGTTACTATAGTGACGTATATATAGTAACTACAGAAGAGACGAACAGTGAGGCTAAGATTTCCAATCTATTCTTCGTCTTGTTCATCGATGTATTCTGCCTACTTCTCACCACTGTCGTCTGCTGTTATTTCCTCAGTCATCATTTCCCCCGAAATTAGTGTCCTGTACACCAGAACACACATAACATTACGATCGCTAGGGCTTCTTGTTGTTGACAAGGAAGTGGTCATTAGAGTGGTGTCCCCTGATAATACATATTTACGAGTACCTTCCCTTTGTAAACACGACGTCAGCTACACGCGCATAGGTGTTTGTTGTTGTTGGAAATATACTTACCAACAAAAGTAATATTTGTACCACAAAAAGTGAAAAGACCACACCATATCATGTTGGACTTACCGCCACCATTCGCTGGACCTTTTTTGGACGCTCTGGACGTCGCGGCTCGGTGCAGGCTTCACCAGTGCGGCAAAATGAAAGTTGGATATTTTTCAGTCGTAGTTGCACGGGAATTGGATGTTACCGCGCACGGACAGATGCAACTGGAAGTGACCTTAGGCAGCTGGATGGTGTATACCTGTTTTCGTGAACTGTGACAGCCGTCAAGGACGTCTGACACTCTACAGCAGCTATAGTAACGTGCGTGCTCGGGGATCCTATCACACGGGGCCCTATCAGGGTTGCACTTTCTGTGTCAGGTAGGGACTTTGAAATTTTTTTTTCGATGTCCTCTACTGACTAATTGCTGAACCCGGACCTTTAAACTGTAGAGGCCAACGAGGCAACTTCTTGCGAGCTGGCCGTTGATCGATGCGTCCAATGGCGCATACACTGATCTAAATTTCTCAAAATATATCTTTGGTCAATAAATAGTAATGACCAACGAGAGGCGAGGGAAACGCTGGTAAAGATAAACTAATACACGTTGCAAGGGAAATCACTCAGCGATGGAAAAAACAGATCCCTTGCGAGAAAATCTGAACACCACACAACTGCAAGAGGAATAGATCCTCATGAGCCCCCCGCGGTCGCGGGGGGCTCATGAGGATCTATGCCTCTTGCTGAAACCACTTTGAGTCCGTATTCTTGGGAAAGCGAAAACATTTTGGTGTTGAATTAACAAATAATGTAGAGAGACAATCTGCGACAGCTGGCACTAAACGGGTACCGTTAACCCATTCAGCCCTGACGCACTACAACAGGAGATGGATCGACCATGATAATTAAAGGATAGTGCCAGATTAGCTTGGCGCCGACAGGCGCCAAGCTAATCGGTCACTACCCTTGAATTATCATCATCGATCCATCTCCTGCAACAGGTGCATAGTCGTTAGATGACGCCTCCAAAATTTGGGAAATACGTGCGTCGGACTGAATGAGTTAATAGCTGTTTCATCTCTAGCTAATCCGTTGAACAATTAGCTTTCCCCCACAGACGATGTGCCAGTTTCGTTGTGCAGCAGACCGTTGCCAAAAGGACAATCCCAAACTTCTTCTCCCCTCGTTAGCAGAGCAGTCTCTGTCAAAACCTTAATTTCCTTCCTACTAGCAAGCTTTGGATGGACCCGTTAAACCATAAAACCTACTTGAGAAAAGGACACCTCTTGTCAAAGGAAATGCTGATTAACAGGGATAAAATCCGAGAGATTATGATTTATCTACTGATACGTTTTATGTATGCGTCTTTCAACATGGTCACAGCCATTAGCTTGTTTGTGCGTGGCGGAACATAAAAAAATGACACAGAGTTAGATTTAAAAAAAGTTTTTCTTTTCGTGTAGTTTGGGCAGCCAACGACAATCATCTTGCAAGAGGCATAGATTCTCATGAGCCCCCGCAAATTGCGGGGGTTCATGAGAATCTATGCCTCTTGCTTATTTCATATAACTCCGCGTCTCTCAAGCAGCAGAAGTCAGCGGGATTTAAAAGTTGCGATATTTTTTTTTTTGTGTGTGGAGTCAGTCGTAGGTAGAAAACCCACTCACCACTTTCGTCTGCAAAACACAGATGAAATCGGGAACACCCCTTTTTTCAGAAAAAAAAAGCTTAATGCTTATGTCTGTCCACGAAAACTGACTTCCCATAATGAAAAAGAGTACTAGACTGAAGGATGTTGTACAGCAGGCCGTATAGTCTGATGGTAAAGTGTCATCAAAATGTCAGAGCTGCCGACAGGGCCATCATGGAGTCATCATGAGCAAAAACAAACAAACAAACAAACAAACAAAAAAAGTACTTTCACTCCTCATATTCAACCCCTTAACTCATTCTACCCCAGACACACTACGACAAGATAAGGATCGACCATGATAGTTCAAGGGTGATGCCAGAATAGCTTGGCGCCTACCATGATAGTTCAAGGGTGATGCCAGAATAGCTTGGCGCCTATGGGCGCCAAGCTATTCTGGCATCACCCTTGAACTATCATGGTCGATATGTGTCCTGCACTGCAATGCAGTCTTCAGAGAATAACGGCAAAATTTGGGGATTTCGGTGTTGGGGTAGAATGAGTTAACTGACAGTGATCACGGATTCATATTTCAGAAAATATTGCCTGGTGCAGTCCTAACCCAGTGCGCAAAGGCCATCGGGCCGACGTCGGCCGCCGTTGACTTGCGCACGGTCGAGAAAGACGAGAAAGAATATTAAAAAGAATTTAAAAAATAAAATCGCGATAATCTTTTACAACCTATGTTCCCCTGATGTGTATTCCCCTTTTTTATTTTTCATTTTTTTTTTTACTTAATGCCCTCCATGAGTAATATCTGATTAAGTCATGTATGTTCTTCTGTGATTTTGGACCTTATTATGGCTTGGACTTGAGACCCGTAAGGTTCAAAATAACGGGCCAGCACAACAGTTTTTCAGCCATTTTCGGTGCACGAAATCTAATTCTCTTCAGTCCTCCTACAATGGAAAAGAAGGATTAAACATATTACTGATCCAAAAATCCCCAACACCTATAGTATCATGTTTGCCAGTTTAATTCCATTTTACACGTTGAGAATTAACACGGCAGAAGAATGATGCCTTTATTTGCTGCATTAAGACACTTTTTTTTTTGCATCTACAAGTTAATCCCCTTTTGAACGATGAGAATTAACGCGGCAGAAGAATGGTCCCTTTATTTGCTGTATTTAGATACTTTTCTGCATGTACAAAACAGACGGCCAATAAACCAACATGACATGACTCACACTGCTCATTTAACTCATTCAGCCCGACGGCCGTATTTGCCAAATTTTGGAGGCGTCATCTAACGACTACGCACCAGTTGCAGGAGATGGATCGACCATGATAATTCAAGGGTAGTGACCGTCGGCGCCAAGCTAATCTGGCACTACCCTTGAATTATCAAGGTCGACCCATCTCCTGCTGTAGGGCGTCGGGGCTGAATGGGTTAATCCGTTTTCTCAGTCCGTAAAACGAACCCCTATCATCACGGTTAACCCCTGATACCTCGGGAACATGTAAGCACACCCAACTTCAAGAGGCAAAGAACTTCAGGAGCCCCCGCACATCCACGCTTCAGGGATTATTTTGCGTGTTCCATGGTTTAACTCATTCTACCCCAAGACCGAAATCCCCAAATCTTGCCGTTGTCCCCTGAAGACTGCATTGCAGTGCAGGACACAGATCGACCATGATGTTTCAAGGGTGATGCCAGAATAGCTTGGCGCCCATAGGCGCCAAGCAATTCTGGCATCACCCTTAAACTATCATGGTCGACCTATATCTTGCTGTGGTGTGTCTGGGGTAGAGTGAGTTAAGCGACGTCATTTTAAACCGCTGGCGGTGAAGAGGTTAATCTTTCTCCCAGTCCGTAAAATGACCCCCTTGCATCACGTGAACAAATGTGGTGTCACGAACGCAACCCGATGCCTCTGCCCTGAGTGCATATCAACATAAAACGGGCATGATTTATGGCAAGAGGGATTATGTTGCCGTCTTATAACTCCACGCCCCAGATCATAAAATATGATCCCATCGAGGGTAAAGCTCATTCGCCATAAAGCGGCAACAGCAGAAAGGGGATTATTCGATAGTTCAAGGGTTGTGCCTCGTTATGTTGCAACCTTATAGCTCTCCGTTTTTGACCGTGAAAAATGTATGAGTATGAAAGGAGACTGCAGGTGATGGTTTGTCCAGGATAGTTAAAGGCTTGTGTCCGATTACCGTTGAAGTGGTGCCATTGAATTATCATGAAAACAAGACTGCACAAAAGTTGCATGAAAT